>CM062816.1:1684814212-1686026960 GCA_031772625.1 Pinus tabuliformis | reverse complement strand
TTCATTTGAATTTAGTCCCTTTCTTTTGCAAGGAAATGATCAAATGTGCAATCTTGAAAAATTCCTTAGTGAAGCTTACATAGTAACTAGAGCATGAATGATTTTATATCTATGACATTCCTTGTGTTACAGGGAAAAGTGTCTACACAGAACTGCTTATCCCACTAAGGTGTGATAGCTACCTTAGAAACAAACAAAGTAAAGCTACTTTCGTCTTTCCTTTATGAAGTATAGATGAGAGAAGAACAAAGAAGACCAACCTCTATCTTGCGCTAATCTCCTGGTTCGATTCCTCTCTCTCTTGATAGTCTTTCGCTACTTGTTCCCTTGCACGCCCAGCTTCACAGAGTACCTGTAAGATCATAGTAGCACAGCACTATACAAGAACATGGACTATAATCATAAACAATCTAGGATCAGATGTAAATTGACCATACAATGCATGCAACATAAATTACACAAGAGTATGGAGGAAAACTTGAATAGCTTTTATTGATAAACAAGAAAAAGCCAAGGGAGTTACAACCAGTTGTTCTAACCCAGCATCATCCTCTCAGCAAGGAAGCCCCTATTCACCTCATACAAAGCTTAGATCACCCAACAATCTGATGTTGTCTCAAGAAACCAACAGCAATTCCTTACAATATGCAAAATTTCCAGCCTCTGGATCTCTGGATGAGGGATCCATATATAGATTTTGTAAGGGAGATGAGTCAGCTTTGATTTGATTAGTGTCTTCCCTCTGATGATAGTTCTTGCTTCCACTTGGAGATTGATGATATCTTACTCATCCTTAGTCGAATTCAGAGAGGCAAGTGTCACAGGAGAAGTTTCTGGAAGTTTCCATGCCTCTCCACCTCGCAGAATGACACTGCCATTTGTCACTTCTCGCCCATCACACCCCATAGAAGGGTTTTTTGAAATGCAATGCACCCACACAGTGTGTTTAGGTGAGATGCAACGCACTTTGCCTATGGAGCAGCTCAAATGATCCTGTTTTGACCAATTATGAGCAGTTTTTCATGGAGAACTTCTGGGAGAAGCTGTAATCAGTTGACCTTGTTCCTTTAGGGGTTAGAACAACACTTTTAGGGGCTTAGGAGCCCTTGGTTTATGTACATTTCATGCTTGGGGTTTGTAGTGCCCAAAAATGTCTATAACAGTTGCCCCCTAAAGCATGAGGTCGTTAATTTTTTGATGTCGGGTGAAATGCTTTATTATGAGGATCCGAAGTTCTTTCAAGTTGGGAGGAGACCTGTAATAAGATACAATACAATACATTATCTTCATAATATTTTCATGATCTAGCTGAGGCGGGCATTCCCATGCTCAGCTTTATAAATTCATTTTCATGTACATAGGACAGACAATCGTCTGAGTGTAGACTGATGATTCTGATAGAGCCATCATCCCTCTGATTAGATGATTATCTGTGTACATTTGATGTCTTTATTTCCCTGAATATATATTGCAGCCCGAATGGATGAAACTAGATCCGGGGTCTTCAATCTCGTTCGATCTTCACTCGAAGTACAAGTCTATCCATGTGAGAGATGTTCTGGAGTCGAACATGGAAAGACATCGCCTGATTACCAGCCAATGATGTAAGCTGTTAACAGGCGCGAGAGGAATCACCGATAATGATAATGACCCTCAAGGTACTGCAGTACAATTCACGTGGTGTGAATAAAGGACTTGGCGTCGAACACCACGCAAAATCTTTCATTCGAAGGCCATTGATGTAAACTTGTCACCGGAAGTGAGAAACTTGACATTGAGGCATGCAAGCTTCAAAGTACTGAACGGGGTGTTCCTAGATGGACTTCTTGGATAATGAGCTGATGTCGACAAGAAACGATCCGTCATAGGAGGGCCTTAATGAATCCCACATCAGTGACACGGAACGGATCAAATGATTTTAATGGAGGTGAAAATGATCTGATGACATGCGGTTCAGGGTGGAGGTCATGAAAGAATGGAGTATGAATGTATTGTATCGGGTGAGACATAGGTGAATTCTCTGAAAGACTTCTCTTGAACATATCGGCGACACTGACATGATGGATTGGTAGCATTACCCCAAATGTGGATGGTGTGATGGGACCATGGCGATGTGACCGGTGAATGAAACAACCCAACCCGACTTGGATGTGGAGTGAAAGTGTCATGTTCAAGAGCGACTTGCTACCAACAAAGTTTCTTCAAGTTTTCTTCCCAATTTTCCCCAGTCATTGCTGACCAATACCTCTTTATTTTTGTCAAGCTTGAGGAGGATAACATATGCTTGTTCTATAATTTTCCCTTCGGGCAAACCCATCGCTATGTTTTAACGAGCCTAGCAATAGTGAAACTCGTTCTTGTCTGCTATGGACAAGTTTGTCGCTATTAAGTTTTAACGAGTTTAACGACAAAGATAACTCGGTCCTTTTCAATTTTAGAGAGTCTGAAAAGGAACGTAAAGGAAACTCCAAAATTCCTTTTTCGTCATCTAATCCCTTAAGTCCGAAAAAGTATAAAACAATACAGAAGGGATGAATTTTCGATACTTTTAACGAGCCGAACAAAACAAGTGCTTGATCTTTTTGTGTAATAATCCCTCAGGTCCAAAAAGATTAAAGTTTAGAGGAGGGATAGCACTTCTGGTCCCTTTAACGAGCTAGAGAGGCCAATGGCTCGACAATCTTTTCATATTTTACGAGTCAGTTGAAAAGAGCTTAAAGGAGACTCGTCTTTTGAGGAACGAGTGATAAAATTGGGTAGCAGCTGATTCCAGGTAAGGTTTGGAATGTTCCAATCACGGTAGTGTTACAAGGATGGCTAGTGAGATCACTCTTTGCAGTTGTTCCTCAAAAGGGGTAAACAATCAAATGGAGGTGAATGATCGGCCAATGTAGAGTGGAGGTGATGATGAGAACACAACCAAGGCTTTTAAAGGCTGAAGTACTACATTCACGATGGTTATTTACCGAGAAATAGTTCATTTTTTAATGAGCTTAAATGCGGGGGGAAACATTTGCTCACGGCTTATGTTTATTTTTTAACGGGCTTGAACTATGCGCTAAAACTGCTCGATACAATGGTCACTTCTTGACTTTACCATAAATAGCTTTGTTCTTTCAAATATTGTACTATGTTTTGCTTCATCAAACTAGTCAGAAATGAACAATATATTTTTGAAAAATGAGTTAGAACACTAATATTTTACTTCGAACTAAGTAAAAAGTAATGTAAAAGTGCTTTTACCTCTCATTTTACCATTTCATTTGAATTTTGGTTTGTTGGAGCTTTGGAGGTGCTTTTCCCCCTTGATTTTCATCAGCTGATTTTGGGAGATTCTGTGGACGATTCTCGGCGCCGTCTGGACCAGGTAGGAGCTAAACTTGAGCTCTTTCATTTCATGCTTTCCATTTTGCATTCTGAGCTTGATTCCTAGTTTTTCTGAGCCTCTGGGGTTTGAAAAACTCGCCCTGTCTTCAGCGCACCCTTTGTGTATCGAAAGGTGCATTAGATGTTGGCCTATCTACTGGCCATTTGACATGCAACGCACCCAGAGCACTACTGTAGGTGCGATGGGCGGAAAGAAGGAATTTTATGCACAGTTTTTTATGGAAATTTTCCCTGTTTCTTAACAAAATCTGGATCTAACTCTTCTCTTGTTTGTTTTCAGAGATCTTTGGAGCAAGATGACTATTACATGGCGAGAACGTGAGCATGAAGAAGAGGACATGCTTGCTTTAGATGATCCAGTCACAGTAAACGCACTGCGGAACTGTGGCTTACTGAAGTTTTTCCGCATTTCTAGCATGAGACAACAGATCAACTTGCTGCACTATTTGCTCAATGCTTGGGATCCTACCAACCAGGTGTTCCAGATTAGGGGCAAATCCATCCCCTTGACTGTAGTGGACATCTATTTCTTGACTGGCTTGTCGAGGCGGGGTGCCCCCATCTCTTTATAAGGTTCGGCTCGAGGAGGTGAATCTGTGAGAGATTATGTTCGCCGGTATTGCAGAGAGGGATCTCAGCCGAGTAAAGACGGCAAGATCATCATCCGTGATGTCACTGACAGGTCCCTTAGGACTATTCTGTTCACTTTTGGTAAGATGGCTAGTGGTGCGGCTCTTCATGTAGCCGACCAATCTTATGCAGTATGCCTTGGAATGTCTCCAACCGAAGGTGTTCAACTGGTGCAACGCAGTACTTCTTGTGATGAAAGAACAGTTGACCAAGGTGAAGAGGGGGAGGTTGAAGAACTTTGGGTATGGTTCTATTTTGACCGCCTTTGCCTTGGAAAAGATACCACTGATGCAGCTGCAGTATATTGCACTCGATTTACCTTCACCGACTGAACCACGTATGCAGAGATGGGTCGACCATATGTCTAGGCATGTTGGTCAGTCTCAGATTTCCTTTTCTGATACCTTCTTTGGGTGGTTTGACCATCAAGAGATGGTTTATTCTGAGTACCCATACACTGGTATGGACTTCCGGGGTGATCCACATTTAGTACTGTCGGCTGGCGAACAGTGGGGCGCCATTGGTAAATTATTTGACCATATCCCTGTTTATCGTTTTTCTTTTATAATGTCCTTGTGATTTATCCTGTCAAGACTTAATCAAACTCATGTGTTCATGCAGATGTTGGTCCCGTTCGGCCAGTAGTACGCCTGAGAGTGCCAGCTGCCGCCCCAGCAGGAGAGGCTGTTGGAAGGGATATCCTTCGCGACCTCGATGTGGCCAAGACTCTCACAACATTACAGGAACAGGTTGAGGGCCTCACTCTTGGTATTCCAAATGTGAGGACTGACGAGCTTCCCTTGAGGTTGCAGTGGCATACTACTGGTGTGCCGAGACGATGGACTTGGCTCTTACGCATAATCGCACAGGCTGTGAATTGCTATCACGAGCATCATTAGACTAGGGTGCCCCCTAGCGTTTTGAGTTTTTGGTCATTTGACCAATTTTGTCTTGGTTACAGAACATTATGTGTAAACCATAAACAGTTATATATTTATATTTTTTATTTTCAGAGTTTTATTTTGGTTAAGTTACATGATCCAAATGCAAATATTGATGGTATGCTTCTTTTTATAAATGTTGCAAATGTCTATCTAACACATAATTTGCCAATGAGTCAGTTAATGTGTTTAAGGTTCTGGAAATATTCTGATATTGAATAAAATCAAATTGCCTTTCCAAAATCTTAACCCTTAGGAACATGCGATAAATAGCTGGATTTCGGACAGAGTAGATACGAGTGAGTTGTAGTATGACGAGTTGTGAGTCTAGCCTGACAATCAGTCAGCGTATACCATGTGTGATGGTATCAGAGAGAAGTTCTATCAACGCGCTATATTCAACGATGTTATTCGTTGATCAACCAATACATATCCCTCTGAAACTTACCAACTCGCCGCTTGGATCAAAAATGGCCCATGCCACGGAAGATAGGTTCCGCGAACTATGACTCGCTCCGTCAGCATATCCAACACATGACTCCAATAGGTTTGACATATGCAATAAATGTAAAAATTGGATTACTTGACCAAAACAAACACTTTAGCGAAAATAAAAACATAACAAAAGCATACAGGTTACTTATACTGAATCACGCATAGTAATGCTTGAGGTGCAACCCGTTACGAGGTTGTGCCAGTGGAATTCCATCATAATCCATTAACTCGCGGGCTCCTTTTGCTAACACTCGCTTAACAATATAGGGGCCCACCCATAAAGACTTGAATTTACCTGCCCCCAATTTATCGGATTCTTGGTCATAAAGCAAGACTAAATCACCTTCTGATAAGACACGGGGTTTCACATTCTTGTCGAACTGCGCTTTGACTCGTTTCTTATGGGCTTCGTTAGCCAAAGCGGCATCACGACAGGTTTCATCCAATTGGATTAGTTCTAAGAAACGAGCCTCCTCTTCTGAAGTTCCAGGGAGAAGGTCAATTGCGAGTTTGAGGGATGAGATTTCACACTAGATTGGTAAGACTGCTTCTAGGCCATGTACCAGTTGGAAAGGTGTAAACCCAGTCGCATTCCTTACCGATGTTCAGTAAGCCCACAAGGCTAAGTACAGGATTAGGTGCCAACTTCTTTTGTGAACTCCAATCATCCTTTGCAGCATGTGCTTCAGGACTTTGTTGATTGCTTCGACTTGTCCGTTGGCTTGCGGGTAATATGGAGTAGAGTTGTCGTGAGACAACCCTAGTTTGGCAGCTAATTCGACCATCATGTGATTGCGAAAATGTGATCCATGATCTATGACTATAGCTTGTGGGACACCGAATCTGGCGACTACATGATTGAAAAAGAAAAGGGCAGTTGTTTCACCAGTATTATCTAATGTAGGCATCGCCTCGGCCCATTTGGTAAAATAGTCGACTGCGACTATGATATACCCATGCCCCCCGGTCGAGGTGGGGTTACATGTCATGAAATCGATGCCCCATTTGGCGAATGGCCCGACATCAACTATTGGCTGCAGTGGTGCGGGTGGTCTTCTGGTTTTTCTATTGAAAGTTTGACAAGCATGGCAACTTCTAACTGCAGTTATGCAATATTTGAACATTGTTGGCCAGAAGTATCCTGCTCGTAAAAAAATTTGCGTTGTAGCATAACCAGATTGATGCCCCCCACACGCGCCTGAATGGCAATCATTCAGGACTTTTTCAGCCTCCTCATGGGTGAGGCACCTTCTCAGAACCGTATCGATACCACGACGATAAAGTGTATCACCGACGATCATGTAGTCTTTTGCTTGGTATCGAATACGTTTTTGTTCGGAGCGAGAGGTATTTGGCCTATATTTTTGGGTTTGGAGATAAATGATTATATCCCCATACCACTAATTGCTTGAAGATATCAGAAACAAATTTTCATCCACGATCGTTTCTTCGGATGTTTCATCATTGGACGACAATGGGAGATCGCATAATAATTCTGCGAAAACTAGAGATTTCCTTGACTTGGATTTTACAAATTCCAGGTCAAACTCTTGTAGAATTGCTATCCATTTTCAATATTTTCCCCCCAGCAACCGTCGCGACAATATATACGTCATGGGGTTGCAATCTGACAGAATGGTAGTTTTTCGAAAGAGAACGTAGTGTCGAAATCTCTGTATCGCTTGAACAGCTGCGAGCGCTAGCTTTTCAACATAAGAATATTTGCTTTCTATATCATTTAAGTTCTTACTTAAATAATATATAGGATGTTCAATTCCGTTGTCTTCTTGAACTAAAACCATTGCGATGGTTGTATCCGCTGCAGCTAGATACAGGTTAAAGTCTTTTTGATAATCAGGAGCGTACATTAATGATGCTTTCATTAGGGATTTTTTTAAAGCATCAAAGGAAGCTTGCGCAACCTGATCCCAGACAAAGGGTACTTCCTTTTTCAAAAGACGCGTATAACCTTTAGCAAATTCGACATAATTTGGAATGAATCTCCTCAGAAAGTTTGCTTTCCCTTGGAGTTTCTGAATCTGAAGCAAATTTGAAGGTGGAGGCAAATTTATGATTGCCTGAACCTTACATGGGTCGAGACGAATCCCGTCTTTCGAGACTACAAATCCAAGTAAATGACCAGAACTGACACAAAATACACATTTGTGTGGATTTAGCCGTATTTTGTAGTGTCGGCAACGTAGAAATATCGCTCTTAAATGCTCCGGATGATCAGGCCGCTTTCGCGAATGAGCCGGAAGGTCGTCGAGGTATGGTTGAACAATGTTTTTGATGTCATGGAAGGCATAATTCATTGCCCTCTAAAAAGTTTCCCCTGCGTTCTTTAAACCAAAGGGTAATTTTCGATATGCGAATGTGCCCCACGGATAGATAAATGCAGTTTTTGACTGGTCCTGTGGGCGGATATTTATTTGATTATACCCGGAGAATCCATCCATGAATGAAAAGATTTCACATCCGGCGCATTCATCAATTATCTGGTCGATGAAGGGTGTAGGGTAGTTGTCTTTTGGACAAGCTTGATTTACATCCCTATAATCGACGCACACTCTAATTGTTCCTTGTTTTTCCATAACAGGGACAATATTCGATACCCAATCGGTTAGAGGAACCGGGTAAATGAAACTAGCATGGAGAAGTTTTTCAACTTCTGCCTTAATGGCAGCGGCTTTCTTGGGGTGCACCTTCCGTAGCCGTTGTCGTACTGGTTTGACATCTGGATACATCTTGATTTCGTGTTCAACGATACTCGAGTCAATGCCTGGCATTTCACTATATGACCAAGCAAAGACATCTCTGAATTCGCGAAAAAGAGCGTTATATATTTCCAGTTCTGAAGGAGAACAACATTTGCCAACATAAATATTCTCTACAACATCTGTTTTGGTTGAGATATTTATGGCGATAGTCTCTTCAATGTTGGACAAGTTTCGCTCGGAATCCACCGTGTTTACAGTGTTTGATAGGAAATCAAAACCTGAAGGATGATAAAGGTCATCAGGAGTATTTTCTTCACAATCCGGAAGAAGGGAATGATGGTGGTAATCATCCCATGGTGCCCCTTCAATTACCATTGATTGAACAATTCCTTCGTCGGTGACATGCACTCGCGACCAAGGATCTGAAGGGGTACCATATTCCTTAGACCTATCTATCCAAACGCTTGATGAGCGTTGATTTGGGTTTGCCTCCCATGCTAGGAACATTGATTGCTACAATATTTATGTTGGGCTTGGAGGAAAAACCTACGTATGATCCATGTCGATATCATTTTCTGAGATCTTTTTAGAAGATATCATATTGCAGGTTCCTACCGACACTACTTTCGCCAAATTTATTGGAGGTAGAAGGGCGAAAGTTCCCATTAATATAGGATCTTTTAGTAGGCCTACTCCGATATTTTGAAGCGAATGGGGGCTTCCATGGATCATTGGAATGCTTCGCGTAACTTGAGAACCATTGGGCAGGAAGTTTTGTTGATCGACGATTGTAATCCCTCCTTGAAAGGGAAATGCAATCTTTCTAAAATAGGTCGACAAAACAGCAGCCATGGCATATATCCATGGTCTTCCCAGTAGGATGTTGTAATTGAGATTTCCGTCGATTACCTCAACATCTATTTCTACTGTTTTCCCTCCTAGTTCAACCTTCAAGTTACTTAGAATACCATATGGGGTATATGTTCATCCGTCAAATGCTTTTAATGTCGTCGAAGATCGTGACAAGGTTGGAGATCCTAAAGTTTTCCAGCAACTCATCGACATAATACATGTAGATGCCCCCTCATCAATAATTGTTCCATGAACAGTTTTGTTGAGGGCTTTCACTTGAACGAGGAAAGGTAGTTGAGTTGGTAACTGAGGATCGTATCCTTTATGATTGAAGGATACAATATTGGAATCCTTTGAGTCTATCCCACCAATGGCTGATAAGAAAGCTTGCTTTTGGGATGGGCAATTTTGTAGTACCTCAAGAGTCGACATAGAGGATGGCGATTGGGCCAAATCTTCCACTATATTATAATGCTATGCTGCTCTCGCGCGGGGATTAAAAATCGACTTGTGTACTACTACCTTTGGCGGTTTTATCGTCAACTCGGGAATGATGGGTGGCACAACTTCTGTCGAAGTTGTTGTCGAACTACTAGGTTGATCTTTATCCTTGTTTTTTGACAACTATGGATTCCCATAATCTTTGTTTCTTGTCGATATCAAAGCATCATTTTGCTGTTTGGAAACCGACAACATTAGCACTTGAGACGGGGAAGCATTTCCACTGTCAACCAGATTTGTCCCTGGATTTGGAAACGGATCAGTTAATATTGCCGAGGTTTTTGAATTCTTGAAGAATTTTTTAAGCTCAGCTCTATGTGGAGAATCTACGGTCCAATGATCCTCATCGCATATAAAGCATGGATTTTTTGGTTTCCTATTTCCAGGAGGGTTTGCAGAAGATTTTTCAGGTGATGATTCTTCCTGTTTCTTCTTCTTCCCTTTGCCTTTCTTCTTACCCCCTGGTTGCTTGGTTTCTTTGCCTTTATCTGTTGATACGGCATTTACTTCCGAGGCAAGAAGTTCCTCATTTGCATTTTGACCGGAAATCTTACGGGCCTTTTTAGATGTAGCCTTTGTCGATTTCATGTCTGTTGCACCAATCATGCCATCACCGACATGAGAGTCATTGTTTGATTTAGGAGGGGGAGGAACTGAGAATTCCGGTCTAGGAGCGTCAGGTATTTTATCGTAGAGCGTGCCAGACTGAGTGTAAATCAAGTCCAAGTATTGTGCACGAGTGATAACATGCTCTTCGGTGACGACTCCCCCTTTTGCCACATCTTCCGTGATGGAAGGTAGTAATGACTTGATAAACCATTCAGCTAAGAGCTGATCGGGAACATACATTTTCACCATTCTACGACGACGTCACCACTCATGTATATGATCAGATATGTGAGTGGTCGTCGTTTGTTTGAAGTTGGTAAGAAGTTCCGTTCCTATTTTGTACGTTATCGATAACTGAAAATGGGTTAAAAAGGTTGTGGCTAGGGTACTGAAGTTGTCGAATGAAGCTCTAGGCAATTCGATATACCATTTTGTTGTCGGACCAGTTAACGTCCTCTGAAAAGGGCGAAGCCTAATCGAATCATCGTTTAGGGTGTTGATGAACACCACAGATGAAAGGTCATCACATGATTCGACGGATCTTCACCCGGATTTCCATTAAATTTAGGAATATCTGATGGAATTTTATGTGGAATCGCTGGCCACCAAGGGGCGTAAACGATTGGATCGTTTGTTAACCGATTTAAATCAGGTAACTCTAAATTTGCCACGAAGGGTAACAGTTGATTCAGGTTAGGTGAAGCATAACTAGTATAAGATGGGATTGCCTGAGCAGTTGGTCTTTGCATACCAGCATAATGCATTTGATGCTGGTAACTTTGGCAAGGTTGGTGGGCATGACCATTGTAAAATGGTTGATTTTGACCGTTTTGAATATACGTCTGCCCACTATTTGCAAATATTTGTTGCTCAGAACCTTGGTATACTTGTTGGAACTACGGTTGTTGGTATTGCACTAGCCATTGTTGTGAAGCCATGTGTTGTTTCCTGATACTAACTTTTTGACCAAGATGAGGGGTGATTGTAATCGTTTGAACCTGTGTATTTCCACCAGTCGGCGATTGTGGTTGAGTCGCAGGGTCAAGGGGCTGTTGCATTACAACCTGAGAAACCTGAGGTTGGCATAAAATGGGAAGCGCTTCAACTTGCGACACCGTCACAATAGCTGGCGTAGTTGGTATACTTGACATAGGTAAGCATTGTTGCATCGAATATACAACTCTTGGTTGTTGAGGTAGCATCGGTACCCAACTGCTTGAAGTAATTCCAGCATAACCCGAATTTTGTTGTGAACTCTCGTATGGCTGTCCTCTTGAAGGGGATAATGAAAGGGCATACTGCCCCCCATACGGTGGTAATCCAGTACTTAAGGGTATGGTTTTCCGTTGAGGGCCGGACTGCCCAAATTGACCTCCAAATGGATCAATTTGTTGAGACTCAACATAAGAGTTTCCGGATATTATTCCGGATGAACAAACAGGAACAGACCATACCATCGAAACGGCCCCTGAGTGGGCTCCTTCTAGCGATTAAGAGCTAGTTGGGACAGATGGTATACCGTCGAACATTGTTGGAGTGATAGCAGGGAGTTCTGTCGTCGCTTTGTCAGACGACACAGTCCTAGATGTTGACGGTTGTTCAAACATTTCTAGTCTATCCAAAATATTACCTAGCGATTCTACAGGAGCTTCCGCTGGCGGTAGACTAACTTCTGATGAAGAAGGATACAGAGTGATCCCGACTCCAAATTACGATGGAGTACTAGATGGAGGATCTTCCACAATCTCTTCTATAGTAATCAGACTAGGTGGAAGGAGTAGACCGTCAGGTCCGTAGAATATTTCTGGTGCCGAAGAAGGTATGGAATCGGCAACGATAGATGTTTGAGGAGAAACACTCTCCGAACCGGTTGTAGATGGAACTGGTTCAGTGATACAAGTGCTTACCCTCAGACTAGGATCAGTACCACTGTCCTTCTATGGCTGTTGAACTTCTTCTGTAAAGGCAGGGATACCAGAAATGTTTGGAGTAACCGGAGTCTCTGATGTTGTTGGAACACTTGTTCTAACTTTAACAGGAGATTTGGAACCGGTTAAACGAGTTCACTTTGTCGGTACTAGCTTCGATTCCGGAGACAAAGACGGTTGACTCGTAAGCCTCTGCGAACGACGGGGTTTCAATTGAATTTCTTCCACGATTGCGGATTACTTGATGAACTAAAAATAAAGGGGAAGTATGTTTCTGAATTAGATGAATTTTAGACGCTTTGACACAACTTGTTTTTTCAATTTTTAAGAGTCGAGAAAAAACAAAAGATGACTCTAGTCGCCTTCGATTTTTAATGAGCCTGAAGTGACAAGTGCTCAGATGGACCTTTTCCGTTAAGGAGTCTGAAAAGGAATGAAAGGGACTGCTCTGGAAATCTAGGTAGAGGGAGTACCAAACCAATCGCAAAACTGCAGAATACTTTTTACGGTACGGCAGTCAATCTTCCCAAATGCTGTGTTCAGTGCATTGCGATCGATAGGGCAGCAGACACGGCTTCCTATGGATAAAGGATTAAGCCTGTTGTGGTCTCCCAAAATATACTCGACGGTACGTGGGAGCACAAGTCCGTACTGGCACTTATCATCTCAAAGTGGAGGAATCACCCAACCATCAGTGAGAACAACAGTTACCAGGCTTTACGACACCGGAATACGTCTCTAGCCTAGACTTCTAAATGTTGTGCGTTAGGTTCCAAAGCATTGTTAGATTCATTGAATTTATTTTATATTTTATCTTGTTTATGAAGTTTTCCTTTCAGGTTCACCGCGAGATGTAGATGTGTAATTCCTAAAATGACATCTAAGATGATAAACAGTCTTTTATCTTCTTTGTGCAATGAAAATCCTAGCTACTAAGGAAAGAGAGACAGTATTCTTTCACAAAGAGCAAAGAGCACACTCTAAATGCACTGTCCTAAATCAAACCAATCAAACAGTCAAAATGCATATGCATGTATTTGTTCTCGACTTTCTTAGTATGTAAATGGTAAAAAGAAAGTTGATGCACAAATCTGAATTACTTTTCAAGCGACAGTTATCAACAAGTTTCTTTTCAAAATCAAAAATGGAGGCAATCACAACACCTTATGATTTGGAAATGAATACTTGTTTTCGACACTAGAAAAATTACAAATTCAGACCAAATAAAATAGTAACAGGATAATCGACTTCAGGCTCCGTCTGTAAGTTTATAAAATAGAAAACAAGGAAGATAAACAAACAAACTAATTCGTCCCCAGTGGAGTCGCCATTTTGTTACAAGGAAAAGTGTCTACACATAACTGCTTATCCCACTAAGGTGTGATAGCTACCTTAGAAACAAACAAAGTAAAGCTACTTCCGTCTTTCCTTTATGAAGTATAAATGAGAGAATAACAAAGAAGACCAACCTCTGTCTTGCGCTAATCTCCTGGTTCGATTCCTCTCTCTCTTGATAGTCTTTCGCTACTTGTTCCCTTGCACGCCCAGCTTCACAGAGTACCTGTAAGATCACAGTAGCACAGCACTATACAAGAACATGGATCTATAATCATAAACAATCTAGGATCATATGTAAATTGACCATACAAATGCATGCAACATAAATTACACAAGAGTATGGAGGAAAACTTGAATAGCTTTTATTGATAAACAAGAAAAAGCCAAGGGAGTTACAACCAGTTGTTCTGACCCAGCATCATCCTCTAAGCAAGGAAGCCCCTCTTCACCTCATACAAAGCTTAGATCACCCAAAAATCTGATGTTGTCTCAAGAAACCAACAGCAATTCCTTACAATATGCAAAATTCCAGCCTCTGGATCTCTGGGATGAGGGATCCATATATAGATATCTGTAAGGGAGATGAGTCAGCTTGTGATTTGATAAGTGTCTTCCCTCTGATAGTTCTTGCTTCCACTTGGCGATTGATGATCTCTTACTCATCCTTGGTCGAATTCAGAGAAGCAAGTGTCGCAGGAGAAGTTTCTGGAAGTTTCCATGCCTCTCCACCTCGCGGAATGACACTGCCATTTGTCACTTCTCGCCCACCGCACCCCATAGAAGGGTTTTTTGAAATGCAACGCACCCACACAGTGTGTTTAGGTGAGATGCAACGCACTTTGCCTATGGAGCAGCTGAAATGATCCTGTTTTGACCAATTCTGAGCAGTTTTTCGTGGAGAACTTCTGGGAGAAGCTGTAATCAATTGACCTTGTTCCTTTAGGGGTTAGAACAACACTTTTAGGGACTTAGGAGCCCTTGGTTTATGGAAATTTCATGCTTGGGGTTGTAGTGCCCAAAAATGTCTATAACACCTTGGAATGCATGTTAGGTATGTGTTATATTCCTTCCATAAATACAAGCACATGTATGTTGTGTTGGGCATAGCGAGGAAAAATCCCCCCTTGTTGGGGGGTTCACAAAGGAGGGAAATCCCCCCTTGCACAAGGGTTCAAGGGAAATGCCTAAAAAAAAAAATTACCTGCCTTTTGGGTCAGTTTTTTATAGTTTTTGCCTTCATCAACTTTTTAGCTCATGGTGTTGTAATTTCGATTAAGGAACTATAGTTGTATTCAAATCCAAGGTAGACAAATTCACAGTTTATGGATTTTGTGGGATATCTATATCTATATATATATATATATATATATATATGGTCGTAGGCCATCAGCTAATAGCCATAACACCGTATAAAACAACGGCACCAATGGGGCTCGAACCAGCATTTGCCGGGTGGCTGGCCCACCAATTGCAGCGACTCCATATTACTCAACCGCCTAATATATCGGCAACCCCACTTAATTAATTCACCCAAAAAAAATAAACGCGCCAACCGAAAATACTACATGGGGAGGCCCGCGGGTTTGGCCTCGAGACCTCCACCCACTAAATACACCTCTCACCAACAAGCCAATGGGCCTTACATTAGAACTTTGCCCAGAATTTTATCTAAGAACCCTAACTCATCATTCGCCCAGAGGAGAGTTTCAAGCACAAAGTCCAATGCAAGTGGAACCTTGAGTAGGCACAGGAATTGAGGAGCAAAACCCTGACGCAAGGAATATGCGAGGAATCTAAAAGATTCCCTTGGAGTAAAATTTTCACAGTGATAATATCATATCAAATTTATACTCAAACTAACTAGAATTTCGCCAGGAGTCTAATGGTATGATCAGTATTCTGATTTGAGCAGCAAAATTTCAGTCAACTTGCAGAGAGGAATCTTTGCAGAATCATGAGGAATCTAAAAGATTCCCTAGGGGCCCGAAATTGATTGTTTCAGAACCAGGCTGACTTATACCCATTTTTCTTAGTTTTTTCCAAGGAACACAATGGTGAAGTCAGATTTGTCATATGAGTGGTAGATTTCTAATCAAACAGTGAGAAGGAATCTTTGAGGAATCTTTGAAATTTTTTAGGGTCCATAATTTTGACCGAAGCATAAAAGGGGTCGAGTTTACAGTCATTTGACACAATTTCACACTAGAAATTCAATAGCGCAGTCCATTTCTTCAGCAAAGGTGTGAATTTTTAGGCCATCCCCAGAAGTGGAGGTATAAGGTGGCTTTTGTACATGCTTGTAATTTGGTTTTCTTGAAGATTAATGAAAGATGCCTCCCCACTTTAAGCAAAACCCAAAGACGTAGCACACACTAGGTGAACTCCGTTATCAACATATTGTGTCTTTACTTGTCATGGGTGTCGTTTATTTCTACTTTCTTTATGTGTATGCATTTCATGGTTACATGCTATTTTAAAAGAAATTATGTATGCATCTCTGCCGTGAAAATATCTGGATCGAGGTTGGTATCAGAGCGGGTCTTTTGTGTATGTCAATTGCAAGTGTATGATAACCAGGGAAAAGCTCCAAAGAGGTGAAGGAAAACTCAAATCCTTTGATCCAAAAGTGGGATGTGCAGCACGAAGAAGGAAAATGGTAGATAAAGTTGCTCAGTTGGAAGAAGAGCGAAATTATCGTAAGGCCTTCCACACTATGGCAAAAAAAGTGGACAAATTGTTTGCAACCTATGAGAAAACAATGAAGAAAGAGAAGAAAGAACCAGATGATCATGCCTTGGTAAATCATGAAGGTGGAGGAGAAGATCCCCATCCCTCTCCATCCTCAAGTGAAAGTTCTTCTTCTTCATCTTCTCATCATTCTAACAAGCATCATAGGAATGCATCTAAAAATCCATTTTTTAAGTTGGATGTCAAGTTTGATTTGCTTATGTTTAATGGAGAATCTAGTGAAGAAAAACTAGATAATTGGATTAGACAAGTTGAAGTATATTTTCACATATAACGAATCAAAGAGGATGAAGCCAAGATCTAGTTAACATCCCTTCAGTTGAGTGGAACTGCTCTCATCTGGTGGGAAGGAAAACTACAAAAAGTTGGTGAGAGCAGTCAAAAACTTCTTTCATCTTGGGCTGAGTTTGTTTCTGCTTTAAGAGGAGAATTTTACCCATTGGGTTACAGACAAAGGGCCATGATGAAATGGAAACATTTGAAACAAAGTAAAGGTCAATGGATTTTACAAATGATTTTATGAAACAAGCGTTAGAATTGAATGTTCCGCTAGACACTCATGCGACATTGATGAAATATATTGGCTCTTTACATAGTTATTTGTGCCTTTCATTGTTATTATTTGAACCTAAAACTCTTGATAAAGCTAGTGTGAAGGTTTTTTGGGTCCCTATAATACTAGTGATTACCCCATTACTATTGTAGTTGTACCCCTTATTAATATTGATGTGGCCCTATTATCCCCATATTGTTATTATTGTGCCCCATAAAATCCCTCTATTGTTATTTTTGTGGCTTTATATTATTATTGTTAGGTCGGCTGGGTTATATTGTGACTCCTTATACTCCTATATATAGAAAGGAGGTTTTGTCATTTGAATTATCCAAGAATTGTTCATTTATGTAATGTAAAGGAGGTTTCCCCCTCGAAGAGGCTGAATTCTAAGGCGTGAAATTATCTTTTCTATCTTTTCTTGAGCTGGTTTCATAACATTTGGTATCAGAGCTTTGGATTCTAGGGTTTCGCTGCTCCAAACAGGTCATCGTGGAATTTTTGCTACAACGTTTCAAAAGCTAAAAAAAACCCCATTTGAGAAGACATCGTGCTGAATCTCAAGTCCAAATTTCAAAGCTTTTCGCACTATATTTGTGGAGATATGATCTGAGGAAGTTGGTCTTTTTGCAGACTCCTGAATTACATTCCAAACAGGTGACCTGGGGAAAATCGTCATAATTTTCTCTCTGAGCATCAGATTGAAATTTTATAAGAAGCTACAGAAAGAGGACGGACTGTAGTTTCTTGTATATCGTTTTTAGAGCCAAAGGTCGAAACAGGGGCACATGGCATGTCATACAAGTTCGCTCTACTGAACTAGTCTATAATCAGGTCACTATGGGAGATTTGACATAACTCTTCCTTGGAAAATCCAATTGGGATCAGACTGGTGGAATTGGAAAGAGGACACAGAGGGATACTACAGGTCACAATTTTAGAACTGGATGATCAGAAATTACAAAGATACATCAGAGGCAATATCGAGCTCCTACGAAGTGAAAAAAGGTGTGTAGATTTTTTTAAATTTTTTGTTAAGCTTGGTTTGAAAAATTATTTTGAAGGAATTAAAAGGGAATAGTAGAGCATTGTTATTAGTAACTAATGCCCAAAGGAAAGAAAATGCAAACACCTAGTAAGCAACTTGAAAGCAGTAGCATGACTCATGAAGAAGAGGAAGAAATGCTACATGATATATCAAAATTACAAGACCAAGTGCAACAAATGTTAGTCTCACAAAACCTAACAGAAGCTAATATAAATGGCATGGAATCTAAGATAAAGGGCGTGGAAGCTAAGATGAATGGCATGGAAGCTAATATGGACGATTGGAAAACAGATTTGAAGAAAGACATGGAAGAATTGAAGATAAATATGAATAAGTTGCTACAAGAAATGGTCACTAATGGTGAAAGGGTAGTAAAGGAAACTCATGATGAGAACAAAAGAAATGTTAATCATGATTCCGTAGACCCTAATGTTGGATCAAAGACCCACCATATTCCAAAAATCGATATGAGGAAGTTTGATGGCAAGGATCTCGCAACATGGATATTACAGATGGAGAAATTTTTTGATCTCAATAATGTGCAAAACACACAAAAGGTACGTATTGCAACTTTATATTTGGAAACAAATCAGTTTGTATGGTATCAATGGCTTTGCTCTCATAAACAAATTATCACTTGGGCAATTTTTACGGAAGAATTTACAGCACATTATGAGGATACAAAAAGCAACACTTTTTTTAGCCAATTGATAAGTCTCAAACAAAAGGGTTCAATAATGGAGCACATTGAGGAGTTCCAAAAATTGAACATAAGGGTAAAAAATATTCCAGAGGAGCATAGAATTGATGTGTTCATAGGGACTTTAAAGGATAATATCCAACATGACGTTCGCCTTTGGGAACCTGATTCATTAGAGAAGGCATTCAGGTTAGCAAGAAAAATGGAAAGCAAAATTATGGCAACTAGGAAGCACACCACTCACAACTATAAAGATGGAAGTGTTGTTGCCCCTAGTCTTCCACAACCTATAAGGTTGACACCACAACAATTGGAAGAAAAAATAGCAAAAGGGCTTTGTTACAGTTGTGATAGCAAATACACTAAAGGTCATAAGTGTGCTGAGAAGAAATTATTCTACATAGATTGTGAAGAGGAAGAAGAAAAGGAGAAATAAAGGTCAAAAGAAGAGGATATACTCCAGGAAAAAAGCCTAGATTAAGAAGAAATGAATCTGACCATATCTTGTAATGCATTGGCGGGAATTACCACTCCTCAAACCATCAAGATAGAAGGACAAATCAAGAAGAAAAAGGTAATAGTGTTGATTGATTCAGGAAGTACCCACAATTTTATTCATTGTAAGTTAGCAAAAGAACTGAATTGCTTCTTATATCCAGCACCAGAGTGTCAAGTGATGGTTGCAAATGGAGGAACAATAAATTTCTCGAGAAAGTGCCATAATATCAAGCTATCCATGGGAGAATATGTATTGACTAGCCCAATGCTTTCCATTCCAATGCGAGGTGCTAATGTTGTACTAGGAGTCCAATGGCTACAATCCTTGGGTACAATAGCTTTTAATTTTCAAGAACTTTTCATGAAAATTTCGGTGGAAGGAAAGGAAGTTGAATTAAGGGGTATTGCAGGGAAACCGGGAAAGATAATCAGCTCTAACGGTATGACAAAGCTTCTAAAAAAGGAACAAAGAGGTGTAATTGCACAATTATGTTCGCTAGATGTTTCCACATTGGAATCATCTATTTCTCCAGATCTCCAAAAATTCTTGGACAATCATTCCAAGGTATTTGAGACTCCCAAAGGTCTCCCACCTATTCGTGATCATGATCATGTTATTCATCTTATTCCAGGAAGTGTTCCTCCAAACATCAAGCCGTACAGATATCCCTATGCCCAAAAGAGTGAAATTGAACTTATGGTTGCAGAAATGCTAGAGGCTGGTATAATTCAACCGAGTCAAAGTTCTTTCTCTGCTCCAGTAGTGTTGGTGCACAAGAAGGATGGATCATGGCGCATGTGTCCGAATTATAGGGAGCTCAACAAGCTCACTATTAAAGATAAGTTTCCCATTCCTGTCATTGATGAATTACTGGATGAATTTCATGGATCAATTTACTTCACCAAGTTGGATCTTCGTTCAGGATATCATCAAATCAGAAGGAAGACTGAAGACATTCCAAAAATAGCATTTAGAACTCATGAGGGTCATTATGAATTTTTGTTCATGCCTTTTGGCCTTACCAATGCACCTTCAACATTTCAAGGTTTGATGAATTCAATTTTCAAACCATTCCTTAGAAAATTTGTGTTAGTATTTTTTGATGATATACTAATCTACAGCAAGTCTTGGAAGGATCATGTTGAACATGTTGACAGGGTGCTACAACTTTTGGAGGAGAAACAATTATATGCAAAAAGATCCAAATGTTTCTTTGGATTACAAGAGGTGGAATATCTGGATCATATTGTATCTCATGAAGGAGTTAAGGTAGACCCTAGAAAAATTAAAGCCATTAAGGAATGGAAAATTCCCACATCCATAAAGCATCTGCGAGGATTTCTCGGGTTGACAGGGTATTATCACAAGTTTGTTAAGAATTATGGGAGAATAGCATCACCTCTAACAACATTATTGAAGAAAGATGCATTTTCATGGACTCCAGAAGCAACAAAGGCATTCAAACATCTTAAAGAGGCAATGTGCCAAGCACCGGTCTTAGCTACACCGGACTTCACAAAAACCTTTATTATGGAATGTGATGCTTTAGGAAATCGAATTGGTGTTTTTTTAATGCAAGATGAAAGACCCATTTCTTTTGAAAGTCATCCAATCAAGGGAAAGTTTTTACACAAAGCTATTTATGAGAAGGAAATGTTGGCAATACTCCATGCACTTAAGAAATGGCGACCCTACCTAATGGGAAGACACTTCAAGGTAAAAACGGATCATGATAGCCTTAAATACTTTTTAGAACAAAGATTATCCTCTGAAGAGCAACAAAAGTGGGTCACAAAGATGTTGGGTTATGACTTTGAAATCATCTACAAAAAAGGGAAGCAAAATGTGGTGGCAGATGCACTCTCAAGAAAGGATGAGGATGTGGAAGCATTGTTGTGCGCCATTTCTATTATCCAACCAGATTGGATAAACGAAGCAAGGGAGGAATGGAAGAATGACGAAGAAGTGTGGGCACTTATCCGAAAGTTACAACAAGATTCCAGTATGTCTGATACATTTAGCTGGAAAAATGATTCGTTATGGTACAAAGATCGCTTATACCTCTGTAAGAATTCCTAGCTAATACAAAAGATTCTTATGGAATTGCACACTTCTCCCTTAGGAGGGCACTCAGGATTTTTAAAAACTTACCACAGGGTTAAGAAGGAATTTTTTTCGGATGGCCTTAAATCAGATATTCAAAATTTTGTGGCGAAATGTTTGGTTTGCCAACAAAATAAAGTTGAAACAATTAAGACACCGGGTCTATTACAACCTTTATCCATTCCTAGCCAATGTTGGGAGGAGGTTTCAATGGATTTTATCACAGGTTTACCCAAGTTTGAGGGAAAGAGTGTCATCATGGTGGTAGTTGACAGACTTACCAAGTATGCACACTTTTGTGCATTATCACATCCATTTAAAGCCAGTACAGTTTCTATTGCATTTATGGAAACAATTCAAAAGCTACATGGAAACCCAAAGATTATTGTAAGTGAAAAAGATCCCATTTTCACTGGAAGTTTTTGGACAGAATTATTTTCTTGTCTTGGTACTCAATTAGCTCATAGCTCATCTTATCATCCTAAATCTGATGGGCAAACTGAGATAGTAAACAAATGTTTGGAAGGATATCTTTGTTGCTTTGTATCTGATAAACAAACACTGTTAAACACACATGGGCAGCAAGAACAATATGAATGATAAATCATGAGAGTACAATTTTTATTAACAAGAGATATACATTTATAGTACATTATGTGACCGTTGGGTTTCACATCCCAAGGTCTCTTGAACTCCTTTTTTCCATTCGGATTCCACACTAACCCATTGAGGATTAGGTGTCCAACATTCCCCCCCTTAATCCGAAGGGTTATGTATGAGTCTAAGAAGAGAGCTGAAATACAAAATGTCCAAAAATGCATGGCAGCACTAGGTTGAATGTGCTCTATGAAATGTTGGTATAAAGGGTGGTGGTTTAAGGATGACCACCAACACTGGAATGCTTAGTGAAGTTCCCAGAACTATTCCAAAGCTGGCAAGAAACTGAAGTTTTTTGCTAGAGGAAGTGCTCATATTGTTTTGAAGAGGGAAACCTTCAACCATGAAAGGGAGGTCTCACCCCGCATAAAAGGGATAACTTCAACCTGAAAAGGGAAGTCTCAACCTGTGATGGTTTAAGGATGACCAACAACTCTGGAATGCTTAATGCAATTCCTGGAACTCTTCCAAAACTGGCAAGAAGCTGGAGTCTTCTGCTAGAGGAAGTGTCCCCAATTTTGTTCCTAGAATTCTTCCAATGCTGGCAAGAAGCTGAAGTCTTCTGCTAGAGGAAGTGTCCCAGATTGCCAACTGAAGGCATGTTCACGGGCATCTTTGTCTCTGGCTACAACTCTGAAATTGGTGTGGCAGGTTGTGGTTCAGGCTCGCTTGATGTGGCTTTGAAGCTTGTAGATGACCATCATTTCCCCCCCTGTCAGATACAAGTTGAGATGATGGAGAAAACTACACTACAAGACTATTCAATACTCTAGAACAAGTTCTGACATGTGTTTGCAATATCTTCTTGGTTGTTGATGCCCATTGCCAAGAAGCGATCCATCCAAGATGAATCTTTGTTCTTGCAGGGTGTTTGTTGCTAAAGCATTTGTGTGAAGAATGGCTAGTTTTATGACAGTGCTTACATGGATGAAGATCAAAACAGTGATATTTCAGATGGCCAACTCGGTCACAGTGTTGGCATTTCACAATCTGTTGTTGTTGTTGCTGTGGAAGAGGGGCAGAGTCTGGAACAGCTGAAGCTAAACTGTCATGAGGAGCAGGTGAACTTTCATGAATGAATCCAGCACTCTGAAACTGAATGGGCTTTGAGTAGTCTAGAATATGAAAGGACAAGTCCTTGTCATATCCAAGACCAGTTCTGTGCTTGTTGTGGACAAGCTATTCCCAAGGTCTGATGATGGGCTTGGGAAGTGCACACTGAGTTTCTGCATCTGCATGTACAACTTCTGCTTTATCTGAATGAACTGTAACATTATTGACTTGTTGTTTATGGGAGTCTATTTCAATGTTCTGAACAGAAACATGTTTAGAATGATGACTCCTCTGTTTTAATTCTTCTTGCTGTAGTTTTGTCTCAAGCTGCAAAAACTCAATATTCTCCTGTGCATTTTGTAGACATATTTTAATATTGAATAAAGAGGTTTTGTTGATCTTAACCATCTCATCAACAGTGGAATGTATCAGAGTATTTAACAACTCTAATGCATTATCAAGTTTGGTCATTTTCTTCACCATCTTATACATTAAAGAAACAGATCACAACTATCAACCAGTGAAGAAGAAGCAACAATCATTCACAATTCAATGTCACTGCAATATCCTTTATAAATGTCAGCAAATGATCAGTTTGCAACATAAAAGATTACAATCAGCTCACCAAACTCTTTATGCAGCAGTGGAATCAAGGAATCAATGCACTATAATGATTTTTAAATACAATGCCACAATTGGGGCAGCAGCAACTGCAAACTTGCTTGGATCCTTCAAGTACTCCTTCACTTTCAAATCAGAAATGATGGCTATCAAAACTTCAATAATTATAACACCATGTCATGGGCATTGGAATGAATCTCTAGCATGCTGAAACAGCAGTGATAGACCTCCTTACATGTCCAAATACTTAGCAAACTGTATAGTGCTAGTCATATATACCATATCATTTTACCATGGCCTTTCAAAAGCCTTCCTACTATGCACAATTTCAGGAAAACCTCCAGGAGATCAGAGAATACTCGCCCCTACTTTAGATGTATATGCAGCCAATTATTAAGGAGATTTGACTCTTTGACAGCGATAAAATCTGCCCACAAAGGACAACTCGAACACAAACTAATAGAACTTGATTTGAAGATGCTTTTAAAACATTTGATTTTAATAATATATCAGCCTGCAACGTATATTCCTCCACAATATTCCTGGTACACCCCTTTATATCCATAGGAGCACCATTGTAGCAACGTATAAAAACTATAGCTTTCTATAGAAACGATAAAAACCTTTAGAAATGATAGAAACCATTGCTTTCTTCCATGGGAATCGATATTCCTTACCGCATTTAGCCAGAGTTTTCAATTCCAACTTGTATAATTGAACAGTTCTTCATATATGCATTCAAAATTCAACACGAGAATGTCCCTACGATACAACGCAGTCCTTCTCAATGCACACGTGGAACATTTCAAAGTACAGTTTGAACTTTTCAATGCAATAGGAATCTTCAACGCACCAAGCGCACTATACAACACTTGTTGGAAATAATACTGAGAGGGGGGGTGAATCAGTATTATCACATTTATAAAACTTTTCATTTCCAAACTCTTATTCATATATGCTACTTCCACAACTTCTTATGATTATGTTAATTGATCTTCAATGAGTGCATTAGAACATTATCAACCATATTATCAGTTAACAAATACAGTAACATAGAATAGATCATCGCACATAAGGCACACACATGAACACCATGATATAAGGTGGAAACCCAATGCGGGAGAAAACCACCTGCTGCAAGTCATCTCAATCTTCTTTAATAAGAAAATCCTTTTACAATATTTTGTACTGGTGTAGTCTTATACCAGCACGGGAGCTACAACCCCCTTTACTCTTGTACTAGCTGATCCATTTACTAGTACGCAGGCTGCTACCTGCTACAATGCTCCAAAGATTTCCTTTAGATCTTGTACTAGCTTAGATACTAGTACGTAGGTGCTGACCTACAATTTTCTCTCCTCCAGGTACCACATTTCATCAATTTTTAGACTGGATACACTAAAGCACAACACATAATCTGAAAGACCACATTTCATCCAATTTTCATACTGGACCCAACAACATAAACAAGCTTCTGAATCACCCAAGCACTAGATCCATACATATACAAGTGAGTCATCAACCAGATCTAGTCCATCAGATCACATGAAGATAAGTCATTATGAACCCGATCCATTCATCTATCAAAACTGAAACAAACTCTATCACTTCTCAGAATACTGTCATAATATCAGAAACCAAACATCACTTCAAACCCAGAACACAACAATGATAAACATGGATAGCTAAATATATTTCAAGAGAAGTACGCAGCTTCACCCATGTAATGCCTGCGTACAGTACGCACTGTTCCCAACTGAGCACCTGCGTACCCACGCACTGTGCCTCAAAGACTTCCTGCGTACCTGCGCTCTGTGTCCAATGAACTGCCTGCGCACCTTCGCAGTTGCAGCGCTTCTGGTCCTGCGTATCTGCACACCTGCGACGCTTTTGTGCCTGCGTATCTCCACTTTTTTCTTTCACTGTACCTGCGTACCTTCGGGTATAGATAATTTCAAGATTTCAAGAATAACCCAGACAGTCAGAACTACAGATCTGATCATGCGCCGAAGAGATCTCAATCCATCAGTAGATTCGCCTTATTTAGATCTAGACATTACTCCCAAGAGATCATAATATTTCAGATCTAGCTCTCATAAGATGTTCAACCCAAAAACATATCTAAGCCAAATGATCTCCTTTGCTTTATATAGGCAAGCTCTTCCTCAAATCATGGATCAATACCACGGGCCAAAACCATAATAACACAATACCGTCAGCTAAATACCAAGGGTTAAACATAAGAAACCCCATGTGTGCTTTTCTCTGCCTTGAAGTAAGTGAACTGGGGGTATGCACCTCCTGAACGGGATAACTGCGGGTATGTACGCACTTTATGTAACACCTGCCTGTGTGTACGCACCTTCTGTAAGGTGTACCTGCGTACCCCTTATTTTCTTCAATATTTGATAGCTGATCATCAATCTTTGCTGCTGACTTGAAGTACTGTGATCTATCACCTGAATGGGTTGCCATCAAGGACAACACTTTAGCCATAATGCCAACAATCTCCCCCTTTGGACTTGATGGCAAGGCTTACTTGTGAACTGTCATCTGATCCCTTTGTGCTGTCCGGTAACCCATGCACTCTGTCACATCTGATATTTCTTCTGTAGATTCATCTGAATGTATACAAGTGAGATGATCTTCTATGAGAGGGTTGCCATCAAGTACAACATATGCATCATAGTGCCAACAATCTCCCCCTTTGGACTTGATGGAAACAACACCAAATCACGCTCCCCCTTTGACATCAAGGGCAAAGGGTTATGCTCCCCCTAAGAACATGCTCTCCTTGACTAAAAACCAGATCTGCTGAAGTCTCTGAATGAACTTCCCTTTTGTATATGCCATGGTGCTCCAATCTGATAATGCTCTTTCTGAGAACAAGCTGAGATGTCTGCTCTGCTATATAGTGTTGTTCATGCTCAAGCTCCCCCTGACTGCAAAAATATGTTCTACAAGAAGAACATAACTCTATATATCATAAATGACCTTCCTATCACCAAAAGACTCAATACATACATTCATCACAATGGTGATACATCAAAAGTTTACATATGATAACATCATTCATCCCAGGCATAGTGGGGAAACATAGGCCTTTACATGACCTGAAGAGATAACTACAAAAGAGACACACTATTACATAAAGACCAATCACCTAAGATAAATATCAACAACAACACTGTATGATCTGCTTCATAGTATCTGTCAACAGCAAGGTACGTCTGCATCAACTCATTCATAACCATCCAGATCTACATGAACCAAGAATCATCAAATGGAAGCATCTGTTCGAAACAACCTATCATCATATAGGTAAGATCTCATCATCATCATGTCTCCAACAATGCAACTTTGAATAATCATCCATGTATCCAGCCAACAATCCTCATCCATATATGTGCCAAGAACAATAAAGACTCCATGCAAGCATCATTAGAGAATCAACCACAAATCTGATCCAAGAACCATGTGAACAACTCATAACCATAGCAAGATGAAACATAAGCATTGTCACCAAGGACCATAATGCCAACAATGCATTAAGAACATATGCTCCCCCTAAACTGGTGCCATCTATCAGATCTGATCATGCATATCAATAAGAAGAGTCAGCCAATAAATGCCTTAAGACAGGTACGCATTTTTTCTTTATCTTCCCTGCGTAGCCACGTACTTCACCTTCTGCTCCCCTGCGTACACCCACAGAGATACTTCTGATGTACTGCGTACATACGCAGACAGTCTTCAACTACACCGCGTACCCACGCATCTGTTCCATCAGTTGTGTCGCGCGCTCCACGCACCTTCTCTTCTATCGCGCCGCGTACTTCTATGAACCTACGTAGGTTATCCTTCTATCGCGCCGCGTATCTCCGATCTTACTACGCACCTCTTCTTCTGTCTTGCCGCGTCCTTCCGCATGTGCTCTTCTGATAAGCCACGTACCTCCGCACAGGGACTGTGCCTTAACTTGCGTACATCCGCACCCGGTCTTATGCTCTGCTGCGTATGCCCGCACTTTTACAGTGAATGATCTGCGTACCTTAGATTAGGACCCAATTCAGATTTCCAGATCTGATCTTGTGCTCGAGAGATCATACTTCATAGATCAATTTCACTTTTCTTACTGCCTTTCTTCAATCATATACGCGATTGTGCCGTATCCAACTCGCGTATATAAGAGACTTCCCCTGAGATTCAGGACACTGAAGTTTTGTACTTTCAACTCCCTCTGATTCTGGTATATCTGTACATTGTGCTGTACCACCTTTTTCTGACTGTACTTCCTTTTTCCTCCATATCTTGAAGCGTGATGATGACATTTTCTCCTTTTGATATGGTGCCCACACTTTGTTCCTGCATTCCTTAGCTATATGTCCAAGCTTGTTACATGCATAACATCTTACATGTTTCATATTCCTCCTGTAACAATCAGCAGCTTTGTGACCAAACATATTGCACGCAAAGCAATATCCATAAAGGTACCTTGATTGAGATGACCTTTCTGCATAATGGTCTTGAACTCTTCTTCTTCTATGTCTAGCTGCAACATGTCCAAGATTATGACATACATAACATTCAACATTATTCATAGGAGGAGTAAAGGATTTTCTTTGAGGAATCTCTTTCCTTGGTTGATGATGAGATGGATCTTTCATTTCTTCGTTGATCACTTTAGATTTCTCTTTAGAGTTCCTTGCCTCACCTTGTGAACTAGATTCACCTCCAACAGATTCATGGAAACCAAGACCAGTCTTTATAGCAGGAGACCTTTGACTACTAAGAATATCATCCAAGACTTTAGAGCTATCTTGAAATCGTAAAAGCTTATCCTTTTCTTCTATTTTACCTTTCAAGATATTTACCTCAACCTGAAGCTGTTTTTCCTTTTCAAGAGATTGCTTTTTCAAATCTTCTTCAGCTTTTCTTCCTTCTTCCATTTGTTCCCTTAGTTTGAGAATATCCTTTTCTTGTTCTTTATTCAGATCCTGCTGCATTTGACGCACTTGGAAGGCACATTCCAGCTGGGATTTTAAGCTGATAACTTCATTGTCTTGTTTTTCAATTGCTTGATGTAGATCTTCATTCTGCTTCCTTGATTCTTGAAGATCTCCCTTTAGTGAGAGGATTGTAGCTTCAAGATTTTCATAGTAGCTGGATCTATCTTTGAGTTTCTTGATGGTTGTGCTTCTTTCGTTGACTTCTTTTCTTAATGATGTTACTTCATGCTGCAATTTTTGACATTGGTCTTCCTTGTCCTTGAGTAGTTTTCTTACTTTGCTTCCTTCTTCTAGTTGGGCCTTCAGTTTGGTAGCTTCTTCTTTGAAGTCACATTCCCTTTTGTTCAACAGATCTTGTTGATCTCTAATTTTGTCTGTCAGCGTTTTAAATTCTGCCTCTATTTGATATCTTTCTTGTTCTCCCATAAGAGCAAGTTCAGTAGTTTCACTATCACTTCCATCTCTTTCACAAGGAAATATAGCTGGAACATCAGAGGATAACACATTCATACCTGATAATGATTCTGAATCTGATTTTGAATCTGAAGAGCTTCTTATGCCTAATCCCCAATCGATTCTCCCACTATCATAGTTCTTCTGAGATGACTTCTTTTTCTTAGATGCTTTCTTCTTAAGCTTCTTTCCCATTGTTCCACGGATCTCCTTCAAGCGATCAAGCCTCTATCGAAGGACCTTCTCTGATACCAATTGTTGGAAATAATACTGAGAGGGGGGCGCTGAATCAGTATTATCACATTTATAAAACTTTTCATTTCCAAACTCTGATTCATATATGCTACTTCCACAACTTCTTATGATTATGTTAATTGATCTTCAATGAGTGCATTAGAACATTATCAACCATATTATGAGTTAAAAAATACAGTAACATAGAATAGATCATCACACATAAGGCACACACATGAACACCATGATATAAGGTGGAAACCCAATGCGAGAGAAAACCACCTGCTGCAAGTCATCTCAATCTTCTTTAATAAGAAAATCCTTTTACAATATTTTGTATTGGTGCAGTCTTATACCAGCACGGGAGCTACAACCCCCTTTGCTCTTGTACTAGCCGATCCATTTACTAGTACGCAGGCT
Organism: Pinus tabuliformis; assembly: GCA_031772625.1. Classification (NCBI taxonomy): domain Eukaryota; kingdom Viridiplantae; phylum Streptophyta; class Pinopsida; order Pinales; family Pinaceae; genus Pinus; species Pinus tabuliformis. Next base: position 1,685,997,461 of record CM062816.1, on the reverse strand, counting down.
GCTACCTGCTACAATGATCCAAAGATTTCCTTTAGCTCTTGTACTAGCTTAGATACTAGTACGTAGGTGCTGACCTACAATCTTCTCTCCTCCAGGTACCACGTTTCATCAATTTTCAGACTGGATACACTGAAGCACAACACATAATCTGAAAGACCACATTTCATCCAATTTTCATACTGGACCCAACAACATAAACAAGCTTCTGAATCACCCAAGCACTAGATCCATACATATACAAGTGAGTCATCAACCAGATCTAGTCCATCAGATCACATGAAGATAAGTCATTATGAACCCGATCCATTCATCTATCAAAACTGAAACAAACTCTATCACTTCTCAGAATACTGTCATAATATCAGAAACCAGACATCACTTCAAACCCAGAACACAGCAATGATAAACATGGATAGCTAAATATATTTCAAGAGAAGTACGCAGCTTCACCCATGTAATGCCTGCGTACAGTAGGCACTGTTCCCAACTGAGCACCTGCGTACCCACGCACTGTGCCTCAAAGACTTCCTGCGTACCTGCGCTCTGTGTCCAATGAACTGCCTGCGCACCTCCGCAGTTGCAGCGCTTCTGGTCCTGCGTATCTGCACACCTGCGACGCTTCTGTGCCTGCGTATCTCCACTTTTTTCTTTCACTGTACCTGTGTACCTTCGGGTATAGATAATTTCAAGATTTCAAGAATAACCCAGACAATCAGAACTACAGATCTGATCATGCGCCGAAGAGATCTCAATCCATCAATAGATTCGCCTTATTTAGATATAGACATTACTCCCAAGAGATCATAATATTTCAGATCTAGCTCTCATAAGATGTTCAACCCAAAAACATATCTAAGCCAAATGATCTACTTTGCTTTATATAGGCAAGCTCTTCCTCAAATCATGGATCAATACCACGGGCCAAAACCATAATAACACAATAGCGTCGGCTAAATACCAAGGGTTAAACATAAGAAAGCCCACGTGTGCTTTTCTCTGCCTTGAAGTAAGTGAACTGGGGGTACGCACCTCCTGAACGGGATAACTGCGGGTATGTACGCACTTTATGTAACACCTGCCTGCGTGTACGCACCTTCTGTAAGGTGTACCTGCGTACCCCTTATTTTCTTCAATATTTGATAGCTGATCATCAATCTCTACTGCTGACTTGAAGTACTGTGATCTATCACCTGAATGGGTTTCCATTAAGGACAACACTTTAGCCATAATTCCAACAATCTCCCCCTTTGGACTTGATGGAAAAGCTTACTTGTGAACTGTCATCTGATCCCTTTGTGCTGTCCGGTAACCCATGCACTCTGTCACATCTAATATTTCTTCTATAGATTCATCTGAATGTATACAAGTGAGATGATATTCTATGAGAGGGTTGCCATCAAGTAAAACACATGCATCATAGTGCCAACAACACTCACCATAATTCATTACGCACAACACTCACCGTGAAATGCACCGTGCCTCATGTTAGGACCATAATAAACAGAGGAGCAAAAACGGCATAGTTATTCAATGGACTAGCTAACAAGACGCACCAAAAGATAGAATGCAAAGGGATAGAGGACAAAGGGATCTCATGGTTCTTTGAATCTGGTGTATAAAATTATAATTCGAAAACATTATTTTACAGTACGCTTCATGTCATGTTCCCTGCAATGAAAATGAATATGATGGTAGGATTTTTTGCACCCAGAACCATAACACTGACAACATCAGGTGTATGCCTCAATTGGAAAGGCAAAGAAATGAATATGAACCTGCAGAGAATGGCAAGGAATTGGCAGATATGATAGACTACAAAAATTCACAGATGGGAGTTATAAGAGTATAAAGAGAAGCTAAAAATTAAGGAGTTGGCTCTTCAAATGAAGCAGCAGTTCTTTGACCCTTCTGTAAGCTAGTCATCTATCACCATCACCACGTCGAAACAAAATCAAAGGAAGCGGGAGATTTTAGTAACTTTCATAAACTCAGAAGAAACTCAGCATCGGCAGCCGACTTATCAAGGCTTGCTGCATCAGCAACAAGTTAAAGTGTTGGACAGTGTTGAAAATGGGCAGCGTTAAAATGTTGATACCATTCGACAACATTACCAAACGCATTCAAACTTCCTACTCATTACAGCAATTCTAAGGAGAGAAGCAACCTTCTAGAATCATTGTGCTCAGAGGGATAGCTGCTCCTTGCACACCATCACTCCTTATCTTTAATTTTCTGAGCTGCGTGAGAACTCCTTCAGTGAGGTCAAAGCATGGATACAGGGGTTTTCCTTCTCTTCTATTAACATTCGTTCTATTTGTTGTATCAGAGACGCAGTAGATGAGATAACTTTTAGCCACAATCAATGCAATATGCATTCAAACTTCAAACATAACCAAATGTTGATACTGGACAACGTTACGCATACTATTCAATAAACCAACCGTTGATACTGAACAGCGTTACACATACCGTTCAATATCGAACCATAACGCATTCAACAGGAGCTGGACCTTCATCAATGGTGGCGTGTCAGCCTTAGTGCTAAAACAGGAAAAGTCAGTTCTATGATTTAATATACATCAGCGTTCAAACAGCGCTCATACCAGCATTCAATTATCAGCATGTTAGGCCAGTTCAACGCACAACATTAATATTCATCAGCCATTCAATAATGATACCAACACAACGTTATCATTCAACACCATTCAAACGCACAGCGTTAATGTTCAAATGCATTCAACTATTATGGGACAGCGTTAAACAGATATGGACAGATGTGCAGCACTGGCAAAGGCAGGTTATCTCAGGACAGAGCACATGCAGTGTCAGGAGCAGCTAATTATATGGAGGAGGAGCACAGGCATTGTTAGGGGTATGGAGGTGCTTCTATATGGAGAGCAGAAACCAGCAACAGTATAATCAGGTTGCAGCTAAAATTGAGCTGAAGAAATATTCATGAGGAAATATTCATGAATTTCATGGCAGAAATAAACTACACAGAAAGGTCATAAAACAAATGGCTCAAATTAATTACACAGGGCAGGAATACGCCTGCTCTGATACCATGTTAAACACACATGGGCAGCAAGAACAATATGAATGATAAATCATGAGAGTACAATTTTTATTAACAAGAGATATACATTTATAGTACATTATGTGACCATTGGGTTTCACATCCCAAGGTCTATTGGACTCCTTTTGTCCATTCGGCTTCCACACTAACCCATTGAGGATTAGGTGTCCAACAGACATAATGGGTCAAATGGTTGCCTCTGGCTGAATGGTGGTATAACACTTCCTTCCATACAGCAATAAAAATGACCCATTTATGGCACTTTATGGGTATCATCCACCATCCATCACATCATATTTAAGAGAAAATTCTAAGGTTCAAGCAATGGAACATCACATCGAACATCAACAACATGTCCTCCAACTCTTAAAGGATAACCTCGTGTTGGCACAGAATAGAATGAAACAACAGGCAAATCAACATCATAACGAAAGAAGTTTTGATGTAGGTGATTGGGTATTCCTACGGCTACAACCATATAAGCAAATGTCCCTCAAGCAAGCTAAGAAGGATAATAAATTATCACCAAAGTATTATGGTCCATACAAGGTGTTGCAAAAGATTGGTACTATGGCATACAAATTGGAGCTTCCTGCAGCTTCTCAATTGCACCTAGTTTTCCATGTTTCATGTTTAAAGAAGGTTATAGGCGACAAGCTCCCAGTTCAAACAATATTGCTAGAACTTGACGAGGAAGGAAAAATTATATTGGAACCGGAAGCAGTCACAGAAACAAGAACTCGACAGCTACGAAATCGATCAATTTTGGAGTATCTTATCAAGTGGAAGAACTTATCCTCTGAAGATTCCACATGGGAGGATGAGAATTTTATACAGAAGCATCCAGAACTTCTCAAGCGTTGAGGACAACACTTTTTTGAAGGAGAGGGGCATGTTGGGTCCCTATAATACTAGTGATTACCCCATTACTATTGTAGTTGTACCCCTTATTAATATTGTTGTGGCCCTATTATCCCCATATTTTTATTACTGTGCCCCATAGAGTCCCTCTATTGTTATTTTTGTGGCTTTATATTATTATTGTTAGGTCGGCTGGCTTATATTGTGACTCCTTATACTCCTATATATAGAAAGGAGGTTTTGTCATTTGAATTATCCAAGAATTTTTCATTTATGTAATGTAAAGGAGGTTTCCCCCTCGAAGGGGCCGAATTATAAGGCATGAAAGTATCTTTTCTATCTATTCTTGAGCTGGTTTCATAACAAGGTTGTACATCTTGAAAGCAGGGGGAAGCATGACCAGGAAGACCACCCAAAGAGGACAACAACAGCTAAGAGAAAGGAAGCAAAGCCCTCTTGTACTCATTGTGAGAAAGAATGGCATGATGAGGAACATTGTTGGAAACTGCCTCCGGAATTGAGACCAAAGAGGAATGATAGGAAGGAGAAGCAGAAGACAGTTGCAATTGTGCAACAGGACCAAGAATCTGAATAAGAGGATGATGAGAAGATCACAGTTGCAGTATTTACAAATGTTGGACCATTTGAACTAGGATTAGACTCAGGTGTTGAAATGAAGATTGCATCTCTTGGGATTGCAGAAGGTGGACCTATTGACTTGGGTTCTAATTCAAGCAATGAGACAAAGATTTCAGCAAAAATTGTGCCAAAGGTGAGAACGAAACCAAAGACAGCATGGCTCTGAGAACTCGAGGAGATCAGCCAAAGAATTCAAGCAGAGAATGTTGAACTAAAGAGACTCCTACAAGAAGCAAAGGAGGAGAAACAAAGGTTGTAGCACTAGTTACAAGTCAAGGAGGAGGTTTTAGAACAGTTTCAGCATAACAAGCCTGACATAAAAAATGATTCTTCAATTTCATGTTCTTTTTATTATGATGCTTTGGTTGCTTTTGAGACTTGTTAGGCCCCTATGCTACTAGTGTAACCCCTTATTGTTATTAGTACAACCCCCTTATTATATTGCTGTACCCACGTAGTCCCCATATTGTAATTATTGTGCCCCATAGAAGCCCACTATTATTATTATTATTCCCTTACATTATTATTGTTATGTCGGCTTTGATTATATTATAAGCCCTTAGAATCCTATATATAGAAAGGAGGTCTTGTCATTTGTATGATCTAAGAATTGTTCATTTGTGTAATGTAAAGGAGGTTGACCTCTCGAAGAGGCTTATTTCTAAGGCGTTCATCTATCTTTTCTATCTTTTTGTGAGTTGGTTTCATAACATTTGGTATCAAAGCTTTGGATTCTAGGGTTTCACTGCTCCAAACAGCTCATCGTGGAATTTTCGCTATAAATTTTTGTCGGCAATGCTTCAGAAGCAAAAAAAAACCCATTTTAGAAAAAATCGTGCTAAACCTCGGGTTTGAATTTCAGATCTTGTCTCACTATATTTTCGGAGATATGATTTGAGGAAGTTAGAGATTTTGTAGAATCCTGAATTACATTCCAAACAGGTGACCTGGAGAAAATCATCATAACTTTTGTTCTGAGCATCAGATTGAAATTTCGTAAGAAGTTTCAAAAACAGGACTTCCTTTAGTTTTTTGTATATCAGTTTCAGGTACTAAGGTTGAAACAGTGACATGTGGAACTTTGTACAAGTTCACTCTACTGAACCAGTCTATAATCAGGTCAACGTGGGAGATTTGACATAACACTTCCTTGCAGAATCCAATCTTGATCAGACTTGCGGCATTAGAAAGAGAACATAGAGAGATACCACAGGAAGAAATTTTAGAACTTGGAAATATAAAATTACAGAGTTACATTTGTTTCAAGATCGAGCTCTTAAAATCAAGAAAAGGCGATATGAGGAATTTTGATGCCAAGGATCTGGTAAATTGGATACTTCAGATGGAGCAATATTTTGATCTACATGGTGTACCACTATTACAAAAGGTATGTATTGCATCTTCATATTTAGAATCAGATCAATTTTTATGGTATAAAGGGCTTTGTTCTCATAAACAACTTGTTACGTTGTCAATTTTCACAGAGGAAATGGTAGCACATTATGAGGATATAAAGAGAAACACCTTCTTTAGAGCAACACCACAACAGTTGGAAGAAAAAAGAGAAAAAGGGCTTTGTTACAAAGTGAAAAGCAAAATTATGGCAACAAGGAAGTCCACCCCTCACAACTATAAAGATGGAAGTGTTGTTTCTCCTAGCCTTCCACAACCTACAAGGGTTACACCACAACAACTGGAAGAAAAAAGAGAAAAAGGGCTTTGTTACAATTGTGATAACAAATACATTAAAGGTCATAAGTGTGCTGAGAAGAAATTATTTTACATTGATTATGGAGAGGAGGAATAAAAGGATCAAGAAACGTCAAAAGAAGAGTATATACACCAGGAACCAACCCCATAGAAAGAAGAAATGAATCCGACCATATCTTGTAAAGCATTGGAAAGAATTACTACTCCTCAATCTCTTAAGGTAGAAGGACATGAATGAACACATCAAGAAATAAGAAATGAATCCGACCATATCTTGTATTGCATTGGCCAAAATTACCACTCCTCAAACTATCAAGATAAAAGGACATATCGAGAAGAAATATGTTCAAGAAGTGAAAGATCACATCGAGCATCAAGAAATGAATATAACCATATGTTGTAATGCATTGGAAGAAATTACCACTCCTCAAACTCTCAAGATAGAAGGACATATCATGAAGAAAAATATTCAAGCATTGAAATATCACATCGAGCATCAACAACAGTTCTCCAACTTTTAAAGGATAACACCACTTTGGTGCAGATTCGAATGAAACAACAAGCAGATCAACAGTGAAGTGAAAGAATTTTTGATGTAGGCGATTGGGTATTTTTATAGCTACATCTCAAGCAAGCTATTTATGAGAAGGAAATGTTGGCAATACCACATGCACTTAAGAAATGGCGACCTTACCCAATGAGAAGACACTTCAAGGTAAAGATGGATCATGATAGTCTTAAATACTTTTTAGAACAAATATTATCTTTAGAAGAACAGGAAAAATGGGTCACAAATATGTTGGGTTATGACTTTGACATCATCTACAGAGAAGGGAAGAAAATTTTTGTTGCAGATGCACTCTCAAGAAAGGATGAAGATGTGGAAGCATTATTTTGTACTATTTCTATTATCCAACCAAATTCAATAAAGGAAGCATGGGATGAATGGAAGAAGGAAAAAGAAGTATGTCCACTCATTCAAAAGTTGCATAATATCCCAATTCAAACAATATTTCCAGAACTTGAAGATGAAGGAAAAATCATATTCGAACCTGGAGCAGTCACAGAAACAAGAACCCGACAACTACAAAACCAATCAATTTCAGAGTATCTCATCAAGTGGAAGAACCTACCTGCTGAATATTCCACATGGGAGGACAAGAATTTTATATAGAAGCATCAAGAACTACTCAAGTGTTGACAACAACACTTTTTGAAGAAGAGGGGCATGTTAGGCCCTTATACTACTAGTGTAACCCCTTATTGTTATTAGTACAACCCCCTTATTATATTGTTGTACCCGCGTAGTCCCCATATTGTAGTTATTGTGCCCCATAGAAGCCCACTATCATTATTATTGTGCCCTTACATTATTATTGTTATGTCGGCTCTGATTATATTATGACCCCTTAGACTCCTATATATAGAAAGGAGGTCATGTTATTTGTATCATCTAAGAATTGTTCATTTGTGTAATATAAAGGAGGTTACCCCCTCGAAGAGGCATATTTCTAAGGTGTTCATCTATCTTTTCTATCTTTTTGTGAGTTTTTTTCATAACAAGAAACATACTACATGAATTGGATCAAAATTGTTGAAGAAGATGGGGTATCGAGGGAAGGGCCTTGACATTAATGGCCAGGGCATTGTGAATCCCATCAAGCTGGAGGAATTGCCTCGTTCTGCAGGACTTGGGTATGTAAGAAAAGAGGTTGGAGAATTCTCCAAGACAACCAATGACCAACCAATGATGGTTGAAGGGAGCACCTCATCACATTCCAGTGACAGTGGAGATACCATGGAACTTATCAAAGGTGCACCAGGAAAAATCATTCCAAGATGATTCAAAAATTTTGGAGGAGAAAGAATCATTGTAGTCACTGCAACAAGGATGGAAATCATAGAGCCACATGTTAGATACTCCATGCCAAAAAGTGCCTAGTAAGGAACCAGCTGGTGAAGATCTTCAATAAGTGAATCAGTCACAGGGAGACGACCCATTCACTTTGTTGAGTGAGAGATGGTTTTATTAGATATAATATCTTATCATGTCCATATTATTGAAAATCATATGTTGTGAGATGATTGTAAAAGTGATGATGAGTTTTCCATCACTTATGAAAGCATCATGATGATGTTTTGGCCTCTTGTTCATAGAAAGGGTATTGGTTTCTATTATGATGTACACTTGACCAAAGAGTGTGTCTTATAAACTCTTGGCAAGTATGGGGATGCTTGGGTCATGATTGGTCATGTAATTGAACATGTAGTTTGCAAATTTTGTACAACAAGTTTGTAGAGGATGTTGGTGTCGGCTCACCACTTATGATTCCGAAGAACAAAGATGAAGGAGAAAGAAGTGTGGCATGTCAATGAACTTGTTGTGCAGACAAGGGAACACAAAATATTTCAGATTATGTTCATTCTTTTGGAGGACCAAAATCTCCTCAGTTGGGAGGAATGATCCAGGTGGATCTAGATACACTCAGTGATTAAAGAGGGCTTTGGAAAGGATCAAAAATCAAAGTTCTTGAATTGTAATGAAACCAAGGCCAGATCGAAGATCTCATCTCAATACTTCCAATGGTGCAAACAACACCTCAATCCGACATTGTATGTGAAATTTATGGCCAGTCGAATGATCAAACTAGGCCCCCTCGCTAAATTTGGCAAAGTGCCAACTAAATTTGGAGGTCGGCTAAATCCAGTTGCCGCTAAATTTGGCAGTCATTAACGAGGAAACAATTTGGAACTTTGCGGCAACGGTTTCTGGCAGTTGGAACTGGCGAAATTTTCACCTACTTAATTTTTCCAGTGACCCCTAAAAATCCGTCGGAAAAAATCAAACAACTTATTTTTAAAAATCAAAAAAATTAGACAAGCGACGGGCCCGCTGGACCCGCCACCCCTCACCCGTCCACTTGACATATATATATATATATATATATATATATATATATATATATATATATATATATATATATATATATATATATATATATATATATATATATATATATATATATATATATATATATATATATATATATATATATATATATATATATATATATATATATATATATATATATATATATATATATGTATATATATATATATATGTATATATATATATATATATATATATATATATATATATATATATATATATGGCCATAGGCCATCGGCCAATAGCCATAACATTGTATAAAACAACAGAGTTGGTGGGGCTTGAACCCGCGTCAGCCAAGTGGTCAACCCGTCTGTTACGAAGGTTCCATATTACTTAACCACCTAACCAACCAGCAACCCCATTTTATTAATGGCCGCCCAAAAAAAATAAGCATGCCAACCTAAAATGCTACATGAGGGAGGCCCACAAGCTTGAACCCAAGTTCTTCGCCCACCAAATATAACCTCTAACCAATGGCCCAATGGGCCTTACATTAACATCTCCATTGTTGGCTTGTTGGGGCCTGACCCAGGTTCAAAGGTGATTTAGCCAAACAAATCCTGGTACTATGGGCCCTTTCGGAAACAGTCCATGGAGCGCGGACTAAGGTCTCACCCGAAGTAGTATGGGAGGGTGCTAGAACCAGGTTTCCGCACCCTAGAGATGTCTAATGAGTTTAAGTGGTCTGCGGTTTGACCCTGTGCGCACGTCACTACGTGCGCTTACCCGTACCTCGCAGCCTGAGATGTTGCTTTCGCACAACCCTACTCAGGGTCGAATAGTGTTATTACCCAAGTCCTTACTAGTAATCTAATATTAGTTGATTAACTTAGCTTATCTATATGCTTTCAGTTATACATATCAATATTCACAAATGATAATCGCAAATGATATAAAACATGTAATAACTCAAAACTGATACACAAAATTGGTAAAAAAAAATTTCTTTATTAATCTCTTCTCTGATTACAGACTCAAATCTACCTTGCGCACTCAACTGCAAGGGTCTGCGCACTCAACTGCAAACTCTACTAGGCCTTTGCGCACTCAGCTGCAGATCCTTTTCCTACTCTACGACCCAAGGCACACTTTGCACTTTGACTTAATCTCTAAGACCCTTCATGCCCATCCTCTACTAGATGTCCTTCTACAACTTAGAGCCTTGCTCTATTTATACAATCCCATGGTCCACAAACCATGGGTAGGCCGACATTACATTCAAAACTAGGGCAGACATCCCTATGACTCTAACATACATTTAGCACCCGCAATTCACGGAGCTTTACAACAATATCAACTCAAAACTTGGGCTTTGAGCCCCAACACATGCCGTGGGTGTATTCCATGGCCAACAGGCCCCTAACACAAACATCATGACTCGCCCTCGAGTCACTCAGTCAGCGCGGTGATCTTGGCGCAGAGTCCCTCCAACTGCTCTTGAATGGTACTGATCTCCGCATCAAACTGAGTTGGTTCTTGATGAACCTGCTGCATCCGTTCTTCTGAGACCTCTGTGTTCGACGTGCTTCCCTGTATTTGCGCATGCATTCCTTGTATGTGCACGAGATTTCCTTCGATATTCGTCGTGATTGTGAAGGCCTCGTCAATCCATGGTTGGACGCGTCTTTGAGAAATACTTCCTTATGGCGTGCCGTGCCCACCTGCTCCTTTAATGCCTTAGCTTGTTGCATCCTTGCAAGCCACTGAGTGAGGACCACTGTCTACGCAGTTCCTTTGACATTGTCATATTTCTGTTGGAGTTTGTGCGCCTCTGTGTCCAAGTGCTAGATGTTGGGGTCCTCCTGCAAAGTCGTGAGGACCTCAAGTGCCTGTTCCAACATGTCGGTACAGTCGCGCATTGCACCTCCAGTTTCTTCCAACCTTTCTGCGATAGCATTAGCGTGCTATTCTCTGATTTCCGAGGAAGTGGAAGGCTGTGCCTTCAACTGCAGCTCGGCAATTTGAAGATTCAGCTCCAGCTGAACCTTTGTTGTTTCTTCTCTGGCCTCACAGACTTCGGTTGCCAAACTGTGTATCCACACATCTATCGATAGATCTACTGGGATGGCCTGCTCCGAGACGCGTCAGCAAGCGTCATCTACCACTTGCACCAAATGTTGGTTTTGTGACACTAATTCATCGCGCTGCAAGCTGAGATGTTCCATGTTGATCTTTTGTTCGCTAAGAAATTAGATCGCGTGGCTCTCCCTGGCCTGCAGCTCTGTCGTTATCCCACCCTGTAACTGATACAATGTCTCTCATGGAAGGGTATCCAAATTAATGCCAAGGCCTTTCAACGTGTTGACCAAAAATCTATCAGTCACATTCGCTGCAACTAGGGCCCCTTCCGGCAATACTACCGTGTTTTCCATCCATGCCTGCAGCATCTGTTCTACTGCCAAGGATCCTACTGCGAGGTGGGTAGAAAGGGTACCCACCTGTAACTCCTACAACTGCACCCTGAGGGCGCCCAACACATTCTGGTGCTCCTGCATAAATTCCTAAAATGCTTCAATGGTGACATCGCAGACCGTCTCGCCGATGTCATGGAGATCACCTTCGGTTAAGGTGATCGGGTCAATGGCCAACTTTGAGGCCTTGACCTTTTTCCTTGGTCCTATTCTCTTTGCCATGCATGGACGCTTTAACTGCGTGGACGCGGCCCCTGGGTCTGCGCTCCCTTATGTTGTTTCTGTTTCCTCTGCCTCTTTCCCTTGCAAGGGCGTTTCTTGGCCCTCATCTGCTTATGTTGTTGTTGCCTCTACTGCCTGTGCTGTTGCTGCTGCTTCTGCAGCCTTCTTCTTCTCCGTGGATTTTTTTGCCTCTTCTCACGCTACCCTTACCTAAGCTGTTGATCTTTCCTTCCAAATTTTCTCTGCCAATTGAGTGATGCGTAGCTTGGCATCGTCCTTTTTCTTTTGTGTTGTCGCCTTCTCAAGTTCTTCCAGATCTGGGGCGCGCCATTTGGGAGGCCATGTCTCCAAGACAATAAAAATTGCATCGTTGGTGGCTACAAAAGGTAACTTTGTCCACTGCTTCGTCGGATCCTTTCGTGCCTTGATATAGATGTTGTGCATATCAGCTTTGAAGTCTACAAAACTCTGCAGACTATTATACATCGTGGGCAATAGGTGCGGCTTCTGGTTGATCCAAATCTGGATGTTCATGTGCATGAGCACCCAGAAGATTTTGGTGTCACGGATTTGTTTTGCGTCCTTTGTGACCCAGAGCAAAGCGTGCTTCGCAGCCTCTGATAATTCTCCGTTGATGTTGGGGAATTGACTGTCCTCCGGCAGTTCTCCCGCAATGAGCAGTATGGATAATAGCAACATCAAATAGTGGAAGGCTTTACCCTGCTCCTGGGCTTTGCAACAGCTCTTCAAAAATTCTTCGCAGAATAATTCGGACCAGTTGAACTGGACCCCCTTCACGCACTGCTCAACTAGTGCAATCATCGGCACTGGTACCTCATCAGCGCGGCACTTCCTTGTGACTTTGCTGGCCAGAAATTGGGTGGCTACGTGGACCCCTTTGTCCTTGATGTTGGAGATACCGTAGCCCCTCTTCTTCTTCTGCAACTTATATTTTGTCTTCATGGCTTTTGCAAGTGCCAAATTGCTGCCCTTTCATTCGATTATGGTCGTGGGGTCCTTTCCTTTGCAGGGGAGCTAAGAGATATGGTGAATCAGGTTGTTCATGATGGGGATAGGCTCATCTGCCCACAGATATCCATAATGCACGAGGTAGAGCAGCTGCTTGATGACAAAAATGGTGATTGTTACACAGTGGAAATGTGGTACCCAAAGTAAGTTCAACAATCCGACCTTTTCCACACCGTGCAGTCACTTCCGCGGCTCGAGAATTTTCACTAACCCCGCAATGTTCTACTTCATCATATTCCCAGTTTCTAGATGAGAGAACTTCTCATGGTCAGTGAGGTCCCAGTCTTCGAACTTCATGGTTGGCACGCAGCCCAAGTGTGTGCCTTCAAACATGATGCCGCCTGGGAGGAGAAGGGTCTAGAGCAGACTCTTGGTTTCATCCAGATCCTTCGGCACTTTAGTCTTCCCTTTCCACGGAGGGACATATTCGGGTAGTTTTGTGACAGAGCATAACGGTTGGATGTCCTCTTCCATGTCTTCTTCTTCTTCCTCTGTGGTGATCAGGGCCTGCAAGTTTTCTTCTCCCTCATTTGTTTCTATTATGACTGCTTTCCCCTTTTCTTCCATTGATAATTTTTTGTGTCGCGGGTTCCTCGAGGACACGTGTACTGGACCGATTGCCTGTTTATCCTTCTTGGGACTCAATGTTCACGGTGATTTTTGGATTTATGTCACAACCCTAGCGCCTTCTGGAATGTCCTCCACCATTTTGGTCTACGCGGCCTCGCCGACGGTTACCTCTTCAATTCCCAAACCATCCTTAGTGGTCGTCATCATATCTAGGCTATATTCTGTCACTCACGAACTTAAGGGCTCACTTATCGCTCAGCTCTCAATTCTCAATGCTCTGCTCAAACGCTCAACTCTCAAATGACCAAGTGTTGTTCGCTGGCCATCCCTTTGTGTTTTATAGCATATTTTGAATTTGAATTCGACCATTCCCCATAATTTCGCGCCATTAATGCTTTCTTAGCAACAGATTTTCCCAAATCTTTCCCATAACTCACGTCTTATATGCCCGCCACCCGCTCCATTTGGCCTCAAATCGCACATCCAATTGTGAATAGTGACTCCAACGGTCACTTTCTAGCCAACTCACGTAGTAGTGCAGCCTTCTGTGCGCAGTCGTAGACCTTGTGACACTCTGCTTCTGCGCGCATCTGCAATATCACGCAACTCCCAGGCATAATAGTTTATAATCCCGCGCTCCCTTCCAACTACTTGGAGCACCAATACTGTCCTTCCTACGGCTAGTCAGGTGGTCACACCATCCATGCGGGGATCCATCCCATCCTCTACCATGGTTCATGAAGAATCCCCACCTTCCATTGTTGTGATCGGAATCATGCACCTTACTACTTGCAACACGCTACCCTGGTCTCTACGTTTGGTGATATGTGGTCCAAGCCAAGGTAGTAGACTAACTAGTTCACAGTGATAGTCCTCCAACTTGTTAGTACAATCATACGCACCTTGCCTTACCATCCTTGGTTTTTCGACGAGAAATACTTCCTTTATTTCTTCTTCCAACTTCTTGACCTCCACGTCAATCAAAGCGCTTTTCCCCCTTAGTTGTACCCAATCTTTCTCAAGTTCGTGGAGTCTAAAGTTTCCTCGTCGGATCTCTTCCTCAAGTCCTATATGTTCTGTTTCTCACAGCTGTGTGATTTCTTCGTTCTGGGCTTTGCAGACCATCGTATCTACATGTGTTATTATGTACATACTTGGCTTCGCATGCTCCACAGGGATTACAACCCCTGCTTTATACTCCTACTTCGAAAGGACTGTCACGATCAAGGTTTTTCACATGGTCCTATAGGCCCAGAGCACCACTGGTACGCACAAGTCCCAGTCAGTGCGTCTCACATGGTGGACCGTATTCATCACTTCTCACACCTTGTCAAAGGCTTCCCCATGTATGATTTTTGGCACGCTAGGTCTTATCATACTTCGTCGTTCGCGCACTTATCTTGCCTGCTTCTACTTGTTGTTCTTGTTTCCTATCATGAAAGCGGTGTGCGTTCATGCAGGTTGCGTACCATACGCCTGTACCCATCTCTAAAGGTGGGCGCGTAGACTATTTTTTCCATCATGCCCAGCTTCCATCCAAATCTGAGGCTTCCCAAATCATAGGCACATCATCTTTCTGCATCCCCGCCAATCCTTGAAACTTCGTTGATGTGTTCCCCACCATCTTGCGGGTGTAGCACACAATGCCCATTTCAGAGCATCTTAACACTGCTATTCTAGTACTTATTTTTCAAATTTATTCAGGAAATCATCTACTGCTATCAACCCATCATACATGGGAAGATCCCTCACCTTTGTTGCTACAAACATAGTGACCTTATCATCATGTTGCAATTTAGCGTGGTTACCTTGTGTAACCGGTTCTACCATCGTTTTATTTCTTCGTCTGCATCCAAAGTGTAGGAGCTTTTGTGCTCCCACAAGGTCCTGCCATCCGCTATTGGATTCACCCAATCCTACTCCTACGTGGCTATCTTGTAGATACATTCTAGATCATCCTCACTATCATCATTGCACACCGGTTCCATGTAGCGCGATCCTTCTGCAGGGTCTAGAGGTACCACTACGTTTAGTGACTTTTTCTCAAAAATCATCTTGCGCTTCTTGAGATTTATCAACCCATTCATATCAATGGCCCAGTCTATTCCCAGTAGTGTGGGATAGGGATTTTTATCATCAACAATCTCTATCACTTTGAAATCTGCAAGCACGCTCGCACCTTCAATATCTACCATTACTCCCTGGAATCTTCCCATGGGTAGGATCTTTTGTTGGTTCGCCATTCGTAATTGAATTGGAGACCACTGTAATGCGGTCCTACCCATGCGCTCCCATGTTTGCTTTAGAATTACATTATCGTACGATCCTAGATCTATAATTACTTGATCCATTTTATAATCCCTGATTTGCGCAATCAATCCCATTTCCCTTCCTGTTCGCAATGTATGTTTCCTGAGCTTCTGAACTACGCTTGGTTATCCTAACCCAGCGCACCTAGTGATAAGTTCTTGTAGTCCTTTCATAGCCTTGTTGTTGCGCAACAGCTTCATACATGTCTCCAAAAAGGTAGTGAGCATTGAAGGATCCATCTCCGGTGCTAGTTGATTCTTACTACCTAAAGTGAGGCCTCCGCGAAGCTCTTCTTAGCTTCCATGAATGTCTCTTTTGCATGCTCCAAATCAAATTTAGATTCCTTTGTGGGAGCCTTGCAAACCCACGCACTTTATTCAAGTTTCTTGCCCTTGTCATCTCCTTTCGTGATACCGCTTCAGAGCATGATGTTTACATTCGGGTCCTCTTCTCGCGGCTCAGATCTCATCATTTGTAGGTTCTAAGTCGAGGAAGGTTATAGTATTCCTTTATCACTCAGCCTCGCTACCAGTGTAGGGTAGTCCTCCATCTCATGATCAAACTAAGTACAATATAAACATGATGCTCTCGTCAAATTTGTACAATAGCGGGCATAATGCCCTAGCCCTCTGCAATTGTAACAAATCAACTGTCTGTGACCCCTTCCTGGTCCCATTCCACCTCGACCTCGTCCCCGCCCCTGAAATTCAGTGTGCGCCATCTCTATATTTTGATCAAGGGCTCACGTTTCGGTCTGCACCCTGTAGGTATGGGTCTGATCATCATCAGTTAATAACTTCTGCAGGTGCACTCATCATGGCCTTTCGACCTACAGAAATTACAAAACAATTGTTGGGACGTCTATGTATACTTCTGTAATAGATGACAATTATTCGTAGCATGTTTTCCTCCAATTTGACAAATCGTACACCATAATATAGGCATCACGCTCGGTCCGGCTTGTGTCTCTGGTCTCAATGGCATCGGCCCTCCTCCCCCCAAGTAGTTTGCAAAGACTGGACAATGGTCCTTGTCGTGTCCCTGTCCCTTACATTTTATGCACCATACCTCCTCACATGCCTCTAGGTATGTTGTCCTACCCTGTTTCAAACTCTGTATTTCCAGATATAATTTTTTCAGTTGTGCGTGGATTTGTTGGACTCCCAGGCCAGGATCTTGTATTGGGGTCTCGTGCAGTCTCATTGCAATCTCCAAAGCTTCGGCCTAGGTGGATAACTTCTACTGTGACATCACCGTTCTTAGTTGCGGCATTAGTGACGCTACAAACCATGTGCGATGTTGTCCATCCGTCAAGGTCATGTTGGCTTCACAAATCATACCCTTCAGCCTCTGATCCAGCTCCCAGGGGGTTTCGCCTGGAAGCATCGTGATTTCCTTAAACCCGATAATCGACTGTGTCTCCGATTTTGGCTTGTTAAATTCCCTGTTAGCGTAGCTTGGATATCTGCAATCCCTATTTTTGGATTGTCATTAGAGTGCTTAAGGTACCATGTCAGTGCGTGATCCTGCAACGTGCTTACCAGTGTTGCCTTGTTTATGTTGTCATCCGTGACTCCATGTGCTTCCCATATAGCCTTTACCACAAACCAAAATTGGTCTAGATCTTCTTTCCCTACTCCTTTGAATACCAGCAACTTTATTGCACTCGCCATATGGAACTGTGGTGGTGGTAAAGGTGGTGTGGGTCGAGATGGGTGTGAAGATGGTGAAACCGGTGGGGGTGTAGGTGGGGGTGGTATGTACGGAATTCGCTGCCTTATCAGACTAATCGCGCTTCTTGGTGAAACTTTCACGAGCTCTTCCTCAATTTCTCATGAAGGTGAAATTAAGGGGCTATTTTCTATCTCTATGCTACCTTTGTTTCTATAGATTCTCCCACTTCGCGTAGCCCCAAACATCAATTTATTCACATAACACATTTTTCAGACAGTAGCATTTTAATCCAGGTATTCAAATATTTAATGTACTTACCTCACAGTCCTTTGAGGAAACATCGTTCTACCTCATTGTAGATGACTGATGTATCTACCACGAACTCGGTGATAAACCCTCCTATACTCCGATCGAGCTAATGGTCAACGGCGTGCATGATCTTATCTTCCAATGCTTCTAGTCTGCGCACCAACTCTGGAGTCCACACAATTGGTTTGTCGAGCCTACACCTTCCCTAACTGTCTGCTAGCTTCACGATCCACTCATACAACTCAAAGGGGAAGGATGCAAAGAAAATATTGTGGATTTCTGTATACACGTAGCGCTCTAACCAATGTTCCTTCAATACTCGCGGATTCCTATTTTCCTACGTCGCGAACTCGTGAATCTTTCTATCCAACCACTTTTCAATTTCTTTCTTTGTCAGATTCCATTGACATGACATCAGACATCCCTTATGCAGATCCCGGTCCCGACAATAAAACCATTTGTTGGATTTTTGGGGCCTGACCCAAGTTCAAAGGTGATTTAACCAAATAAATCCCGGTACTACTCGCCCTTTCGACAACAGTCTGTGGAGCGCGGACTGAGGTCGCACCCAAAGTAGTATGGGAGGCTGCTAGAACTAGGTTTCCACACCCTCAAGATGTTTGATGAGTTCAAGTGGTCTGTGGTTCGACCCTGTGCGCACGTCGCTACGCGCGCTTACCTGTACCTCGCAGCCTGAGATGCTGCCTTCGTGCATCCCTACTCGAGGGTCGAACAGTTTTATTACCCAAGTCCTTACTAGTAATCTAATATTAGTTGATTAATTTAGTTTATCTGTATGCTTTTAGTTAAACTTAAAAATATTCACAATTCATACAAGTGCGCGCATTAAAGAAATGGTATATTTGCAAATGATATCAAACATGTAATAACTCAGAACAGATACACAGAATTGGTAACAAAGCCTTTCTTTATTAATATTTCTCCTATTACAGACTCAATTCTACCTTGCACACTCAGCTGCAATGGTCTACGCACTCAGTTGTGGACTCTACTATGCCTCTGCGCACTCTGCAGAGCCTTTTCCTAATCTACGACCCAAGACACACTTCGCACTTTGACTTAATCTTTAAGACCCTTCATGCCCATCCTCTACTAGATGTCCTTTTAAAACTTAGAGCCTCGCTCCATTTATACAATCCCATGGTCCGCGGACCATGGGTAGGCCGACATTACATTCAAAACTAGGGCGGACAACCCTATGACTCTAACATACATTTCACGCCCACAATTCGCAGAGCTTTACAACAATATCAACTCAAAACTTGGGCTTTGAGCCCCAACACATGCTGTGGGGGGATTCCATGCCCAACATCCACCCAGAATTTTATATAAGAACCTGAACTAGTTATTCACCCAAAGGAGAGCGCTAAGCAAGAAGTCCAATGCAAGTGGAACCTTGAGCGAGCACGAGACCGAGTAGCGGAACCCTGATTTTCACAGTGACAAAAGCATGTCAAATTTATACTCAAACGAACTAGAATTTTGCCAGGAGTTTGATGGCATGATCAACTTTTTAATATGAGCAACGAAATTCTAATAAACTTGTAGAGAGGAATCTTTGAGGAATCGTGAGGAATCTAAAAGATTCCCTGGGGGCCCGAAATTGATAGTTTCAGAACTAGGTTGAATTTATACTCATTTTACTCAATTTTTCAGAAGGAGTGCAGTGGTGAAGTTAGATTTGTCATCTAAGCAGCAGAATTCCAGTAAATCAGTGATAAGGAATCTTTAAGATTCTTGAGGGTTTAGATTTTTCCCAAAGCATAAAGGGGTCGAGTTTACAGTCATTTGACATGATTTCACACCAACAATTCAATGGTTCAGTCCATTTATTCAGCGTAAGTGTGCATTTTTAGGCCATCCCCAAAAGTGGAGGTATAAGGTGCCTTTTGTACATGCTTGTAATTTGATTTTGCTAAATCTTAATGAAAGAGGCCTCCCCACTTTAAGCAAGGCCCAAAAACGTAGCCCACATTAGGTGAAATTTGTTATCAACCTGTTATGTCTTTTCTTCTCATGGGTGTCATTTATTTTTTCTTTCTTTATGTGTATGCATTTCATGGTTACATACTATTTTAAAAGAAATTATGTATGCATAACTGAAGTGAAAATATTTGGATCAGATAGATAGAGATAGAGAGAGGAATATACTGAAAAATATCTCTAGTTTTCCTAGTTTGAATTTCTAGGGTAAAATCTATGTGTTAATGTGTGTGTTTTCCATCGCATCTTTTCTATTTTACTAAGAATTTTTTTACAACAATTAATTGTACACAATTAAAACCTACAATGGGTTAATTCATTATGGCCTCAATATTTTATCGATCAAAAACAATTCCTTCCACTAACATAATGTGTCCTAAATAATGAATTTTATTTTGACAGAAATCATGCTTAATTTATTTGCATAAAGCTTGTTGTGCTTCCTTAGCAATCACAAAATCATTCTCAAAATTATTCTTATGTTCTTCTTCACTCTTAGAGTAGATTAAGATTCAATAAGAAAGATAAAAACAAATGCATCCAAATAATCCAAATACTTTTTAGATACATTATTCATAAGATACATGAATGTGGTTGGCGCATTGGTGAGACCAAAAGATACTGCCATACCTTGTCCTAGAGGTTGGCTTATGAATGTATTCCTCCTTATTCTAACTTCATGATATCTAAACGTCAAATCAATCTTCAAAATACCTAGAGTCTCCCCTCATGTGGTCAAACAAGTCATTAATTCTAGGAAATTATACTTGTTCTTTTCTATGATTTTGTTCAACTATCTATAACCAACACACAACCTTTAATTCTTCTTTGAAAACAAAACAGGTGATCCCACCATAATACACACTTGGTCTAATATATACTTTCTCAAGTAGTTATCATAATTACATCTTCCCCTGTTATAATTTTGGAGTACCCATATTGTAAGGAGCCTTAAACACCTGAGAATTTATAGGCACAAGGTCTATTGAGAAATAAATCTCTCTCTTAGGAGGTAGCCCTAATAGATCCTTAGGCAATACATCATTGAATTCACGCAATATGGGATAATCCTCAAGCTTGGTACTTGTATCCTCAACCAATCCTAGAATATGGGTTACATACATCTAGTAGATTGAACATTTTTTTCCTCTTGTCCAGATTCTCCCTCTTATTGTCCTTCTATGCTGAGTGTATTTTTGTGCACTTCTATTTTGAAAATAATAATACTTAGCTCTCCTTATGGTCTCATATAAATTTTGAGGCCCATCAAGATCAAATATATCTTTATATGACAGGTTATCCACTTATTAAGAATTTTTAGTCTTCATCTTTTCATCCTTGATATATTTAACATGCCTCAATTGCTCCAAGAACTTATTCACATGCTCATCCATGGTTGCTTGTATCAAGTTTAACTTATGGAATCATTTGATTATATCATCGTAGTATTAGTTAGATATATACTTCTACTAAAGTGCTTCTTGAATTTCTTCTAGACAATATTTATCTCACTAATCTTGTTGCCTTGTCTAAAACTTCCCACTAAATCATAGCTCTAACATTCACATTAAATATGGCTACGTTAGTCTTTATATTTCCACAATAATCAGGGACTTCTCCTTATCCCTATAAGCCAAGACTATGCTTCTTAACTAGAATTTACCTCACTATAAAATATAGGTGGCTTCACTTTTATAAGTTATCCCTATGATTTAACTCTACAAGGATGTTTTTCTCCTTTTCATATGAAAAGAGGCTCCTATACTACTAGAGGAATCTTCAAAGGAAAATAATACGCTATCAGAGGATTCATATGGTGTGTACAACATCTTTGGAGATCACTATTTTAGTGCTACAATGCCTCATACAACTTCTCAACTATATACATCTATTTAAAAATTTCTTGCACTCCAAATGTAGTGCAATTGCTTTTATATATTAGCAAATATCTAAAGCATGAAAACACTCAACTAGTTAGGTTCCCCTTGAGATTTAATTAGTCATTCAAAACCAGCTATATAGTTGTGTAACTCTACTTCCAAACTTCTCATGCTCCTAGCAATGTTAGGAGGATTATCCTCATTTCAACACCCATTAAACTATGTTTCTATGTTTCCTTCTCTTAGATTATCCCCCATGACATCATCCTAAACCTCATATGATTTATGCCCTGCCTTCATCTTCACAATATTTCCAAATTGTTTATGATTTTAATCTCAAGACCTCTCTCTTTTTATTTCTTTTGGCTACTTAGTTTTGTACAAGAGATCAAAGTTATGCACGTTTTCATGCCTTTACCAATTTATGGATCTTCTACTTCCCCAACAACTATTATTACATTCATTTATTCTTACTTTTGTGTCATATTGATCTAACTTCTCCATATTTATGTTGTGGATAAAGATTCATGGGCATGATCACTATCATTTATGATAAATTTGCACCTATTTGTCCCATGCTTCTAAATCCTTTGCAAATCCAAACGATTTGTGGAAAAAGGGACCATATATTTGAAAACCTTCGAAAATGCTAAGAGAGATCTTGGGTTTTTTTTAATCTCAATTAAGCAAATAAATTTAGACCACTCAACAAAACTTCATAGACTATTTGCCTCCATGGTTACACTTGTTAAGATGTGTAGCTTGGGAGGTACGCCCACAACCCTTGGGGTGTTGGGATTGTGTGGAGTTGACCCATGAAAATGGTGTTTTGTGGGAAATGTACCCAAGTGGTGGGCTTTTGGCACAAATTGGTGGACTAAAGACCCAAAATAAATAATATTTTATTCTATTTGGTGTGTGAGGGAATCCTTGATGGATTATAGGGGCACCTAAGACAACCTATAGGGGTATAAATAGAAGTGACCTAAGGAGAGGTCATCACACATTGAAACTCACCTCGTTTAAGAAAATTAGCCAATAAAGAAGCCATAAATTTGGAAAAAAGGTTGAGTTTCTAAGGAGGATTCAATATTAGAAAAGAGACAAGTTGCTTGTGTGATTTGTTCACTTTAGGAGAGTTTTGTGCCAAGTGATCTTCGTCTTATGGATATTAAGAGGTTGTTGGACGTGATTTGCCTCTGTCCTTTTGGAGAGGGTTGAAGCCCTAATTATCTAAGGAAGGAGGGTCGAAAGGTTTGGTTAAGGACAATAATTAGGGTCGAGTTAAAATTTAGGAGGTCGCGGTCTATAACAAAGGGTTCGAGCTAATTAAAATAGGTTTTAGAGGTTTGTTTTAGGGCCAATAGGCCTCAAAGATCTAGTGCTACATAATCAAATTTTTTCGGACTTGGGAAGAGGTTAGTAATTGAGGACTTGAGCTATGTTTTGTAGTGGATGATTGTAGAGAATTAGTTTTGGAAGTTTGCTCATCTATGGTGTGTGTGGACAACTAGTTTTGGGCCTATTGTAACAGCCTCGGGTAGAAATCCATGTAATAAAGATAATAAAGGAATAATAAGACCAAGGTCATGGGACACATATTCCAAGCTGAATGTTGGGAAAAAACGTAGTGATGGGGATTACTTGTGATTAATTAATGGCTATGGATTGGCAAAGGTAAAGTGGCATTAATTGGTATTTTATTTATGAAAATAATGGAAATTAGGAGAAAAGAAAGGTGAAAGGTCATAGAATTCCATGAGGAGGAAAATTGAAGGAAAATAGAGGAAAATGAAGAAAATATAGGCCTCAATGATAAAAAGGCTTATGAGGATCAGTACACAACTTTTGTTAGTTCAACCTTTTCTTACACTCTTGCAGCACTCTTGGAGGATTTTTTGCATACTTTGGATTTGGATAAAGAAGGAAAATGAAGAGCAGGAAAGTGCAAAGGGACGTTGGGATTAGAAACTACAGCAGGTTCATTTTGCAAGTATCAATTTGAATATATGATTTCCTTGCTATTTTTGGCATGCATGGCATATGCATGTGGTTTTTTTGTTATGATCTGTCATTGGCATGGACGATTGCCTGGATTGATAGTGGTTTTCCTAGTCTGCCATTTTCTGGATAGACATGGTGTTGTGGATTTCACACTTTATTGTTTCTTATTGGTGCTCATGTTCCTTATGGTTGTGGGTTGAGTTATTATTTCTTGGAGCCTTGGTTGGACAAATACTCTGGAAGCCTTAGAACAACTTGAGTTGAGTTAATAGTCCTCGAAGCCCTAGTTGGAAAAACACTCTAGGTCCCTTGATGGGTTGAGTTACTAGTCCTGGAGCCTTCATTTGAAAAACGCTCTGGAGCCCTGTGGTAACTATGGGTTAAGTTACTAGTCCTGGAGTCGGGTTGGAACAAATGCTTTGGAGCCCTGGACAGCTTGGGTAGAGATCGATTTGGTGATGGTTAGTGATGTCTAGCCGTGATGTGGAATCATTCGTTAAGGTGTGAGGTGGTTTGGCCTCCGGAAGCCCTGGTTTGGTTTGGTTTGGTTTTAGTTGGTTTATTCCATGAGATCCCACATTCATGCTTTGACTATGGCATGAGGGTGATTGGCTAAAAGAGAGATTTGGTTCATCCCAATCTATGGTCGGGTGATATGCGGAAGTCCCTGACTTGGTTGGTTTTTCATATGTTAATAATATCTCTTTTCTTCTTGTATTTCATGACTATTTGTACTTGTTATTTTGTGGCTTTGATGGTTGTTCTATCATTGTTATTATTCTAGTTATATGATGGTTATAAGCATGATTTTATGATATACTTTGGTTATGGCTCTCATCATGTTAATGAATGTATAACCTAATATATGATAATGCAACTATTGTGAGAAGCAATTATACCTTCTTGATGATTCTCAGATAAGTATGAGACCCCTATATTCAGATATGTAATTATGAACTATAGACTACATGTTCACTATGTGTTTGATGGAATTATTGTCATGGTTAGGCCTTGTTAGGTCAATTTCTTGTCTAAGATTTGCATTAATGGCTTTTTCCTTGTGTCATTCATCATTCTAGAAATTTATATTAAGTTATGGGCAGAGGTCTAGATCCGAGCCCTAAAAACGTGGCTCAGGTCTCGCGGTCGCATGCACATAACTGGGTAATTTAGATTGCACTCACTAGGAGGTTGGGTTATCCTTGCAACTTGAGGGTTATAGTCAATGGCTTGCCTTATTATGTAAGTTATTGGGAGTCTAGGTCAGTGAAAAAATAAGTTAGCTCAGGGTTTGGGCACCTAGAGTGGTTTCTTGGCTCTTAAGGGTCATGCAACTCCTAAGGAAGGTCAATGAGGTTTCAATGTGTGGATTCCACTTCCTTAACTTTACCTAGTAGGTTGAGTCACCCAATAGTCGCTCTTCGTCACATGTTTACCCTGATGGACGAGTGAACTTGGGTAAGTGTGGGAGGATGGTGTTACAGAGTGGTATCAGAGCTTCCAGGTTCAACATTTGGACTGGATGGGTGGAATGTGTTTAACATGCATGCATATTAGTTTCTATATGTTTGTTATGCATGCAATGTTATGGTTATGATCGTCATGCATGAGGTCATGGTATGAAATTGGTATTTTCATGCATGATGTCGGTATATTGATATCATTATGTATATATACATGTATCATGCTAATCTGGATTTATCTTGAA
Organism: Pinus tabuliformis; assembly: GCA_031772625.1. NCBI lineage: Eukaryota > Viridiplantae > Streptophyta > Pinopsida > Pinales > Pinaceae > Pinus > Pinus tabuliformis. Next base: position 1,685,972,101 of record CM062816.1, on the reverse strand, counting down.
GATGAGATAGCCTCCCCTGAACTTCACTGAGGTATGTTGATTATTTTTGTATTTGGTTTATCTGACATGGTATGTTTGTAGGAAGTAGAGGATCAAAGATGAAAAGAAAAATGGTCGACTATAGTACACGTGGTTCTCCATATAGATTAGATTAGTAGCATGGTGATGAGTACTCCCCTCACATAGCAGATACATTGAGAAGTTTGAATGAAGAGATAAGAAGTTGTAAGGAAGATAATGATAGGATCATTCAATCAAAAGAGAGACTTTCCAAGGCACAATTGAAACAAGCAAAGGCCAATGCAGTCATTCTTCAGATTTTGTCAGACTTGCAGAGACAAGGGATGCTTAGGATCAGTTATGGACTGGAGGACATGACTAATGGAGCATATGGTAGCAGGTCCCATGGTGGGCACAGGTTGGATAGATATGACATGGTCAAAGATGGAATATTCTTGGATACAACTAATAGGAGGGGTAGTGGACATGGGATTTACTCTAGTCCTGGTTCAGACGGGCATCATGATCATTGTCGTTATCACCCATACAGGAGGAGTGACAAGGGATATTTTTTCAGATGAGTTCAAGAAATCCAAGCCACCTACATTTGATGGAGAAATGAAGAAATCACAGGATGCAAAACCGTGGTTTCTTGGGATGAATAAAGTATTTAGATTGCATGACTATTTAGGAAACATGAAAGCTAAGATAGCTACATTTAGTCTTAAAGGGAAAGCATACATTTGGTGGGAATATGTAAAGAATAGCATAGGTATTCAGGAAGAGGAGATGACTTGGAGCGAGTTTGGGAGACTTTTCAGGAAGAAGTATATATCTAAGAGATACTATGATGATAGGCAAAAAGAGTTCTATGAGTTGAATATGGGATCTATGACCGATGAGGAGTATAACCTAGAAAATTCTTGGATTTGTTGAGATATATGCCTTATATTAAGGAGGAGAAAGAGAAGATTCAGAGATTAATCAATGGTTTGTCAGTGTCATTCAAGGATAGGATTGAGTTTGATGAGCCTAGATCATTGGAAGAATCCATCTAAAAGTTGAAACATTGTTATGAGCAATGAAAGCGCAGATCCAGCACTAAGCAGGATTGGAGGGTTAACAAGAAGAATAAATGAAAATGGGTTAAGAAGAGAGGAAAATGATAGGATACAAATGACAAGGAGAATGCAGCAACCCATAAGAAGTTCAATGCATCGAACAAAGGATGGGGATTTTTGTCTGAGGAGAAGAACAAGGGTGATGGTAGGTGTAGAGCCTCTAACTTGCACTTGATTATCCATCATTACCTACAGTTTTCCCTCACTCATCTCTCTCTTTTACCTTATTTTCCTTGTAAACCAACCCAGATCATTACATTTAATGTCTTTAAGCATGATTAAGTGAACTTTGCTAATGTGTGACTGTTTTGTTTAGATTTTGACATATTTACAGAGATTCCGCAGCTGTCTGGAAATTCCGCAGCCATTCAGCGATTCCGCAGCCTTTTTGTTAATCTCAAGGTTCCACGTGTCATTTTGCAAAACGAACCACATGGGCACGTGGCAATAAAGGTGCTCAAGATTCCTGTGCTATTGGTTCGGTCAGCCACATCATCTACACCTCCGGTCAACGAGGGTCAAGCCACGGTCAACAAAGGCAGCTTAAACGGTGTTGCGTAAGCTGTTGGGTCACGTCAATGCAACTGGTGATTTGTCCGTGTTACGCAGGTTGTGGGAAACATAATCCAACTCTGGATTCAATTCCCATAACGACCAGAACCTCCAGCTCATCCACGAGGCTTATGACGTGTTGCTGAACCTTTATTACGCATGACAGATTAGTTAATTTTCAGTTTCTAGCTTTACGCATTAGGCAATCGTTTAGATGCCTATAAAAACTAGCGTCTGTGTACGCTTAATGTTACTTTTTAGTTGCTGTGTTTTATGAACTTGTTATAATATTAGTGCATTTCAAGACTCTGTTTTGATAGTGCTGTTCTAGCACTCTTGACTGTAATTTTCTGCATATGGAGTAATAGAAGACAGTGTTGTTCTGATGTTTTCAAATCCTTGAGTCTTCTTTGGGTCTTATGAATGGAGGGCCCCCGTTCATGATATCCCTTGTATAGTATTTTATGTTTATATTCTTGCTATTTCCTTATTTTCCATTCAGCATTTCCTTTTCTTTGAAACATGTACAGCTTGATTCACTTCCATTGTCATTTCATTTTCAGCATTCACTTTGGCTGATCAGTATTGTTCTTTTGCAGGTTTTTAACCCGGGATTGTGTGTGTGTTTATGTATATGCTTTATATCTGATGGTATTTTCAGTTGACAGATTCAAAGTTGTTGCCTTTACTTTATTTTCATAGCTGATTTTTAGTTTAGTTTCTCAAAGTTGTCTGCTAACATATTGATGGTCTCTTTATCACAAATTGTTCATCTTTTAGAGATCAGAATACTAATAAATTACAGCTGGCTTTGAGTACTTTTTAGACTAATCTTTAACTACTTTCTAATCGTGCTTTACATAGTACCATATGTTAGAAGCAGAGAGTTAGAAAGAGCTGAACATTATAACTAGTCTTTAAAGTAGATTTTTCTCATTTTTGATCACTTTTTAAACTCATCTTTAGCTACTTCCTAATCGTGTTTTACACAGTACTATGTGTTAGAAGCAGAGAGTTAGGAAGAGATAAACATTATCATTGGTTTTTAAAGTGATTTTCTTACCTTTTATTTGCAGCAGCATGAATGGTGTCTAGTGCCATTAGAAAGTGGTTCTTTGCTTTCAGTTCATTTCAAGTTATTTATTTCTTTCAAGCTTTTCCTTTTCAGCAAGTAGTTAGAAACCACCAATCACACACCCTCACTCATCTAGAATTCACCTTACACACACTATCACTCATCTGTTTATAAAATCATCACTCCATCTTAGGAAGATAAATTAACCACAAACAACACCCCAAACGACAAAAAGCTCTAAGAGGTTGCTTAAGTACATATAGTACACCTTCACTTCATCAGCTTACGAGCCCCGGGTTGACAATTAATGACATCAATTTAGGAACACTAAATTGACTAAAAATTTTGGCGCCGTTGCCGGGGAAGTGAAATTAAGTAGCCATATTCTTAGAAAAAAAAACATAAAAAAAAAATTTCAAGGAAAGAAGTTGATAACCTATCAAAGTATGCTCTCCTCTTGCACTTCAAGGTGATCTGGAGGATCAGAAAAGAGAAAGTTATTGATTTGTTAGTTTCTTGAGTATGCTCTCTTCTTGCACCTAGAGTGAACTGGAAGATCAGAAAAAGAACTATTAACTTGACTTGAAGAAAAATAATAAAAAATGACATGCATAGAGCTAGAGATTCTAGGGGAAGGTTTTTAGCTAGAGCTCGAAGTTCAATTTTTACAAGTCCATCTGCTTCAAGGGATAGACAAGAGACACCTCCCTTATCTCCAACCGACACTCCTAGTCCTAGAATTCCTGGAATTAAAGAGCCAAGAGTTGACTCTCCTACACCTTCTATTGAATTTGAACCAGGAAGAGACTCTTCTCTTTCTCCTACAGAAAGACCAATTGTAATTGAGGAAGTGGAATCACCTGAAGAGGAAGGAGAAATCTCTTCTCATTCACCCTTTGTAGAGGAACTAGAAGATTTTGAAATCCCTAGGAGAATCATCATGGCAGAGGAAGAAGGAGGTGGTAGGGGTAGAGGTAGAGGTAGAGGAGGAGGAGGAAACAACAATAACAATAATGGAGGTAGAGGTCCCCTTGGAGGAGGAAATAGAGATGGGGATAATTCATTTGGGTTTCCCATTGTTAATGAGGATTCCCGAGCCACTATGAAAAACATATCACCATATGTCCTCCCTAACTTCCATGGGTTAAGGACTGAGGACCCTGAAACATTTTTATTTGAGTTTGAAGTGGTGTGTCGAACTTATGACTACCTGGATGACTCTCAGAAACTCAAATTGTTCCCTTCAACACTAAAGGATCAAGCCTTGAAATGGTTCATGGGGTTACTCACTCAATCCATTAGGACTTGGGATGAAATGAAACAGACATTTTTGGATAGGTATTTGGACTATTGTATGCCTACTAATCACAAGGACGAGGTTTTTAAAATGATACAAAGAGAAGATGAGAGCTTAGAAGATTTACTTGAAAGATTTCAATATAACTTGAAAAGAGCAAAAATGAGTAGCTTGGATGAAGAGACCTTAAAAGCCCTCTTATTAAAGGCCATTAGGGATGAATGGATAGATATCCTAAACATGATGGGGAAAGGGGATATTTCTCAACTTTCACTCAATGATATAGCAGAACTCTGTATCCATCTCTCAAGAGGCAAATCAAAAACTCAAAAAGGGCCTAGAGATCCTTCTCTCCTTAGGGCAAATAAATCTGCAACAGGATCAGTAAGTAGGGCTGAAATCGGCAATATGCTTGATGAATTTAAAACTGACATCTTAGGGAGTCTTTGTGAACAACTTGATACCCTTAAGATTCACAATAAACAAAAAGCAGAAGCTAAGGCTTTGGCTATCTTTTGCCCGAAATGTAGAAAGAAACATGCTTTAAGGGAATGTCCCTTAGATGCACACGTTGTAGAAACATGTGTAATTTGCTCAGAAACTCATGAGACCAAGGATTGTCCTTCAATTCCTGGCCTCAAAGCAGTCTTTCAAGAGGATCCAGATACACTTGAATCTCTCTGTTTTATTGCAAGGAGACCTTGGCAAGGACAACAGAATCAAGGGTTTAACAACTCTATGAATTCTCAATCCCAACCAAATTGGAATCCTTGGCAACAACCTTGGCCTCAACCTCAAAATGCTTTTCAAGCATGGATGCAAAGCATGCAAAATCCTTATGGGAGATTTGCTCAATTCTATCAATATCCTCCATCATTTCAGAATCAGCAAGCTCCACAACTTACAAATCAAGGTCAACAACTATCATTGCCATACCCTCAACAACAACAACTTCCTCCACAAAATCAAAATTCTCAACTATCGCTTCAATCCCAGCAGAAATCAAATCAACTTCCCTCTCATCCATTACCAAATCCAAATAATAGGAACCCTCAAAATGCTTACATGATGGAAGGTCAACCATTCCCTACCTATATGGTTGTTCCTCTCAATGAAGTACAACTCAGATCAGGTAGAATCTTAGATCAACCTTCTACAAGTGTTCAACAACCAAGCATTTCTGAGGAAGAATCTCTCAAAGTCAATAAGGGTTCTGAAGTATCACTTCAAAACCAAAATCTCCAAAAAGAAAAAGAAAAATAATCAACCTCTACAACTCCCATAGTTGAGCAACCTACACCTTTAGCTACACCTCCTTTTCCTGAAAGATTACAAATTGACAAAGGGGTGGAAAAGCAGATATGGGTGCCTGACTATAGGTTCCTAGATGAATTGAAGAATGTATGTATCAAGATTCCCTTGTTACAAGCCATTAAGGAAATTCCCATTCTAGCGAAGACAATAAAGGAGTTGAGTTTGAAGAAAACAGGAAAAAGAACCAAAGATACTAAAAGGATACATCTAGTTGGAAAAATTGCAGACATTATGATGGGTAAGATTACCATGCAAAAATATGTGGATCCCGGTAGCCCTATTGTCAAAACTCATATTAATGGGGTTGAAATCCCAAATACTTTGATTGACTTAGGAGACGCTATCAACATCATGAGTAGACAGACCATGGATCAGTTAAAGCTTCCTAACCTTCTCTTTACACCTACTTTACTGCAACTTGCAGATAGATCAATCATTAAACCTGATGGTGTATTGGAAGATATTCCAGTCTCTCTAGATTCTTGGGAATATCCAGTTGATTTTATGATTTTAACTCCCAAGAACAATCTAGGAGGACATCCTCTTATTTTAGGAAGACCTTGGCTGGCCACAGCTGATGCTTTCATAAGTTGTAGGTCTGGGGACATGTATATATCAGATGGTAATTCCACCAAGAAATTCAACTTGTATCCTCCAGCAAAGGCAATAACAGAAATAGGAGAAGATGAGTGGGTTGACGATGAGGATACTATTCAACCTGTTCTAACCATCTCTGAAATCAGTGAGGATAGTCAAATTATAAATACATTAGAAAATTTTGAAATACCTTTAGAATATGACTCTACACAATTTCAGTTAGATGCATACATTGAATATCTCTCCTCTAGACAGATGTCTCTCTTCTCAATGGAAGAGTTTGGTAGTTCTACAGTTGAAATCCTTCTAGGAAAAACATTGAACATTAACAAAAACTTGGAAAGACCACAACAAGAAGAATTAACTAAACTGTTGCAAAAACATTCCACTGCCTTTGCATGGGAATACACTAACATGAAAGGAATCGATCCTAAGACTTGTACTCATCACATCTATATTGAAGAAAACAGCAGACCTATTAGGCAACCACAAAGAAGGATGAATCCAAACCTTAGGGAAATCGTGAAAGAAGAACTCCAGAAATTGCTCAAAGTAAACTTCATTTACCCCATTTCAGATAGCCAATGGGTTTCTCCCTTGGTTATAGTTCCCAAAAAGAATGGTAAATGGAGAGTTTGCATTGATTATCGAGAATTGAACAAGGCAACCTTAAAGGATCACTTCCCTCTACCTTTTATTGATCAGGTACTAGACACTTTAGCAGGTAAAAAGTATTTCTCATTCTTGGATGGTTTTAGTGGGTATAATCAAATTCAGGTAGCACCTGAAGATCAAGACAAAACCACATTCACTTGTCCTTGGGGAACTTTTGCCTACCGAGTACTCCCTTTTGGATTGTGCAATGCACCCGCTACATTTCAAAGGGCTGTACTAGGAATCTTTTCAGATCTGATTCATGATTGTGTAGAGGTATACATGGACGATTTCACAGTTTATGGTAATACATTTGAAGAAGCTTTGGAAAATTTGGAAAAAGTACTGGTAAGATGTAAGGAAACAAATCTTTCTTTAAGTCATGAAAAGTGTTTTATGATGTTTACTGAAGGGATTGTTTTAGGACATCATATTTCAGGAGATGGGATTAAGGTTGATAGATCCAAAGTTGAAGTCATCTCTAAGTTACCTGTTCCAAATTGCCAGAAAAATGTTAGAAGTTTTCTTGGGTTTACTGGGTATTACAGAAGATTTATTGAAAACTTCACTAAGATAGCATCCCCTCTTTTCAAATTTCTTACCAAGGACTGTGAGTTCAAATGGGATCCCGAGTGTCAATCTGCCTTTGAAGCTTTAAAGACTAGAATATCTGAAGCACCCATCTTAAGGGGGCCAAATTGGAAACTCCCTTTCCACATTTCTACTGATGCTTCAGATACAGCTCTAGGAGCTGTTTTGGGACAAAAGGATTTGATCCCTTATGCCATTTATTACACAAGTAAGAATTTGACTCCCACTGAGTTAAATTATACTGTTACAGAAAAAGAGTTCTTAGTTGTGGTACATGCGATTAATAAGTTTAGACACTACATAACCGGCTATGAAACCTTTGTCCATACTAATCACTCTGCCATAAGATATTTAATGAACAAACCTGTCACTAATGGTAGAGTTACAAGATGGCTTTTACTTTTACAAGAATTCAACATTACTGTGTTAGATAGACCTGGAAAACAAAACACAGTAGCTGATTTCTTGTCTAGAATCCAAAACACTAATGAAGATTCTCCAGTAGAAGATAAGTTTCCAGATGAATACTTGTTTGCGGTGACTACCAAGACTCCTTGGTATGCAGATATGGCTAATTATCTAGTTACAGGGAAGCTACCTCTACACTTATTTCCTAATGAGAAAAGGAAAATCATTCAGGAGAGTTCACATTATTCTTGGATTTCTAACGAATTGTTCAAAACAGGGCCAGATTGTATAATTAGAAGGTGTGTTCGGGAAGATGAAATGCCTGACATCCTTAAGGCATGTCATGATGAACCATGTGGCGGGCACTTTGCTGACAAGAGGACAGCTTATAAAATCCTTTCTCTAGGATATTATTGGCCTTCTCTCTTTAAAGATGCAAAGCAGTATGTTAGAAGGTGTGACAGCTGCCAAAGAGTTGGGAAACCAACTCCTTCAAATGAAATGCCTCTACAGCCTCAGGTATGCATTGAACCCTTTGAGAAATGGGCTCTAGATTTCGTTGGACCAATTAATCCTCCATCAAAGCAAAAGAAGTATATACTGGTTTGTACTGATTATGTTACTAAGTGGGTAGAAGCGAAAGCATTTCCTTCTGCCACTGAAAATTTAGTTGTTCAATTTCTTTTTGAGGATATTTTCACTCGTTTTGGTGTCCCAAGGGAAATTGTAACAGATCAGGGTAGCCAGTTGTTGTGGGGAAAAGTATCCAACACAGAATGACCCTATCCCACTCTAAGGGTGATAGTTCCTTAGCAACAGCTGAAGCAAAGCTATCTAAAGTTACTTCTTTATGACATGCAAGAGATGAAAGGAAGAGATCCACTTACCGATGTCTTGCGCAAATGGTCGATCCAATCTCCTCTATTTGCCACTCGCTCCCAGCTCCAAGTCTTCTCACGGGCCCAGCTACACGAGATCCTGCGAACAAGACAAGAAAAAGAGACTACAAGAAGCATGCATTCATAATTGATTCAAGGATTAGCATAAATCAAATACGCAAGTAAGACAATACACCATTGAAACACATGCGAATAAAAGAACCTCAAATGCTTTATTAATATAAGGAAGTAAGGTTCAGGCGGTGATACAACCGTGAGAGGTCCAATCCAGCATCACCTTCCCGACGGAAAGAAATCTCCTCTTCACCTCCCTCAAGCAATCACCCAATACTCTCAACTGTAAACCAACAGCAATTCTTTGCACCAAATTCCGGCCTCCATATCCCATGGGATGAGATCCTTATATAGAGTTTTGGAGTGAAGATAAGTCAGCTTGATGTGTGACTTGTTGTCCTCTTCAACTCCAGTTGTTCTTCAGTCCTTGAGTCCACTCGGAGTTTCTACCTTCCACTTGGAGTTTTAGAAGCTCTTAACTCATCATTAGGCGAATCTTTTGATCCAAGTGTCATTTTGGAAGCTTCCTGGGCACTGGCACATTGAGAAAAGATTCCTCCACATGTCAAAGTGCGCCCAGCGCAGGTAGCCTTTGTTGCACTTGCTATGCAGCGCAGGTACACCATAGAAATTTTGACATTCAGCGCAGATGCTTAGTGGAGCAGCTGCTTTGATCCAAAATTGACCTGTTTTTGAGTGTTTTTCAGTGGAGAACTGATATGAAGTGCTGTGGTTTGCTGACCTTGTTCCTCTAGGGGTAGGAACAACATGTTTAGGGACTTTGGATCCCTTAGATTATTGACATTTCATGCTCTATGTTGTAAGGCACAAAAATGTCTATAACAGTTTCCCCCTAAAGTATGAGGTCGTTTATCGGGTGAAATGCTTTATTAGGAGGATTCGAAGTTCATTCAATCGTCGGGAGGTGACCTGTAACAAAATACAATACAATACATTATTTTTTCATACTTTCTTTTCATGATCTAGCTGATGCGGGCATTTCCCATGCTCAGCTTTATAAATACATTTGTTGTACATAAACAGACGATCGTCTGATAATAGACTGATAATTCTCTGCTTTTAACTATCATCCTTTTAGTAGGATGATCATCTGCTGCACATGTCTATGTTTTTATCTCCTGAATATATATCGCAGCCCAGATGGATGAAACTAGATCCGGGGTCTTCAAACTTGTCCGATCTTCACTCTAGTACAAGTCGATCCATGTGAGAATTTCTTAAAGTCGAACATGGAAAGACATCGCTTGATTACCAGTTAATAATGTAAACTGTTAACAAGCACGAGAGGAATCACCGATAATGATGATGACCCTCAAGGTACTGCAGCACAATTCACGTGGCGTGAATATAGGATCTGACGTCGAACACCACGCAAAGTCTCCTGGTCGAAGGTCATTAATGTATACCTATCGCCGGAAGTGAGAAACTTGCCATTGAGGCATGCAAGCTTCAAAGTACTAAGGGGGTGTTCCTAGATCAACTTCTTGGATAATGAGCTGATGTCGACAAGAAGTGATCCGTCAAAGGAGGGCCTTAATGAATCCCACATCAGTGACACGGAACGGAGCTAGTGATGATGGTGAAAACGATCTGTGAAATATGATTCAGGGTAGCGGTCATGGAAGGATGAAAGATGATGTATGGCAGTGGATGGGACCCGGTTGACACTTTCTGAATGACATCTCTTGAACATATAACGACACTGATGTGATGGATCGGTACCATTACCCCATGTATGGATGGTATGGCGAGACCATGGTGAAGGGACCGGTGAATGATAATAACCCAACCCGATATTTACGGAGGCAAAAGTGTCATGTTAAAGAGCGACTTGCTACCATTAAGCTTTGAGGTTCTCCCAATTTTTCCCCAGTCATTTCTGACCAGTACCTCTTTATTTTTGTCAAGCTTGAGGAGGATAACATATGCTTGTTCTATAACCTGCCCTTCGGGCAAGCCCATCGCTATGTTTTAACGAGCCTAGCGATAGGGAAACTCGTTCTCGTCTGAAGACACGTTTGTCGCTATTTTAATGTTTTTAACGAGTCTAGCGACAAAGACAACTCGGTCCTTTTCATTTTTAGAGAGTCTAAAATGGTACATAAAGTTAACTCCAAAGGCCCTTTTTCGTCATCTAATCCCTTAAGTCCGAAAAAGTATAAAACAATACAGAAGGGATGAATGTTCGATAGCTTTATCGAGCCGAACTAGACAAGCGCTCGATCTTTTTGTGCAATAATCCCTCAGGTCCAAAAAGATTAAAATCTAGAGGAGGGATAGCTCTTCCGGTCTTTTTAACGAGCTGGAAGGCCAAAACTCGGCAAACTTTTCATATTTTACGAGTCAGTGAAAAGAGCTCAAAGAAGACTCGTATTTTGAGGAGCGAGTGATAAACAGGGATAGCAGCAGATTCCAGGTACAGGTTGGAATTTTCCAATCACGGCAGTATTACAAGGATGGCTAGGTGGGATCACTCTTCGCAGTTGTTCCTCAAAATAGGTAAACAATCAAGTGGATGTGAATGATCGGCCAAATGAAAAGTGGAGGTGACGGTGCACAAACACGACCAAGGCTTTTATGGCTGATGAATTTACGGTCTCAAATGGTTATTTACCAGTTCATTTTTTCTGGATGAGCTTGAACTCTGGGGGGAAGCTTGCTCACATGCTTATGTTTATTTTTTAACGAGCATGAAGTCCACGTTAAAACTGCTCGGTTTTGCGTTTATTTTTTAACGAGCATGAACTATGCCAAAACTGCTCGTGTTTACCAGTCATAAAGTAGGAAGGTCTCCTAGAGCTCGCTATTTTTTAAGGAGCTTCATCTCACTACGCTTTGCTCCATACCCTCTCTTTATGCAAGCTGGGTATCGGCTAATCCTACGAGTTTAACGGGTTAGACCTACAGGTTTAAAGGGAGGACCTAAAAAACTAAAAAACAAAATAGCCGCCCGTGCTTGCATTCCAAGAGGTTTGCATGCCCCCAGGTGTAAGTCTAATTTCAAGGTCGCCCCTACTTGTCCGTCAAAAACCCTTGTTTTCAACGGGTGAGGCTTACCTCTTTCTGGTTACCCAAAGAATGGTTTCGTTTGCTACCGCAAATGAAACTCTTTCTTCGGCGATGTCTATCATTAGGTTACACAAAGATGGTTACAATTTCTTGCAGCAATAGAATCTCTTTCTTTGGGGGGGGCTGCCCCTACTTATCCTTTAAAACATTTGTTTTAATGGGTGAGGCTTGCCTTTTACCCAAAGATGGTTACTACTTGCTGCCGCAAACGGATCCCCTTCTTTGGCAGAGCCTACTTATTTAGACAAAGGTGAATGACCTTTGTCAAACAAGTAACCTTGACAAAAGAATCCTTTTCCAGAACAACCCCATTCCTAACTGCCCCTTCTTCTGCATGAGAGCTCTTGCCGGCTCTTCTGTTTTATGAAGATGAAGGAGGGGACGGGGTACGGACTAGTCATATTCTCCCGCGGAAATTCTACTTTACACCCAAGGTTTTCTCTGACCTCAGCAGACCAGGAAGCATGCCCCCTGGGTTCCGGCCCTACTTTCCCGAATCACTCGCACTCATCAGGAAGAAGAACCGGAGGTAGAGACCTTTCTTGATCAAATAGACCATTCAGGATAGGTATGTGACTATTTGCGATGCGTGATCCCGGAAATGAAAGTTGGTCTACGAGCTTGACCATTCTTCCTTCGTATGGAAAACACATTATTCGAAAGAGTGAGGAGACTATTGCTTCCATGCAATATATGTAGTCTCGTCCAAGGAGTAGGTTATAATCCAAGGGTCCTTGGACGACCATCAAGTTCATCTTGACAGCCTTCCCTTTCAAGGTAATAGGCACATTAGGTAGAATCCCTAATGGTCGACTGGTTCCTTTGTCAAAACCCGAGACATTCCTTATCTCAGGCAAAAGCGCCGGGCAACCCAGTGCTTTCCAAGCAATAGAGGACAGGATACTCACAGATGCCCCTTCATCAATGATAGTCCCAACCATCACCATTTTGTATATTTGGACTATAATTCTAAATGGTATACTGGCTGGTAACCGGGGTCTGCCCAGTTGGTTCCAATCAAAGGACACAACCAGGTTTCTTGGTGGTGGGACCGAATATACGGCCGGGTATGATCCTGACGATGCTCCTTCTTGCGATAAAGGAGTGGGCACATTGCCCTGATGTTCAACAGAATCGGTGTTGATGAAAAGAATCTGGACGGTGTCATCCTTACTCTCTTCGGTAGGGGTGTCAGCTGAAGATGAATCCTCAGTGACTGTGGTATTTTAAGATGAAGCTTCTGAAGGGAGAACCGGGTCAACTGCCGTTTCGACCTTTGGACTTTCGTCCGGTCCGGATTCAGTAGGTTCATTTTCAGTGACTGACACTTCAGCTGGCCCTATGAGCGGGGCAGCTGTATTTTCGACCAACGAAGGACTTGGCGCGAGTTTTTGGTATCCAGGAGGAAGTAGCAACGTTGCAACCGGTTGATCTTCCAAAAATCTCTTTGCTTCGTCTAAAAAGGGACAACGGTCGAGGGTGTGATTGCCTTCACACAGTTCGCAGGGGAATCTCATTCCCCTTCGTCGTCTAGAACCTTCACTTTCGTTGGTCGACGGTAAGCATTCAACCTGGTTGTCAGAGGTTGACGCTTCCGAACTGTGCAAACGAGGGGACCAGTCCCTTAGTATCCGGGGAATATTGGGACAATCACGGTGGAGGTGGTCTACTCTACATATGACACATGGCGATTTGGGCCCGGTCCGTGTTGTGTGTGGATTTTTGTTAGATGCCTTTTGCTTGCCCCCAGGCGCCTTTGGCTCCTTCTGCTTCTTTTCTTTCTTCTTCTTTTCCTTCTTCTTTTCTATGGGAGCTCCGCTTTTGGCGGCTTGACCTTTCAAAGAAGAAGGATCGGAGGAAGGCTTATAAGAAGTGGAAGGCTGGAGGGTAGCTCTAGACTGGTCTAACTGTTGACTCGACTGTTCAGGAACCGTGGTGGTCTGAACTACAGTGGTTGAGAATAGCCAAACTGGCAGGCCAATTATCAGTCCTGGAAGCGACAATGTGGCCATGTGGGGCGCACCAACTTCTCCCCAAGAGGAGAAAGGGCTAGGGGTCCCATCATGTGGAATCCCTTGGTTGGTGTGTCCCATGTTCTCAACCTATAGATCAACGTAGGAATAAGGGGTGATTATGTTCCGCTTAGAATGAATTTTATATGACGACGCTTTTAGACACAACTTGCTTTTTCACTTTTTAAGAGTCGAGAAAAAGCTAAAGATGACTCTAGTCTCCTTCGATGTATTAACGAGCCCGAAGTGACAAATGCTCGGATGGACTTTTTCAGTTATAGAGTTTGAAAAAGGCCAAAAGAAACTACTCTGGAGTTCTAGGCAGAGGGTGTGCCAAACCTTTCGCAAAACCACAGAATACGTTTTACGGTACGAGTGGTCGATCTTCGTGAATGTTGTATTCACTGCATCGCGATCAGTAGGGCGGCCGACACGGCTTCCTATGGATAAAGGCTTTGTTCCTATAGGGGTCCCCCAATATACGCGACAGTACGCGGGGGTACAAGTCCGTATTAGTGCTATCGTCCCTCAGGAGGAATCACCCACCTTCGTAGAGATCGACAGTCACTATGTTTAACGACGTCGGTTCACGTCTCTACCTAGACCTCTACTGTGTTTTGTTATGTTTCAAAGCATTGTTAGATAAATTCAGTTCTTTTTAGGTTGATATTGCTTAGCAGTTTGCCTTTATGGATCACCACGTGATGTATGATACAACTCCTAAATGCAGTCTTAAGAATGATAAGCAAGCTTTTTCAATTCTTTCAACTTATGAAAATCTTAACTACTGAAGGAAAAGAAAGACATCATCTTTTCAAACAGATCATAGAGCACACACTGATGCACTTTTCCTAAATCGACATGCAAACTGTCAAAATGCACATGCACAATGCAAGTATTTCTTTTCTTCTTCCTTAATGTTGATGTATTACAAAAAGAAAGCTGTTGTATAATTTCGAATTCAATTTCAAGCGAAAGCAAACAAGTTTTTGTCCAATAATCAAAAGAACACCTTAAGATTCACTCGTTTCAACACAAGAAATACTGAAATTCGAACCATATAACGAAAGCAAATGCTCAAGCAGCTATGAACAGCAATAAACTAGCTCTTAGAATCACAACGACACTTTCTCATAGGTCTATATCCAAGAGGTCATAGCAAGACTAGTTCACTTTCGCTACGGGAAACTGTGAATGAAAGCAAGAAATACAATAAGAACAATCACGGTTTCTTCATACAACTGAGGCGGAATGAAGGCAAAGAGAAGTAGTTTCAGCTGGGTATACAGGTTGACAACAGGCTGCAAAAACAATACTGAAAACTGGGCAACAGACAGTGGGGAATCCCAGTTGCACAAGGCAAAACTGGATCAGCGCAAGTGCTGCACTGTCAATCTGACATGCAGCGCAGGTAGCCCCTTCGGGACCTGCGTTGCAGCGCAGGTAGCCTTTGTTGCAGCTGCACTGAATAGACAACTCTCGTCTCTCTCAGATTCCGGGTCACAGTTTGCTCAAAAATCAATGGTTTTTGGCCAAATCAGAGGCTATCAGTCAAGTATACACTAGAGGATGATTAAAGGAAGATGAACACTATCACAAAGAGCTAAAAAGAGTCCTTGTGGATCAGCTCTTCAAATCATAAACATGCCCAGCACTGGGCTAGAGTAGCTGCCCTCTACTTTGCATTCGAAGGACTCGAATGCAGTTCGATTCGGTACTCCCTTTGTTTAAGAAATGAATAGCAAGAAACACAAGCTACCAACAAGACACGATCCCCAGCGGAGTCGCCAGTCTGTTGTGGGGAAAAGTATCCAACACGGAATGACCCTATCCCACTCTAAGGGTGATAGTTCCTTAGCAACAGCTGAAGCAAAGCTATCTAAAGTTACTTCTTTACGACATGCAAGAGATGAAAGGAAGAGATCCACTTACCGATGTCTTGCACAAATGGTCGATCCAATCTCCTCTATTTGCCGCTCGCTCCCAGCTCCAAGTCTTCTCATGGGCCCAGCTACACGAGATCCTGCGAACAAGACAAGAAAAAGAGACTACAAGAAGCATGCATTCATAATTGATTCAAGGATTAGCATAAATCAAATACGCAAGTAAGACAATACACCATTGAAACACATGCGAATATAAGAACCTCAAATGCTTTATTAATATAAGGAAGTAAGGTTCAGGCGGTGATACAACCGTGAGAGGTCCAATCCAGCATCACCTTCCCGACGGAAAGAAATCTCCTCTTCACCTCCCTCAAGCAATCACCCAATACTCTCAACTGTAAACCAACAGCAATTCTTTGCACCAAATTCCGGCCTCCAGATCCCATGGGATGAGATCCTTATATAGAGTTTTGGAGTGAAGATAAGTCAGCTTGATGTGTGACTTGTTGTCCTCTTCAACTCCAATTGTTCTTCAGTCCTTGAGTCCACTCGGAGTTTCTACCTTCCACTTGGAGTTTTAGAAGCTCTTAACTCATCATTAGGCGAATCTTTTGATCCAAGTGTCATTTTGGAAGCTTCCTGGGCACTGGCACATTGAGAAAAGATTCCTCCACATGTCAAAGTACGCCCAGCGCAGGTAGCCTTTGTGCACTTGCTATGCAGCGTAGGTACACCATAGATCTTTTGACATTCAGCGCAGATGCTTAGTGGAGCAGCTGCTTTGATCCAAAATTGACCTGTTTTTGAGTGTTTTTCAGTGGAGAACTGATCTGAAGTGCTGTGGTTTGCTGACCTTGTTCCTCTAGGGGTAGGAACAACATGTTTAGGGACTTTGGATCCCTTAGATTATTGACATTTCATGCTCTATGCTGTAAGGCACAAAAATGTCTATAACACCAGTTTACATCTAAATTGATGGAGAAGCTGATGGAGGAATATAAGATCAAGCACAGAACATCTACTCCATACCATCCACAATCAAATGGCCAAGTGGAATCTACCAATAAAGTTCTTGAAGGCATTATCACCAAGACTGTTCATCTTCATAGAAGAGATTGGGCGGAAAGGCTCCCTGAAGCCTTATGGGCCTATAGAACTACATGGAAGAACACAACAGGACATTCTCCCTATGAACTTGTTTATGGGAAGGAAGTCCTGCTCCCCATTGAGTTCCAAATCAAGACCTTCAAGATGGCAGTCCAATTGGGAATGAGCCTCATAGAAGCCCAAAGACACAGAATGGACCAGCTAAATGAGCTAGATGAAATAAGGCAAGATGCAATTCTAAGGAACGATCTAGTTCAGAACCAAAGATCTAAATGGCATGATCGTCATATCAAAGAAAGAAAGTTTCAGAAAGGAGATTGGGCTCTATTGTTTGATTCAAAGTTCAAAGACTTCAAAGGAAAGTTTCAAACTCATTGGCTTGGGCCATATGAGATTGATGAAGTCTTTAGCAATGGAGCAGTTCGAGTGAAAACTATTGATGAATTTCATACTCCTCTTATTGTGAATGGCCATCGCTTGAAAATCTACCAAAAGCCATTCTCAAAAGAAGAGTTTGTCAAGTTGTTTAAAGAAGATTCTGCAATCAGGTTGGTGGAGAAGGATTCTTCTCCCCCATCAGCCTAATCTTTGGTTTTTGAAAAAGAAAAAAGAAAAAAAAAAAAAAAAAAAGAAAAAAAAAAAAAGAGAAAAAAAAAAAATGTATAAGCCTGAAAACCAATCTCTGATTGGCAGTCTTATGCAGAAAACCTGAGGTGAAAATCAGGGTCACCTGACACCTCATGGTTTTCCAAAAAAAAATATATATATATATCTCTCTCTCTTCCATCTCATTTCGCCATTTCATCCACTTCATTCACCATCTCATTCATTTAATCACTCTCACTCCACCTCATTTCTTTCCATCCATCCATCCATTCATTACATTTCATTCCATCAATAAAGTTATTTTTTTCAGATAACTAAAGTTTTTTTGTGCAGCCGGAGGGTACCACTGCAGTTTCCGCAGCTGTCTGGCAATTCTGCAGCCATTCAGCAATTCTGCAGCTCTCTGCACCTGCATAAAAGAAACACAGTCTGTTTGAAAAGAAATCTACAGTTCAGAAGTCATCAACAATAAGTGGAAAAGAGTCATGCAACAGCAATAAAACAATGAAGGGTTAGTGGCAAATGATCAAAGGCAATCCAAGCACGGATATGAGGTATGATCTAAATCCTAAACTTACGGTTATCTCATTTTGCAAAGTTTCCGAGTTATGTTTCTTGCCATTTAATGTAATGATTACCAGTCTTTCCCATCATGCGACCAAAAATCCACGTATCCCCCACACTTATCGGTCCTGTTCATCACGATTTTGAAATTCAATTGCGGCTGCTCTTCCATTAAGGTTTTCGTACCTAAGTGATGTAGACTACTGTACTACGTCTCTCTACGTCATAATTCCGCAGCCAAGTGTAAACCTATGACCGAAGCCTAAGGACCTAACCGTTTCTACCCATCATTTCATAACCCTCCTACGCTCGTATCATTCCATTCACGCTGTTTCATTTCCACAGTTCCCTTATTCCGTTGTGCTCACTACGCTGCTACCTTAGCCATACTCTGTTTTACTTCTTCCTCTCTGCTAAATTCTGATTATCAGTGAAAGTATATTACGGCTGTTACATTAGAGCCGTAAATTTACTGTGTTAAGGCCACTGTTGAAGCCGTGTAACCTTTTTTCCAAAAGTTTTAGAACAGAGCCGTAGAGCGAATGGGTAAACTCTTAAGAGCAGAACCAAAGGGTTCAAAATTTCTGGAGGGATATCCTCAAGTTAAAGAGGCTTTACAGAAAGCAAACTGGCTCCAATGCATCCAGAAATTCAGAGGTTACCACAAAGAGGTTACGAAGGCCTTTGCACGTTCCTTTAGAGACAAAGACAATCAAGTGGAGATAGGGGACCTAAAGTTTACAGTCACTGAGAGCAGTATAGCACAGGCCACTTCACTCCCACAAACTGGAGAAAGATGGTTTAAAAACATATCAGTACAAGACCAACAGTGGAAGCAAATCTTAAAGAATCCAGGTATGGATACCAGCATTTTTACAAAAGGGATTCCTATTACTTATGTCAAGGAAGAATGGACAACTTTACTTTTATTAGTGCAAAAATTCTTTACTTGTGAGGAAGGTTTGGAGTTTTATATGTTTACCATGCCAAAGTCATGATGCATTTCTTAGGAGATGATATTAACCTTCCATATTTTCTACTTTCAAGTCTTAGAAAAATGTGTTCAATTGTCCAAAGGAACCCAAGAAACATTGAACCACATCTGTATCATCATGGTCTTGTTAAGATGCTAGTTGAGGAACAGTTGAAAGCAAAAAGAGATACCTGGGAGAGATTTCTTGTGAGAAACCATTTTGAAGAAGCAGGAGAAACCTTTGTGCCTAGAAAGAGTAGAAGAAAAAGAGAAGAGGCTACCCCTGAAACGGTTGTCCAAGAAGAAACTGTCCAAGACCCTGTTGAAGAAGAAAATGTTGCCCATCATTCTGAACATGAAATTGACCTTGAACCTGCTGAAGACATTGATCAAACAGCTCAAGAAATCATTGAAGAAACCCTGCAAGAAATTGTACAAGAAGCTGCTCAAAAGAAAAAGGAGAGTAGGAAGAAACAAAAGAAAGATAAAGGAAAATCCATAGCTCAAGAAACCTACCTTACTCCTGAGAATTCTAGTGAAGAAGACACTCAGCCCTTAGCACAAAGAATGGCCAAACTCCGTGAGACTGCCCTTTCCAAGAAGGTGGAAAAACAAAAGAAAAAGGCACAAAAAGAAAAACAGAACATCACCACCGTGAGAAGGAGCAGAAGGATACAAGACAAAGTGGGGGCCACAAAGGGTAAAAAATCACTCATCATTGACTTGAGCACACCTGAAAAGGTTGCTACAAGACTTGACTTTGAGAAAAGCCCTCCACACGCTGAGTATGTTGAGACTAGTCCTCCACGTGAGGAAAGTCCTTTTGAGCATGAACCTGAATACGAACATGGATCCGAATTTGAGTATGAGCCTAGTCCAAAGAAGTCACCGGAGGTTGACCCAGATCAGCAGAAAGTTTATAATTACCTGGAGACGTTAGAACAAGCAGCTGCTGGTCCAAGCACTGTTCAACCTTTGGAGCAGCAAGTTCAATCACTGAAGCAGGAAGTATTTGAGCTGGAGGTACTAAATCGCCACATCAAACAAGAAAATGAAAAACTGAAGGTACAGAGCAATGTGGACAAGATGGTCCAAGATAACACCATGCTTCATATGGGCCTTTGGCAAAAGGAAAACAAAAAGCTCAAGAAGAGATGCAGGAAATTAAACAGAGCTTTGATCAATTTAAAATTCAGATGTTTGATGAAAAGACCAAGAGTCAATGTGGCCACACAGAGGAAGAAGAGAAGGCTAGATGTCTTAGCAGAGGCATCTCAGCAGATGGATTGAACAATGTTTTCGTTGCATGAGGACATGCAACACCCTCGTAGTGGGGGTATGTAGAGCCTCTAACTTGCACTTGATTATCCATCATTACCTACAGTTTTCCCTCACTCATCTCTCTCTTTTACCTTATTTTCCTTGTAAACCAACCCAGATCATTACATTTAATGTCTTTAAGCATGATTAAGTGAACTTTGCTAATGTGTGACTGTTTTTTTTAGATTTTGACATATTTACAGAGATTCCGCAGCTGTCTGGCAATTCCGCAGCCATTCAGCGATTCCGCAGCCATCTGATGATTCCGCAGCCTTTTTGTTAATCTCAAGGTTCCACGTGTCATTTTGCAAAACGAACCACATGGGCACGTGGCAATAAAGGTGCTCAAGGTTCCTGTGCTATTGGTTCAGTCAGCCACATCATCTACACCTCCGGTCAACGAGGGTCAAGCCACGGTCAACAAAGGCAGCTTAAACGGTGTTGCGTAAGCTGTTGGGTCACGTCAATGCAACTGGTGATTTGTCCGTGTTACGCAGGTTGTGGGAAACATAATCCAACTCTGGATTCAATTCCCATAACGACCAGAACCTCCAGCTCATCCACGAGGCTTATGACGTGTTGCTGAACCTTTATTACGCATGACAGATTAGTTAATTTTCAGTTTCTAGCTTTACGCATTAGGCAATCGTTTAGATGCCTATAAAAACTAGCGTCTGTGTACGCTTAATGTTACTTTTTAGTTGCTGTGTTTTATGAACTTGTTATAATTTTAGTGCATTTCAAGACTCTGTTTTGATAGTGTTGTTCTAGCACTCTTGACTGTAATTTTCTGCATATGGAGTAATAGAAGACAGTGTTGTTCTGACGTTTTCAAATCCTTGAGTCTTCTTTGGGTCTTATGAATGGAGGGCCCCCGTTCATGATATCCCTTGTATAGTATTTTATGTTTATATTCTTGCTATTTCCTTATTTTCCATTCAGCATTTCCTTTTCTTTGAAACATGTACAGCTTGATTCACTTCCATTGTCATTTCATTTGCAGCATTCACTTTGGCTGATCAGTATTGTTCTTTTGCAGGTTTTTAACCCGGGATTGTGTGTGTGTTTATGTATTTGCTTTATATCTGATGGTATTTTCAGTTGACAGATTCAAAGTTGTTGCCTTTACTTTATTTTCATAGCTGATTTTTAGTTTAGTTTCTCAAAGTTGTCTGCTAACATATTGATGGTCTCTTTATCACAAATTGTTCATCTTTTAGAGATCAGAATACTAATAAATTACAGCTGGTTTTGAGTACTTTTTAGACTAATCTTAACTACTTTCTAATCGTGCTTTACATAGTACCATATGTTAGAAGCAGAGAGTTAGAAAGAGCTGAACATTATAACTAGTCTTTAAAGTAGATTTTTCTCATTTTTGATCACTTTTTAAACTCATCTTTAGCTACTTCCTAATCGTGTTTTACACAGTACTATGTGTTAGAAGCAGAGAGTTAGGAAGAGATAAACATTATCATTGGTTTTTAAAGTGATTTTCTTACCTTTTATTTGCAGCAGCATGAATGGTGTCTAGTGCCATTAGAAAGTGGTTCTTTGCTTTCAGTTCATTTCAAGTTATTTATTTCTTTCAAGCTTTTCCTTTTCAGCAAGTAGTTAGAAACCACCAATCACACACCCTCACTCATCTAGAATTCACCTTACACACACTATCACTCATCTGTTTATAAAATCATCACTCCATCTTAGGAAGATAAATTAACCACAAACAACACCCCAAACGACAAAAAGCTCTAAGAGGTTGCTTAAGTACATATAGTACACCTTCACTTCATCAGCTTACGAGCCCCGGGTTGACAATTAATGACATCAATTTAGGAACACTAAATTGACTAAACAGTAGGAAGCCTTTACAGTGTTGGACTTGTGGAAAGGATCATCACAGGAGAGATTGTCCACAACATCATGGTGGTAGATCATATATTTGCAATGCTTACGAGGCACAGAAAGTGGGGCATGTTGGACATAATATTCCTCAAATTTATGCATCATTGGATAATAGGTAGGTGGATCACCAGGCATCTATTATCGAGGTGGACGATAAGTTTTGTGATCAAGTTGTTTCTATTTTGATTGACCCTGGATATAATTGTAGTTATGTTAATCTTGACCTGGTGGATAAGTGTGGTTTGAATAAAGAAGTGCATGCATGATCTTGGTTAGTGAAGTTGGCTACAGGTACCAAAAAAAGAGTGCATCATTGTGTAAGAGCTTGTGTATTTGAGTTGAATGGAATGTCTACATCAGCGCATTTAAATATGCTTCCATTTGGATCATACAATATGCTTCTGGGTATGGATTGGTTTTATCTTCATAGGACTAAGGTGGATTTTTATGAAAAGGTTATTGAGTGCTTGGATGATCATGGATAACATAGAAGCTTACAAGATAGGAAGAAGGCAACATCAGTTTGAATGGTTACAAATATGCAGGAAAAGCGTAGCTGCAGGAAATGGTGTGTATTATTTGCAATGCATATTTCTAGTTATAAAAGTAAGGATTTTGAGGATGTGGATGTCTTGAAGAGGTATCCATTTTTGCAACGGTTCCAAGATGTGTTTCTAGCAGAGATTTCAAAGTTGTCGTCTCACAAGGAAGTGGAATTTTCTATTGAGTTGGTATCCGTGGCAACCCCAACATCAAATTCACCTTACAGGATGAGCACACTAGAGTTAGTGGAATTAAAGTTGCAGTTGAAGTAAATACTTGACATGGGATACATCAGGCCAAGTGTGTCACCTTGGGGGGCACTAGTGTTGTTTGTGGATAAGAAGGATGGTACTCTCAGGTTGTGCATTGATTACAGGCAGTTGAACAAGGTAACCATTAAGAACATGTATTCGTTGTTGAGGATTAATGACTTGTTTGATCAGCTGAAGAGAGCAACAATGTTCTCGAAGACAAATTTGTGATGAGGATATCATCATGTACACATCAAAGAAGAGGACATCTACATACTATTTTCTGGACCAGGTATGGGAATTATGAGTCTGTTATAGTTCCTTTCAGTTTGACTAATGCTCCAGCTACATTTATGCATTTGATGAATAGTGTATTGCATCCCTATCTAGACAAGTTTGTGATTGTATTCATTGACGATATATTGATATATTCTAAGAATGAAGAATAGCATGTCGAACACTTAGCAACATTATTGAGAATATTAAGAGAGCATCACTTGTATACTAGCTCAGTAAATGCAGTTTATTTCAAATAGAGATACATTAATTGGGACATGTTGTTTCCAAGGAAGGCATAGCAGTGGACCTGAAAAAGATAAGAGCTATTATGGAATGGAAAACTCCTAAAAATGTGGATGAGGTCAAATAATTTATGGGGTTAGCGGGTTACTACAGGTGTTTCATATGGAAATTCTCATGGATTTCATATCCTATTACATTATTGCAACGAAACGGAAAGAAATTTGAATGGATAAAGGAATGTGCAACGATTTTTGAGCAGTTGAATTAGTTTCTTACCAATGATACAGTTCTAAATATTTCATATTTGGATAAAAAAAATTGGTGTGTACAAATTCTTGCAAAAGAGGACTTGGTGGAGTCCTGATGCAGGAGGGATAGGTGGTATGCTATGAATAAAGGAGACTAAATGAGCATGAGCAGGACTATGTGACACGTGATCTTGAGTTGGAAGCAATCATTCATGCATTAAATATTTGGAGGTAGTATCTTCTTGGCAAGAGGTTTATGTTGATGAGTAATCACATTGGATTGAGATACTTATTTTACCAACCGAATCTGAATGCCAAGCAAGCTAGATGGTTGGCTACAATCAGTGAGTTTGACTTTGAGATCAGGTACATTAAAGGAAAGGAGAACAAGATTGCATATTCTCTTAACAAAAGAGTACGTGTAAATCACGTAGTAGCTATGAGTTCATATGGGACGTATTTATAGGCTCAAATCTTGCAGGTAGGACAATAGGATGACATGTACCAGCAACTTAAGCATAGGTTGCAGAAACAAGCTATAGGTGAACATGATGTGAACTATCATATCATGACATATGGTTTGGTTATATTTAGGGACAAGATCTTTGTGCCAAAAAACAGTGAGTTCAAGAAGCTTATCTTGAGGGAATGTGTTATCGGGAAAACTAATGTCCATTCAGAGCTGCTAGTCCCACTAACACGGGTAGCTATCTTAGAAACAAACAAACTAAAGTTACTTGCATTTTCCTTTATGAGAGATAGATGAGAGAGAAGCAGAGAGTACCAACCGCAATCTTTCGCTTGTCTCCTTGCTTGTTTCCTCCCTCCTTTGACAGAGCTTTGCCACTCCTTTCTCATTTGTCCCGCGTCAAAGAACACTTGTAGAGTCAAAGCAGCATAATACCATCAAAGCATAGAGATCTATAACCATAAACAATATAGGATCAGATGTATATTAACCATACAAATGAATACACCAATACAAGATTCAGAAATATACAAGTATATGGAGGAAAACTCAAATAGCTTTATTGATAGAAGTAGTAAAAGAGAGGATTACAACCCAGCGGTCTGACCCAACACCATCCTCCCAGCATGAAAGCCCTCTTCACCTCATGAAAAACTAGATCACCCAACACTATAATGCTTCACAGAGAAACCAACATCACTTCCTTACAAATTACAAAGTTCCAGCCTCTGGATCTCTAGGATGAGGGATCCATATATAGATATTTGTAGGTGGGTGAGTCAGTTTCTGGGATTTTGATTAGTGTCATTTCACTGATAGTTCTTGGTTCCACTTGGAGATTTCATGATCTCTTACTCATCCCTAGGCGAATTTAGAGAGGCAAGTGTCAAATGAGCAGTTTCTAGAAGATTCTCTGGGTTTCCACCTAGCAAACTGCCTCTGCCATTTGTCTGCTCTCACTCATCACACCTACAGAAGGGATTTTCAGTATGCATCGCACCCTTTGCATGTGACAAGTGAGATGCATCGCACCCTCAGCATGGAGTAGTCTGTATGGTCCAATTTAACCGGTCCTGAGCAGTGTATGAAACAACACTTTTAGGGGTTTAGAAGCCCTTGGTTTATGGACATATGTGATTGGGGTTGTAGTGCCCAAATATGTCTATAACATAATGTCATGCTAAGTCATATTCAGGTCACTTGGGATATCAGAAGACATTGAAAACAATTAAGAAGTTATACCATTGTCTAAATATGAACAAATAGGTGGAAAATTTTGTTGCAAGATGCTTGGATTTTCAATAGGTAAAAACAGAGTGTAAGCATCCAGGTGGGTTATTACAACCAATTCTAATTCCATAGTGGAAATGGGAGGTCATTTCCATGGACTTCATTACAGGTTTGCTGAGGATATATAGACAGCGTGATTATATCATGGTTGTGGTTGATAGATTAACAAAGGTATCTCACTTCGTTCCAGTGAAGTTGGTGAATTCAATTAGTGAGGTAACACAGGTCTTCATCAGAGATATAGTGAGTTTGCATGGTGTTCTAAGGAATATTATGTCATACAATGATGCCAAGTTCACTTTTAGATTCTACAAGGAGTTATTTGTGGGTTTGAATATAGAATTGGCCTTCAGTACAACTTATCATCTGCAGATGGATGGACATATAGAGAGGATCAACAGGATTTTGGAGGACATGTTGAGAATGTATGTTATGCATCAGTAGCGAAAGTGGGAAGAGTATCTTCCGCTGGAAGAGTTTGCATATAACAATGGGTATCATGAATATTTTAAGATGAGTCTGTTTGAGGTACTTTACAATCAGATTTGTAATACTCCTATCAGTATGAGTGATCCAGTGAACAGGGTATTGATTGAACTAGACATGTTGGAAGAGATGGAACAAGAAATGTAGGTAATCAACAAGAATCTAAAGGTAGCACAAGACATACAAAATATCTATGCAGATCATCATAGGGTGTTTAAGGAGTTTCAGGTTGCAGAACAGGTGTACTTGTGCATCAAGCCCAAGAATTTATCCTTGAGGATTGGATCATGTGCCAAGATGGCACTCGGTATTGCGGGCCTTTCAAGATTCTTGAGAGCATTAGACCAGTAGCCTACCAACTTGCACTTCCTCCGACAGTGAAATTCCATGATGTTTTCCATGTGTCATTGCTTAAGAAGTATGTGAAAGATGTTGATCATGCAACTGAATGGTTTGTATTGCAGGTGGAACCAGAAGAGAAATTCCAGTCGGAACCTCAGTTCATTTTGCAGTGAAATATTCTCATGCTCCAGAATCAAGCAATTGATCAAGTTAAAGTGTAGTGGAAGAACTTTAGGCCCGATGAAACTACATGAGATATGGATGATTAAATGTGGGCTATGTATCCTTCTTTATTCTCTGGTTGATCGGATGTCTTTTGGCATATTTTTTGATGTTGTTTTTTGGTTATGTTTATATATGCATATGCATGTAAATAGTGCATCGAGTTGTGTTATAAAGCTCCAATAAGTGGTATGGTGTTCATGATATGTTGGTTATGTTTTCAAAATATGGATATGATGTAAATGTTGCATTGAGTTGTGTTAAAAAGCTCCATTGGAAATATTTGTTTTGTTGGTTTATAGGTGTCATTGAACACCGAGGACAGTGTTCCCCTGAGGGGGAAAGTTCTATAACAACTTCAGTTGAAAATCCATGTAATAAAGATAATAAAGGAAAAATAAGGCCAAGGTCATGAGACATGTATTCCAAGTTGAATGTTGGGAAAAAAACATAGTGATTGGGATCACTTGTGATTAATTAATCTCTATGGAAATTGGCAAAGGAAATGTCAAAGTAAAAGTGGCATTAATTGGCATTTTGTTTATGAAAATAATGGAAATTAGGAGAAAAAGAAGTTGAAAGGTTGCATAATTGTATGAGGAGGAAAATTGAAGGAAAATGAAGAAAATAGGGGCCTCAATGATAAAAAGTCTTTTTAGGTTCAACGCACAACTTTTCTCAGTTCAACCTTTTGTCAGTTTTAGCTTGGAGTTCCATTCTATTCTCTCTTTCTCTCATACTCTTGCACACTTAGAGTTTTCATGGAGCACTCTTGGAGGATTTTTGGCATGCTTTGGATTTGGAGAAAGAAGGCAAAGCAAGAGCAGGAAAGTGCAAAGGGATAGTGGGATCAACAACTACAACAGGTTTTCTTTACAGGTATTGAGTTGCATGTATGATTTCTTTATTAGCTTTGGCATGCATGGTATCTGCATGTGGTTGTTTGGTTATGATGTGTCATTGGCATGGAGGATTTCCTGGATTGGTTGTGGTTTTTCTGGCGTTTCCATTTCCTGGATAGTCATGGTGTTGTGGGTTTCTCACTTGGTTGTTTCCAATTGGTTCTAATGTTCCTTATGGTTGTGGTTTGAGTTATTAGTTCCTGGAAATTTGGTTGGACAAATGCTCTGGAAGCCCTGGAACAACTTGGGTGGAGTTACTAGTCCTGGAAGCCTTGGTTGGACAAATGCTCTAGAGCCCTTGATTGGTTGAGTTACTAGTCCTAGAGCCTTGGTTGGACAAACACTCTAGAGCCTTACGACATTTGTGGGTTGAGTTACTAGTCCTGGATACGGGTTTGAACAAATGCTCTAGAGGTCTAGACAACTTGGGTAGAGACGGATATGGTGATGGGTAGTGATGTCGGGTCGTGAGGTGGAATCATTAGATGAGGTTTGAGGTGGTTTTGCATCTAGAAGCCCTATTTTGGTTTGGCTTTGGTTGTTTTATTCCATGATATCCCACATTCATGATTGGAATATGGCACGGGGGTGATTTACTGAAAGAGAGATTTGGTTGAACCCAATATATGGTTAGGTGGTATGTGGAAGTGTCTGACTTGGTTGGTTTTGAATATGTTAATAAGAGCTCTTTTTCTCTTGTATTTCATGAGTATTTATAATTGTTATTATGTGGCTTTGATGGTTGTTCTATCGTTGTTATTATTTTGGTTATATGTTGGTTATAAGCATGGTTTTATGACAGACTTTAGTTATGGATCTCATCATGTTTTGTTTGGTAAATGAATGGCTAATGAATGTATGACCTAATAGATGATCATTTAGTTATTGTGAGAGGGCATCGAGCCTTCTTGACGATTCTCATATAAGTATGAGACCCCTATATTCAGATAAGTAATTATGACATGTAGACTACATGTTCACTATGTATTTTATAGAATGCATGTCATGGTTAGGCCTTGTTAGATCAAGTTCTTGTCTAAGATTTGCATTAATGGATTTTTTCTTGTGTCATTCATCATTCTGGAAAGTTCTATCAAGTTCTAGGCAGAGCTATGGATCTTAGCCCTGAAAAAGTGGCTCAGATCTCGGGCTAACATGCACAAAACTGGGTAATTTAGACTACAGTCGCTCGGAGGCAGGGTTATCCATGTGACTAGAGACTTATAGTCATTGACTTGCCTTGTTATTGCAAGTGACTGGGAGTCTAGGTTAGTGGAAAAGAAAGTTATCTCAGGGTTTGGACACTTTCAATCGTTGCTTGGCTCCCAGGGGTCCTGCAGCTCCTGAGGAAGGTCAATGAGATTTTACTCTGTCGATTCCACTTCCTTAAATTTACCTAGGAGGTTGAGTCACCCCATAGTAACTCTTCACTGCATATTTACCCCGGTGCACCGGTGAACTTGGGTAAGTGTGGGAGGAGGTTGTTCTACCTATATATAGTAATTTTGAAGAGGAAAACATCATTGTGAGAAAGTTGATATTTGAGCCTATATACAATGACCTTGAAGCAACATAATCACTATAATAAGCTTGATTGGTTGGAGATAACTGTGCAAGTGAATGGAGTAGAAAACCCCTTGTGAGCAGCTGAAGTGCAGAGGTATTGAAGGAGCAGTAAGTCTATGAGACAAGTGAA
Organism: Pinus tabuliformis; assembly: GCA_031772625.1. Lineage (NCBI taxonomy): Eukaryota > Viridiplantae > Streptophyta > Pinopsida > Pinales > Pinaceae > Pinus > Pinus tabuliformis. Next base: position 1,685,943,105 of record CM062816.1, on the reverse strand, counting down.
AAAGGCCTTGTCAAGTGTTCAATGACAAAGATAGTTGAAAGGGTTGTTGCATAAAGAGTATCATCAAAAAGTATGTTTGTTAAATTTTTAGTTTTTCTTGGGTAGATTGATAGTCAAACGTTGTTTAATTCAAACCCTAGTTTCCTTTTATCAAGGCTTTGTAAAGGCCATGACTTTGGTACGAGATCCCTATGTTTGTTGCATTAAAGTTGTAGTAAACAAGTTTTGGGTCATCTAAAGTCTTGTGTGCTTAATTGGTTCACTATTGTTACATTGCCGATGTACAAAGTTCTTGGAGTTTTGTGTATTTCAGTGTGTTTATGATTGTGATTAGACATTGACCTCATTCTGAAGTACTAGGAAAAATCAACAGCTTTGTGACTAATTACTTATAGAATTTAGAGATTATCGTGATTCAATCAAACCTAGGTGCTCACCATAGAGTTGGTAAAATGTTATTTTTATTTTATAATAATAATAATAATAATAAACCAATTTTTTTATTTTACACACACCACACACATTTTTTTAAGTTAAATTGTTATTTTCTTAATTTAAAAAAAAAAAAGAAGAAAGAAGCATGTTATCTTAAGTTTTTCCGTTTAATATTCTTTTTATTATTTTATTTTTTTATTTATTCCTTATAATTTTGTTTACCACATTGTTCCGTATAATTTTGTTTACCACATTGTTTCTTGTAATTAGTAGCATTATTTTTCATATTGAAAGTCTATTTTAAATATTATTTACAACAATATTGATTCTCAAAGCCACAATTTAAAACAAATTATTGCTTTGACCCTGAAGAAAAAGAGTAGCACCACTATTCAATTTGGAGGTTTATTATAGTGTTTTTGCTTGGAAGAATAACAATTGTCAACACCACAAATTTCCAACAAAATGTAATTTTAAACCCGAGGAAACAAGGTGCTAGTACAAGTATCATTTTTCAATTTGGGGTTGATTTTGAAGTTTTTTGTTTGTAAAAATGTCAATTGTCATGGTTTTAAACAAATTGTCATTTTAACCTTTGAAAAATAAAAATTAGATAATTTATTACGATTTTTATAAATTTATCTTAAAATATAACTTTTTAAAACTAAAATTCCTATTTTAAGATCATAATTTTTATTAAATTAATAATTGTATTAAAACTAAAATTCTTATTTTAAGATCATAATTCTTATTAAATTAATAATTGTATTCTTTATAATATGATTAGACAAATATTGCCTCAAAATTTTTATAATAGATCACATTAGGATTGTTTTGAGATAGCTTTAACTCCCTTTATGACTTATTGTCTAATCATTGCCTCAAACTTTTTATAATAGATCACATTAGGATTGTTTTGAGATAGCTTTAACTCCTTTATGACTTATTTTAAATTTTGATGAAACTTTTTTGACCACATCATCCTTTTCAAAATTAAAGATTCAATCCTTTAAAACTCTTTGAAACCTATATTCACCTTGTATAGTTTCTTTTTTACGCTATCTAAAATGATGTTGTTGCTTATATTTGGATTGTTTGAGGCAAAGTGTTCAATTCCAAGAAAAATATTCAATATAAAAGCTTTCCATATCTTGCAATGAATTTGCTTGGTCCTTTCTCAAGCAGCTACATGTACTAAAAGTTTAATGAGTCATAATAAGAAACTCATTTTCTTTATTGAAGTATACATTATTACTAATATGATTTTTAAAAATATAATAATAAATTATTAATAATAATAATGCCATTTTTATGAAAATGAAAGACGTTTTTTATAAGCATTGCCTCAACATTGATACACAATATATATCTACTTAACTCAGAAATGTCAAAAACATTTTTAGATATGAACTGCTTACCACTTATTATTGCAATTGTATGTGTTTATGCTTTAACATCTTCCTTAACATCTTCCAGAACAAATATTCATGGGCATAACTCTCACACAGGAAACAATACTAATTCTTACTAGGTATCATATGCTTTATGACCCAAAAAAAAAAAATACCTCAAGCTTAAAATTATTAACAAACAAATATAATATGCAATATTGCTCTTTAGTACTTACCTCTTATACAAAAAGTAATTGATATATATATATATATATATATATATATATATATAATAAAACATTTTGATTTTGAAATGAATTATGGTTTTTGGTCTAGTGGTATTTATAAGTTATGGTATTGGTCCATGGTATTATAACAAATCTTATTTAAAAGTTAATAATATCCATGGTAAAATTAAGGTAAATATGCACAGTTAAGAATCTTGTTATATTGTAAATATTAAGTTTTAATTTTAAAAAATGTTATAAAATTAAATTAAATTAGCATATTTATAAAATATTTTAATTTTAAATGAATTATGGTTTTTCAACATGTGATATCGATAAACCATGGTAATGGCCTATGGTATTGTAACAAATCATAAATTATCATGACACTAGGTAAAAATAATAATAATAATAATAATAATATACTTTTTATATCTTACTATTCAATTTAAAACCACATAAAAATACTCATCAACAAATTAAAAAATAAATAAATAAATAAAAACTACATTTTAAAAATTTATTAATTTTTTTTCAAAATATTAATAAACTTCATAGAATATCTTTAAAATTTTCAAAGTTGATTGAATCCAACATAAAAAAAAAACAATATGACAGGTATAAAAAAACTGGAAAAATATATTTCTCTTTAAGTTTAATATTTTTAGAAACATGCACTTCTAAAAAACGAAAACAACTTCAAAACATATGCTAAAATCTATTACTCATGTTATTTTTCAAAGTATGCATCATAAATCTTAAAAAAAAAAAAAAAAATTGAAACCTCAATCCCAAAATGAAAAACTTGTCTACCATATGTCTTCCCTCCACGTAAAGCACACCTTCCAATAAAAACTAAATATAACTATCACTACCTTTTTTCATTAGTCTATTCCTCGCTAGAGACTATAGCACTCACTTCATGGTTAAAGTCCCTTGACTCTTGTTTAGTTTGCCAATTTTTTGTGGTTTTTTAGTAACTTTAATCAAGGTTTTGGGAAAATGGTGAATATTTACATTTTTCTGTAATTTCAAAATTATTTCCCTGAATTTTTAAAATCTTATTTCTGATTTTCGATTGGCTAAAGAACCTTGATGTGACATAATTCCCCTGGTGTTGGGCGATTTAATTTCTCTATTTGTTAGTGTATGAAAATTCATTTTTAAATGAAAATTATAGTAATTTTTTAAATAGCTATTCCATAAGTGAGTTCTTTAACACTAACATTGACATAGTGCTCTGAGCATGTCCTTTATAAGAGCGGGGGGGGTTTTTTCAGTGAGTGGTTTGACACTGACATTGACACTAACACTAACACAAAGACTCCTAATGTGTTGACCTCTTATTTCATTTTAAACTTTTACAAGTTTGTACGAAAGAACATGTGTATGGAGTTGTGAATCTGTGCAAAATGAAGGATGTGGAGAAAAACAAGGGTGCAAAGGGAACTTTCTTTCGTAGACATGAAATTATTTTAACTTTAAGCAGAAACTTAGTATTCAATATTAAATGAAGTGTCTTTTTAATGCTTGTGGGAAAGAAGTATTGTGTGGGAAAATGGGTGTGCGAAGCAAGGAACAAAAACTTTCATTTGAAATGGTTTGCATCTTCATATACATTTCCCCTTTACACACTTCTTTTGCATACCTCTTAGAAGTTTTCTCTTATTAAAGATTGGGGCATAAAAATTTTGGTTTACGTGTATATCGGGTGTGAAATAAGGGTGGTCGATTAACTTTCTCTACTACGATATCAACATGGGCTCATTTTATTTGATATCAAGATGGCACAAAAGAGTAGAGGAAAAACTATTTTTTATGATCTAATGCACAGTTTTCAAATATGTTGGATGGATTTGATCATACAAAACTTGTATCAAAGTAGAAACAATGAATCTTGGTATTCATAGCTCCCGAATACTATGTGCATTTGTGATCTCACATTTGTGAATTAAATACGTATTATCCAACAATAAATGAAGTGTAATTTTAATGTGTGTGAAGAAAATTATCTAGGTGGATATTGGTGGCCACCCGTCAATTCCATTTGGACCCCCACCATTGTTTCTTTCAAGTTTTCAATTTCCTTAATTATAGCACAGTTTACTATTTTTAGCAGTTTTTCAGGTCGTGAACTTCCAGAGCCGTTTTGAGGCCCTAAACGGTGGCTTTTGGGAAAACTCGGAGAAATATGGGTCCATGGACTTATGATTCTCTTCCCAAAGTTTTAGTCCTCGGAAAGATCTTTCTAACAAGGTATTGTGTGCATCAAACAGAGATCATATGCCAAAGTTATGACCCCGGGAAGTTGATGTACCAATTTACCCAAAACGGGGTCCATAGTTTGGCGCTTCATCTCCTAGGGTTAGGTTTTGGATGTTTAGGGTTTCCATTGTTTCTGAACAATAAATAGAACTTCGAGCCTCATTGTAAGACAGTTCAGAGGCATGTAGCCATCACATCTCTTCTCAGAGATAAGCTACCATCACCCTAGCTAGTTTATTTCCATTTTTGTTTATAAGCATATTTTAGTATTTTACAGTAATGAAATGAAGTATTATTTATGTTGCATCTCTGTATATATGGTTATATATGTAATTTATTGCATTCTTGTTTAAATCCATATCAAAAGAAATGGTGCGCATGAGAGTGGGTGTGTGGAGCAAGGAACATAAACTTTCTTCTGCAATGTTACATATCTTTGCAGACATTTTTTTGCACCTCCTCCTACACAACACTACATATTAATCAATAAATTAGTGTTTTTGGGTTATTAAAGTTTTGGGCATGAAAAGTTGGGTGACGTGTATATTGGGTGTGAAATAAGCGTGGGTGATTAGTTGTCCTCACTACTAGTCGATGTGGGCTCGTTTTATTTGAACTTCCTGAATAGTAAATGCATTTATGATTTCACATCTTTTAATTAAATACTTATTATTCATTATTAATTGAAGTGTCCATTTAATGTATATGAGGAAGAAGTGTTTTGCATGAGAACGGGTGTTTGAAATAAGGAACAAAAACTTTCCCCTTCGCAGGTTTCTTCTGCACACCTCCCTCCCCCACAACACTACATATTAATCAATTAATTAGTGGTGTTGGCTTAATAAAGTTTGGTGCATTAAAATTTTGGTTTACATGTATGTCAGGTGCAAAATAAGGGTGGGAAATTAATTGTCTGCACTACTATGTCGATGTGAGCTCATTTTATTTGATATGGGATGCAAAAGAGCTTTAGAAAAACTACTTTGCAGATGATCTGATGCTCAGTTTTCAAAACCGTGTTTGAAGGCTCTGATCATTCTACCATAGTTAGTGGTTGATATGAAGTACTGGGTCCATATTCTAATCGTAATAAACTTCTTACGCCACGGACTAGTGAATATTAATATGTAAGTCTTTTCGACATTTATTCGACAAATTAATGTATTCAAGACATTGTTCGAGTGCTTAATAACATTTATTCTAATAACTTGTTTCGTTACAAGCTAATTTGTTACTTTGATTATATTTGTGTTCAATATTTAAATGTTTTTTTTATTCTCCTCTCTAGAATGAATTATGGTTCCATTTCTCACCGATTTTTTGCAAGAAAACTCATACGGAACAATATCTTCATGACAATTCTCATCATTTTTCGACACAAAAATTTGGATTCCTCAACACCCTTGTCACCCATGCTCTAAGTATTTATGATGAGAATGACTTAGAAGAAGAAAAAACTCATCTTCTAAAGGTTTTTGAAAATAATGGTTATATCAGGAAGCAAGTCCTTAGAGCTTTTCAAAGAGCCAATAAAGAATCTAGGGTTAAACCAACTTGTGATGATCAAATCTCTAATGTTTAGCTTCCATTTATCTAAGGGGCCATTGATAAGATTGCTCATATTCTTAAAAATAATAAGGTTTTTGCTACCTTTAAACCCCTTAATACCATTATAAATTCTCCTAGATTTGTTAAAGACCCTATAAACCCTAAATACATGAGAGGGGTCTACTCAATCCCTTGTTACTGTGGGATTCCCTACATTGGGGAAATTGGTCGCTCTATTAACCAAAGAATCCAAGAGCATGAAGTAGATATTAAGCACAATCGTTTTTGTTCCTTAGCTTTAGCTGAACATGCGGTGAAATCCAAACACGATGTTTGCATTGAGGATTCTTCGGTCATCGCAAGGGTTAATCACTTCCATCATAGGAAGTGAAGAGCGGTCATTGAGATTGAGAAGCATGCAATTAATCTTAATAGGGGTGATAGTTGGAAATTAAGTAAGAGATGGATCTCTGCCCTCTCTTCTTGATTAAATTTATTCATTTGTATTTATTTAGCATTTTTAATTTTTAATTTATTTTATTTTCAAATATTATCCATTATTTTAATATAATAATAACCAATTGTTGAATAATATTTATCTTTCTTAGATTGGATGCTTCTGTGATTCATGATTTAAGCCAAGATCTTCTGGAGAAATCACATAAAAACCTTAGGGTCGACGTGTTTCGAACCTCTATAGAGGTTCTAAAATATTAATCTTATTTTTAGAAGTAATTGTTCATAAATATTAAACTTATTATTAATACTCCTTTATATAAATATATATTCCTTAGTCTATAATTATATATTTTAATTTAATTTCATATTCTTACAACAATAAAATTATAAACTAATTAATTAATTCAACAACTAATTTCCTAATGGCTAATTCCTAACAGCTAACTCTGAAACATGATGCATCTTTGCTATTTAAATATTTGGGATAAATTTATTTTTTCAGCTTTGTCCCTAGGATTAACCACATTAGATGGTTTGAAATGTTGACCAAATCTTCATAATGTGATTAATTTGAAAGACAAACTCATTATCATTATAGATCACAAAAGCCTAAGATCTAGCAACATTTCTCTTATTGATTTGAAAACTTTATAAAAGTAGAATCAACGAATATTGGTACTCACAGTTCCCAATACTAAGTGAATTAATTATTTATTATCCAATATTAAATGCAATGCCTTTTTAATGTGTGGGAGGAAGCAGTGTTGTGCAGGGGAAAGGGTGTGCAAAGCAAGGAATAGAAACTTTATTATGGAATTTTCCATGTGTATGCATACATTCCCCCTTCGCACACCAAGGAAATTTCAACCTAAAAGTGGCCTCCTAAGAAAAAATCAAGAAATTAATTAGAAAAATGCCATGTAGACAATTTTTTAATATTATGTTACTTTTATCTAAGTTCCACAATATTTATTAGCATGAGATTAATAAAAAAAAATAATATATTATTTTTAATTTTTTACTTTTATTGAAATCCCTCGATATATGACACTTTTATTAAAAACATTGTCTATGTATTTTTTATATATAAATTTAACTATCTATTTTTATATTTTATATTTAACTATTGTTTTGGTGTTTTTATCAACATTGTCTATTGAAGCCACAATTTCACCCGAAATAAAATAAATTTGGCCGGAATGCGGTAATTTGTCCTTTCTAGAATACATTGTTTTAACTATTTAATTATTTTATATTTAACTTTTTTTAACTATTTAACTATTTTATATTTAATTATATTTAACTATATATTTTATATTTTTGGTCGAGTAATTTGTACTTTTTGGAATACACTTTTAACAATCTTATATTTAACTATATTTAATTATCTTATATTTAACTATATATTTTATACTTTTTGCCGAAATCCGAGAATTTGTCCTTTCTTGAATACATTTTTTAACTATTTAATTATAACTATATTTTATTTTTAACTTTTTAACAAATTTATATTTTATATTTAACTATTTTTTAATTGTTTAACTATTTTATATTTAAATATAATTATATTATATGTTTAATTATTTAACTATAATGGTCTATATTTATATTTTATATTTAACTGTCTATATATATTTTATATTTGACTATTTTTTGCGTAATTTTGGGCATGATTATTAATGTCAAATGGGCCTGCATTTTTAATTTATATTTTTTCACTAGTATCAGGATTTACATTGCATTAATCACTTTTTCGATATTCTAATTCATATGGATAAAGTAGGTAAATAATATTAATAAAATATTTCACTGGTATCCATATTAAACAATTTAAAAATATTTAGAGCATGCAATTTTTTTTAAATTTAAAGGACTTTATCCCCGATGGGGGTGTCCATCCCCGAGATAGGCTCAACACGTGGGCAATGAAAGGTCGTATAAGGCATATGGGGAGAAGGGCAGTGCATTTGACCTCTCATTATACAAGACGTAAGGTGAAATGCTTTGTACGACGTATGAAATTCCATTCGCCCTCCACTGAAAGTTGAGATGGTAAGGTAAGGTATTTAATGGCATATGTTGGGGCTGGTAAAATTTATATTGGGCTTGTTGAATGGAAGTTGCTTGATATTGGTTTGAGTTGTTGCAGTTTTACTGGGTTCTTTTTCCCTTGGGTATTCTTAGAGTGGTGGTTATTTCGACATCATTGCTCCATCCGTTGTGTTCGCTCTTCAAAAGCTACAAGTTCGTCTGTCGATGCCCATTTCTTCATTCTCTTTTGTGGGTTGCCGATTTTTTGCAAGGTAGGGTAGCTTGTTCTGGGTTCCTTTCTAGTGGTACTCTGTAGATTGTAGTCTAATTGTCTTATGTGGTTGAGGTGGTGCCTGGGGCCTTCGCTCATGGTGATTCTTCTCATCATTCTCCTCTCTCTGGTCTTATCTTTGCTCTTTGTGTCGCCTGCTTGTTGGGGGATTCTCTCTTGGCTTTCAGGGTGGAATTCAGTTGATAAATGTGGTAGCAGGGTTTTGGCTTGGTCTGCTTCATGTGCGGTCAGATGCTTGCTTGCTTGTTTATTTAATTATGTGATTTCATTAGTTCGCGGAGGTCTCTAAAGGGCCTAGTGGTGTTGGCTTTGGTTTTCTTTTGGCTCTGGTTAGTCTCTCAAGGTTCTAGGACATGGGGTGTAGATAGGTGGCTCGCAACTCTACCCTCTAGTGTTTCCCATGTCTGTGAAGAGGTAGAGGTGTTATTCTGAATGGTGTGGAATCCAATTGTGGTCAAGGTCTTCTCCTTCGAAGTCTGTGGGTGGTGGCGGTTAGTTTCGTAAGGGTGGTCATTGTTGGTTGTTGCGAGGCTGGTGTTCAGTTTGGTGCAAGGGTTTGTGGTGTGAAGTGGGTCTCATCCTGGGGGTGTCTTCCTATGTTTTTATCATGTGTCCTATTCCATAGAGCTCTGGCTCCCAACTCCTGAAGTCGGGCGGCTTGGGAAAATCGTTGGAGATGACACGGGGACGTAGAACTACTGCAAGATTCAAGAGGGGAGGGAGCATCGTAGGTGGTGTGGTCAGGGCATTGGATGGATCTCGAGGTCGCGGGGGGGGTGGCGGGGTGCGAGCTCTAGGTAGGGTGGTTTTGGAGCGGGCGTGCGAGGACTGAGTAGCAAGTCAGGACGTGCGATTCTTTCCAGGCATTCTATTGTTGGGTGTTTGATTAGTCCTGTTGCCCTTCGTGATAAGTTCCAATATGTTATGGATCATCTGGATGCTTACGATAGGACCAGAAAATAAGAGAATGAGGCAATCATCGCCACACTTAATCAGTTTCATTACTTTCAATTCCATGTAAGAGAAATGATTGTAGTGGTTTTGTGGGGGAAACATTGTTAGCATAAAGGTCAAGAAGTTGGAAACGTGAATCGATCACTTTGAGAAATCACTTTGAGAAACATGTTAGTTGTCCATATCTCCCTCCTCCCCCTCCCGGGACTGGGTCGAATAATCCAGTGTCAATTACTTCTGATGATTGAGTATGGTCACTGGTTTCCTTCTGGTTATGTTTGTCTTTTGGTGCTTTTGGCCTGTTACACTTTTGACTACTGATTTTCTTCTCCTACTATTTCTCTATAATATGTTATAACATTGGTCAGTAAACCCAGTCGAGATGAGACCACTTGCATTTTGATACCTATGTATTGTTATTTTGATGAATGAATAGAATCTTGACTTACAAAAAAATTAAAGGATTTTGATTCGTTTGCATATTATGACATGGAAATTACATGGAAATTTCATGGGCGCTTTTAGGCTGAAATTTCTTCTAATAGCTGCCATGCAACACTACATATTAAACAATTAATTAGAGGTGTTGGATTATTAAAGTTTGTGGAATGAAAGGTTTGGTTTGTGTGTATATCGGTTGTAAAATAAGGGTGGGCTATTAATTGTCCCTGCTACTATGTTGATGTGGGCTCATTTTATTTAACAAGTAGAATCAAAAAATCTTGGTATACAAATTTCCCGAATACTATGTGTATTTGTGATTTCACATTTGTAAATTAAATACTTATTATCCAATATTAAATGGAGTGTCTTTTAAATGTGTATGAGGAAGAGGTGTTGAGCGAGAGAACGAGTATGAAGAGAAACATAAGTTGTCTTCCACAATGTTCCACACCTTTGCATGAATTCATCATTCACACACTTCTTCCACATACCTCCCTCCTAGACAATAGTACCTATTAATTAATTAATTATAAATTTTGTCAAGTTTTGGGCATGAAAAATTTGGTTTGCATGTATATTGGTGTGAATCTTGTTATACACACTTCCTGAATACTAAGTGCATTTGTAATTTCACTTTTTCAATTAAATACTTATTATCCAAAATTAAGTTGTGTATTTTTAATGTGTATGAGGAAGAGGTGTTGTGCAGGAGCATGGGTGAGCATAGCAAGGAACATAAGCTTTCTTCCGCAATGTTCCGCACCTTCACATACATTCACTTTTTTCAAACTTCTTCCACACATTTCCCTCCTACACAACAATACATATTAATTAATTAATTAATTAGAAGTTTTGGCCAATTAAAATTTTAGGCACAAAAAGTTTGCTTTGCATGTATATCGGGTGAGAAATAAGGGTGGGTGATTAACCATGCCTAGTACTATATCGACATGGGATCATTTTATTTGATATCAAGATGCAATAGTGGTGTGGGCCAAACCATGTATGTTTCAATCTTTTCTATTTCATTATAATTGCAGACTGGTTTAATTGTATGTGTCGATTTAAATGTTTATGGTATTATATTAGCTTTTTTAGCTAGGAAAATACAATAAAATGTTGAAAGGACTTATATTTATCATTAGCAATTTCGATTATGATTGTTTGGTAAGCTACTTCTCTACATAAGGATATGCAAAAGATGGGCGTGCACGGGTGACTCTTTATTCCCCCATTTCCACACCCCCACACACATTCCCCTTCCACACACTTCTCTTGCAGACTTTCATCCCACATAACACTTGAACGTTAATTTTCACGTTATTTTACACAAATTTTGTGATCATGGTACATGAGTAGTAAGAATAACAAAGAGAGAAGTTATTTTTTTTTAAAACCAACGTGTTTGTAGTTTCATTGGTCGGTTGTTTATCATGCACTTTTTGGCATGCACATTTCCAACACATATTCAAATAGTTTTCAAGGGGGATTGTTACGAATAGTTTTCTCCAAAGTGATTTGTTAAGTGCTATGTTAGGTTGTCATTTTTCTAGTTATTGGAATGAACAGTAACCAGTGTTGTGTACTTTCGTTGTTAGCATAAGGAATATGAAAATAAGTTGTTTTCGAAGACAAGGGCAAGTACATTTTGGTTCCTTTGTTATGAATGTGAGTGCTTAAAAGTGTTTACATAGTATACATAGAAGTAAGTGGGGTTGACAAGATTTACGGCTTAATTTGTTACAATTCACTTCCAAATATGGTTGTTGCTTATGTAAAGACCAAAAGAAAAATTGTGCGTTTATAGAATAGATAGAAATCCATTTTGAATGAATTGAAAACTTGTATTGATTAATAGAGGTTTATGGGGAAGATGAGTAATTGTAGTAATTAAAAATCCTTTTACCCTGTGAGAATATTGAGTCATGTAACTTTAACTAGATTAGAAAAAAATAACAGAAAAGTTTTTCCACTCTTTTCAACTAAAGTTTCATCATAGATCTAGTTATATGCATATGATATTAATGTATATATTCTTTATTATATTATGGTTTAATCATCTATAGGTATATCATGTTGTTTGTTTTCCTAATTGTTTTTTATTCCAAATTTGTTGTCTCGTAGATATTGGAGTTGCATAGATGACTAACCAATGAATTTGGAAAGCATTAGATTCTTTGAGACTAAGAAATAATTGAATAGTGAAATAATCAAAATACACATGAGCAAAATTCCAGAATGTTCAGTTTGTAGAGAGTAGTTGTGTTGTGCTTATGATGGAGCGACGGGTCATAGTGAATTTAGAACATATTTGAAGCATGATTGTTAAGGAATCAATGGAGAAGCATATGTTTGCTATAAAAATGGAATGTACATATGCAATTATATTCCAACATATTCTAATTCATTTAAACATTTTTCATGTGTTGTAGGAGATTTCCTATTTGATGCTATGCAAATTCTATTGCATTCTAGATATACGTCAATAGAATTACGTGAAGGAATGATAGAATATTTCATAAATTATTTAGAGCGAGGGAACACTAAAGCAATGTTATCTTATCAACATGAATTGAACATAGGTGCATTGATAAAGATGCATGGTATAAAGAAACCAAATGATTATTTGGAGAGAATGACAAAATCAACTTCAACTTTTATAATTGCAAAAGAATGAGGACTATGGGGGGCATATTTTGTATACATTGGTTATCGAATTGGATGAAAATCCTAATAAGACTTTGGTAAAAGACAAGAATGAAAATCCTTTTTTACTTTTATTCAAATTTATGCAAAGAAAGTTATGACATATTATTCCATGACAAAAATCCAATTGTTGGACATTTTGAGCCACTTTTATACAAGAAACTAAATTTAAGATTAGTTGATCATGAGCATATGATGAATATAGAAAAATATGAAGTGTGGGGGGCCTTAGTGTCACATTGGGTTATGCTTCAATGCAAAGTCTAGGAACATCTAAATATAATTTTCTATTTTCTATTTTTAAGGGTTTTGTTTCTACTGGAAAATTGTGTATGATAATACCAAGTTTATAAAAAGTTGGTTCGATATGTTTCTGCATATTTCCAGGTCTCAGAATCCATGCACCTTGGGTTTGATATAGGGTTTTAATTAAAAAACAGAAAACATGGAGAACAAATTTCAACAAGCTATGTTGGGAAATTAAGGATCCATTCTTAGACTACTTATATCAAAAACAACTAAGCAATTAAGAATTCAACTGTCACAAACATAGTAATTTGAATTTATGCCTTTTTACTTTCAATCCATGTGAAAATTTATCAAAATAAACAAGGATACTTCATGTGACCTTGATAAAATTCACAGAAAATTAAAGAAAACAATCAAAACAGATTATGAGTTTCCTTTAATTTACACAATTACATTTAGATTCCATACAAGCATCAACTAAAAAACAATATTTTCCATGAATAACTTATGCAATTGTATTAATATAATAGACAATTCAGGGTACATAAGGGTTTCATAATTACATGGAAAAATAAGCATTAACAACCCAAATGCACTTGAGAATCCTCCCTTACAATAGATTCAACATATCCCAACAATTTTTAGACAAAATTCTGGCAGAGTTTCAATACATTAAAATTTGTCTCTCCTTTATTACCTCAAAATGAGGGATATATATATAGGCTCTCAAAGCCCAAAACCCTAACCCTAAACCACTAGTGGTATTCAGTAACCATTAGAAATATTTACAAAACTACTGGTTGTTCCATAACTAACTTCTTCTAATATTTTCCATTTGTGGGGTCTTAGAATCTTCTAGTTGTATTGTAGTCCCACCTACCTCAATTGTAGTGGCAATCTATTTTTCTTATGCTCATGTGTTGGATGAAAGGGGTGTGCATCACCTTGGTTGGCTCACTGTTATGGAGTCGCCTTAGCTGGGATGCCACCTGTGGTTGTGGTTATGCATATGCTTGTTGTTGCTGGAGTGGCTTGGAATCGAACTTGCCTCCATTAGAGACACATGTGGCATTGCTCCTCCAACCTAGTATCATGCAGGTGCTCTTTGAGTGGCTAATCTGTAAATATCCATTAATCCTTTCCATTATTTTACAATTGGACCATCATATGCTTGTACATCCAATATGGATCCATATAGGTTATTGATTGCATCATAGTCCAATGCACCCTGTTCCTTGGATATGTTCTTTAGAATGAACAAAACTTCAAAATGATATGTGTACAAGTTGACAATATCATTTCCTGCAAAGCACATTCATCTTCCCTAAATCCTTTCTAATCATTTCTTATTTAAAGTAGGCACTTCATGAGAGTCTCCTTGGAATATCGGTCTCCATTGTTGTCAAAGAATGATAGGAGTTTCCTCTTATATAAAATATTTCATTTTTCTTTGAATCTATGTATCTCCTTTTCCAGTTCCCATGCCTTCTTGTCCACCATTGTCACCAATTTTTGCTTCCTTTTCATTTTATTTTCTCTTGCTACCATCTTAGATCTATCAATATTTTCTATGGTGAAAACCTCCTTAGAAATGTGATTAGGAAATGTATTATCACTTTGTCTTTGGTGGGGGAATCACCAAATAACATTCTTTATTGTATTCATTTCTCTATTAGCCCTTCTGGCATGTCTATCTTTTATTAAATCAACTCCATATGAAAATTCATATTGGATCATTATTTTTTTTCATCCATCTCGATCCTTTTAAGGTGGAAAAAGTGGAGGAATAATCTCTCAGGACCATTTTTACCTGTGGGACCCAGTTTGGTAAATTGGGGTTTAATACCTTCTAGGAGTGGATTTGAGACATCAAATGATAATTTTTTGGTTAAAAATGTGTCACTTTAGTGTTGCACCTTTTTTTCCTATTCTACACACAGATACCTTTCCAACTATGCTAGAATCATGTCAATCATAGTTTGTATGCTTGCCACTTAGAACTTGATCTTTCGATTTTCACCACCATAATTTGAGAAGATGTCATATCAACCCCTATTATCCATAAAAAAAGGGCTAAGCACGTGATTACGATGTAGAAGAATCTAGAAGATTCTATATTGTAACTATGGTTAAGAGTTGAGGTAGTCAAACTTAACCACTAGTAGGTTATCAAGCTATGTTATAATTGGGCCACTGGGGGGAAAGGGGGTTCCATTCTTTCGAGTGCATTTGTTCCATAGCTGAGAAAAAATAGTTGAGAGGAATAGGATATAGAGCACACAAAGAGGAATTGTGCATTGTAGTAGCTGATAGCCCACATGACATACTTCTTTGTAACCACAGACATTTTCTATTCAGAGAAAGAGAGCAAAGAAAACTTATGTTCCAACTAGGTTTTTCTCCCCGAAGGGTTTCCCACATCATAACTTATGTCAAATGTGTGTGTGAGATTGTATCTTATTGTTCTCTATTTTCTGCATAATTTTAAATTCACATGAATGCACTATTAACAATAAATATATAGATCCAAAGATCTAATAAAAATGTAATAATGTATAATTTCATATTTTAAATATAGTTTTATCAGACTTGTTGTGATGAACTGTCCAGTGGAATATCCACAACAATTTACAAATCATATGACCCCAATTTTTGTCCATTGTCTTTAATATGTTGTCTCATATGATTCCTCTTGCAACTTTAAATGAGGATTTACTTGAGTTCTTCCTCCTCAAAACCTCCAGTTCAACTTCAATTCACTAGCCATCTCTTGTGCCCTATATAGTTCTAGTTTGGTGTTCTCCAATTCCTCTTCCTTTTTCTTTAATTATTTCCCTCGATTGGAGAGTATAATATGCGATTCCTTAGCCTCCTCTAATAATGTCATTGATTTGACATGACCTGCTAGAACACCAGGAGTTTGGTGGGACTAATATGTCTCACTTGTCCTTTCTTTCATCCCTTAAACTTATGCCTCCAGTAGCATAACTTGATCTTTGTATTCTTTATTCTTAATTAAAACATCATGGAGATTTTTCTTTTGCTCCTGATTCTCCTTCTCTTCCTTTTCCAACTCATAAATTTGCATGGGGTGTGCATCCAAAATCTTAAGTAGCTTCTTCATGGCAGTCATGGCTCTTTCTTTGTAATCTAGCATAGTCTTATATTGCTTGAAGTAGTGAGGATATGTAGACAAATGGGTGATTTTATCTTCTAGATTGTTTATCTTGTTTTTTCTAGATGTATATACCATTCTCTCGTACTTCAACTAGCCACTTGCTTAATTAGAAATTGCTTGCAACTTTCTTGTTATGGCATTGGTCCTATGCATTTTTATATGCATCATATGAGTCACATGCATGTCTAGTTCCATGATATTTGTGGATGGAATATGATAAAATAAAAGGGACATATAATGGAATTCATATTCCTCCATGGACCTGACTGTATCTGCCTTATATTGCAACACTTCCAATTTGAAAATTACCCTTTCATGGTCTAATGCACTCTTGACCTGCATCCTTCGGAGTGGTTGATTTCAGCTGTCTAGATATCCCTTTTCCTTTCTTTGGTTGATTATTTAGGAATTTTTTGAAATTTCTCTACACCAACATCTGTCTAGGCTTGGAGACCTCACATGGATTTCCTACCTCGAATGATGAAATAGCGGAGGTCATATGTTCAATAGTAAAATTTGTCTTTGAATGGCTTTCCAAATGGCTATTATATAGCACCAATGCTTGAGACTCTATATCTTCATCATCTTCCTCATCTTCATCATATCCTTCAACTTCCTCTCCCTTGGCATTGTTGGAGCTAGGCTCCTCTCCTTGATTTATTTGCATAGGCTCTAATGTGGCTCTTTTCTTCCCCGAGAGGAAATATGTACTTGACTCTACCAGATGTAAAATTTATTTAGCCTCCTCCCAAGTAGATTTATTTGCACAATCCTCTACTAAGGGATTGGAGTCATGCTTATGATTGTCTCTCTCCTTATCATTTCTTATTTCCTAAATGATGTGAGGATTGTATTCCCATGCTCCT
Organism: Pinus tabuliformis; assembly: GCA_031772625.1. Taxonomy (NCBI): domain Eukaryota; kingdom Viridiplantae; phylum Streptophyta; class Pinopsida; order Pinales; family Pinaceae; genus Pinus; species Pinus tabuliformis. Next base: position 1,685,926,060 of record CM062816.1, on the reverse strand, counting down.
GCTTATGGGAAATCAAACTTTTCAATATATTCTCCACTAGATTCAAGGCATTCCTTACATTGACCAAAAATGGGCCTGCCTCATGAGCGAGGTTGAAAGTCACAATTGTCATTCTAGAAGTGAAATGTAAATAGTCACTATTGAATCTTTAACTTATAGAATCTGGTGCAAATATGCAGGGAGTCATGAATGTTGGAAACTGGTAAGGTTTGGCTTCAAATCCATAAATTTTGATGGTTGTATATTCATGAATTGGTATTAATCACCCACTCTAGTATTGGGAGTGAACTATAATTTCTACCTAAAGAACTTAGGGGCTCTAAGTAAAGGTTCACCGTGCAATAGAGAATAGATAATTGACATGAATGATGACACATATTTGAAAAAACCTTGGTTAATTTTTTTTGCTTCCTTACCATAGGAAACCACTCAAAAACAGGTAAAATGGAATTTTTTTCATCAACCATATTAGGATTTAATTTCTCAAGGTAGGAATAATTCTAGTGAATAAACAAATGGAGTAGGTAAGCTTGATATTAGAAAGACCTCCCTTCTTGAAACTCCATTAGTTGGGCATGAATTTCATTGGACAAGAACTGAGGAAAATCGTATTTTGTACAAGCCTTGATGGTTGAATGACATAAGGTGACTAAGAAACCTAGGAACAAATTAGTTATACGAACATCGAGACTGAGACCAAGGACTTGGGAAATCATGGAAAAATATATTTTTGGCATATAATCAAATATCATGATGGGGTGGCGAGGAGGCCTAGAAGGGGAAACTACTCTTTTTACATTTACATCAATGATTTGTTGATTTACCTCTAGATAGAGACCCCTCCATTGCTCTTCCAGTGTATCTTTGCCCAGCCTTTGCATACCTATCCTATCTGAAAATGTAAACATATGTGCAATGGCCTATGGTGTTATCTTGATGATTCTCTTGTCTCCTTGAGAAGAGATGATGATTCACTAACTTGGAACATATTTGTTGACACACCATGATACCATTTCCAGGAAATGGTACACTTACGAGACCACTGCTAGGAACAAGTTTGATTCAGATAGATTATTGTGGTCTCTTATTATATCAAAGGTATTGTGTACCAATTGAATATCCTTTCTCATGTCATATATGGTTATATATAATCTCAGACATCAGCATCCTTGTTATCACCCCAAGAAACTGTCCTAGGTTGTATCTCAGAGATGCTCGGGAACATTACAAACTCAACAAAATGTTGGAAATATGGTGGATGAATGAAAGAAATGTTGCATATTCAAGCCAGATAACCACTTCTACTATGATTAACCCCAGACATGGGTGAACACCTCCAGACTACAAGGTTGTTAACCACCCATTACTCATAGTTTGAGGATAAGGTGATAATGGAGAAGACTGACCACACCAGCAGATGCACAGGACCTTGTGATGGCTGGCTACAACTAGTTATAAGGTCTGTAAATCTGTTTTCTAATACACAGATAGTATGACAGCTCTCTGGCATTAAAACAATAGAAACCTACACAAAAATTCAATGATACATGCTAAATCCTAACACAGAGGTGGGATGACAGCCCCTCTAATGTTAAACATTAACAACACATGAATAAATGCAAAATAGGCACAACCTGGAACAAAGAAGAAGTGGAAAGTGAGCAATTAACAGCAAAAGAAGCTTGTATTAGCTGGAAATGAAAACCAGAAGCTGTGGGTTACATAATAGTTACAGTCTCCAGAAGTTGAAGCTTACAACAGAATAACACTCATCAACCTGATTACATCGTTTTTCTGGGTATATATAGAATCTGTTTACAAAAATTGCTCTGCTACTAAGCGTGGAGGGGTCATAATGGACCACCAACCACATTTAGAGCTAGATATGGGTCTCTGATAACAGTTTGATTTTTTTAATGAACAAAATGGCTCTCTCTGTACTTTGATGTCCTTTCTGAGCATATGGACTGTAATGTGTACAAGGCTCCATGACTGATTTATATCTTGATCTACTCGAAGTCGTCCTTCTTATCCTTGACGGTGTTGTCTTTGAATGTGGCAGTTGAAATATTAACTGTGTAGTGTATTGAATATGGGTTCCTTTCTCCTTCGGGTGCGTAGGATTGCTCAAAATACAAAAATTGCATTGAAAACTGGCAAGATGCGATGAAAGACACAGCAGCAGATTTAAATAGCAAAACGAATACCAGCAATCGGATGATAAAATCAAAGGCCAAGATTGCACGAGAGAAGCTATCGGGAGATGACAAAGAAGATGCAATGTAGGCCGTCGGATCATGTGAATGAATGGTGAAGATTCGATTTGAGAGGCTACTGGGCGGGTAGGCAAAAAGGAGGATCGTGGACCGTCGGATCATGATCGGGAAGATCCTACAGTTGACGGGCGGCAAAGATGTGAGTGCATTAATGAGCGAGGGAAGGGTACGGCGATGGTAAGCGGTTTCCCCGCACCGCTTACCCGGGCTCGGTGGTTTATGTACAGGGCAGTGTGATGCAGTGATATGACGACGCGTGGCAGGTAGGTCGGTGGGGGAAACCACTTTCGCGCGAGCTAACGAACAAGTGGATTACAGGGTGAAGGCTTGCAAACACCGTCGGATGATGAGGCGGGATCATCAGATGGCTGAGAATGAACACGCACATTTGGAGTGATGAGACAGGTACAAGCCCGCCATGTTATAAATCTTTATTATATGTGTGCAGGATTAAACAAAAAAGGTTTATACAGAGTTTTAAAAGGCTTTCGGGCTTTTATAAAGGGTAACAAGGTTTAATGGGTTTTAAACAAAAAGAGGCCCGAGAGCCCGAAAAAGGGTTTATGACGGGTTTAAAGGGAAATACGGAGAATTTATGGGGAAGGAAGAAACGGAGGTTAGCGGGAGTTATAAGGAGAATGAAATAGAAAAGGAACCGACCTCTGCGAGACTTCATAAGACATGAAACAAGGTTGCCACCTCTGCTCTCCATCCATCAAAGGTCACAAAATGTAGCAGGGCTAACACTGGCTCCTTCTGCGGATGATATCCTCCCTGTGAGGTCTCAAGAACCTGCAGATCAATGCCTTTCCAGTTGAAAACCAATTAATCAAAATTCCTAGTGTTCCATTGGGCATGGAGTCTACTTTGCCTGCACAAAACTGATAAAAGTGAAATATTTACAGCCTTTAAGGCCCAAAGACCTTAAACAACATAAACTTTCAAAAAACACCCATTAACTGGGCCATCAAAAACTGCTTCTCCTCCCATACTTTTCAGTATGAAGGTGTTGTTCCCTTGAACCTGTGAAATGATGAAAGGCCCTGTCCAGAAAGCATCAAATTTCCCATGATTGCCCTTCTTCTCCTTTAGTGAATTCCATTTCAAAACCAAGTCACCAATCTAAAAATTATTTGTTTTTTACCTTCTTGTCAAAGGCTTCCTTGATCTTTCTCTGATGTGCTACAGCCTTTTCAACCAGTTGTTCTCTAATCTGATGTAACTCTGCCAAATCAGTGATTCTCTTTGCCATATCTTCTTCCTCATCCTTCTCTTCTTGGAGGCATTTTGCCACAGGGAGAGTTATCTGAATTGGAAATACAACCTCAGTGCCATATACCAGCCTGAAAGGAGAATTGCTTGTGGATTTTTTAATGGTCACTCTGTCAGCCCACAGTGCATACTTGAGCTTTGAATCCCAATTCTTTTTATTGTCCTCTAACAGCTTTTTAATTATCTTGATCATACTTTTAATGGAGGACTCTACTAGACCATTTCCCTATGGATAATATGAGGTGGAATGAACAAGTTTGATACCCATTGAATCACACATTTCCACCAACTCTTTTGCCCTGAAGGATGCTGCATTATCTGTGACTAGTTTGTGTGGATAGCCAAATCTGCTGAAGATATTCGTTGTCAAAAACTTCATGACCACATTGTGATCAGCCTTCTTTGTAGGGACTGCCTCAATCCACTTGGTGAAATAATCAATGGCTACTAATATCCATCTGTGCTAGCCACTGGAATGTGGATTTATTTCTCCAATGAAATCCAAGCCCCATTGCTGAAAAGGTCCTTTTGTAATTATTGGTTTCAAGGGTAGGGACTTCAACTGCTGTTTTCCTTCAAATATTTGGCACCTGTCACAAGATTTAACAAAAGCAAACACATCAGAAAATAAAGTGGGCCAATAATACCCAGCTCTGAGAATTTTATGGGCTGTAGTTCTTCAATAATGGTGCCCTCCACACGTGCTGTTATGAAATTGCTGCATAACTTCTTTCGACGGTTCTTTGTCTAGTCACCTTAAAAATATTCCAGATGGATCCCTCCAGTAGAGCATATTTTCATTGATGCAATACTTTGTTGCTCTAGGTTTTAAAGTTCTAGCTTAACTTTGAGTAAATTCTGAAGGGATTTCTAGCTTTGGCAAGAAATTAATTATTTCAGCAATCAGTTACATGAAGCTAGATTCTCGGCCACTAACTTCTTCCTCTGTGTTTCGGCTGCTTGTTCTTCTATATCTGTCTGTCCATTTTTTGCAATTGTGCATAAGAAATCAATGTCTAACGACCTGTAATTTTCTTCAGCTAATAATTTGGCAAGCCCCTGACCTCTAACCAGCTTGGTGGGCTTCAGCTCAATATTAAATTCTATCATTTTTGCAATCCATTTTGCCCTTCTTCCATTAGCATCAGGTTGTGTTAAAACATCTTTTATTGCAGCAGAGGGCACATATGCAGTTCTTTTTGAATGAAATATATAAAATCTGAAAGCCTTTAAAGATTTAATAAGAGCATATGCCTGTTTTTATATAATATCATACCTTACTTCAGCATCCCTCAAGTTCTTACTGAAAAATGCTACTGGATGTTTAGAGCCTTCTGCATCTTGCTGTAATAAAACTACTGCAATGGTGTCTTCAGAGGAAAAAGAAAATATGTGTAACTCCTTACTGTAATCTGGACTTATTAATGTGGGAGCCTCCATAATAGCTTTCTTAATTGACTCAAATGATTTTCTTTTTGGATCAGTCCACTTAACCTCTGCTCCTTTCTTCAACATGGAGGTCACATGCTTCACTAATTCAGCAAAATTTGGTATAAACCTCCTTACAAAATTTATTTTGCCCAGAAAGGACTGGATATCTTTCTTTGATCTAGGTACAAACAAAGTCTATATTGCTTTGAATCTTTCTGGGTCAATCTGAACACTTGCAGCAGACACAATATGTCCTAACAGCTTGCCTTCATTTAAAGCAAATTGAGATTTTTTGGGATTCAGTGATATTCCAAACCTTCTGCACTTCAAAAACACACTTTTCAAATGTTGTAAATGATCTTGATGGCTGCTGGAGTAAACTGTTATATCATCAAGGTAGATAAGCACAAATTTGTCCTTCTCTCCCACAAATGCTATATCCATAGCTCTCTGAAAGGTGGCTCCAGCATTCATCAATCCAAATGGCATTTTGACATACATAAAAGCGCCCCAAGGAGTGGTAAATGCAGTCTTTTCTTGGTCATCTAGGTGCACAACAATCTTACTAAAGCCTGAAAAACCATCCAAGAAAGACATTACTTTGGCTCCTGAGACTTTTTACAACAAATGCTCCATCTTGGGCAGAGGATAGTTGTCTTTCTTTGAGCATTTGTTCAAATTTCTGAAATCAACACACAGTCTAATTTCACCACTCTTCTTCCTCACCACCACCAGATTAGCTACCCATTTTGAATACCTAAGAGGAACTATAATCCTAGCAACCAGCAACTTTTTAATTTATTTTTCAACCAGTGGAAGAAGCATAGGATTTATTGGTCTCAGCTTCTATTTGAAAGGAACAGTATCTTTCTCCAGAGGGATTTTGTGTTGAATTATGTTCTTGTCATATGTTTTCAGATCATTATACTCCCAGGAAAACACATCAGCAAATTGCTTCATTAAATTGCAATATTCAGCACTTTGATCAGTAGACAAATGAGTAGAAAAATTCACATACCTAGGTTGACCTGGACTTCCTATATCATGCTTACAGACTACAGATTGGTCTTCTTTTTGGGCAACCTTGTAAGGCACATCATTTTGTTCAAAACAATCTTTCAAGAGGAATTAGGCCCTTAGGAATATGGTTACTAGGAAGCTGAACAATGTCGTCTTTACCAATTTTATTTCTAAGCTAGGGCTGATGGCTTTCTTCCAAGGCTTCATTTTCTTGGTCAATTTGCATTTTAGAGAATTCATCAATGACTTGAAAGAAGCTATTTATCTCATCATCATCATTAAAAGCTTTCCAATGGTGGACATTGTTAAGCAAGGATGGTCTGTACTTCATTTGCACTTCATAAACTAGTATGGGAGGCATGGGAGGGATAAATAGACTAGCAGAAACAGCAAGGGAATCAGAAAGCTGATTTTAGGCTCTAGGAATGTATGAAATATAGAAAAAATCAAAAGACTCTCTGATTCTCCATACCTCATCTCTGTATGCTTTCAGCCTTGGGTGCTTTGCCTGAAATGTTTTAAATACTTGCTGAATGATCAAATCAGCATCTCCAAATACCTTTATACTCTTGATTCCTCTGTCTTTTTCTGCATTAAGGCCCAACAGCAAAGCCTCATACTCTGCTATGCTGTTAGTGACTTGAAAACGCTTACAAGACTGCTGAATGCTTTCTTTCTTTGGAGAAACTAGCACCACCCCTGCTCCTGCAGTCTCTTTGGAACATGCTACATCAAAAAACATATCCCAAACCTGACTTCCTTGCACTTCTTTGGCTTGAACTGTTGGTTTCTTGATCTACATTACGGCCTTCTGAGATTCTTCTATTTGGAGAATACATGCTCCAAAATCAGTGTCCACTGCATAAATGGGATGATTTGTAGGATTCATCTCGTCACTGATAATGTATGCCAACTGTGCTTCTCTATATAACCTCCTGCTCTCTCCTCCAAAAACTGGGACAGTTGCATAAGATAAATCATTTTGTAGTGTCCCACCTAGTCTCTTAATCCACCCTCTAGAAAACAGCATGCCAAACTTAGGAGGGACATCTACTACCACAATATCCATCATCATACTCTTCATGGGCAGGTGAATTATGGTAATGGCCAGATCTTTGATCAATCCAAGACATTTCACCTTCCTTGAATCAAAAGAAAATAAATCATGATAGGGTCTGGTGATATCAAGCCCTAACTCTTCCATGACAGCTTTAGGCATCAGATTGTGGTTGGCCCATGTGTCTAGCAGGTAATTGTGGAGGATTTTGTCATGAATGGTCAATGAGACATAAAAAGATGGAGAGTTATTATCAGCAGGTTCAATCATGGGGCTGATCACAATGGCAGGCTTGTCATCTTGCAAATTAACAGAGTCGGTGGAGGTTTGTTTGGTTTCTAGCTCAAGGGCTTCAAGGATAGGCTTCCTAAATACTTTACTCTTCACCAACTCAACCAGAAGCACAGATATTTTCAATTTCTGAACTTCTGACTCAAAGCTGAAAGAAGAATATGAATTATTAGAAATTTTTACCTCTTGAACTGGAGCTTTGAGGATGACTGGATCAGCTGCTGGTCTTCTCTGCTTTACATTTTGTGGTTCTTTTTGGACAACAGCTCTTTGGGCAGGATTCTCCTTAGCAATTTTTGCATTGGATCTTAGACTATATCTCTGTTGGTCACCAGTTTGTAGAAAAACTCCTCTATCCCATTCTTGACTATCTTGTTCCTGCAGCAATGATTGTTCATACTCATCCAATGTCAAAAATGCAGCGCTGCCTTTATCTTCCATGCAGTGAATTTCATCCTCATCTTCTTCAAATTGTTCCTCCTTCATGACTACATTTTGGAAAGGAGCTTTAACTTTCTGATCCTCTTTTGAATCTTCGCCCCTTTGCATTATCTGTAACTGCTCATTTACTCTTCTAAAAGGATTCTAATTTCTTGGAGCAAATGTGTTGTGTTTCCTTGTTTTTGCTGAATTCTGATCAACTTTCAGCTTAGAAATTTCAGCAGCCAATGACTCTATCACCTTGGTCATTCTGTCTAATTTAGGCTCTGAAGATGATGCAGAAGAATTAGAAGCATGATTTCTCTGTCTTCTCCTGTCAGCTTGAGTTTATAGCTTCTCTGCAGCCATAATATTAGACTCTACTTCTAGGGCTGCATCATGCATGTCTGCCAGTGTAGCACATCTTATTTCTCTCAATAACAGGTAGAAATCAAAGTCAAAAGCATTTGCATAAGTGAGTTTGGTAGAGGTGGGAGTAGGTTTTACCTCAGCTGGGATCTTGTTATACATTCGATTGAATCATTTATTAAAATCAGGCAAAGATTCACCATTTTCCCTCTTCAGATTACCAAACTCAGTATGATAATACAACAAGTCTTTTTTATCTCCCCATTGCTTCAAAAACGCATCATCTAATGCTTCAATATTTGTTATTGATCTCTAGGGTAATTCTCTAAACCACTTCCTAGCCTCTCCATCAAGGCTCTGGACAAAAACTCTCATCCACACATCATTCTCACTTATATCTAAATTATACACATAGCTGTAAAAAGCTTCAAGGTGCTCTTCTGCTGTTACTCCCTTTGTACCAGTAAATTTAGGCATATATTTTTTATATTCTCCCACAGGCATGGGATTTAAAGGCACAGGCAATACCAATGTTCCATATCTGGCAGCTACAATTCTTTTTATCCTCGTAGGTGCTTGTTGAGCTGCCATGATTGGAATATGTGGAATAATAATGGCAGATGGAGCAGTAGGAAGAAATGTGATGGATGGCAGGGATAAAGGGATGTTTTGGACTGAATGGGATGCTTTATTTGGACTGAGATTCAAAGGGACACTAACTGAACAAGGGGCTGAACTAATCCCTGAAGGAATTTCTTTATTAATAGCGTTGATTTCTAAATCTTCAAACTGTAAATCTTCAGCAATAACTTTATCTTTCAGAGGTGCATGAGACTTTTTAGGCTTACCTGATCTTGATGCCCCTTTCTATGAAGCTTTGTTCGATTTAACAGTCCTCTCAGGTTCAGGCACTGGTTCAGCTAGTAATTTTTGAGGATTTCTTCGAGTATGTCTCACAAACTGAGCCAGAACTTCGATGTGGAGTCGCCAAAGGTTGGTCTTCCTCCAATGGAGTCGCCAGATAGATGATTACAACCAGAATATGTGCCCAGACCTTGTCTATCATCAAAATCTGGAACTTTGTCGTTCTCCCAAGGAAGCTGAGCTTCAATTCTCTTCTCCCCGGCAAAGGCACCAATTAATGTTATCACCCCAAGAAACTCTCCAAGGTTGTATCTCAGAGATGCTCGGGAACATTACAAACTCAACAAAATGTTGGAAATATGGTGGATGAATGAAAGAAATATTGCATATTCAAGCTAGATAACCACTTCTACTATGCTTAACCCCAGACATGGGTGAACACCCCCAGACTACAAGGATTTTAACCACCAATTACTCACAGCTTGAGGATAAGGTGATAATGGAGAAGACTGACCACACCAGCAGATGCACAGGACCCTGTGATGGCCGGCTACAACCAGTTATAAGGTCTGTAAATCTGTTTTCTAATACACGGACAGTATGACAACTCTCTGGCATCAAAACAACAGAAACCTACACACAAATTCAATGATACATGCTAAGTCCTAACACAGAGGTGGGATGATAGCCCCTCTAATGCTAAACATTAACAGCACATGAATAAATGCAAAATAGGCATAGCCTGGAACAAAGAAGAAGAAGTGGAAAGTAAGCAATTAACAGCAAAAGAAGCTTGTATTAGCTGGAAATGAAAACCAGAAGTTGCAGGTTACATAATAGTTACAGTCTCCAGAAGTTGAAGCTTACAACAGAATAACACTCATCAACCTGATTACATCGTTTTTATGGGTATATATAGAATCTGTTTACAAAAATTGCTCTGCTGCTAAGCGTGGAGGGGTCATAATGGACCACCAACCACATTTAGAGTTAGAGATGGGTCTCTGATAATAGTTTGATTGTTTTTAATGAAAAAAATGGCTCTCTCTGTACTTTGATGTCTTTTCTGAGCATATGGACTGTAATGTGTACAAGGCTCCATGACTAATTTATATCTTTATCTACTCGAAGCCATCCTTCTTGTCCTTGACCGTGTTGTCTTTGAATGTGTCAGCTGAAATATTAACTGCGCAGTGTATTGAATATGGGTTCCTTTCTCTTTCGGGCACGCAGGACTACTCAAAATACGAAAATTGCATTGAAAACTGGCGGGATGCGATGAAAGACATAGCGGCAGATTTAAACAGTGGAACGAATCCCAGCTGTCGGATGATAAAATAAAGGGCTGAGATTGCGGGGGAGAAGCTATCTGGAGATGACAAAGAAGATGCAATGAAGGCCGTCAGATCATGTGAATGAACGGTGAATATTTGATCTGAGAGGCTACCGGGCGGGTAGGTAAAAAGGAGGATCGTGGACCATCAGATCATGATCGGGAAGATCCTACGGTTGACGGGCGAAAAAGATGTGAGCGCATTAATGAGTGGGGGATGGGTACGACAGCGGTAAGTGGTTTCCCCGCACCACTTACTCGGGCTCGGCAGTTTACGTACAGGGTGGTGCGATGCAGTGATATGACAACGCGTGGCAGGTAGGTCGGAGGGGGAAACCACTTTCCTGCGGGCTAACAAACGAGTAGATTACAGGGTGAAGGCTTGCGAACACCATCGGATTATGAGGCGAGATCATCGGACGGTCGAGAATGAACGCACATATTTTGAGTAATGGGACAGGTACGGGCCCGCCAGGTTATAAATCTCTATTATATGCGCGCGGGATTAAACGAAAAAAGGTTTATACAGATTTTTAAAAGGCTTTCGGGCTTTTATAAAGGGTAACGGGTTTTAATGGGTTTTAAAAAAAAAGAGGCCCGAGAGCCCAAAAAAGGGTTTATGAGGGGTTTAAAGGGAAATACGGGAATTTATGGGGAAGGAAGAAACAGAGGTTGGCGGGAGTTATGAGGAGAATGAAATAGAAAAGGAACCGACCTCTGCAAGCCTTCATAAGACATGAAACAAGGCTACCACCTCTGCTCTCCATCCATCAAAGGTCACAAAATGTAGCAGGGCTAACAATCCTTATCATAGAAATCATGGTCTTTGGATTTTTCAATCATTGGAACATCAGAAGAGCTTGGTATTGGTGGTGTTTCCATTGGAAATGAGGGATCTATTGAAAATGATTTGGTTAGACTAGTGGAGGGAAATGATAAGGAATGTGGTTTGCAAGTGGAATTTAATAGCCAATGTAAAATTGCGACGTGGTTAAATATGATTGGTCAATGAGATGGAGGGAAAATTATTTAAATTACTAAGTTTAGTTAGCTTTTAGTGCACATGAATGTTGAATTAAAGGGGTTTTTAGGTAATTAGAGCTAGAAGTTGGCAAATTCCAGGGCCTTTGAGGCTGTAGACAAATTAATTTTGTGAAATGGAATATTAATTTGTGAGGAAATAGAGTTTTCTTGAGCCAAAGAGGCTCTTCACATAGCAGGTTAGGGCTTTCTCTTGAGAGCTCATTTTTTCTCAAATTTTAGCTTGCACAAGATTTATAGGTTGAATTCAAGACGAGGAAGAGGATTAATGGTTTCAATCTAGAAATCTAAGGTTGAAAAGGAAGAATTCAAGTATTTTTAGTCAACAGGTGCACTAGGATATGAATTGGAAGCCATGGTGTACAAAATGAAAAATAAAATGGGACTAATGTTTTTTATTAAAAAAAAATCCTACCACGTGTTGGGATGACATTGGGAAAAATTTCTATGGCTTACATCATGATGACATCACCCTAACGGGTGGACACTGCCATGTGTCTCCAGGTGGAACCATGTGGTAGGTGGTGATTTTCATGTGAGGTGACATGGTAAGATGGTATGATGTAGGGCATGTCATGGCAGAGGTTGATGTTGGGGCTTGATTGTGTAAGCAGCATGGTGGGTCGATGTACATGGCAGGTTGGAATTATGGGTGACGTGGCGTCCTCCACATGCCTCCACAACCTTCCATTAAAATTTTGGCCAAGGTACAAGAGGCACAAGAGAAATCCATGTGACCCCCTTCACACCCCTCAAAAGGATTATAGTTCGAGCAATTTGGCAGTGTAGGGTGTTGTGGGTCATCTAATCAACTTGAACACATGTCATTGAATCTAGGCATGCCCATATCTTTATCCCACATTTTTTTGACTATCATTGCCACACTTTTGTGCCAGAGCATGTCTATCGAAACTCTCTACCAGCATTATCCAATGGGTTTTTCCTGTACCTATATACCATGCATCTTGCTTGTGCTTCGTGGGTACCTTCTTAGGCCTTTGTTTACAAATATTTCCTCGGGCCTTTGGGGTGTTTTCAGCTCTCTGACTTTTAAAACCCTAAATAAAATCTTCTTAGGAGTGATGCATTTTGGAACTAACACAAAGAAACAAAATGTAAATGGATGCAAATAGAGGAAACCATGAGGAGACATAGGTTTGAGAGATTGTCTAGGTTCAAGAGTATTTATGATGAAAGTTGTTTTGAAAAAATATGCCAATTGACACATAATGAATATGATGTGCCATGTTTATGATGCATAGTTGCACAAACTTTTTGCAATGCAATTATGCATAATGATTCGTTCACATTAAAGTGCATAGAAAAATACATTAACAAAAATGTAACCATGCAATTCCATGCAATAGTAAATTGACAAGGATACATTATACAATTAGTGTTGCCATATGAAAAAGGGGAAATAGATGGTGACTTTTTGTTTATGATTGGAAAAATTATATCTTGAATATAACTATATACATATGGTTTGTCAATACATTGACTGTTGTGGTTGAATTTTGCTCATTCAAGGAAGACACAACGGTATTTCATATTATCTAATTTTGAACGAATATAAATCATTTTCATTTTGAACCTCTAAAAGAAATAGTACAAGAGAAAAACATTTTACGTGGTATTGAAGCAGTTAAAAAAGAGCATTATATAAAGGAATCCTATTAAAAACACGATGGGGATAATGTGAATGGCTTTAAAAACATGAACATAGATGAAGATATCATGGAACTTAAGACAAATCTTATCAATGCAAACAAGATATCATGATTATCATTGCATCAACTCAAAAATCATATAAGAAACAAGGATGTTGTCGAAACAAGTCTAGTTAAAAATCAATCGAAGCAATCAAATTTTTGTCTGAATATAAATCATTTGTATTGTGAACCTATGAAAGAAATAGAAAGAGATAAAAACATTTTACGTGATATTGAAGCAATTAACAAAGAGAAATATATAGAAGAACCCTACAAAAAAACATAATGGACATAATGTGAATGGCTTTAAAAACATGAGCATAGATGAAGATACCATGGAACTTACTAAAGAGCTTATCAATGGAAACAAGAGATCATGCTTATCATTGCATCCACTCAAAAAAATATAAGAAACGAGGATGTTGTTGAAACAAATCTAGTTAGAAAAGCATCGAAGTGATCAAAATCAAGACGGAATGTGTGTTGAAATATGGCAATAAGAATATTCCAATTCAATTTGTCCTTGAATTAAATTGTGAATTAAAATCGAATTTAGTCTTAACATCTACTTGGAAATAATTAATTATTTATTTTAAATTAGTTAGTTGGGGAAATTCAAGTTAAAAGTCTTTCTAAAGTCATGCAAGAGTTATCCCTTAAATTAAGGAGATGAGATTGAGTTATATTTGAGTTGTAATTAGTTAACTCAGTTTACTAAGTTAAGTCCAGTTAAATTAGTTCCAAATTGTTTGATGAACTAATAGTGAGTTAACAGCCAGTTGATGCTTTAATGCACTCAACTAGTGCTACTCCAGTTAGCTGAAGATTCCCTCATCAGAAACTCATGCATGTCTATTCTGAGAAAGACCCAGTTGAGATCAATGTTCAAGGATAGTGTACTATAAGTTGTGTGTGTTTTCTCATGGAGAAAACTCATGCATGTAGGTGTAGTTTCGAAGGAGGTTTTCCACTTGGTAAAAGGAAAATCATCCACAAGGAACATCGCAAGGAAATAGGAGCTTGGAGGGCAAAGAGGAAGGCTGGAAAGAAGCCAAGATTGCCTGTGAGCATCTGGGAGGATCGTACTGAGAGCTGGCTAATTGTGAGAGATAAGGCTTTGTATAATTCCTATGTATTTCCACCATGTATGATAATACAATAGTGTGGGGTTTTTAGCTGAGGCTTTCCCCAAAGTATTTTCATGTGTATTGTGCCATTGATTCTTCTTCTTTTGGTTATATTGTTCAACTCGATCTATAAGCTTACGCAAATTGATAATAGAAGTAGGTTATAGTATTCTGCTTTGATTTATATTGCATTATCGGGTTAACCTACACAAATTTTCTACATGGTATCAAAGCTAGATTTGTAGAAATCTCTACATGGTATAGAAGCTGTGAACAATATACTGAGAAGAGAATTCAAAGTTTGAAGTTTGGGGTTGCAGGTGCAAATCGAATTCATATCATACTTCAAGGTTGGCCAATGGTGTTCTATGGCTTGAGACTCGAGTATGCCTTGGAAGGTAGCTCGAATTACATAGCATGGAAAGATAGAATGGAGGTTTTATTAGAATACAATGGCTTGAAGGGATTCATTGATCAAGAAATCCTAAAGCCAACTTCAACTAATGCACAAGAGTTGGCTAAGTGGAAGAAGTGTGTGGCGAAGGCGAGACGGATCATCCTTAAGGGTGTTAGAGACCATATTGTGGGAAGGATACTCCATTTTCAATGTGGAAGACATTGAAGGACCTCTACTAGAATAGTAGCAACCAGAGGAAATTGGTGCTCAAGGATAAGCTTCGAAGAATCAAGATGGAGAAGGGTGATACTATTTCAACATATCTGAACAAGCTCACCACCTGCAGAGATGAACTTGGCAGTGTGGGAATAACTACTACCGATGATGATATGGTGAGCCTCTCTCTCCTTTTCCTTCCAAAGAGTTGGAATAGCTACCAGGACTCTGTGAATGGAAGGGAGAAATTGCCGGATTGGGAACGACTGTGGTCAGATCTTATGGAGGAGGAGATCAGGAGGAGCACATGAGATGGTTCTTCATCCAAGAATGATGATGAAGAAAATCTAGCCTTAGCAAGTAAGGGAAGGAAAGGAAAGGGGAAGGCTTCCCATTTAAAATTGAATTCTTCTCATGAAGGGAAGAAGGGTGACATGTCTAAAGTAATATGCTTTAATTGTCACAAGATGGTACATTATGTGACTAATTTCTCATCGAAGAAGTCCAAGAAGGGATCCTTGGAAGGATCATAAGGTGACGCATTAGTCTCTCAGTTCGAAATGGACTTTACCCTCATCACATGCATGGTGTCATCGATGATGGGTTGTGTATGGTATCTTGAAAGTGGAGCCTCATTCCACATGACCAGTGATAAAAATTTATTCAGTGCCTTGGAGGAGAAAGACCTCAAGATGTGCATAGAGATGGGTGACAAGGGAGGGTATAGTGTTTTTGGAGTGGGCATGGTTTCTTTTCAGAGGGAGCAAGGAGCTCCTCTCACCTTGACAAATGTGATGTATGTTGAAAAGTGTGCAAAAAGAAATGTTTGTTGAGAATGCAACAAGATGATGGAGCTTAGTGAAAAGATTCGCCTTCACTAAGTGGGCCCGCAGGCAAATTATGGAGCAAGTTCTATTTTTTATCACAGTGTGGATGATCACAGCGTGGATGATCATAGTGTGGATGATCACAGTGTGGGTGACCACAGTATGAGTGATCACAGTGTGGGTGACCACAGTGTGAGTGATCACAGTGTGAGTGATCAAAGTCTATTTTTAGACTGGCTATCAAAAATAGAAAAGTCAAATATTATTGTCTCATAATAATATTTGGACTATAAACTTGATCTTATTCTCTTGGAGCACTTCAGGATGAGCTACGGATGTGGTACATGCAGATCCCAGAGGGAAATACGTGGTTACCTATGGGATTACTAATATTTGCATGCAGGACTTCAGTTAGAACTCAAGTGAGTTGAGTTTAGTGGACTGGAGGTGGAGTTGATGGAGTTGTGTTCAGTTTAGCTTTGTTAAACTAGTTGTATTTAGTCTAACTGATCAATAGACTAGAGATGAGTTGGGTGAATTAGTTATTAATTAATTCACAAGTTATTAACTCATAATGCAACTATAGAATACATCAGTTAACTCAGTTGCATGTCAGTGCATGTTCAGTTCAACAGGGACAGGTGTTAGAGGATCAGATTGCTATCAGTTGTGACTATAGCTGTGCATGATGATTTGCACAATCAGAGGGATTGAGTATGCCAATGAATTGGAAAATATCAAGAATTGTAGCCTTTGCTCACGTCCAACAGAGTGTGAGTGATTATTTGCAGGTCAAATACGAGTTTGGTAGACCATTCTCATCAATTCTTGAGCATGTATTGAGTTGTGGAGGCAGGCAAGCAGTGGGGGAGATTTGGAGATCAGATCTGAGCTGTATTGTGTGTAGCATGTGGATATAGTACTGAGTACTTGTGAGGAGTATTGTACTATGTATTGTTACATGATTCAATCACTATAATATACAGATAGTTGGGATTTTTAGTGAGATGCTTTCCCCGGGAAAATATTGTGTTGATATGTGTGATTGATGCTTCTATGTGCGCCTGTGAATGTTTCTGCTTCTGTAAATTGATGATCAACATAGAGGAGGTTATGTATTATGCATGTTACGCTTATAATTGTATGATTAGGATAATCTCTGTGAATATGTGTTATATTATTCAAAATTTCTACATGGTATCAGAGCTAGATGATTTGTAGAAAAAGTTTCTACATGGTATCGGAGTTGCTTGATTTGTAGAAGAGATTTTTACAGGATATCAAGCGAGGATTGATCATCGGATCTATTATTCAGAAAGTGTTTACATTTTATTTCTTTAGGCAGAGTATGTAATCGGGCCAGGTAGCCTCTGGATTCATCCTTCTTTTGGAAGGTGAGATATCCGGTGAATGCCCATACAGTCGATCTCTGTACAAGAAATACTTTGTTCTCGTGAATTCTAGATCGGAAGTGGTTGAGTTTTTTTTGAGCTGGTGGAATTCGAATTGAATTCCAAAGAAAGAGATAAAACTCAGAAAAATTCAGTGTGAGAATGGAAACAGTATGCCCAGGTATCTCACGAAGTTCACCCAATGCCTGGATGAGCTGGGAAGTGTGGGGGTGACTGTCGAATGAGGATGGTGAGTCTAGCACTCCTTGACCTTCCTAAGAGTTGGCATAGCTACCAGGACTCCGTGAATGGAAGGGAGAAACTGCCAGGATGGGAGAGACTTTGGTCAGATCTTGTGCACGAGGAGATTAGACGGAGCACCAGAGATGGTTCTTCATCCATGCAGGATGAGGAGAACTGTGCCTTAGCGAGTAAGGCGAAGAAGGGGAAGGGGAAGGTTTCTCTTTCCGAATCCAATTCTTCCAATGATGGGAAGAAGGTTGACAAGGCGAAGGTGAGATGCTTTCGTTGTCATGAGTTGGGTCATTATGCTACTAATTTCCCAAAGAAGAAATCCAAGAAGGGATCCGGGGAAGGATCTGAAGGTGAGGCACTTGCTTCACAGTTTGAGTTGGATTTCACACTCTTCGCATGCATGGTTTCATCCATGATGGGAAGTGGTTGGTTTCTTGACAGTGGAGCTTCTTTCCACATGACCGGTGAAAAAAGTTTGTTCAGTACTTTGGAGGAGAAAGATCTCCAGATACTCATAGGGATGGGTAATGATGAGAAGTATAATGTCTCAGGTGTAGGCACGGTTATTTTTCAGAGGGAGCATGGAGCTCGCCTTACCTTGACCGATGTCAAGTATGTATCAGGACTGAAGAGAAACTTGGTGTCGATCGCGATGCTGGAAGACAGAGGCTATGATGTAGTCTTCAGTAAGGGAAAGGTTTTCCTTAGACACATCATCACTAGACAGGTGAAGCAGATTGGTTCACGGGTCAAGAACCTGTATGCTCTTGAGGTTCAAGATGCATGCAAAGCCTTGAGCAGCGAGGCAATTGATGGAGACTTGGTGGTTGAGAGGGAAAGTATGTTACCTTTCAACATGTAGAGCCAGAAGAAGTCTTAGACGATTGTGGAGGAGCCACGATTGGTGCAGCAGCTTCAGGAGGTTGTGGAGGAGCCACAACAAGGGAAGCTGAGAGGAGATTGAGTAGAGACATCTACTCATGCAGAGACCTCCAGTAGGGGGAAACTTCGAGCCAGGTGGGCTGAGGGATCGCATGCAGCAATACCTCCAGGTAGGAGGTGGGGTGATGTGGATTGATCATCCCAAGGAGGAGGGGCAAGATCCTTGAAGTACCCAACCTCTTGGATGAGACCTCGCTACGAGAGCCCCAGATGTGTAGTAGTAGGAACTGACTGATTGGGTAGAGACAGATGCGGATGGAGCGGCAAAGAGAGCGACAGTGCAGGGAATCCCAGGATAGCGCATAGCTAGCAGGCTGCAGCAATGCGAGAGGCACAAGTGTTTTGCACAGTGCTAGGTGGCACAGAGAGTGTGCAATGGTGCGAGATGCATGGAGATGTTGCAGTAGCGCAGATGTCAGAGAGGGAGAACTTGTCAGCAGCAGGTAGAGCTTCAGCATCAGAGGATGTTTCTAGCCCAATAGGGAGGTCAGTTGGGAGGTGCGGTGCGGATGCAATGCTGGGAGATAGAACCAGCAGCATCACGGATGCAGTCAGAGATCAAAGTGACAGAGGCTAGAGCAGTCAGATACTGAAGAGCATAGATATGCAGAGTCTTCAGTCGACAGAGGCAATAGCAGTCAAAGACTTTGATGACAGAGCAAGTGGACCAGCCAGATGTGTTGCATGGAGAACATTCCAGAGTTTTAGGATCGGGTTTGAGAGGAAGCCTTTCTTGTTGAGAGCGAGTGTTGAAAAGTGTGCAACAAGAAATGCTTGTTGAGAATGCAACAAGATGATGGAGCTTAGTGAAAAGATTCACCTTCACTAAGTGGGCTCGCAGGCAAATTATGGCGCAAGTTCTATTTTTTATCACAGTGTGGATGATCACAGTGTGGATGATCACAGTGTGGGTGACCACAGTATGAGTGATCACAGTGTGGGTGACCACAGTGTGAGTGATCACAGTGTGAGTGATCAAAGTCTATTTTTAGACTGGCTGTCAAAAATAGAAAAGGCAAATATTATTGTCTCATAATAATATTTGGACTATAAACTTGATATTATTCTCTTGGAGCACTTCAGGATGAGCTACGGATGTGGTACATGCAGATCCCAGAGGGAAATACGTGGTTACCTATGGGATGACTAATATTTGCATGCAGGACTTCAGTTAGAACTCAAGTGAGTTGAGTTTAGTGGACTAGGGTGCAGTCGATGGAGTTGTGTTCAATTTAGCTTTGTTAAACTAGTTGTATTTAGTCTAACTGATCAATAGACTAGAGATGAGTTGGGTGAATTGGTTACTAATTAATTCACAAGTTATTAACTCATAATGAAACTATAGAATACATCAGTTAACTCAGTTGCATGTCAGTGCATGTTCAGTTCAACAGGGACAGGTGTTAGAGGATCAGATTGCTATCAGTTGTGACTATAGTTGTGCATGATGATTTGCACAATCAGAGGGATTGAGTATGCCAATGAATTGGCCAATATCAAGAATTGTAGCCTGTGCTCACGTCCAACAGAGTGTGAGTGATTATTTGCAGGTCAAATACAAGTTTGGTAGACCATTCTCATCAATTCTTGAGCAGGTATTGAGTTGTGGAGGCAGGCAAGCAGTGGGGGAGATTTGGAGATCAGATCTGAGCTGTATTGTGTGTAGCATGTGGAGATAGTACTGAGTACTTGTGAGGAGTATTGTACTATGTATTGTTACATGATTCAATCACTATAATATACAGATAGTTGGGGTTTTTAGCGAGATGCTTTCCCCGGGAAAATACTGTGTTGATATGTGTGATTGATGCTTCTATGTGCGCCTGTGAATGTTTCTGCTTCTGTAAATTGATGATCAACATAGAGGAGGTTATGTATTATGCATGTTACGCTTATAATTGTATGATCAGGATAATCTATGTGAATATGTGTTAAATTATTCAAAATTTCTACAATGTATGTGCCTGGATTGAAGAAGAACTTAGTATCGGTCGCGATGTTGGAGTACAAAGGTTATGATGTTGTCTTCAGTAAAGGAAAGGCATTCCTAAGACACATAGCCACGGGTCATACCAAGAGGATAGGGGTTTGGGTGAAGAATCTCTATAAACTAGAGGTAGATGATTGTGCAGCATTGAGTACAAAAGCAGAATTGGTGCAAAGTCAAGACATTGGCGAGTTGTGGCATAGGCAGTTCGGCCATTTGCATCATGGGGCTTTGAAGATAATGCAGCAGATATCTACAGGACTTCCCAAAGGTAAACTTGAGCAAGTTCACACATGAAAAGGTTGTAACTTGGGAAAGTATACCAAGTCTTCCTTTCATGATCGAGACAGTCGAGCAAAGGCTATCTTAGAGCGAGTTCATACTGATTTGTGTGGACCATTCTCGACGGCATCCACAGCGAAGCAAAGTTATTATGTGATTTTCATTGATGACTATTCTCGTAAATGCTAGATTTATTTCATGCAGAAGAAGGACCAAACCTTCAAAAAGTTTTGTGAGTTCAAAGCTTTGGTCGAGAAAGAGTCGAGGAAGAATATCAAGGCCTTGAGAAGCGAAAACGGTGGAGAATATGTCTCTCAAGAGTTTAAGGACTTTTTTGCAGTGGAAGGAATTAAACGAGAGTTGACAGCACCTCATAACCCACAACAGAATGTGGTGGCCAAAAGGAAGAATAGAACTATTGTAGGGGCAGCGCAGGCAATGCTGCATGACCAAGACCTACCACTTCACTTGTGGGTTGAGGCATGCAACACAGCGGTCTATTTTTAGAATAGGAGCCCGCATCACATACTTGGGATGATGGCACCAAAGGAAGCTTTCTTTGGTGAGAGACCAGATGTGGGTCACTTCAAGATCTTTGGCTCATCGGTATATTTCCATGTGATAAAGGATGCACAGAAGAAGCTTGAGCTGACATCAGAGTTGGGGATATTTGTGGTGTACACTGATACACCTCACAACTATCTGGTGTACTTGCCTACTAGTTGGAGGACAATGGTTCGCAGAGATCTCAAGTTTGATGAGCAGAAGTCCTTGTGAGTTTCCCTTAAGAGGGAGCTCCAACTACAGGTTGTGGAGAAACTGTTGATTCCTAAGGAGGAGGAGCCTTAGACTAATGCAGAGTAGCTGCATGCAGAGGTTCCAGGAGTGGAGACTTCCACTGAAGCAGATTATTCTAGAGATGGATGGAAGAACACAAGAGAAGCTGAAAGATTATTGGAGGATGCGAGAGAGAATGTGGGAGCACCATCTTCTCAGTGCAAATAGAGGAGGTCACCTGAGAGGTACACTGGATACATGGCCTTTTCTAGGGAATGTGTCGAGACTGATCCATCTTCCTTTGAGGAAGTAGTGCAGCAGCCGATTTGGGTTGATGCTATGGTGGAGGATTGTGACTCCATAGTTCATAACAGTGTTTGGGATGTGGTTTCGAGAGCGGAGAATAATCCAATTGTGAGTTCTCGTTGGCTTTACAAGGTAAAGCAAGTTGTTGATGGTAGTGTGGAGAAGCATAAGGCAAGATTTGTTTCCTGTGGCTTTTCACAGGTCGAGGGGATTGACTATGATGAGACTTTTTCCCCTATCGCAACGTACTCATCTATCAGATCTATGTTGGCACTATCAGCATAGATGGATTGGAAGATCCATCAGATGGATGTGAAGACTGCATTCCTCAATGGCCAAATTGAGGAAGAGGTGTACATAGAGCAATCAGAAGGTTTTGATACGTTTGATCATGAGTCACATGTGTTCTAACTCAAGAGAGTGTTGTATGGGCTGAAGCAAGCACCTCGTGCTTGGTAAACCAGGATAGACAACTACTTCACCGGGTTGGGTTTCACAAAGAGTGAAGCGGATGCGAACCTGTACCACATCGTGGTGAAAGGTAAGTTGTTGATCATCGTACTTTATGTTTATGATCTCATATTGAATGGTGATGATCAGTTGATTGTGTCTTGCAAGGAGGACCTTGCAAGAGAATTCGAGATGAAAGACATGGGTCTCATGCATTACTTCCTTGGAATGGAAGTGTGGCAGAAGGATGGGGAGTTGTTTGTGTCTCAGGGAAAGTATGCCAACGAGATAATCAGGAGATTCCACATGGAGAAGTGCAAGGCCATGCAGACTCCTCTAGAAGATAACTAGAGGAAGGAGGTTGCTACTTTAAGAGAAGTGGTAGAGGCTACTATGTATATGCATCTTGTGGGTTCACAGATGTACTTAGTGAACACACGACCAGATTTGTGCTATGTGGTGAACCAACTGAGTCAAGCGATGGTTCAGCCTACCAAGATGTTTTGGAAGGTGGAAAAGCATGTATTTAGATACCTCATAGGCACATCTCAGTATGGATTGTGGTACAGACGGACAGAGGGAGTGAAGCTATAGGGCTTCACTGATGCAGATTGGGCAGGGAGTCCATTAGATCAGAAGAGCACATCAAGAGGGATTTTCAACCTTGGGTCAGCGGCAATCTATTGGTACAGCAGGAAACAGAAGTCGGTTGCACTCAGCTTGGCAGAGGCAGAATACATGGCTGCAATTCAGGTAGGATGTGAGGCCATCTGGATACGGAAAATCTTGTTTGGTTTGTTTGATCAAAGGATGGATCCAACTGTGATCTATTGTAATAATCAAAGTTGTATCAAACTCTCGGAGAATCCAGTATTTTATGATAGGTCCAAGCACATAGAAATTTGGTATCATCATCTCAGAGACTGTGTAGCGAGGAGGATCATGTTGCTGCAGTATATTTCGATAGAGGAGCATGATGTTGACATTTTGATAAAGGCATTGTCAAAGTGTAAATTCGAGTTTCATAGAGACAGGATCGGGATGGCAGATAATCCCTTTCTTGTTGAGAGGGAGTGTTGAAATATGGCAACAAGAATATTCCAATTTAATTTGTCCTTGAATTGAATTGTGAATTAAAATCGAATTTAGTCTTAACAGCTAGTTGGAAATAATGTATTTATTTATTTTAAATTAATTAGTTGGAGAAATTCAAGTTAGAATACTTTCTGAAGTCATGCAAGTGTTATCCCTTAAATTAAGGAGATACGATTGAGTTATATTTGAGTTGTAATTAGTTAACTCAATTCACTGAGTTAAGTCCAGTTAAATTAGTTCCAAACTGTTTGAGGAACTAATAGTGATTTAACTGTCAGTTTATGCTTTAATGCATTCAACTAGTGCTACTCCAGTTAACTGAAGATTCCCTCATCAGAAACTCATGCATGTCTATTCTGAGAAAGACCCAGTTGAGATAAATGTTCAAGGACAGTGTACTATCAATTGCATGTGTTTTCTTCAATGCAATATATTTCAATTTATTCACATATTATTCTTTGTTTCATACATGCCTTATTATAAAATTCATTCAATGAAATGTTATTTGAATATTTATTGATAATATTTGGCATGAATCAAGTATGAGAGAAATAATGTAATTGGGTCTCGATCCTAAACTACCCAATTTTAGATCTGAGTCTATAAACATATTACATAATGAATGTATTGATGATCTTTATCCAGTATCCATGGTTGAATGGTTAAAGTGTACAACTCATAATTGGAAAACTCGCAGGTTCAATTCGTACTGGATGGAGGGGATATTACACATATCCCTTATTGAAGGAATGGGAAGAAGTATGAAGATGGTAAAGAGATTATCTATGGTTAAATTCTTCACAACTTATTAATGGATATCGTATTATCCATTTCTTTATAATGAAAACTAATTTCATCCATGTAAATAAACCTACTCCTTAATCAAATCAAAGATGGTATATATGTTTGATAAAGATGTAGATATTAAATCTATTGTTGAAAAAGTTGATTGGATTGAATTCTTTCCATTCATTCCCAATCTAATATTGAAAAAAAACTCAATGATTTGACCTTCCCAGAGGGAATTCTCTAGGAGAATATGATCTATCTATTCCATCTTTACCTATTGATTTCATCTATACCTAACCTATTTCATCATATGATAAGTTCTTCAAGACTATGGAAGAGAAATTACTATCTAATACAATTATTTGTGCAAGTGCTTTATGATTTGGAAGCAACTACCTCTTGTACAAATATTAGATGAATTTATTATAATAGACCCCATTAGCACAAGTTGTTGCATTGATCTGAGTAATCCACAAATGATGAAGATCTCTCTTGCATTTACCTCTATCTCAGTGGGCGAAAACTAAGGCTCTATCTTTCCATTGGTTAGAAAAATAGAGACTAAGCCAAAAAAGGTTCCAGACTATACAAATATAAATTGAAGATATCAATACCAATATAACAATAATCATTTTACACGGAGATGTATCCATTACATATAAAACACTTTAGGACAATGCAAACAACACAAGACCAATAAATTGTCTAGATTTCATAGATAACAATGTTGAAATGACATTAGCATTGCTTGCATTTACATTGTTTATTGAACAACATGAGAAAAAAATAATTATTGCACATGCTTGGGTTTCTATTACAAACCTTAATAAGCTAAAATTGTTAACTAATTTATTAATATGTAGAGTTGCGCAGGAGGGAGGTGTGCGAAAGAATTGTGTGAAGGGGGATTGTATGCAGAGGTATGAAACATTCTAGAAGAAAGATGTTCCTTGCTCTGCACTCCCATCCTCCTGCACAACACTTCTTCCTCACACGCATAAAAATACACTTCATTTAACATTAGATAACAAGTATTTAATTCACAAATGTGAGATCACAAATGCACATTAGAGGTAAACACATTAGAGATATTTTTCATTTCTGGATTACTCAGATTAATGTGAAAACCCATGAAAATGCAGTCTCTTATAACATATTCATCCAATATTTGTACAAGAGGCAGTTGCTTCCAAATCGTAAAACACTTGCACAAATAGTTACATTAGGTAGTAATTATTTTTCCACAATATTGAAGAACTTATCATATGATTAAATAGGTTAGGTATAAATGAAATAAATAGGTAAATATGGAATGAATAGAATGGATTATCCTAGAGAATTCCCTCTGGGATTGTCTTAATATGAATTTTAGATAAGGTGTGGCCAATTTCTCTATATATTCAACGGTTCGATGCATATATCAAAGTTTAGCTTTCATTATGTGGAGTGCAAAGGAATTTGAATCTGGATACAACTCTTATTATTGTAACTGTGTTGCTTACTATTCAATACATCTCAAGCACAAAGACTGATAACGTTATTCCACTTCTGAGACTATTCACCAATTTTGTGGAGAATTCTATGATAATGTTTTGCATAAGTTTTCAAAGATATGCTTTGATATTTTATATCACATATAATATTTTGTTATTGATCATAATGAAAATGAATGTTTGACAACAGTTTTGGATCTCAAACATACATCTACCAAGAATACAATGCTAACACAGTGATGGTCAATAAAAAAATCAATGAAAACACATATTTTATGACAACTTTATTATTTTGATTATCGAAGCTCTGCAATTCTATCTACTATAAAGCTTGAAATATATTATATGCTTTAATATTTTAAAGTCAAAAATATGTTATATGTTTTAATCTTTAATTTTTAATTGATTTAATTTCATTGTGCGAAGTGTGTGTTGGAAATAATACTGGGGGGGGGGGGTGAATCAGTATTATCACATTAATAAAACTTTTTCATTTCCATAATCAGATTCATATATGCTACTTCCACAACTTCTTATGATTAAGTTAATTGATCTTCAATGAGTTCATTAGAACATTATCAACCATCTTATCAGATAACATATGCCGTAATAGAGAATAGATCATCACACATAAGGCACACACATGAACACCATGATATAAGGTGGAAACCCAATGCGGGAGAAAAACCACCTGCTGCAAGTCATCTCAATCTTCTTATTAATAAGAAAATCCTTTTACAATATTTGTACTGGTGCAGTCTTATACCAGTACGGGAGCTACAACCCCCTTTGCTCTTGTACTAGCCGATCCATTTACTAGTACGCAGGCTGCTACCTGCTACAATGCTCCAAAGATCTCCCTTAGCTTTTGTACTAGCTTAGATACTAGTACATAGGCACTGGCCTACAATCTTCTCTCCTCCAGGTACCACGTTTCATCAATTTTCAGACTGGATACACTGAAGCACAACACATAATCTGAAAGGCCACTTTTCATCCAATTTTCATACTGGACCCAACAACAACATTGAAGCTCATAATCAAACAACCTTCTGAATCACCCAATCACCAGATCCATACACATACAATGATATTATGAGAGTTATCAACCAGATATAGTACATAAAGATAAGTCATTAATGCACCCAAAACCATGCAGAATAGCCAAAGGCAGTTAAAACAAATTTTAAGCAGGGATCGCAACTTCACTGGTATAGATCTGCGGATATCTGTACTACCTCCGCACCTGCGCCTTCTGTGGCGCCGCGACCACCGCACCTGTGCCTTCTGTGGCGCCTCCGCACTGCGCCTTCTGTGGCGTCTCCGCACTGCGCCTTCTGTGGCGCCTCCGCACTGTGCCTTCTGTGGCGCCTCTGTGGCGTCTCCACACTGCGCCTTCTGTGGCGCCTCTGCACTGCGCCTTCTGTGGCGCCTCCGCACTGCGCCTTCTGTGGCGCCTCCGCACTGCGCCTTCTGTGGCGCCTCTGCACTGCGCCTTCTGTGGCGCCTCCGCACTACGCCTTCTGTGGCGCCTCCGCACTGCGCCTTCTGTGGCGCCTCCGCACTGCACCTTCTGTGGCGTCTCCGCACTGCGCCTTCTGTGGCGCCTCCGCACTGCGCCTTCTGTGGCGCCTCCGCACTGCGCCTTCTGTGGCGTCTCCGCACTGCGCCTTCTGTGGCGTCTCCGCACTGCGCCTTCTGTGGCGCCTCCACACTACGCCTTTTGTGGCGCCTCCGCACTTCCGCAGCTACAGCGCTCGAGAGATCACCCTTCACAGATTCGCTTTCAACTTCACTTTCATAGATCAAACTTTCAAAACAATAACCCAATATTTCAGATCTTAAGATATTCAATTGCAAGGATGAATTAGCCAAGTGATCTCCTTTGCTTTATATAGGCTTAGGCCTTTCACAATACCACGGGCAAAAACCATAGGATCAAAAAATTGTTGGACTAATACCATGAACCAACCATGAAAGTACGTGAGATCAACACTTTTGACGAAGTACCATGGTCCAAAACCATAGGTTCAAATACCAAGGACTAACTACCATGGACCAAAGGTAAGTTTTCCAACATATACACGCTTTTCCTCATAGGTTCAAATACCAAGGACTAACTACCATGGACCAAAGGTAATTTCTCCAACATATACGCGCTTTTCCTCATAGGTTCAAATACCAAGGACTAACTACCATGGACCAAAGGTAAGTTCTCCAACATATACGCGCTTTTCCTCATAGGTTCAAATACCAAGGACTAACTACCATGGACCAAAGGTAAGTTCACCAACATATACGCGCTTTTCCTTGCATGAAAGTGTGTGAACTTTTTATCTACATGAAATAAACTTTTCTCTGCATAAAAGTGCGTGAACTTTTCTCTACATGAAATAAACTTTTCTCTGCATAAAAGTGCGTGAACTTTTCTCTACACTATAATTTATTATCTGAGATGAGTGGGTTGCCATCAAGTACAACATATGTATCATAATGCCAACAATCTCCCCCTTTGGACTTGATGGCAACAACAACCAATCACTCTCCCCCTTTTACATCAAGGGCAGAGGGTTATGCTCCCCCTAAGAACATGCTTCCCCTGACTATAAACCAGATCTGCAAAGAAGAACCATAATCCATGACCATGAAAGAGATAGATTGCAGCAATAATCAGACCAGCATCCAAGATCTCCTTCTGTACATCCTCCATAATGCCAACAATGCATTATAAGCTCCCCCTGAGTACCTGTTGAAATCTCTGAATGAGCTCCCCCTTTGTATATGTCATGGTGCACCAATCTGATCATGCTCTTTCTGAGAACAAGCTGAAATGTTTGCTCTGCTATATAGTGTTGTTCATGCTCAGGCTCCCCCTGACTGTAAGCAAGGTATGCAAAAGGATGTTCTACATCACAAATGACCTTCCTAAAAGATTCAATACATACATCCATCACCCAGCCAAGTGGGGATATATCATAAAAATGAAAACCAAATACATTACATCTTCATCCCAGGCATAGTGGGGAAACCAACATAGGTCGTTACATGACCTGAAGAGATGACATTATTACATCATGAGTCTTGATATGACATCACCTAAATAAGATGAACATCAGCAACAACACTTTATGATCTGCTCCATAGTATCTGTCAACAGCAACTAGACCAGCAACTTGTATTAGTGCATGAATCATCAAGGTATGTCCGCATCAATAGAATTTCACATTCTATGTGAGAAACATCATAGCCATCTAGATCTACATGAATTAAGTATCATCAATTGGGAATATCTGCATTAATCAACATATGTATCAAACAATCCTATCATCATATAGATAAGAGCTCATTATCATCATGTCTCCAACAATGCAACTTTGAATAATCATCCCTGTATCCAACCAACAATCCTCATCCATTTGTGCCAAGAATGAAAGGAATCATAACTGTAATATATGATCTTTATGCATATGACGACAACAGCATATGAGTGACTCAACATCAAGAAGATGTGAATTCAAGCTAAGTGCTTCCCATGCAAGCATCATTAGAGAATCAACCATAAATCTGATCCAAGAACCATGTGAACAACTCATAACCATAGCAAGATGAATCATTTATCCATATAAGTATCATCACCAAGGACTATTAACCATAATGCCAATAATGCATTAAGTCCATATTCTCCCTCTAAACCTGTGCCATCTGTCTGATCATGCATATCAATAAGAAGTATCAAGACATCATCAATATCAAGTTAGAACCAAAACACTTCTAACCATCATATCCACACATCATTATTATTAACTAGAGCAAAACTGATCCTTCTCTTGAATCTGTCCCTACTGCCTTTCTTCAAATAATGATATACGCGACTGTGCAGTAACTAACTCGCGTATATATGCAACTTTCCTTTATGGAGTTTGCATATGAGATTCAGGACACTGAAGTTTTGTACTTTCAGCTCCCTCTGATTCTGGTATGTATGTACGTTGTGTAGTGCTGCCTTTTTATGACTGTACTTCCTTTTTCCTCCATATCTTCAAGCGTGATGATGACATTTTCTCCTTTTGATATGGTGCCCACACTTTGTTCCTGCATTCCTTAGCTATATGTCCAAGGATAATTTTAGGGGCGAATGTTCGCCCTTTGGCGAAATTAAGGGGTTTTAAATTTTTAGTGGGCGAATATTTTGTATCATAGTACATTTTTACAAATCACCTCAAATAGCCCACCTTATTTTAAGGGAGAGGGTAAAAAAGGTAAATTTAGCCCTTGAAATTAGGACTTACAACCTTCCATTCGCCCATTTTCAAGAATAGGTTTTATTTAAGTGAATCCATTCGCCCATTTTCAAGAATAGGTTTTATTTAAGTGAATCCTATGGGCCAAATACCATATTTATAAAAGAGGTATGGTAAATCAATAAAAATATAAATAAATGAGAGGTATGGTAAATAAATAAAACATTTTTTATATTTACTCCATAAGCCACCTTATATACATGTAAGGGTGTAAACAAATAAAAATATAAGTAAAGTGGAGGTATGGTAAATAAATAGAACGTCTTTTTATACTTACTCAAAAGGTATGGTAAATAAATAAAAATATAAATAAACTAGATGTATCGTAAATAAATAAAACCTCTTTTTATATTTAGTCCATAACCCTCGTTCTATTTATGAAGGCTCAAGAAAGAGGTTTTATTTAAGTGAATCCTATGGGCCAAATACCATATTTGTAAAAGAGGTATGGTAAATTAATAAAAAATATAAATAAACGAGAGGTATGGTAAACAAATAAAACATTTTTTTATATTTACTCCATAAGTCACCTTATATTTACGAACACTCAAAAAATGGGTTATATTTAGGTGAAACTTATTAATACCATGCAAAAAACCATTATTAACCCTAATATTAGAATTAATAAAAATAAAAATGGCACATGGTATTGACCCATGGTATTCACCAAAATGGCACATGGTATTGACCCATGGTATTCACCTGGAATGTAGCCTATTTAAATGGGGGAATTAAACCAGCATGTAGCCTATGCTAAGATTCACTAGGACTTTACAAAGTTTTATTATTTAGTGAAAGACTCGCCAAGATCTTACAAGATTTTATAATTGAGTAAAATATTCTAATAAAAATAAAAATGGCACATGGTATTGACCCATGGTATTCACCAAAATGGCACATGGTATTGACCCATGGTATTCACCAAAATGGCACATGGTATTGACCCATGGTATTCACCTGGAATGTAGCCTATTTAAATGGGGGAATTAAACTAGCATGTATCCTATGCTAAGATTCACTAGGACTTTACAAAGTTTTATTATTTAGTGAAAGCCTTGCCAAGATCTTACAAGATTTTATAATTGAGTAAAATATTCTAATAAAAATAAAAATGGCACATGGTATTGAACCATAGTATTCACCTGGAATGTAGCCTATTTAAATGGGGGAATTAAACCAGCATGTAGCCTATGCTAAGATTCACTAGGACTTTACAAAGTTTTATTATTTAGTGAAAGACTCGCCAAGATCTTACAAGATTTTATAATTGAGTAAAATATTCGCCATGCCTGGTGAGAGATTCGCCAAAAAATTATATATACATATTATATTATTGATAAAATCGCCTTCCATTTTTCCTATATACCATGGAGATTCGCCCATTTATTATATTTATAAATTTAGGGGGGGTTCTTAAAATTTTCCCTGTATATGTCCAAGCTTGTTACATGCATAACATCTTACATGTTTCATATTCCTCCTGTAACAATCAGCAGCTTTGTGACCAAACATATTGCAAGCAAAGCAATATCCATAAAAGTACCTTGAATGTGATGATCTTTCTGCATAATGGTCTTGAACCCTTCTTCTTCTACATCTAGCTGCAACATGTCCAAGATTATGACATACATAACATTCAACATTATTCATAGGAGGAGTAAAGGATTTTCTTTGAGGAATCTCTTTTCTTGGTTGATGATGAGATTGATCTTTCATTTCTTCGTTGATCACTTTAGATTTCTCTTTAGAGTTCCTTGCCTCACCTTGTGAATTAGATTCACCTTCAACAGATTCATGGAAACCAAGACCAGTCTTTATAGCAAGAGACCTTTGACTACTAAGAATATCATCCAAGACTTTAGAACTATCTTGAAATCGTAAAAGCTTATCCTTTTCTTCTAGTTTACCTTTCAAGATATTTACCTCAACCTGAAGTTGTTCTTCCTTTTCAAGAGATTGCTTTTTCAAATCTTCTTCAGCTTTCCTTCCTTCTTCCATTTGTTCCCTTAGTTTGAGAATCTCCTTTTCTTGTTCTTCATTCAGATCCTGCTGCATTTGACGAACTCGGAAGGCACATTCTAGTTGAGATTTTAAGCTGGTGACTTCGTTTTCTTGTTTTGCAATAGCTTGGAGTAGATCTGTATTCTGCTTCTTTGATTCTTCAAGATCTCCTTTTAGTGAGAGGATTGTAGCTTCAAGATTTTCATAGTAGTTGGATCTATCTTTGAGTTTCTTGATGGTTGTGCTTCTTTCGTTGACTTCTTTTCTTAATGATGTCACTTCATGCTGCAATTTTTGACATTCGTCTTCCTTGTCCTTGAGTAGCTTTCTTACCTTGTTTCCTTCTTCTAGTTGGGCCTTTAGTTTGGTAGCTTCTTCTTTGAAATCACATTCCCTTTTGTTCAATAGATCTTGTTGATCTCTAATTTTGTCTGTCAGCCTTTTAAATTCTGCCTCTATTTTATATCTTTCTTGTTCACCCATAAGAGCAAATTCAGTAGTTTCGCTATCACTTTCATCTCTTCCAAAAGGAAAGATAGCTGGAACATCAGAGGATAATATATTCATACCTGATAATGATTCTGAATCTGAAGAGCTTCTTATACCTAATCCCCAATCGATTCTCCCACTGTCATAGTTCTTCTGAGATGACTTCTTTTTCTTAGGTGCTTTCTTCTTAAGCTTCTTTCCCATTGTTCCACAGATCTCCTTCAAGCGATCAAGCTTCTATCAAAGGACCTGCTCTGATACCAATTGTTGGAAATAATACTGAGAGGGGGGGGTGAATCAGTATTATCACATTAATAAAACTTTTTCATTTCCATAATCAGATTCATATATGCTACTTCCACAACTTCTTATGATTAAGTTAATTGATCTTCAATGAGTGCATTAGAACATTATCAACCATATTATCAGATAACAGATGTCGTAATAGAGAATAGATCATCACACATAAGGCACACACATGAACACCATGATATAAGGTGGAAACCCAATGCGGGAGAAAAACCACCTGCTGCAAGTCATCTCAATCTTCTTCTTAATAAGAAAATCCTTTTACAATATTTGTACTGGTGCAGTCTTATACCAGTACGGGAGCTACAACCCCCTTTGCTCTTGTACTAGCCGATCCATTTACTAGTACGCAGGCTGCTACCTGCTACAATGCTCCAAAGATCTCCCTTAGCTTTTGTACTAGCTTAGATACTAGTACATAGGCGCTGGACTACAATCTTCTCTCCTCCAGGTACCACGTTTCATCAATTTTCAGACTGGATAC
The DNA here is from genome assembly GCA_031772625.1 of Pinus tabuliformis. Classification (NCBI taxonomy): domain Eukaryota; kingdom Viridiplantae; phylum Streptophyta; class Pinopsida; order Pinales; family Pinaceae; genus Pinus; species Pinus tabuliformis. The sequence continues at coordinate 1,685,893,056 of CM062816.1, read as the reverse complement.
ACTGAAGCACAACACATAATCTGAAAGGCCACTTTTCATCCAATTTTCATACTGGACCCAACAACAACATTGAAGTTCATAATCAAACAACCTTCTGAATCACCCAATCACCAAATCCATACATATACAATGATATTATGAGAGTTATCAACCAGATCTAGTACATAAAGATAAGTCATTAATGCACCCAAAACCCTGCAGAATAGTCAAAGGCAGTTAAAACAAATTTTAAGCAGGGATCGCAACTTCACTGGTATAGATCTGCGGATATCTGTACTACCTCCGCACCTGCGCCTTCTGTGGCGCTGCGACCACCGCACCTGCGCCTTCTGTGGCGCCTCCGCACTGCGCCTTCTGTGGCGTCTCCGCACTGCGCCTTCTGTGGCGCCTCCGCACTGCGCCTTCTGTGGTGCCTCTGTGGCGTCTCCACACTGCGCCTTCTGTGGCGCCTCTGCACCGCGCCTTTTGTGGCGCCTCCGCACTACGCCTTCTGTGGCGCCTCCGCACTGCGCCTTCTGTGGCGCCTCTGCACTACGCCTTCTGTGGCACCTCCGCACTACGCCTTCTGTGGCGCCTCCGCACTGCGCCTTTTGTGGCGCCTCCGCACTGCGCCTTCTGTGGCGTCTCCGCACTGCGCCTTTTGTGGCACCTCCGCACTGCGCCTTCTGTGGCGCCTCTGCACTGCGCCTTCTGTGGCGCCTCTGTGGCGTCTCCGCACTGCGCCTTCTGTGGCGTCTCCACACTGCGCCTTCTGTGGCGCCTCCACACTACGCCTTCTGTGGCGCCTCCGCACTTTCGCAGCTACAGCGCTCGAGAGATCACCCTTCACAGATTCGCTTTCAACTTCACTTTCATAGATAAAACTTTCAAAACAATAACCCAATATTTCAGATCTTAAGATATTCAATTGCAAGGATGAATTAGCCAAGTGATCTCCTTTGCTTTATATAGGCTTAGGCCTTTCACAATACCACGGGCCAAAACCATAGGATCAAAAAATTGTTGGACTAATACCATGAACCAACCATGAAAGTACGTGAGATCAACACTTTTGATGAAGTACCATGGTCCAAAACCATAGGTTCAAATACCAAGGACTAACTACCATGGACCAAAGGTAAGTTTTCCAACATATACGCGCTTTTCCTCATAGGTTCAAATACCAAGGACTAACTACCATGGACCAAAGGTAATTTCTCCAACATATACGCGCTTTTCCTCATAGGTTCAAATACCAAGGACTAACTACCATGGACCAAAGGTAAGTTCTCCAACATATACACGCTTTTCCTCATAGGTCCAAATACCAAGGACTAACTACCATGGACCAAAGGTAAGTTCTCCAACATATATGCGCTTTTCCTTGCATGAAAGTGTGTGAACTTTTTATCTACATGAAATAAACGTTTCTCTGCATAAAAGTGCGTGAACTTTTCTCTACATGAAATAAACTTTTCTCTGCATAAAAGTGCATGAACTTTTCTCTACACTATAATTTATTATCTGAGATGAGTGGGTTGCCATCAAGTACAACATATGTATCATAATGCCAATAGTGTGGAGATGTGGAGGAAGCTTTCATTGTGCCTCCTCTGCACTCTTGCACTCCGCACAATGAGAGCTTCCTCTGCCCTACATGATGCTAATTTTTAATTTTGTGCGTTAGTGTTCCTATTGTTAGGTTAATTTGTACTTTGGTCCAACATTTTTTATGTAGTTTGTCTCACGTTGAGTGCATTTCACCAATCTTAGAATCCATAGATTTGAAATATTCTTTTTGATTTAAAATTAGTAGATAGGTTTTCTTGCATATTTCATTACATTAAGTCATTCAATCCTAGACCTATCCATCTCTTTTGCGAATATTACTCACGTGTTGAAAATAGCAACAAGAAATGATAAAAATAGAATCCATAATATTCCAATTTTAATTTGTCCTTGAATTAAAATTGTGAATTAAAATCGAATGTAGTCTCACCAGCTGCTTGAAAATAATTAATTGATTCATTATGGATTAATTAGTTGGAGAAATTCAAGTTAGAAGTCTTTTTGAAGTCGTGCAAGAGTTATCCCTTAAATTAAGGAGATTATCCCTTAATTAAGGAGATAAGATTAAGTTATATTTGAGTTGTGATTAGTTAGCTCAGTTTACTGAGTTAAGTCTAGTTAAATTAGTTACAAATTATTTGTGGAACTAATTATGAGTTATCAATCAGTTGATGCATGCATGCACTCAACTAGTGTACTCCAAATAACTGAAGATTCCCTCATCAGAAACTCATGAATGTCTATTCTGAGAAAGACCCAGTTGAGATTAAAGATAAGGACAATGTACTATCAGTTGCATGTGTTTTCCTATAAAGGAAACTCATGCATGCAGTCAAGGTAAGGTTCCTTGAGGATTGTGCAGTTTTGACAGTGTGTTAGAGCGGTAATCCATTGGGTGAACGAGATCATCCCAGAGGAACTGCACAAGGAAATAGGAGCTCGGAGGGCAGAGGAGAAGGCTTGTGAGAAGCTTTGATTGCCTGTGAACATCCAGGAGGATTGTACTAAGAGCTGGCTAGCTATGAGAGCTAAGGCTTTGTATAATTCTGATGTATTTCCACCTTATATGATAATATAGGTAATGGGGTTTTTAGCTGAGGCTTTCCGCAAAGTATTTTCATGTGTATTGTGCATTTATTCTTCTTCTTCTAGTTATATTGTTCAGCTCTCATTTAGCTTGATCTTTAGGCTTCCACAAATTGATAGTAGAAGTAGATTATAGTATTTTGCTTTGGTTATATTGCAGTATCGAGTTAATCTACAGTCAGATTTTCTACAGAGATCTCAGAGGTAGATTTGTAGAGAATTTGCAGAATTTCTACATGATATCAGAGCTAGCTGATCTATAGAAAATTTTCTACATCACGAATCAATATCATGATTTCTTTCCATTGACCTAGAATGTCCATTTTCATTGTGCTTCCTCCACACTCCACATAACAAAATCTTCCTCTCCACCTCCTTAATAATGTCAACTAAAACATTCCATCTTAACGATGTTTCAAATATAACTTTTAGATAAATTATATTGAGTGTATTTCTATCAGTTTCACATAGGCATGTATTCTCCAAAAAGGGTAGGTGATCATGACACTAACAAAATGCAATAAAACACGATGTCAATATTCGCGATAGAATCCCAGACATCATTTTTGCGACTATTTTTCCTCAATTTCGCAACAAATGAAGCATTTTCTTCATATAAAATACTTTTTCCATGGACGAACACAATCCATGATCCTGTTATTAATCTTGACATATGTCTAACAATTAAATACCACTTGCAGAGAAATCAGATAAGTGAAACCCTAGACATATAGTGAAAAATATCCATAGTTTATATTCCACGTTGATGTTTACACATTTGTTTTATAACTTTGGACAAGATTCTAGAAAATATATTTCATAAGAAATACAAAATATATTTCCTCAGAGTGCAGAGATGCAGAGAAATCTTTCATTGTGCAGAGTGTTGAGGTACAAAGGAAGCTTTCATTGTGCAGAGTGCAGAGGTGTGGAGCAAGCTTTCATTGTGAGGAGTGTGGAGGTGTGGAGGAAGCTTTCATTGTGCTTCTTCCACACCTCCACACTCCCGCACCTCTACACACCGCACAATGAAAGCTTCCTCTGCACCACGGAGTGAAATTGATATATTAATTTTGTGGGACTTAAATTTCCAGGTATGCACTTGCTTGATATATAGTATTTTTGAGTGTTTGCCTCACCTCCATTTAGTCTAGCCGCTTAATATTAATTTCAAATAAGGCGTAGCCAATTTTCTATATCTTCAACGATTTTAGGAAAATGCTATAATGATTGCAAATTGTGCAATCCATGATCTCGTTATCTATTCTGATTGACATACATCAAGCAATTAAAGACCACCTGCAAAGAAATCGAATAAGTGAAACATTGAACATCTATTGAAAATGATCCATAGTTTATATTCCATGTTCATATTTATACATATTTATTGTATAGCTTTGATCAAGATTCTACAAGCTATATTTCATAAGAAACAAAAAATATATTTCCTCGGAATGCAGAGGTGCGGAGGAATCTTTCATTATGCTTCTTCCACACCTCTGCACTCCACACAAAGAAAGCTTCCTTAGCAACTCAAAGTGAAATTGATATATTAATTTTGTGGGACTTAAATTTGTAGGTATGCACTTGCTTGATATATAATACTTCTTAGTGTTTTCTTCGCCTCCATTTAATCTAGTTTCTTAATATGAATTTCAGATAAGGTGTGGCCAATTTCTCTATATATTCAACAGTTCGGTGTAACTACTATAATGATTGCAAAGTGTGCATATCTTAGAGTTTAGCTTTCATTGTGCGAAGTACAAAGGTGCGGTTTGTGGGACTTAAATTTCGGGGTATACACTTGCTTGATATATAATGTTAAGGGTGCATATATATTAGGGTTTATATTTCATTGTGAGGAGTGCATAAGTGCGGCTTGTATAAACGATTGTGGAAATGAAACATTCACAAATAACAACAAAACGTGAACCTCACACTACCTTAATCGCATCAACGTATCGATAACTATCAAAAAGGGAAAAGGTTATGCATATATCTCATATCACCCTTAATCGAGTTTAATTTTCACCTCTCATAATTATATGTTCCCCTCGCTTTATATATCTCTAAAAATGTCACTTGGCTCCCTTCCAAGTCAAAATCTTCAAAATCATCCCAAACAAGAATATCTATCTATTATTCCATTTAAAAATAAGTAATCCATTAAAAAAAATGCTAGTTATCTTACCTCCCTTCTCATTTTGTACTTCATGTAGATCTAAAATATTATTTATTAACTTCACTTTAAAACATTAAAAAATAAATATCATTTTTAAAACATAGTTTTAGTTTCTAAAAACAAATATTATTTTTAAAATATAATTTTATTTTCCAAACACAATCTTACTTTTTAGTTTAATCTTACACACCTAAAATATAAATTTTATTTTTATCTTTTTAATATTCCCTTGCCCAACTCTATCATTATGTCCCAACACTTCTTGTTTCCTACTCTCACATGGTCTCATTTAATTTTTCTCCATTGTGATGTACTATTGTCAACACTTCTCCTATACTTTTTGTCCTCTTATTATTACCACCAATGGTTGTTACCGAACTTTTCTCCTATACTTTTTGTCCTCTTATTATTACCACTAATGGTTGTTACCGAACTTAGGGAAGTACTTTGACACCAAAAACACATCACATTACAAACATAAATTATTGCACAATTTGCAATATTGGTATGTAACTATTTATAACTTATTTAAGTTGGTGTCAAATACATCGCTTTCCAAACATAGATTATTACACAATTTGCAATTTTGTTTATGTAACTATTTATAACTTATTTAAGTTTTCAATTCTTTGTTGTGTTTCCCATCATACTATTGATTAATTAATTTCATTGTTATGGACCCAGTTAACCTTCAAATAATTAACTTCATTGTTATGGACCCACCTAACCTTCAAAGTTTAAAGTTTAGTTTCTTGTTTTGTTTGATGTTTTTTAATTAGTATTTAAACCTTTTAGAATGTTTCCACAATTCAGTTCGTGTGTGTGGCACGGAGCTTTACACCTTAATAGTGATATACTATTTTATCATTAACAACTGAGATTGCGTAATCAATTTGTAGTGAAGTTTAAATATATGATAAAATAATAATAATAACAACTAGTAATAATAGTTGGTTTTGATTTCTTTCAAGTATTTTTGGTTTTTGGTTGAAGTTTCTTGTGAGGCAATGTATTGTTATAGGTTTAGTGTATTGTTATAGATTTGGAAGGTTTTTTTGACATAATTTTTAATTGAATTTGCTTAAAATTAATAGAAATTTATTGGAATTACAAGTTTGAATTAAGTTAAGTTGTGCTACAATTTTAATGCTTCAATGATCTTAGAGTATTGAATCCATAAATACTGTCAAAAATGCATTTTAAATAATAAAAAATCAAAATTTAATCCAACAAAAATCACAAGGTTTTAGCTAAAAACTCCAGAACATGTAAGGCATTATCTACCGAGGCATCAATTTCACCTAGATGGCCAAAATCGCTAGAATCTGACCCTTTTATTCAAAATAAATTAATAATAGGAGTGTTTGAATCATGTTTTTTATGGTGGAAATGGATATAGCACCATCAAAAACTCCTTGGGCACCCAAAATCTTGAAGCTTGACAACTATAACCCGGATTTCCAAAACATTTCATCAAATTTTATCAACTTTGTGCAGGAATTTCCATTATTTTCTCGGCAAAACAGCAACAACTTATAATAATTAAACAACGTTGTTCTTTCCTATAAATTTTCTTTTCCTTCCAACAGACATGTGCGCCGCATTTGCATCCCCCTCTACAGTCCATATGAAGATCATCGTAGTCTGCATAAATGGGCATCTCAGGGTGACAATTTAGCACTTAGAAAATCTAGTAAGCACATCTCCAATGGAGTTGATATCAATGTGTTTGTGGGATTGGCTCTTCACATTAATGGTCAGTCCAGGCCATAATTTTTAGCAAAATATATTGACCTACGAGAGATTAATGCCAATTATGGATCCATCCATGACCTTCCTTCCCTCTGACATAAAATCCTCAACGGATGCATGAAAAGGCAATGTTTCCCCTTCCCGCTCGTAGGAGAGTTCAACCCTTCCATGTTCGCATACTTCCTCGAGACAGTGTTTGCTCAAAGTGAGGTATGGTTTGTATGGTTGTGGGAAAGGATGTGTCTTTTGGTGATATCCCATAGATGATGGAGACTACTTTGGTTGGTCAATTCTACAAGAATATGGTGCAATGTATGCTTTCATTTCATGGCTCTTTGAGACCTGGTCTCCCCTTGTTGGTTATTCCCCCTTCTTTCATATCCTAGTGTGGGAATGGATATGATTTGTACTTAGGTTGAAGGAAAACTTGCACCAAATCTACTCTAAGGACCGGGGTTCAAAATTCTAATTTATGCATAAGCACCCACAACCAACAAACTAACAAGAGTCCCCTCCTATTACAAAAACCCTTATAGGACACACACTAATAGTATAACTAGTACCAACCCTAAAAAATTGATTCCCAAATAAATAAAGAGATGAACCATGGCTATAAGGTGCTCAAGGAAAAAAATGCCCTCTTCCCTTGAAACCCACTAAAACTTAAGAATTAAAATAGACCCATAGACTAGACATTCCACAGTTAAATCGTCTAAATTAAACCAAGAGATCAGAGCTACATAAACTAACTTAGAGAGACCAAGTACGATCTTATGCATGCCCAGAGCATATGACAATATTATAACCTCAAGCCAAAGACTGCCAAACTTGAGACCAAGCTTCAATAAATCAACCTAGGACCCCAGAGCATCAGAATTGGTTGACTGACTTACTCAAATAGAACATACAATACCAGAAATATTAACAAGTAGACAAGGAAAGAATTGGAAGGACGAAAATTGAGGGGTCGAGCCCAAGTTTCCAATAGAGAGCAATCGCTGACTACCTCTACCAGTGGATGTTCCTTGTTGTGAATTAGCTTCACCACAACAAATCGTATCCTCCCTCATCCACCTAACTAACTCCAAATAAAGTGACAACCTCTCAGCCAATTAAAAGTTCCAATTGCCAACTTTTGGCCAATTTGAAAGAATCTCCATAGATGATATTTTTAGAAAGCATTATTACTAGCTTTGAATCACCATCAATTTTTAATTTTCATATCCTTTTGTTATGGTTATGTAGATTTCTTTCTTCAAGGTCTAGAATTTTTCCATGTTGTTGTCGGTGGTCCCACCACTCTGAGCATATATCCTTAGGATATTCTTATTGCAATTCCTAAAACCCCACTCCAAAACATTTTATTTATAGGTTACCCTTTGAGGCCCCATCAAAATTCAATTTGATAAAGCGATATGGGTAAGGGGTAAAACTAGATGGAATAGTGCCATTGGTTTTGAAACTTCTAAATTTTACAGGAGATATCATATTCTGGGCTAAATCCAATTTTCTCAATATATCCACCTCTCGTTGATTAGTCTTTTAATATTCTGAGGACTAGGATTCTGATAAGATTGTTTCTTTCATATTATGTTTGATTAACTGTAACATGCTCTCTACGTATTTTCTCGTGTTCCTAAATATTCTCCTATTGTGCTCTTTCCACAAGGCCCAAGTGGAAAAACCACCTACAAGTACCCAGACTCTATTCAGTACAAGATTATTGAAAAGGAGTTATCTCCATTGTTCTAACATAACCACAATATCATTTGGATTGTGATCGCTATAACCATATTAAGAATATATATCCATATTGCTTCAGCATATGAGCATGAGAATATATATCCATACTGCTTCAATGTATGATCATTCAATCTTGTTAATATTAATTTATACCCTATGATCCTTCAATAACACAATTATGTTAAAAAAAAACACATATTTATCAGTAGAAAGAAAATATAATGACCATAACACCCAAGTGACTTATTGAATCCTAAATATTGGTTTGAAATTGCATAGAACACTCACAATAAAATCTCCATAACCTTGAAATCAAATGTCCTTGAACAAACATGCCATATCATTTGTATATATGAGATATCACTGAGATATGATGGTACATGTAAGATGACCACAAAGTAAAACTATTGAATGTTATCAATAAGAACTCACAAGTAAATTAATTAACATTTCTTATGCTAGGATTTACATACTCTAATATATACTATCAAATCTAAAGATAAAGTATACATTCGACATTATATATTTTAGCATTGCTTGGGATTATGGGACATACACTAATATTAACAAGATTGAATGCATAGTATTTGAACCTTTTAAAAAATAAAATATTAAACAAATGGATATTGTGGATATTTTAACATCATCATGTTATAGGAATATGATATGGTTTCCTTTTTAATTATTACATTCTCAAGAGAGAAAATACTTATAAGCATTAAATGTGATAAAAACATGCTTTGATCAAATCCTTCCTTCTATTTATCACCAAAATTAAGCAAAATCATATATATATATATATATATATATACTCCTAGCAAACTCACTGATATTATAGACATACACGCACACATATATATAACAATGGGAAAAACTATCATAATTCAATTTTCAAACCAGCAATGGGGACAACCATCATTGGTTGCTATCTACAAATGTAGGTTGACTGATCATTGTTATTCAAAGAAAATCATGCCACCTAGAATTACCCATTGGTGGTCCACAAGGGGGAAGGCTTTTGCACCTGCCAAATGCCTTTGAATCTTGGGTTGTTAACATGTTTCCTTACGTCCGAGGAAGATGAGCTCTAAGCCAAGAATAAGTGGTTTAGGGCATACTCCAAGACCAACTATATGTAGAAATTCCTTATAGATTCAAACTGCTTATGTAATTTTCTAAAACAAAAGACTTGAATCTACTCTACTCATCAACGGAAACAATTAATCGATTGAGAAATCACGAAGAATACAAGAGAAAGAATTCAATCAACATATTACACAATTATTTCCTAGGGAAAGCCACAACTAAAAACCCATGTTATCAATTGCAAAAGTTTGGTTCATGAATACAAATTGTTTTCTAGAAGGATTTATGTGCGTGGAAGCGGTGACCTAACTATGGAATGACAGGTTGAGTTGCAACCATCTGCTTGGGCCCCCTCTGCGGGTCCTCGACCCCCCTGGTCGGGCTTCGGCCTCTCTAGTTTGTTTATTTGTTTGGCACATTAGGTTGGGGGATATTATCATTTGGAGATGTCTTGAATATGTGTTGGCACCCTTTTGAAACTTGACTCTGCTCCTCCTCGGTAGTGTTGGATTCTTCAATGTCAGAGCCTCCCCAAGAGATGTCGTTTTTGGCAGATATTATGGCCTTCAATGTTCTGGTTGCTTCAACTCCAAAATTATGTAAGCAGGGCAGGTCAAGTTTTGTGAAGAAGGCAAAGGAGATCCCCAAGATAGAGATTTGTTCCCCTCAAGCCCACTCCCACGCCATACTGCTAGTTGTTCGGGGTCTCATTGGTCAGTTTATGGGCCTTTGGACGTCCCCTGGGATGGTAAAAGCCTGTATCAAGAAGAACCGGAAACCTCTTATTAAAGGAGAGGTTATCTCCTCCTTCTGTGGCAAAGGATTCTATAATTTTTACTTTGAGAATAGGTTGGATCGAGATTTAGTGTTCAGGAGTGGTTCATATTTTATGGGGGCTCAAGGGTTGTATCTCGATCGTTGGAGCCCTAGATCAACCCGGAATTTGATTGTCCCATCCTCAGTTCTAGTCTGTGTGAAGTTGCCTTGCCTCCCCCTCCACTGCTGGAATGATGCAACTTTCAAGTTCATTGGGAACTCCTTGGGGAAGTACATTGACTGCTCAAAGCCAAAAGATGGTCTCTTCTCTTGCGCCAGGATTTTTGTCGAGGTGGACTTAGAGAAAGGTCTCCCAGCAACTATCAATTTATGCATGGACAATTGGACGCACGTGCAGGAAGTCAACTATGACCAACTTCCCTTTAAATTCAAACTTTGTCATGAGTATGGACACTTTGTTAAGGGTTGTCCAAAAGGTTTGGAGTCTTTGGAAAAGCAGTCTGGGGATCCTAAATAAAATTGGTAGCATGTTAAGCGAAGGAACCCATCGAAGCATTCGTGCCTCATAGGCTCTGTTGCGGTCTCTAGGGATGATGGTCCTACCCACCTACCTCCCTCGGGCTCGCTTTCTAGGGGGGTTTTGGTCTGGTGTCGAAGAACCGTTTTGGATTCTGTTGAAGCCCCAAAAATCGGGTCTACAACAAGGGGGATACCCACCCAGTCCGGACCTTGGTTAGCAGCTCCTTTTCCGTTTGGTATAGTGGATCCGACTAGGGATATGGGACCAGTTTCCCAATATATGTGTGTGTGTGTTGAGAATTGATATTTCCTTTCTAAAAGTTCATAAGTGAAATGATTTTATTCTAAATCTAATCTACTAACATGCAATTTTATTCTAATAAACAGAAATATCTAATTCTAAACTAACCCGGGATGTAATCTTTCCGTTATGCGATCTAAAATGATTTCAAATAACAATTGGTAATAAAGATCATTCAACTACTATGAGAAAGGAATTCAATAAAGATAAACCATTTCGTATAAAAAGTTAGACGAAACAATTGTGAAAAATATATCGCATAATAAGCTACTCATATATTAAGCATAAATAAATAGCTATCACCGTACAGAAGTGAAAAATGATAACTCGAGCATTCACGCATTCATACATAAATAACTGAACATGAATATCACTTTAACACAAAGGAAAAATTAGTTAAGAGATAAAAGTACCATTTATAACTAGTTCTACTCATGAGCTTCAAGCAATAATGATTTATCTCTTCTTAATCCAACATCCACTAAGAGTACAAAAGTGAAACATCAGTAGTAGATATTAAATGCAGATATCAATAAATCATGTTCCATTCATTCATCAAAAGTTCTTCGGAGGGTGCAAAAGTGCATGTTCTGAGGACAAGTTTTTGACAAATTTCAGGACCCTTCTCTAAATGCATGAGAAGGGTTTAAATACTACTAACTACATCTAAAAATAATTTATTACAAAAATGTAGGATACAGTTTAAATGACCGTCCTTATTTCAAGAAAAAATAAAGCAAAATTAACACTAAAACTGAATCTAAAACTAAAACTCACAACTAACTATTTGTGTATCTGTTCCTTGAAAACGAAGCGTTCAGCATTTGCTTGAGGAGAGTTGGCTGGCCGACTTCCGACTTTAGCTGTCCTGCGAAAATGAAATCGGCAAGAGGTGGCGCCATATTCTCGGCAGAATTGATGATACATTTGAGAGTCATGCACTGGCGATGTGGTTTTACCAAATACGCCCAGTAAGAATCCCAAATCAACTTAGTTAATCTTTTTGTTGAGGAATCTTCGGCGAAAATCACATAGAAAAACTTTTGTCGACGCGTTTCGAACCAGCCAATGTGGTTCATCGTCAGGACAAGTTGAATGAGCAGATCTCACTAAGCACATTAAATAGATAGGGCAGAGAATCCCATGACTTAACGGTTAACAACCAACAGCTAGAATTGACTGGATAATGGCTAGATTGACTCGGATAAAGGGTCAATTAATATTAATATATATAAAAAATTTATTCATTTTATTATTTTAATTAATTTTAAAAAGAAAATTTTTTTGGTTATTAATATTAAAATTAAAATGTAAGGGACAATGTTAGAATTAATATATAAATGATGTAAATATATTAATGAATATAAATTAAAAGTTTATGTAAAATAAATTAATTTCGAAAATATTAGTTAGTAATAAATAAAAAATGGAGTAATAGTTAATTATATTATAGTATTATAATATTAAAATTAAAATAGTATATTAGCTTTGAATTATAAAATAGATTAATTTTAAATTTATTTTATGTAAATTAAAAATAAAATTAATAGACAAAGAGTTTAGTTAAAAATATTAGTTAGTAATGAATAGAAATGGTTAATAATAAAAAATAAATATTTTTATAAATATTTGCCCAAGAAATATTATAATATTAAAAATCAAAATAGAATATTAGTTTTAAATTATAACATAGAATAAAAAAAATAAAAAATTAGTTAATTTTGATTCTGCCCTTTCTTGAGCCTTTTGTCTCCAGCCTGTCTGCAGATGTTGTACTTATCTATATACCACTTTGAGGATATCTCTGATAAATACCATTGGTTTTAGAGTTCAAGTTTTGCCTTTTGCCTTTAGCGCTTTTTCTACAAACTTTCGTGCTTACAGGTGACTGAGCAATTATAGGCTTTCCTTTTCAAGGGGTTTTGCCTAGCGATGGCGCTAATCGCGCATCGGAAACTACCTCCGTTTCTTGATCCGGGCTTCCTTGGTGCGATTTTCGCCTCTTGCGTGCTTTTTGTTAGAGGATATAAAGCTTAAATTTTGTGGAAATAACGACTCTGTGAGTTTTCGACCCTGAGTCTTAAATTATCTATTTGTGATGTCAACACTATTTGGTACAAGAACGAGCAAGCTAGTTCTGTAATAGATGCCTCAGAAGACCCATGTGAGTCTGCAGTAGTTGTAACCTCCATCATTTTGGGATTTTCTTCCTCAAGTAGACTGTACATGCCTTCGCAAGTAGTAATACCAGCATCTTTGTTACAGGCGGTGTCTGTATACAAGGGCGTCATTTCTTTGTCTTCAGAACTCGGAGCTTTACCCTTCTTTCCCATAATATCCTGAACACTACTTTGTATAGTTCTCTGCTCTTCGTTCCTGCAGTTTACAAATGAGGTGAGAATAATGATAAGAAAAACGTGACGGGAAAGCTTTAAATGCCGAAGACATATAAAATATACCACCTTACATGAAATGGCTCTTCGATCAGAACAAAACCATATTTCATTAATGATTGCCAACTAACTCATTGATTAACATTAACACGCATAACCGGGTCTCGGTTTATGGAAAAATCTTTTTCGAACAACGAGCCCTAAAGATCTGCGATAAGGCGCAGATCGCGTATCACAGATCGCAATATCGTGGAATCACAATATCGGAGAATCGCAATATCACTGGATCGTAGCGTATGACAATCATCCGTTAATGTGTTTTCTACGAAATGCGATTTGCGATATGCGTCATCGCATATCGGCGGCTTGAGGTATTTCAGCGTAAGTGATGTTTGAGGCATGCGATGCGATGAATGTTTTTAGTGCGTAGTTTCGCATCGCGATTTCGTAATCTTAGAATTCCACTTGTATGGAGGTATCCATTACCCTTTTTGCGATGCGATATTTTTTAAGGAATGATTTTATCCTAACTTATCATAAAACTTAAGCTTTTTTTGATTTTTCGAGGGTATTCTCCTAAGTTTATGATAGTAAGTTTTATTGCAAAAGGAAATACAAGCACTAATCGATTTTTTTAAGTTTTTAATAAGGGCCCCCACTTAGTTAGTATTAGTGATAAAACTAAATAAGAAGGGGGGTTGTTGCTGGCCACAACAATTGGCGATTCACTTGGAAGAACCAGTTATCTCTGCTTTTCTTTTGAATTTTCTAAACTTCCAAAACAGAAAATTTTCCAGAAAATCAAACTTTATTATAGAAAGACAAAGTACATTATGTTTTCATCTGCCAATGATATTTCGTTTCTTCTATATTTAACTTTTATTATTTACTTCCTCAAGCTAGTCATTGTATCTATATCAGTCACTACTTGGTTTATAAAGATAAAAACAAAGCCTTCTCTGTAAATAAATTTTAAGTATGCTCATTTGTCATAGGTAGAGCCTCTGCTGCCAGCAGGCGTTTATAGCCTCGACAGGGTTACCTGTTACCCAACAATGATCCTGTATCCCACTTGGAGAAATATACAATTTTCAAAGAGAAATCCATATCCACACTTATTGCTTTCATTTTCTTTTAACCCTTAAAGAACAATGTCTTGGTTTGGTAGCCAATTTATGACAGTGCCACTCACTTGATTTATAACTTTGTTGAACAAGCTGGCTCGTGATGAGACCCCTTGTCTTTTGATTGCAACAATCTTGAGTCATTGCCTTGTTGTGGTATGCAGTCTTGGCAAAGTCAACAAGCTATAATATCTATGATCATGATAATTCGGCTCGTGATGAGACCTCTTACTCTTTAAGTTAAAGTGTATCATTGGATTATTCCTTGAAGCCTGTAATTTCCTAGGTGGGGAGGAAGTCATTGTTTCCTTAAGAATAGGTCTGGACGACAATGGTAGAGTTTTTGGAAAGAGATTTTCTATAGAGAATCTTCGTTTTTTTATTGATACCTTTCATTGGACTGATATAAAACAATTTCCCACTAAAGGTTGTTTTTTATCAAAATTTACAAGGTTGAAACTAGTATCATTTCTAGGCTTATAGCCTTTGACTGTATCTTTCAATAATAATGACCAATTTTCTAAAACAATTCTATTTATACAAGTGAAAAACAAAATCTAAAAGAGATACTTGTCTTTTTCGTGAATTCCAAATGTAACCATTTACAACTGGTTTTATTATGAAAATAAAGAAAAACTAATCTACAAAAACAGAAGAATGATCTCCTATGGAAAGTATTTTTTGAGGATCTGTCCGTTAACAGGTAAAGACTCTCTTTTTCCTGTTAAATCCTGTAACATAAAAGTAGATGGACCTATGACTTCTGCGATTTGGAAAGGGCCAAGCCACATTCGTTGAAATTTCGTATGTTTCCCTTTTTCCTCATGAGCCTTGTCCCATTTTAAAACTAGATCTCCCATCTGAAAGTCCTTTCTGGATATCATGTTTGAATCAAAAGAAGCTTTTACTAATGCTTGGTGATGAGCATGAGTTATTTTGGCCTGTTCTCGTTGCTCTTCTAGCTTAAGTATTTCCAACTGCCTTAGTTGTAAGGAAGAATTTGGTGCTTCACCAATATATTGAACTAAGGCCAAAGAGGGAATTGTTAGATGAGTTGGAAGAACCACTTCTTTCCCACAAACTAAATTAAAAGGAGAAGTGCCTATGGAGGCTTTCTGCGTTATTCGGTTTTCCCATAAAGCATATATTAAAGACTTGTGCCAAATTTTGTGATTTTGATCAATGGTTCGCTTAATGATTCTGATTAAGTTTTTCTTGGTAGATTCAGCTAACCCATTCCCCTGTTGGTAATATTTGGTAGAGTATTTAAGCTTAAAACCTCTTTTGAGTGCAAATTCAGTCATAGTATTACCAGAAAAATACAATGCATTATCAAACATTAAAGCGGAAGGTAAACCAAACCTGGTGATTATGAACTGATCTATGAACTCAATGATGTGTTCGGCATTACCCGTCTTCAGAGGAACTGCTTCTACCCATTTAGTAAAATAATATGTTGCTGTAAGGATATACCTATGTTGTTTAGAAGAGTGAGGAACGATCTCACCTATTATGTCCAATCCCCATTGATCAAAAGGCTGCTCAATGTTGACTGGTTGCAGAGGCAATGATGGTTTCTTTTGTCTCCCAGCCGCAGTTTGACAAATTTGACATTTCCTTACATAGCTATGCAAGTCTTTGAATAGTGTGGGCCAGTAATAGCCTGCGCGGAGGATTTTATCTCCAGCATAATATCCACGTGCTGGTCCATCGTAAAGTTCCTGCAAGACCTTTTCAGCTTCAGATTTCTCAAGACATCTAAGGAGAACATAATCATAATTCATTTTAAAAAGTACATCGTTCACGAGCTGATATTGCTTAGCCTTCAACCTTAGAGCTCTTTTCTTGGTGTAATCGAGGTTTGGAGGAGCATATCCATTCTTTAGATAAAATATGATATTAGCGTATAATGATTCAACATCGTTGAAGCTTACCTCGTACATTTGTATCTCTGCAGATGGTATTTCGGAAATAAGCGATGCTCCAGCCAGCATTTTTCAAAAGCCTTGACTTTTTACAATAATTGCTAGTTTGATTTCTATGTCGTATTCTTGTAAGGCAGTAACCCAATTGGCTCTTTTCTCACCCACATCTTTCTGTACAAAGAGATTTCTTACCGCTAGAAACGGTACTATGATTTTTGTATGGGTTTTAAGCAGAAAGGATCTGAAATATTTAATCACTTTGAAAACAGCATAAACTCGTTTCTCTACGTCTTAATAATTTAACTCAACCCCCTGTAGATTTGAACTGAAAAAAGCAATTGGGGCTTCTACCTTGTCTTGATTTGCTTGAGTGAGTATCACAGCATATGATCTATCAAAGGCAAATGTATATAAAATGAAAGGATTGGAAAAATTTGGAGTTGCTAAAGATGGAGCGTTAAAAATTGCTTGTTTGATCAGATTGAATGCTTCATATTCGTCTTGGCCCCATTTGAAGATTGAGTTCTTTTTAATCTGGTTTTCTAGATTAGGATGGATCTTTCTCAGCTTTTGTTGGACAGGTTTTTCATCATTTATCATTGGCATAGTATGTTGGATGATAGAAGTGTCATAAGTCTTGATTTCATCGTAGTTCCAAGCAAAGACACTTTTGTATTGTTTCAAGAGACGAACATACACTAATTTTTCTTCGGGAGCTAGGCCAAGGCCTAGGTTGATATTCTGTGGCTTGGTATCAGTTCCTATATTTACTAATTCATAGTTCAAAGTTGAAATTTGCAGTTTTGAATTGGTAGATCTTTTGAATCGATCTTTCAAATCATATAGGTCTTCTAATTTGACTACTGACTTTGGCATAGCATTATTAGTGCTATCTTGTTGCAATTGTCTGTCATGTTGGTCCTCATCAATTATCTGATTGGTGTAAGATCCCTCAGATGTGAGGAAGCTTACAATATTAGGATCATCGTTGAAAATCCTCCAATTGGTAATGTTATCAGGAATCGAGGGTCTCAAGATTAATTCGATTGAGAATCGATCAGGGCTATAGTCTTCTTAAGGAATGAGCTTGGAAGCTACGTTAGCTAGGAGGTCTGCACTAGCATTCTGGAGTCTTGGAATTGATGAAATATTGAATGCTATAAAATGTTCAGTCAGATCTTGAACTAAAGATTGGTAATGCTTTAAATGACCTAATAAACAATGTATATTATTGCGTACCTGTCTGATTACAATTTCAGAATCTCTGAAAACTTGTAGATATTTGATGTCTAATCCGATCGCTTTGTATAATCCTTGGACTAAAGCCTCATATTCTGTGGTATTATTGGTTCAATCGAACTTGAGTCTACAAGTTAGCATAGTTTTGTTTCCCTCTGGATTGATTAACACGCATCCTGCTCCTGCTCCTTTGTTAGACTTAGAACGATCAAAAAATAACTTCCAAAATAAAGATTTATTTACAGGACTATCCATAAAATTAATACATTTAGAACTATATGTTTGAGAAAAAATTTCTACTTGAGATAAAACAGAATGTTCTAAGTAAGGTGAAGTATGAGCATTAAAATTTCCTAAGAAAGAATCAACAGAATAGTTGCCAATAATATTATTGTTGTATGCTACCGGTTCATTTTCTCCTTCCAGTTTTGTTACTATGTATTTCTGATGTCTTTCTCGCTCAACCTTTATCTGATTTGGTTTACCATTGTAAGGGAGCCACATGTGCGACCAATCAGTTGCAAAGTATCCATGAAGTTTTTCTGACCAATCTCTGCTAAGAATTAAGCCATAAAATTCTGGAATATTTGCAACTAAAATGTCGATAACTTGACATACCTTTGGATTAGATGACAGCCTTATGGTAACCTGATTTAATTCGCCGATCACTTCAACTTGCGATCGATCCAGCTGAACTATGTGCACAGCAAATTTTTGAGGTTGAACATTCAACTTTGCATATATTGACTTTGGTAAGATATTAGATGAAGCTCCAGAATCTACTAAACAATTATGCAAATTTTTATTGAAAACTTCATAAGTAAGAAGAAATGGGGGAGTATGAGATCTCGACCTTCCTCCAATTAAAGCGATATCGTTTGGATCAACTTTATTAATCACATTAGTTGGACGTATTCCCATTTCATGGGAAGCTTGAGAGATTACAGCGGCGGGCAGAGGTGCAACTAGTATAGCATGTAATTCTTTCAAAAGTACCTTTTGTTGGTGTTTTAACTTGCTCAATTCATAAAAAGTGATGTTAGCCCTAGTCTTCTTCATGTCTTCTATGATATTATATTCCATTTCATTCAAAACGATCAACGTTTTTGATGGAGTTGATGAATCTGTTTGGACTGGGCTTGTTTGAGTCGCTTTAGGTGTCGTTTTCTTGGCTGCGACTTTATCCTTAGGCATTGAGCTTGCGCTCTTTGGCTTAGGAGTAGGTTGAGGAGGATCGAGTTGATTTCTACTTCAAGTACTAATTGGCGATGCCTCTTGATCCTCTTCATCCGGGAGGATGAAATCCCACATACCTTGTACCTCTACAACTTCTTCTTCATCGGTAGGTTCCTTAGTAGCAATCTCCTCTTCTTCTTCTTCTGATTCAGCACTTGTGATAGCATTGGGAGGCTTTGAATCGGTCGAAGGGTTTCTTCTATAAGGCTTGTATGGCTTTTTAGAAGAATTTTTTGCTACTTGTTTCTTAATGTCAACCATTTCATTAGACATGGTTTTCAAAACTTTCTGCAATCCTTCTAAATCGAATGGATCTTTAGATTGTTTTTTCTTGGGATCTTCCTTAAAAGTAACCTTCTTATATTTTTGTTCATCTACAGCTTTTTTCTTTTCCAGGGCTATGATACATTTCTTTACCTCTATTGCTTCCTTCATATTGTCTTCTAAAGTTATTTTGTTAGCCCTATCAATGAAGATTGCTATGTTTGATGGTAAAGCAGAGATGTACCATTCACTTCACACTTATTCGCTAGGCTTGCAAGCAGTAGGAATTTTATTCAACAGTTTATTGAAACATGAATTAAAATATTTAATAGGTTCTCTTGACTCAGCCCTAAGGTTAGACAGGTCATTGATCAATGTCACCATAGACTTGTCATCATCGAACTTAGTCAAGAATTGTTATTGGAAGATATCCCAACTAGTGATAGATCCAAACAGTAATGAGAAATACCATGATCCGGCTGCTCCTTGTAGATTATAAGGAAAAAGTCGGACGACAGTGTCTTCATTGGTTACTCCATTGAGATTTATGGATAACATAAATTTATTTATATGTTCTTCCGCTAGCATGCCTGTTTCAGGATTAAACTTAGGTAGCCATTTTTCAGGATGGGCCGGTATCTGACTCAAGGGCACAGGCATTAATACTGCCCCTAGGTTATTCCATGGAGATTGGGCCATCACTGAACTACTAACAGAGGAAAGCACAGAAGATGATCCCTGCAGTTGGGAAGATGAGGATATTACGACTCCAGATGATTGAGAAGGAGATGTGGAAGTTCCAGTGGACTGGTGGACAATAATCTGAAGTGGAGGGGTGGATGGTTGACTTCACTGTGGAGAGTTTGAGATGGATGATGATGGCGAAAGAGTCTCGCTATCAGACCATTTAAGTGATTTCCTTGCTCTCTTCCTTGTAGGTAGAGGTAACTCAGTTGGCTCAATACCAAACTTTTCATTCTTTAATCTGGTGAGAGGATGAGCAGGGTTATATTGCGAAGTCAAGTTGCCCTGAGATTTATCAGATCTTTGAGGTGATATAGAAAATCGCTGAAGTTTATGGATCAAAGATTCAACTTCAGGAGGTTCAATAGTATATTTCTCTGAAACGTCAAGGTTTGTGGTAGTGGCTGTTGTTCTTTCGACTTCTTGCTCTAGATTTAAAGATTCTGAGTGCGATGGAGAAGTCGGGGGAGATGGCAAGGGTGATTTACTCTCAGAATGGTACTTAGATTTAGACTTACTTGCCATTCACAGCTCGATGCCCTCCTTCTAGCGCCAAATATTTTGAAGCCCCGAAAATCGGGCCTACAACAAAGGGGATACCCACCCGGTCCGGACCTTGGTTAGCAGCTCCTTTTCCGTTTGGTATAGTGGGTCCGACTAGGGATATGGGACTAGTTTCCCAATATATGTGTGTGTGTGTTGAGAATTGGTATTTCCTTTCCAAAAGTTCTTATGTGAAATTCTTTTATTCTAAATCTAATCTAATAGCATGCAATTGTATTCTAATAAACATAAATATCTAATTCTAAACTAACCCGGGATGTAATCTTTCCGTTATGCGATCTAAAATGATTTCAAATAACAATTGGTAATAAAGATCATTCAACTACTATGAGAAAGGAATTCAATAAAGATAAACCATTTCGTATAAAAAGTTAGACGAAACAGTTGTGAAAAACATATTGCATAATAAGCTACTCATATATTAAGCATAAATAAATAGCTATCACTATACAGAAGTGCCAAATGATAACTCAAGCATTCACGCATTCATACATAAATAACTGAACATGAATATCACTTTAACACAAAGGCAGAAATAGTTAAGAGATAAAAGTACCATTTATAACTAGTTCTACTCATGAGCTTCAAGCAATAATGATTTATCTCTTCTTAATCCAACATCCACTAAGATTACAAAAGTGCAACATCAGTAGTAGATATTAAATGAAAATATCAATAAATCATGTTCCATTCATTCATCAAAACCTCCTCGAAGGGTGAAAAACTGCATGTTCTGAGGACAAGTTTTTGACAAATTTCAGGACCCTTCTCTATATGCATGAGAAGGGTTTAAATACTACTAACTACATCTAAAAATAATTTATTACAAAAATATAGGATACGGTTTAAATGACCGTCCTTATTTCAGGAAAAAATAAAGCAAAATTAACACTAAAACTGAATCTAAAACTAAAACTAACAACTAACTATTTGTGTATCTGTTCCTTGAAATCGCAAGCGTTCAGCATTTGCTTGAGGATAGTTGGTTGGCCGACTTCTGACTTTAGTTGTCCTGCGAAAATGGAATCGGCAAGAGGTGGCACCATCTTCTCGGCAGAATTGATGATACATTTGAGAGTCATGCACTTGTTGTGTGGTTTTACCAAATATGCCCAGTAAGAATCCCAATTCAACTTAGTTAATCTTTTGATTGATTTTTCCCTTTCTTGAGCCTTCTATCTCCAGCCTGTCTGCAAATGTTGTACTTATCTACGTACCACTTTGAGGATATCTGTGATAAATACCATTAGTTTTAGAGTTCAAGTTTTTCCTTTTTCCTTTAGCGCTTTTTCTACAAACTTCTGTGCTTACAGGTGACTGAGCAATTATAGGCTTTCCTTTTCAAGGGGTTTTGCCTAGCGATGCGCGATTAGCACTAGGCACTAATCGCGCATCGGAAACTGCCTTCGTTTCTTGATCTGGGCTTCCTTGGTGCGATTTTCGCCTCTTGAGTGCTCTTTGTTAGAGGATATAAAGCTTAAATTTTGTGGAAATAATGACTCTGTGAGTTTTTGACCCGAGTCTTAAATTGTCTATTTGTGATGTCAATGCTATCCAGTACAAGAACGAGCAAGCTAGTTCTATAATAGATGCCTTACAAGACCCATGTGAGTCTGAAGTAGCTGTAACCTCCATCATTTTGGGATTTTCTTCCTCAAGTAGACTGTACATGCCTTCCCAAGTAGTAATACCAGCATCTTTGTTACAGGTGGTGTCTGTATACAAGGGCGTCATTTCTTTGTCTTCAGAACTCAGAGCTTTACCCTTCTTTCCCATAATATCATGAACACTGCTTTGTATAGTTCTCTGCTCTTCATTCCTGTAGTTTACAAATGAGGTGAGAATAATGATAAGAAAAAGGTGACGGGAAAGCTTTAAATGCCGAAGACATATAAAATATACCACCTTACGTGAAATGGCTCTTTGATCAGAACAAAACCATATTTCATTAATGATTTCCAACTAACTCAATGATTATCATTAACGTGCATAGCCGGGTCTCGGTTTATGGAAAAATATTTTTCGAACAAAGAGCCCTAAAGATCTACGATAAGGCGATTTGCGATTTTCTTCGCAATATCACAGATCACAGTATCGCAAATCACAATATCGTGGAATCGCAATATCGGGGAATCGCAATATCGTTGGATCGTAGCGTATGACAATCATCCGTTAATGTGTTTTCTGCGAAATGCCATTTGCGATATGCGCCATCGCATATCGGCAGCTTGAGGTATTTCACCGTAAGTGATGTTTGAGGCATGCGATGTGATGAATGTTTTTAGTGGGTAGTTTCGCATCGTGATTTCGCAATCTTAGAATTCCACTTGTAGGGAGTTATCCATTGCTCTTTTTGTGATGCGATATTTTTTAAGGAATGATTTGATCCTAACTTATCATAAAACTTAAGATTTTTAGATTTTTCGAGGGTATTCTCCTAAGTTTATGATAGTAAGTTTTATTGCAAAAGGAAATACAAGCACTAATCGATTTTTTAAATTTTTTAATAAGGGCCCCCACTTATTTAGTATTAGTGATAAAACTAAATAAGAAGGGGGATTTTTGCTGGCCACAACAGATTCTTGGACTCTTTTGTTGTTATTGAATTCCAACCCCCCCCCTTCCTACTCTCAGAATGCCCCTACCTCTTAGTTTACACCCCTAGTGCAGACCCCAAAAAGTCATAAAGTTGTGAGCTCTAGCCCGAACATTGTGGCAGTTCCGAAGAATAATCAGATGAAGAGGAGGAGGTAGAGGGATTCCATACAACACATAAAGGTTTGGGGACATATGTGCAGCTGATTTTAGCAGATGAAAGACTAGATAATGCAAGGACAAAGAAACCAGAAAGAAAAGGGAAAAAAGCAGGAAGGGAAACAAGGAAAGAAGTTAGGAGGGAAAAAACAGAAAAAGGCAAAGAGTTTGGAGTCCAACACACTATACCTCATCGTCTAGCAGGAGAAGGGAACAAAGGAGGGTGGAAAAAAGGAAATAATATGGGCCCTGGTAAGGGGCGAGGATCATAAAAAAGTGATTAATGAATATAATCTCCTGGAACTATAGGGGTCTGGGTATAGTAAAAATAATAATGGAAGTGAAATCCCTAATTAGAAAGGAAAGATTAGATATGACCCTCCTTCAGGAGACCAAACTGGATGAGCATGCTCTCAACTCAATCCAAAATAAGATCTGGAGTAGCAGCAATCTTGAAACAGTTAGTTCAAGAGGAGCATCAGGAGGCCTTTGTACAATGTGGAACCCAATGAAATTGCATTTGGTAAGTTCTTTAAAAACTACACATTTGATAGAAACTACTTTTAATTTAATAAAAAAGTAGAAACTCTTCACAATTATCAATGTTTATATACCCACTCACTTCCGGGAAAAACAAGATTATTGGAAATCCCTGATGGAGTTAAAAGGTACAGAATATGGACATAGTTGTATTCTCAGAGGAGATTTCAATACAACAATGGGCAGTCATGAAAAAAGAGGGGGCTCCACTATTCATGACGCCCTTAAGGATTGTATGGAAGATCTAATCTTAACTTTGAACCTCTTTGATGTTAAGCCTCAAAAATATTTGTATACATGGACCAATAAAAGAGTAGGAGTGAGCCATATTACGGCCCAGCTAAACCGTTTCCTAGCCTTGACAATCTCCTAATCCTAAATTTCAACCTCAAATCCTCTATTCTTGTGTGTTCCAGATCTGATCACCAACTGACCAGTTTGATAATTTCCCATCCCTTGGATCTGGTCCCTATCCCATTTTTCTATTCTCTCCTATGGTTGGAAGTCCCCAAATTCTTGGAGGTGGTTTCCCTCCCTTGGTCAGGATGGATTAAGGGAAGCCCAATAACTATCTGGGAGTCCAAGATTCACAGACTCAAAGGTGACATTAAAAAGTGGCTAAAGGAAAACAAATCAGGCAGACCAAAAAATATTAAAGAGATGGAGGAAAACCTAGCATCAATCTAGGGACAAATGGAACCTACTCTAGTAAAAAAGAAAACTTCCAAAAAGAAGCAGAGATATTCAAGACCCTCCACACAAAACTTAGGAGGGAAGAGGAGTACTAGAGATTAAAATCTAGAAATAATTGGTTGAAGGCTGGGGATAGGAACACAAAATTCTTCCATAAACAAGCCAAGTTCAGAGAATCGAAAAATAATATAACTCAGATCAATCATGGGGGGGAAACTATCAAAACTTTTGAAGAAATTAAGAGAGCAGTGGTAGAGCATTATGAAAAGTTATATACAAGAGATCATACGAGTGATCTTGACAGTGAATATTTCTTCCTGGAAGGTATATCAGTGATGGTGATGGAACAAATGAATAGAGCACTGATATCTCCCCCTGTTGTAGAAGAAATCAGGAGGTTCATTTTCTCCTTCCCCCTTGATAAGGCTCCTGGTTCGGATGATGGGGGGGGGGGGGGGGAATCAAAACATTTGAAGAAATTAAGAGAGCAGTGGTAGAGCATTATGAAAAGTTATATACAAGATATCATATGAGTGATCTTGATAGCGAATATTTCTTCCTGGAAGGTATATCAGTGATGGTGATGGAACAAATGAATAGAGCACTGATATCTCCCCCTGTTGTAGAAGAAATTAGGAGGTTCATTTTCTCCTTCCCCCTTGATAAGGCTCCTGGTTCGGATGATTTCTCAGACAGCTTCTATCGTTCCTTCTTGGAAGTCATAAAAAAGGACCTATGTAGATTGGTGGGATATTATTTAAAGCGCTTCGCCATGGGGGGTGGCATAAATTCTTCCTTCCTGGCTCTGATCCCCAAAGAATAAAATCCATCCTCCTTCTCTATATTCCTTCAAATTTCCCTCTATAATGTCTCATACAAAATCTTCTCAAAGTTGTTGGCCTCATGTCTTACATCACTCTTGCACTCTTTGATCTCTGACAATCAGGGGGGTTTGTCCCAGGTAGGCAAATATTTGACAATATTATCTTAATCCAATAAGCACTTGATTCTAGCTAGTGCAGGTCTAATCAAGGGATGATTATAAAATTGGACATGGAAAACACTTTTGATCGCGTTAAGCATGGATTCTTGATAAAAGTCCTCAAAAAAATGGGGTTGGATGAAACATTCATTAGATGGATCGGCCTTTATATTGCTTCCCCTTGGATTTCTCCTCTATTTAATGATCAGGTTTCAGGCTTCTTCAAATCCTCGAGGGGCCTTCGTCAAGGATGTCTCCTCTCCCCTTTCTTAAAAATCATCATGGAAGATGCCCTGAGTAGGAAATTGGAATATGAAAGAGAAACTCTCAACCTTTCGAGCATGAGGTATAAAGAAGGTATGAGAACTATAAATCATGGGAAGTTTGTGAATGATACAATTTTGATGGGTGGAGCCTCGATAACAATTTCTCGGCACTTCAAAAGAAATTTAGACAGATTCCTTAGTGTGTCGAGGGGAGCCACTAATGATAGTAAGAGACACATCTATAGTTGGAATATCTCCAGACAAAAAGAGAAGAAAATCGAAGAAATTCAAGGGTTTAAAGCAGTCAGATATTGGAAAGATTTTAATTATTTAGGGGTACCTATATTCCTAAGAAGGGTTGATCCTAATGCTCGGAAAAAAGTGCAAGATAAAATGAAAACAAAAACTGTAAATTGGGGAGGGATATGGCTCAATTATGTGGGAAGGGAAATTCTAGTGAAGGTGATCCCTTTGTATCAGTTTACTGCCCTACAAGCCCAAGAGCGTTTTACATCAAATGGGGATGTATATAAGGAAATTTTTGTGGGAAGGAGGAAGAACAGAAACTAAGAAGTATCATTTGGTAAATTGGAAAATGGTTAGAGCCCCGAAACAACATGGTGGCTTGGGAATAAGAGACTCGGGGTTAGCAAACATGGCAATGGGAGAAAAATTGTATTGGAATATGATTAAAAATCAGAATCAATGGTGGACTCAGGTGATCAGGGGCTAGCAAACATGGAAATGGGAGGAAAATTGTATTGGAATATGATTACAAATCATAATCAATGGTGGACTTAGGTGATCATGGCCTAGTACTTAATTCAGCAAAATGACAAAGTGGGAAGAGCGGACCCAAGCTTGGGCTCCCCCATATGGAAGTTGATCAATTCCTCCATGGACACCATTAAAAATAATTTAAGCAAAGTCTTGGGGAATGGAGCCTCCATCAAGATTTTCTCAGATTTGATTATGGGCCTCCAGCCCCTAGGTTCAAATATTTCCTTGGTGGATCTAATATCTTTCATGAGACAAGAACGGGTGGAAAATTTGGACCAGATTTCAGACTGGAATCAACAAGGAGGGTGGAAGGGATGGAAGATAAATAACATTCCTGAGGCTCTTCTCCACCAAAGAGATAAGATAATTAAGAAACTAAGAGGATGTGCCCCCATTTCTCTCACAATTGAAGATAAGTAGGGATGGAAAAATACCAACTACACTGTCAAGGAAGGGTATTCACAATTGCTCCTTAAATTTCAGGTCCCACCTAAATCCATGATTTGGAATAAAATATGTACATCTAATGCTATTCCAAAGGTCAAAGTTTTTTGTTGGCTTATTTCGCATAAAAAAAAATCCTCATAGTAGAGAACCTCCATAAGCGGGGTCATATTGGCCCCTCAAGATGCCTTCTATGTGAATCTTCGGAGGAGCCTATTCCCCATCTTTTTCTCCATTGCTAGGTCGCTATGGCAGTTTGGTCGGTGGTACTCGGCCCTCTATACAATAGAGTTTTATGGTCGTCTAACCTCCTGATTTTATTTATCTCTCTACCCAAATGTTATTCGAGCTCCCTTCAGGCCAAAAGAAAGTTCAAAGGTATCTAGTCTGCTCTTCCTAAGTATGTTTGTTGGAAAATATGGCTAAGAAGGAAAAAAACTATATTAAAAAATACTTGTCCTTCTGCTGGACTAACAGCCATGTTAGGTCTTTCATCGTGTATCAGACCCTTCTCTGGATGAGATTGAATCTACTTGGATGGAGCCATGGGTAGGCACCCCTACTTCATAGCATTTGGCCAAAGGTAACCCCTCTAGTGCCCAGTGGATTCTATGAATGCCTTCGGAAGGGCTAG
The DNA here is from genome assembly GCA_031772625.1 of Pinus tabuliformis. NCBI lineage: Eukaryota > Viridiplantae > Streptophyta > Pinopsida > Pinales > Pinaceae > Pinus > Pinus tabuliformis. Next base: position 1,685,865,480 of record CM062816.1, on the reverse strand, counting down.
TGGAATTATTAAGATCTTCGATTCAATGGACCTTTCAATTTGATGGAGCATAAAAAGGTAATCCTGGGGTAGCAAGAGGGGGAGGGATTTTCATTAATCCCAAAGGAAACATTGAAGACAGATATGCTTGGGGTCTCGGTAAGAAGACAAACAATCAAGTTGAAGCTTATGGTATGTTTTTTGACCTAACATTGGCTCAGAAAAAAGGCATTAGAAAGATCTAGGTCCTAGGAGACTCAATGTTAATCATAAAGCATATGAACTTTGACCAAATAATTAAAAGATCCCAAGGGATGATCCCTTTATTTGAGTTTGTGTCATTTTTTCATATCGTAAGAGGGAATAACTAGCAAGCAAATAAGCAAGAAAATATGGCTTGCTAGTTGAAGGAAGAAAAAACTATATTGTTGAGGAAACGGTATGCATTCCCTAATCTTATTCATGGGTTTCTACTATTGGTTTGAGGATGGCATTTTTGGCTCATCTAAGAGGTCAGTAAGTATCAACAAGTTAGATTTTTCAAGATTAGTTGGTTTTAAGTTTTCAATACCCCCCCGCCTCACTCTCTCTCTCTTTCCACCCCCCCCACCCTTCTTCATCCTCCCCTCTTCTCCCTTTTTATCTATCCTCCCTATCTTATGTCCCTTTTCTTCCTCTCATTCTTAACTCTCCTCCTCTCCTCCATTTGTAGGGCCCCCACCATGAGCCTTAGTACATGTCGCATCGTCCAATGCTTGGCCCATCCTGTCCTTGTGCCTCATGGCATGGGTTGTCTTAGTATTCCACTGCAACATGTCTGCGTCCTTCATGGAGGTACTACACTTGGGCTCGGGCGATCAAAGTTCATGAGAATTCAATCCCCTCATCATAAATTATGTTGCAAAGGTCGATGTTTTAGTACAACTGAAGGTAGGTTCCTCGACTTAGATTTTCTCTGGTCACTCATGGGAAGAATTTGTGGGCGAGGATGAAGGAATAGGAAAAGACCTGGGAATTTATAGTTGTTATTTGGGAAATTAAGGAAGAGCATGGGGATACCAACTCCATTAGTATTAATCTCCAGTACAACATCAATATCCATATTTACTCCTTCTATTTAAAGAGTAACAGTTTGGTACGCTATTATGGGTTAAGGCTTATTTTTGCTCAGGTGGCCTCTGTGAATGTCAGTGGTTGAAGCTCAGGACTTTGAGCATCTGTTGCGGGTTCTAGGTCAAAGCGATAGATTTCAGGGGGGTCTCTAGATGAATTTGTAGCCACAAATGGAATCTAAGTGTCGGTTAACTTTTGTGTGTAAATTTACATAGAAATGGTTGCCTGAGAGAGTCCACAAATTGTGGGGATAATCAGAGTCGGGTGGGGGTTATAGATTATAATTGCTTTGGCATTCTTAAGTTGAATCTATTTGGTAATTGGAGTTGCATGATTGTGGTATTTTGGTCACCGCAATGAGCGTGCACACTGCAGAGGTTAATTCTTTGTCTGACTCCTAGGGGCACCACAATGCTAGGACTGGGGGGTCGAGGGATGGAAAATCCAGGGAAAGCAATAGAAGCAGGAAGGCCTGTAACGACTTTGGGAAAGAAAATTTGATTATTCGATAAGGTTTGGCAATTCTATAGTGTTCTATCCGATAGCAACAATTTAACACTTTGGTCATGCAGAAAAACCATTGGAAAAGAAGGAGCGCATCTAGAATTTGGAAGACGATGTAGATGTGTTGCATCAACAAATTGAGTTCTTGAAGCGCAATATGGAGGACAACAACAAGAGAAACGAAGAAGAATTCACTGGCCTAGATCTTAACAGTCCAGCACCAATGGAAGAATAATCTGCTCACTCACTTATTTTTGTAAAAAAAAAATTGAATGGCACACTATAAATGTACATACTTACTATGTCAATATTGTAGATTGTATAGCCATAAGATACCAGAAATGAGAATATTTTGTGAGAAGCATGGGAAAAAATCTATGGGAAGGGATGGGGAACAATGGATGTATCAAAATCCCTTAACAAGCTCAAAAATATGATTTAAAATCCTAATTTTTCATGCGAACAGGCATGATTTTTATATATATAAACATTACTCATTATGGTTATAAATAATAATAATAAAATCATGCTATCTGTATATTTCATTACTCAGAAAATATGAGAATATTACAATACTTTTCTCATGCCCGAGCAACCTCTACACTATCTTTATCTGTCTCACAGCTTCTTAGACAATCCTAGGCCAATACTTAACCAAATTTTGTCTTTCCCAAGTCCCTATTTCCTTGTGTTATTTCCTTGGGAATTACCCCCTTATTAATTAGGGAAATTCCTCAACATGAATTATGCAATCCTCATAGGCCTTCCTCTAACTGCATGCACCACCTATACAATTCAGATGATTATACAACTGATAGTGCACTACCCTTAAACTCCAATCTCAATTGGGTAACTCTCATATATTACATGAATGAGTTATTTATGAGTGAATCATCAGTTAACTGGTTGAACACGTGAAGCAACACCCTACTGTCTAACCTCCTACTAGTTCCTCCATCAGTTGGAACTAGTTTAATTGGCGTTAACTCAGTTAAACTAAATAAATTAATTACAACTCAAAATAAACTCAACGAGGGCCCCTGTAAAGTAGGAGACACTCTACATGACTCAAGTTAGACCCTCAACTCAAATTAACTAAGCCAACTAAGTCAAATTAACTTAGTTAACTCGTACAAGTTGTCTTGTGATGTGGAATTATAATTTTATTCCTAATGTAATTCAAGGACAAAATTAAATTAGGATTTTCTTGTTGCATTCTCAAAACTCCCTCTCAACAAGAAAGGGATTATCATATACCCCAATCCTACCTCTATGGAACTTGAATTTTGTCTTGAAAATTCCTTAGTCAAGATTTCTGGATCGTGTTCCTCTGTCGGAATGTACGCCAACAGCATGGTTCTCCTCTACACACAATCTCATAGATGGTGATATCAGATGATGATATTCTTAGACCGATCATGAAAAACTGGATTCTCATAGAGTTTGATACAACTCTATTTTTCACAGTAAATCACTGAAGGATCCATTTGTTGACCAAATAAACCAACAAGTATCTTCCTCATTCAAATAGCCTCACAAGTTGCTTGACTAGCAGCCATGTACTATGCTTTTGTTGAACTAAGTGCAACTGATCTCTGCTTCCTGGTGTACCAAGAAATTTTTGTTGACCCAATACTGAAGATTCCCTTGATGTCTCTTCCTTTCAGATGGAATCCCTACCCAATCTGCATTTGTGAAGCCTTGAAGCTTCACTCCCTCTGTCTGTATGTACCAAATACCAAACTGAGTGGTGCCTCTAAGGTATCTCCACACATGTTAAGTCGCTTTCCAATAGAGTTTGGTTGACTTGAACATTGCTTGAATAATATATTTAACTACAAAACATATGTCTAGTCGTGAGTTCACCAAATACATAAGTGAACCCACAAGTTACCTTTAAATAGTAGCCTCCACTACTTCACCTGAAGTAGTATCTTCCTTCCTCCAATTTCCTACTAGAGAAGTCTCCGTCGGTTCGTTACTCTCCATGTGGAACTTCTTCAGTATCTCTTTGGCATACTTTCCCTAAGAGACAAGTACTTTCTCATCTCCTTTCCATACTTCCATACCAAGGAAATAATGCATGAGCCCCAGGTCCTTCATCTCGAATAATCTTGCAAGATTTTGCTAGCTTCTCATCACCTGTTAGAATTAAATCATCGTCATATAATACTATAATCAATAATTTACCTTCAACCACAATATGGTAAAGGTTTGCATTTACTTCAGTTTTGGTGAACCCAACCTAGTGAAATAGTTTTCAATCCTGGTGTACTAAGCACGAGGTTCTTGTTTTAATCCATATAGTGCTCGCTTGAGTTTGCGCATATGCATCTCTCTGTTGAAGGTCTCAAATCCTAAAGGATGCTCAATGTATACCTATTCCTCAATCACTCTATTGAGGAATGCTATCTTCACATCCATCTGATGTATCTTCCATCCCATCTATGCTGAAAGTGCTAAAATAGATATGATTGAAGAGTACCTTGCTACTGGAGAAAAGGTCTCCTCATAATTAATTCCCTCCACCTAAGGGAACCCTCTAGCCACAAATATGGCCTTGTGTTCCTCGACACTCTCATATGTTGCTTGCTTTACCTTGTAAATCCATTTCAAACTCACCACTCACTTGTATGCTAGTCTTGGACCACTTCCCAAACACTGTTTCTGATAATGGAGTCATAATCATCTACCATGGCATCAACCCATATAGGTTGTTTCACTTCTTCCTCGAATAAGGATGGATCAATCTCTACACTCTCTCTCATCAAAGCCATGTAGCCAATGTACCGATCTAGTGACCTCCTCTCCCTGCATTTTGATGTGGGTGTTCCCACATTCTCTCTAGCGTCATGCATCAATATTTCAGTTTCTCTGGTGCACTTCCTTCCATCTATGGAAGTCTCTGAATGAGTAAGTTCTTCCACTCTTTTCTTATTTGCATGTGGTTGATACACATCATCCTGAGCTTCTTCCTTTGGAGCTAAAAGATCCTCATCTGCATGCAAATGGAGCTCCCTCTCAAGGGAACATCTCATGGCCTTCTCTTCATCTAACTTCACATCTCTACAAACCAGTATCATCATGTGAGATGGCAGGTGCACCCGATAGTTGTGAAGTGTATCAGTGTATCCCAAAAATATGCCCAACTCAGTTGTCGATTATATATTTTTCCTTACATCCTTGGTAACATGACAATAAACTGATGAACCAAAGATCCTGAAGTGTGCCACATCTGGTTTCTTACGTGAAAAATATTCTTGTGGTGTACTCATCTTGAGAATCCGATGAGGACTCCTATTCTACACATATACATATGTGTTACATGCTTCATCCCACAAGTGCAACGGTAGGCCCTAATCATGTAACATCACTTGTGCAGTTCCCACAATACTTTTGTTCTTCCTTTAAATCACCCCATTCTACTATGGGTCACCAGGTGCTATTAAGTCATATAAAATGCCTTCTGATGCACATAATTTCTTGAATTCATTCAACACATATTCTCCACCATTATCGCTCCTAAGAGCCTTCAGTTTCCTACCAATGTCTTTCTCAAAAAGTGCTTTAAATTCACATAATTTAGATAATGTCTGATATTTCTTCTTCATGAAGAAAATCCAACACTTAAGTGAGAAATCGTCTACAAATATTACATAATACATGTTCTTGGTCATGGAGGTTGACGAGAATGATCCACACACATCTAAGTGAAATCTTTCAAGGATCGCTTTCACTTGATTGTCCTTATCATGAAAGGTGGCTTTGGTGTACTTCCCCAACGTACACCCTTTGCATATATCTCTCTACTCTAGTGCACCCTTGCAAAATCCTGTAGAAATATGTTGCATGATGTTCAAAGCTCCATGGTGAATATGGCCAATTATTCTATTCCATAATTCACCAATGCCTTGGCTCTGCACCTTCTCTGTTTTTGTGCTCAGTGTTGAACAATCTTCTACATCCAATTTGTTGAGGTTATTCACCCGAACCCCGATCCGCTTCACTTGTCCTGAGGCTATGTGACGAAGGAAATCCTTTCCTTTGATAAATATCACATTGTAGCCACGGTCCTCCAACATAGAAACTGGAACTAAATTCTTCTTCAGACCTAGAACATACATGACATATTTTAATGTGAGAGGAGAACCAGACTCCCTCTGAAAAGTAATAGTACTGATGTTGGTTGTGTTATACCTTCCATCTTCTCCCATCTCGATGTGCATCTGGAAGTCCTTCTGCTCCAAGTCACTAAAAAATTCTTTGTTGTCTATCATATGGAATGAGGCGCCACTATCCATATACCACACACTACCCATCACTGATGTCACCATGTAAGTAATAAGGGTAAAATCCAACTCGAATTGTGAAGCAAGAGCTTCACTTGTCGCTCCTCTTGAGGGCTTCTTGCAAGCCTTCTTGTGCGGACACTTCATGGCATAGTGTCCCAGCTCATGATAGTGAAAAAAATTAATCTTTGACAAGTCCTTCTTCTTGTCGCCTTGACTGGAATCTCCTTTGGGTTGGAATTTTTTCCTTTCCCTTTATTTTCCTTTCCAACTAAGGCACAGTTCTCCTCATCATCATTCATGGATGAGGTTCTATCTCTGGTGCTCCAACTTATCTCTTCTTGCACCAAGTTGGACCACAAATGCTCCCACTTTGGTAGATGCTCCCTCCCATTTACTGAATTCTGTTATTTGTGCCATCTCTTGGGAAGGCCTAGAAGTGTTAGGTTGACCATATCATCTTCAACAAATCCAAGAAAGAATAAATCGCAGGTGGGATAAGAATAAATGGGCTGGGATAAAAATTAGGTTGGTTGATTGATCAATGGTTGTTCGAGGTAGGCAACATGGGAACAACAAATAACAAATATCCATCCTCGTGGCCTCATTCATGGGGAGATCAATGCAACCAACCAAGAAATCTCATGAAATGTACATGTTTTGAGATAATAGAATCGATTTTTGTTGCCCGGATGGGTAGGTAGTTCATATGTCATATCAAAAAGAGGTTGTGTTACTAAATAAAAATGTGAAATGAGGATACCGACACTCCCAAGCTCATCCTGACATTGGGTGAACCTTCTCAAGTATTGTGGTATTATGGCGCTCTTCTTCATCTTGATATTTTAAAGCTTGTCCTTTAGTGCCAGCTTCATGTGGTCATTGTTGTTCTGAAACAAGTCGATCAAGGCTTGCCACATTGCATATGGTGTATCCTTCCCATGGAGGTTTGAGACAATATGATCTCGAACTCCTTCTTGTGTGATCCTTCTCACCTTTGCAACACATTTCCTACACTCTACCAGAACTTGAGCATATGTTGTTGGAGGCTTAGGAATATATTTTTGTATGAATTCCTTTAGCCCATTGTCTTCCAACACTACCTCCATCATATCCTTCAAAGAAATATAGTTTGAAATATCCTCAAAGGAATATTCGAGTCTCAATCTGTAAAATGGCGTCTTGTTGGCTCTGAAGAATGATACTGCAAATTCGATTTCACCTACAAAGGACAAACTCGTATTCTCCTCTTCTAGAGTGTTTGATGCTCTGATACCATGTAGAATTTCCTTGTAGATTCAAACTGCTTATGTAATTTTCTAAAACAAAAGACTTGAATTTGCTCTACTCATCAACGGAAACAATTAATCGATTAAGAAATCACGAACCATACAAGTGAAAGAATTCAATCAAAACATTACACAATAATTTCATGGGTAAATCCACAGTTAAAAACCCATGATATTTGTATATTGCATTAGTCAAAAAATATTAGAAGATTACAATGCTTTGCTCAAGCTCGAGCAACCTCTACACTATTTGTATCTGTCTCACTACTTCCTAGACAAGCCTGGGCCAATACTTAACCAAAAGTTGGCTTGCCCAAGTCCCTATTTCCTTTCTTTTTTTCCTTGGGAATTAGCCCCTATTATTTAGTGAAATTCCTCAACATGAATTGCACAATCCTCATTGGCCTTCCTCTGAATTCATGCACCACCTATAAAATTTGGATGATTATACAACTAATAGTACACTGCCCTTAAACTACAATCTCAACTAGGTAACTCTCATATCTGACATGCATGAGTTATTTATGAGTGAATCATCAGTTAACTAGTTGAACACATGAAGCAACACCCCATTGTCTGACCTCCTACTAGTTCCTCCATCAGTTGGAACTAGTTTAACTGACTTTAACTCCGTTAAACCAAATTAATTAATTACGACTCAAAATAAACTCAGCCAGGGCTCCTATAAAGTAGGAGACACTCTACATGACTCAAGTTAGACCCTAAACTCGAATTAACTGGGTCAACTAGTTATAATTTACTTAGTTAACTCATACAAGTTGTCTTGTGATGTGGAATTACAATTTTATTCCTAATTTAATTCAAGGAAAAAATTAAATCATGATTTTCTTGTTGAATTTTCAACACTATATATATAGTAATTATTTATTCAATATTAATTTATATATACATTTATAATATTTTAGATAGACAAAGTCTAGAGATAAATAGGTCATATAACTATAATGAAAAGATAATGAATTTTGGTTTATTGATCAATCATATGAGCATTATAAATGATATTAGTGGCATAATAGCAATAGCACAATGACTTGAGATATGTATCTGTTGTGGCCAGCAACAACCCCCCTTCTTATTTAGTGTTATTCCTAATACTAAATAAGTGGGGACACTTAGCAAAAAATTTAAAAATCAAAGTAGTGTTTAAATTTTCTTTTTCAAATAAAATTACCATCATAAACTTAGGAAGCCCCCGTTGAAAATCCAAAAAATCTAAGTTTTATGATAAGGCAAGACGCAAATCTTTCCTTAGGAATATCGCATCGCAAAAAGATAGTGGGATGCCTCCTTACAAGCCGAAGTTCCAATATTGCGATATCGCGATACGCGATAATATCACATCGCATCCAGCAAACACAAATTACATGAAACACTTTAAAATTTGCCAATATGTGATATCGCCGATCGCAAATCGCATTTCGCAGAAAACAGGTTAACAAGGATTGTCATTCATAACATTCCTGCGATATGTGATATTGTGACATTGCGATATTGTGATCTCGCGGTACAACAACAATGCGATAATGCGATATCATGAGCGACCAACTTTGCGATGTTGGTCGCTCATGATATCGCATTATCGCATTGTTGTTGTATCGCGAGATCACAATATCGCAATATCACAATATCGCATATCGCAGGAATGTTATGAATGGAATGTGGGTGCGTGCTTATCGAAAAATTCATCTCACGTAAGGTGGTATACTTAATGTGTCTACGGCATTTAAAATTTTCCCATCACCCTTCCTTGTCATTCATTTTCGCTTCACTTGTGAATTGCAGGAACGGAGAACAGAAGCCAATACAAAGCAGTACGCAGGGTAAAATGGGAAATAAAAGCAAATCCCCGAGCTCAAAAGAAAAGGAAATGTCGCCCTTGTATACAGACACGACCTGTAACAGAGACACAAGAATTGCTACGTGGGAAGGCATGTATAATCTGCTAGAAGAGGAGAATCCCGGAGTAATGGAAGTAGTTGCTACCACGGGCTCAAATGGTTCTTCTGAATCATCCCTCACAGAGCTAGCTTGTTCATTCTTGCACATGATAGCAACAAGGCCTAAAATTCTCCCATACACGGACATGGTAAAGTGGATACTGGACAGCACAGAAATCAGAAACAGACAGTTTAAAACTCAGGGTCAGGGACTTATCTGTTCATTCGCTACACAGGATTTAAGGCTCATGTATCATTTACCGGAGCCACAGGCAACTTATAACAAGCAGTTTGTGGAGAAATTTGCAAAAGAAAATCAGGACCTGGCAGAAACCACCAAAGACTGGTCTAGGAGGGACGAACCGCTGAAGAAAGATAAACATGGTATGTACAGTACTGGCTCTCTCACCTCCCCATATTGCTTTACTGCTGCCATGCTCTATAGATTGTTTGGAACGCCAAATATCAACAAATTTTCATCTGAATGGCTACCGTTATTGGATGCTGCCACAAATGCCACTATTGTAGATTGGGCCAAAATATTATCTGAAAATCTAGTCACGGCCATTGTAAGTTACAGATCTAAAAGAACTATCTCTCAAAGAATTTATCCTCCTTTTTACCTATGTTCATATGTAATGGACGCGATATGTTATGTTTCTAAGTTTCTTGTTATGGGTTGGAAGTGGACAACTCAAGACCCCTTACCCATCCATGTCTATCATAAAGAATTGTGGGATTCTAAGTTCACTCCATACTTCTACCAGATTTTTCATGGAATATGCTGCCCTTGTACAGAATGTTGTACGATAAAGACGCTCTGAGATGTTCTCCTGAAGCAGAAGTAGACATTCCTCCCTGTCGCAAGATGGTTCGGGGAGGAATTGTTTACTTATATCAGGGTATTTGGAAGTTTTGCTTCTCCTCATGTCCTACCTTTGTATATCCCTGATAAACTGTTAGCTCGAGAGATTGCCTATCAAACCTGTGGGGAAGGCGGTCTAACTAAAGATTTGAAGAACAAAAAGAAGGCTATATGGCCACAGTTTCCTGTAGCCTGTCGGGCCTTTTCACTTTTTGATGTAGGCCACGCATTCACAGAAGTAAATAATATAACGTGTCTACAGTTATTCAAATTTTCAGGAAGACCATTTGACCCTAATGATGTTTCCAAGAATTTCACTACTGCAGTCAAGATAAAGGTGTTTTCTGGACAAAAGGATTTATTCGATGATATATTCCAACAGAAAAGCACACTTGAAGAAATTCTGCATGCAACCCAATTGCAATTCTCTCCAGAAGAATTTCAAAAGTTCAAAATATACAGGAAAAGAAGGTTAGCCAGTATTCCTTTAGAGAAACTACGCCTCAAACCCGCAAGGGAACCAACTCCAAGTGTTAGTCTCAGCGGGAGTTCAAGCACAAATTGATCTAAATCCAAGTCTAGAAAAGAAACATCTGAACATTCTAAAAGATCCGGAAATGAACAGGATAAGAGCGAAGGGTCAGTAAAGGATACTGCCCAGTCAATGGAACTTCTACAGCAACAGGTTATTGCCTCCCCGCAAAGAGATCCTCCCCCTCTCGTCATTCAGCAGCCATCAGTCACAACCGAATTAGATAAAGAATGGGAAACCTTCAATGACCTGATCAATCTTGAAGGGAAAACCATAAAAACACCTATGAGCGATGCACAGGTAACAAAAGAAGTAGTCACAAGGACAGTCAGCAATGTCTCAGATATGGAGCATATTCCTATTGCCCCATCCTCTGAGCTTATGATCAAAATATAAGAAATTCCTCCTCTTGATGTATTTTATAGCCCACAACACAAAGCAGTAGAAAGAAGACAAAGGAAGAAAAGGAAATTGGAAAACGTGCTCCCTCAAGATGCAGAACAATTAGATGTCTTGTGGCAAGATCCCGCTAACAATCCTATTGAGAATCTCACCAAACTCTCTCAGATCGCAGGAGCATATGCCTCTGCAACTATTGATAAAGCATCTGAGGTACAACAATTGCTAAAAGAAAAGGAAGACCAGGTACAAGCTTTGCAACAACAGCTGCAACAAGCTAATGCCAACAATGAAGCACAAAAACAGCTTGAAAGGTTGCAGCAGGACTTCCAACAAATGCAGATAGGATATCAGAAAAGTTTAGATGAGAAAGGGAAGCAGTTACAGGATTTACAAGAAATGCACAAGGACAATCCTAAACTTATAGAATTCATCACAGAGTCCATTTCCTTGAATGAACAATTACTACAGCAGCAGGGAGCACTGGGCCAAAAGATATCACATTGGAGCTATTATTGTGAAATTAGTGATAAAACCACTAATCAAGTGGTAGATTTACGAAGCGACTATGATCTAATTGATAAATGGGTTACTGAATATTTGGCTTGCAAGAAACAGACGAAGTAAAAAGAATAGGTGCACCAAAGATAAATGAAAATCACAAAGAAATGCTCTTTAACAAATGGGACGAGCAAATCAGGGAGGCAGAGCAAGCAGCGGAAGGAGCAGCCACGGCAGCAAGCAGTATTATTGATTGTGTAAATGAAAATTTGCACAAGGAAAATTTGATCACAGAAACCACTCCAAGATATTTACCTAACGCACAGCAACTACAGGCAGATTGGAAGCAGAAGGCAAAAGAAAAGGCACAACCAATTCAAGGGTTAGCCAAGTTGAACTGGGATTATTACTAGGCTTACTTGGTAAAGCCACATAGCCAGTGGATGATTGTTAAGTGCATCATCAATTCAGCCGAAAAGATGGCGCCAGCTCTTGTCGATTTTGTTTTCTCAGCTCAGCTAAAAGCGGAAATTGGCCAGCCGACTCTTCTCAAACAGATGCTGCATGCGTGCGATTTCAAGGACCAAATACATAAGTAGTTTAATTTTAGATTTAATTTTAGCTTTAATTTTGTTTTATTTTCCTGAAAAGAGGACGGTCATTTAAACCGTATCCTATATTTTTGTAATAATTTATTTTTAGATTTAAGTAGTAGTATTTAAACCCTTCTCATGCATTTAGAGAAGGGTCCTGAAATTTATCAAAAACTTATCCCCAGAACATGCACTTCTGTACCCTCTGAGGAGGTTTTGATGAATGAATGGAATAGGATTTATTGATGTTTTCATTTGATATCTGCTACTGATGTTGCACTTTTCTACTCTTAGTATATATTTGATCAAGAAGAGATAAATCGTTATCGCTTGAAGCTCATGAGTAGGACTAGTTATAAATGGTATTTCTATCTCTTAACTATTTCTGCCTTGTGTTAGAGTGATGTTCAGTTCAGTTATTTATATATTAATGTATGAATGCCTGAGTTATCATTTGGCACTTTTGTACGGTGATAGCTATTTATTTATGCTTAGTGTATGAATAGCTCATTATGCGAGATATTTTTCACAACTGTTTCATCTAACTTTTTATACGAAGTGGTTCATCTTTATTGAATTCTTTTCTCATAGCAGCTGAATAATCTTTATTACCAGTTGTTGTTTGAAATCATTTTAGATCACATAAAGGAAAGATTACACCCCGGGTTAGTGTAGATTTACATATTTCTGTTTATTAGAATAATAATTTCCTTATTATTAGATTAGAATTAGAGTAGAAGTATTTCATTTAGAAACTGTTAGAAACAGAAATATCCATATTTCTCAAACACACACACACAAATTGGGAAATTGGTCCCATATCCCAGTTGGACCCGCTATACCAAACGGAAAAGGAGCTGCCAACCAAGGTCCAGACCGGGCGGGTATCCCCCTTGTTGTAGACCCGATTTTCGGGGCTTCAACATATTTGGCGCTAGAAGGAGGGCCACCAAACTGTGAATGGCAAGCAAATCCAAATCTAAATACCATTCTGAGAGTAAATCGCCCTCACCATCTCCTCCGACTTCTCCATTTCATTCAGAAACCTTAAATCCAGAGTTATAAGTCGTTGGAGCAATAGCCACTGCTACAAACCCTAATATTTCAGAACAATATACTATTGAACCCCATGAAGTTGAATCTTTGATTCACAAGATTCAGCGATTTTCAATATCTCCTCAAAAGTCTGATGAGTCTCAAGGCAGCGTGACTTCGCAATATAATCCTGCTCATCCTCTCACCAGGTTAAAGAGTGAAAAGTTTGGTGTTCAGCCAACCGAATTACCTCTACCTTCTAGGAAGAGAGCAAGGAAGTCTCCTAAAAAATCTGATAGCGAGACTCTTTCATCCTCATCATCCATCTCAACCTCTTCACCGCAAAGTCAACCATCCACTCCTCCACTTCATATCATTGTCCATCAGCCTATTGCAACTTCCTCAACTCCTTCTCAATCATCTGGAGTCATAATATCCTCATCTTCTCAACCACAAGGATCATCTTTTGCACTTTCCTCTATTAGTAGTTCAGCAATGGCCCAATCTCCATGGAATAAACCAGGGGCAGTCTTAATGCCTACACCCTTGAGTCAGTTACCAGCCCATCCTGAAAAATGGCTGCTTAAGTTTAACCCTGAGGCAGGCATGCTAGCGGAAGAGTATATAAATAACTTTATGTTATCTATAAATCTCAATGGAGTTGTTAATGAGGATGTTGTTGTTCGACTCTTCCCTTATACTTTGCAAGGAACAGCCGAATCATGGTATTTCTCATTACCATCTGGATCTATTACTAGTTGGGACATCTTCCAAGAACAATTCCTGACCAAGTTTGGTGACGACAGGTCTACAGCGACACTAATTAATGACTTGTCTAATCTTAGGGCCGAGTCAAGAGAACCTATCAAAGATTTCAATTTACGTTTCAATAAAATTTTAAACAAAATTCCTACTGCTTCTCAGCCTAGTGAAGAAGTTCGAAGTGAATGGTACATTATTGATTTACCATCAAACTTAGCAATCTTTGTTGATAGGGCTAACAAAACAACCTTAGTTGAAAACATGAAAGAAGCGATAGCAGTAGAGAAACATATTACGGCCCTAGAAAATAAAAATGCGATGGAAGAATGAAAATCTAAGAAGGTCTCGTTCAAAGAAGATCCCAAGAAGAAACAACCGAAAGATCCATTTGATTTAGAAGGATTACAAAAAGTTTTGAAGACCATGTCTAACGAAATGGTCGACATCAAGAAACAAGTGGCAGAAACTTCTTCTAAAAAGCCATACAGGCCTTTTAAAAGAAATCCTTCAACTGATTCCAAACCCCCTAACGCTATATCAAATGTTGAGTCAGAAGAAGAAGAAGAGGAAAACACTACCGAAGAACATACTGATGAAGAAGAAGTTGTAGAGTTACAAGGTATGTGGGATTTCATCCTCCCAAATGAAGAAGATCAAGAGGCATTCCCGGTTAGTACTCGTAGCAAAAATCAGCTTGATCCTCCTCAACCTACACCTAAGCCAAAGAGCGCAAGCTCAATGTCTAAGGATAAAGTCGCAGCCAAGAAAACATCACCTAAAGCGACTCAAACCAGCCCAGTCCAAACAGACACATCTACTCCATCTAAAACGCTAATCGTTTCGGATGAAATGGAGTATAACATCGTAGAAGATATGAAAAAGACTAGGGCCAATATTACTCTTTTTGAATTGAGCAAGTTAAAACACCAGCAGAAGCTACTATTGAAAGAATTACATGTTGTGCCAGTTGCACCTTTACCAGCTGTTGTAATCTCTCAAGCTTCCGATGATATGGGAAGACCTCCAACTAGTACGATGAATAAAGTTGATCCGAATGATATCGCATTAATTGGAGGAAGATCGAGATCGCATACTCCCCCATTTCTCCTTACTTATGAAATTTTCAATAAAAATGTGCATAATTGCTTAGTTGATTATGGAGCTTCATTGAATATTTTACCAAGATCAATTTGTGCAAAATTGAACGTTCAACCACAGAAATATGTTGTACGCATAGTCCAATTAGATCGATCGCAAGTCGAGGTGATTGGCGAATTAAATCAGGTTACCATAAGGCTGTCATCCAACCCAAAGGTATGTCAAGTTATCGACATTTTAGTTGCTGATATTCCTGAATTTTATGGCTTAATTCTTAGCAGAGACTGGTCATAAAAACTTCATGGATACTTTGCAACTGACTGGTCACATATGTGGCTGCCTTATAATGGTAAACCAAATCAACTAAAAGTTGAACACGAGCAACATCAGAAATACATAGTAACAGAACGCGAGGGAGAAAACGAACCAGTATCATACAATTCTAACATTATTGGCAACTATTCAATAGATTCTTTCTTAGGAAATTTTAATGCTCACACTTCACCTTACTTAGAACATTCTGTTTTGTCTCAAGTAGAAAATTTTTCTCAAACAGATAGTTCTAAATGCATTAATTTTATAGATAGTCCTATAAATAAATCTTTGTTTTGGAATTATTTTTTGATGGTTCTAAGTCTAACGAAGGAGCAGGAGCAGGATGCGTGTTAGTAAGCCCAGAGGGAGATAAAATCATGCTAACTTGCAGACTAGAATTTGAGAGCACCAACAATACTGTAGAATACGAAGCTCTAGTCCAAGGCTTGTACAAAGCAATCGGGTTAGACGTCAAATATCTGCAAGTTTTCGGAAATTCTGAAATTGTAATAAGACAGGTACGCAATACTATACACTGTTTATCAGGTCATTTAAAGCATTACCAATCTTTAGTTCAAGATCTGACGGAACATTTTATAGCATTCAATATTTCATCAATTCCCAGACTCCAGAATGCTAGCGCAGACCTCTTAGCCAACGTAGCTTCCAAGCTCATTCCTTCATAATATTTTAGCCCTGACCGATTTTCAATTGAGTTAATTTTTAGACCATCTATCCCTGATAACATTACCAATTGGAGGATTTTCAACGATGATCCTGATATCGTGAGTTTTCCCACATCTGAAGGATCCTACACCAACCAAATAATTGACGAAGACCAACATGACCAACAATTGCAACAGGATAGTACTAACAATGCTATACCTAAATCAGTAGTCAAGTTAGAATACCTTTATGATTTGAAAGATCGATTCAAAAGATCTACCAATTCAAAACTCCAAAGTTCAACTTTGAATTATGAATTAGTAAATCTAGGAACTGATGCCAAACCACAGAATATCAACCTAGGCATTGGCCTAGCCCCTGAAGAGAAATTAGCATATATCCGTCTATTGAAACAATACAAAAGTGTCTTTGCCTAGAATTACGATGAACTCAAAACATACTACACCTCTATCATCCAACATACTATCCCAATGATTGATAATGAAAAACCTGTCCAACAAAAGTTGAGAAAGATCCATCCAAATTTAGAAAATCAGATCAAAAATGAACTCAACAAGTTATTGAAAGCCAAAATAATCTTTCCCATTATACATTCTAAATGGGTCTCCAATATGGTACCTGTTAGAAAGAAAAATGGAGATATTAGAATCTGCATTGACTTTCGAAACCTTAACAAGGCCTGCCAAAAGGATAATTTTCCTTGACCTCCCATGGAACAAATACTGTAGGGAGTTGCGAGCTCAGAACTAATGTCATTCTTGGATGGGTTCTTAGGATATAACCAAGTGCTCGTACATACCGACGATCAATTAAAAACGACATTCAGAACTAAGTGGGGTACATACGCATATCAAAAGATGCCATTTGGTTTGATAAACGCAGGTGCCACATTTCAGAGAGCCATGGACATTGCATTCAAAGGGTTAGTTAATAAGGCAGTGGTAATCTATTTGGATGATATTACCATTTATTCCAAGAAACGAAACAACCATCTCAGGGATTTAAAACAAATTTTCCAACGTTGTTTAAGGTATGGAATTTCTCTTAACCCGAAAAAATCTTTTCTCGCATTAAGTGAAGGAAAGCTCCTAGGATTCATAGTGTCAAAATCTGGAATTCACATCGATCCTGACAAAATCAAGGAAATTTCCGCAGTTCCCCTACCTCACAATAAAAAAGCCATGCAATCTTTCCTTGGCCAGATCAACTTTGTAAAGAGATTCGTCCCAGATTTTTCAAGAATCGTATCTCCTTTACAAGCCATGATTAAAAAGAATGCAAACTTTAAATGGGGCCAGGATGAACATGAGGCATTCAATTTGATCGAACAAGCAATTATCAATGCTCCAGCTTTAGCAACTCCAAATTTTTCCGATCCTTTTATTTTGTACACATTTGCCTCAGATAGATCATATGCTGCGAGACTCACTCAAGCCAATCAAGAAAAGGCAGAAGCCCCAATTGCTTTTTTCAGTTCCAATTTACAAGGTGCTGAATTGAATTATTCAGATGTGGAAAAACAAGCTTATGTTGTTTTTAAAGCAATTAAATATTTCAGACCTTTTTAACTCAAAACACATACCAAGATCATAGTACCGTTCCTAGCGGTAATAAATCTTCTAGTACAGAAGGATGTGGGTGGAAAAGGGCAAATTGGGTTATTGCCTTACAAGAATACGACGTAGAAATCAAACCAGCAAATATTGTAAAGGGTCGAGGCTTTTTCAAAATGCTGGCAGGAGCATCGCTAATGCTCGAAAATCCATCTGAAGATGTACAAGTGTACGAGGTAAGCCTAAACGATGTTGAGTCATTATATGCTGATATTATTTATTATTTAAAGAATGGATATTCCCCTTCAAACCTCGATCATACCAAGAAAATATCCCTAAGGTTAAAAGCCAAACAATATCAACTTGTGAATGACATTCTTTTTATAATAAATTATGATTTTGTTCTTAGATGTCTCGAGAAAACTGAAGCTGAAAAAGTCTTGCAGGAACTCCATGATGGGCAAGCAGGCGGACACTACGTTGGAGACACCACTGCTCATAAGATATTACACGCAGGCTATTAGTGGCCCACATTATTCAAGGATTCACACAACTACGTAAGGAAATGCCAAGTCTTTCAAACCGCTGCTGGGAGACAAAAGAAACCATCCTTGCCACTGCAACCAGTTACCATCGAACAGCCTTTCGATCACTGGGGATTGGACATAATAGGTGAGATCATTCCTCACTCATCTAAACAGCATAAATACATCCTAACAGTGACAGATTACTTTACAAAATGGGTAGAAGCAGTTCCACTCAAAACGGCTAATGCTGAAAATATCATTGAATTCATAGATCAGTTCATAATTACCAAGTTTGGATTGCCTTCCGCTTTAATGTTTGATAATGCATCATACTTTTCTGGTAATGCAATGATTGAATTCTCACTCAAAAGGGGTTTCAATCTTAAATACTCAGCCAATTATTATCCACAAGGGAATGGGTTAGCTGAATCTACAAATAAAAACCTAATCAGAATCGTTAAGTGAACCATTTACCAAAATCATAAAAATTGGCAAAAGTCTTTAATATATGCTTTATGGGCAGATCGAATAACACAGAAAGCCTCTATCGGCACTTCTCCCTTTAATTTAGTTTATGGAAAAGAAGTGGTTCTTCCAACACATCTGGCAATTCCCTCTTTAGCCTTGGTTCAATATATTGATGAATTACCAACTTCCTCTTTACAACTTAGGTAGCTGGAATTAATTAAATTAGAAGAACAACGAGAAAGGGCTAAGATAACTCACGCTCATCATCAAGCATTGGTAAAGGCCTCTTTTGATTCCAATATGATATCCAGAAAATATTTTCAGATAGGAGATTTAGTTTTAAAATGGGACAAGGCACATGAGGAAAAGGGAAAACATACAAAATTTCAAAGAATGTGGCTTGGTCCTTTTCAGATCATAGAATTCATAGGTCCATCTACCTTCATGTTACAAGATTTAGCAGGGAAAAGGGATTCTTTACCTGTTAATGGTCAGATTCTTAAGAAATATTTTCCATAGAAGAATATTCTTCTATTTTTGTAGAGTAGTTGTTTTTCTTTTCATAATAAAACCAGTTGTGAATGGTTACAATAGGAATTTACGAAAAAGACACCAATTCTCTTTCAAATTTTGATCTTTCGCTTGTATAAATAGAAAATCTTTTGGAAAATTGATCTTTATTATTGAAAGATACAGTTAAAAACTCTAGCCTAGATATGATACTAGTTTCAACTTCATAAAATTTGATGAAAACAACCTTTAGTGAGAAATTGTTTTATATCAGTACAATGAAAGGTATCAATAACAAAATAAAGATTCTCTGTAGAACAGCTATTTCCAAAAACTCTATTATTGTCGTCCAGAGCTATCTTAAGGAAACAATGACTTCCTCCCTAATAAGGAAATCACAACTTTCAGAGGAACAATCCAAGGATACACTTTATCTTAAAGAGTAAGAGGTCTCATCACGAGCCGGCTTATCATGATCATAGATATTATAACTTGTTGAATTTTCCAATACTGTATACCACAACAGGGCATTGACTCAAGATTGTTGCAATCAAAAGACAAGGGGTCTCATCACGAGCCAGCTTGTTCAGCAAAGTTATAAATCAGTGAATGCCTGTGTCATGAATTGGCTACCAAACCAAGACATTGCTCTTTAAGAATAAAAAAGAAAATTAAAGCAAGGAGTGTGGATGTGGATTCTTCTTTGAGAATTGTAGGTTTCTTTAAGTAGGATACAGGATCATTGCTAGGTAACAGGTAGCCCTATCGAGGCTATAAACGCTTGCTAGCAGCAGAGGCTCTACCTACGACAAATGAGCATATTTAAAACTGGTTTACAGAGAAGACTTTGTTTTATCTTTACAAGCCAAGTAATGACTGATGTAAATACAAGGACTAGCTTGAGGTAGCAAATAATCAAAGTTGAAAATAGTTGAAACAAAATGTCATTGACAGGTTAAAGTATAATGTACTTTATCTTTCTATAATAAAGTTTAACTTTCTGAAAAATTTTCTGTTTTGGAAGTTTTGAAAAATTCCAAAAAGCAGCAGAGATAACTGGTTCTTCCAAGTGAATCGCCAATTGTTGTGGCCAGCAACAACCCCCCTTCTTATTTAATGTTATTCCTAATACTAAATAAGTGAGGACCCTTAGCAAAAAATTTAAAAATCAAAGTAGTGTTTAAATTTTCTTTTTCAAATAAAATTACCATCATAAACTTAGGAAGCCCCCCTTGAAAATCCAAAAAATCTAAGTTTTATGATAAGGAAAGACGCAAATATTTCCTTAGGAATATTGCATCACAAATATAGCGGGATGCCTCCTTACAAGCCGAAATTCCAATATTGTGATATCGCGATACGCAATAATATCGCATCGCATCCAGCAAACACAACTTACATGAAACACTTTAAAATTTTCCGATATGTGATATCGTCGATCACAAATCGCATTTTGCAGAAAACAGGTTAACAAGGATTGTCATTCATAACATTCCTGCAATATGCGATATTGCGATATTGTGATCTCGCGATACAGCGAAAATGCGATAATGCGATATCATGAGCGACCAACTTTGCGATGTTACAATTTTGCGATATTATCATTTCGTGATGCTGTGATCTGCGATATTGTGAAGCAAATCGCAAAATTGCTACATCGCAGATCTTTCGAGCACGCTATTCAAGAAAAGTATTTTCCATAAGCTGACACCTGGTTATGCGCTTTAATGCTAATAAATGAATTAGTTGCCGGTTATTAATGGAATGTGGGTGCGTGCTTATTGAAAAAATCATCTCAAGTAAGGTGGTATACTTGATGTGTCTGCGGCATCTAAAACTTTCCCATCACCCTTCCTTGTCATTCATTTTCACTTCACTTGTGAATTGCAGGAACGGAGAACAGAAGCCAATACAAATCAGTACGCAGGGTAAAATGGGAAAGAAAAGCAAAGCCCCGAGCTTAAAAGAAAAGGAAATGGCGCCCTTGTATACAGACACAGCCTGTAACAGAGACGCGGGAATTGCTACGTGGGAAGGCATGTATAATTTGCTTGAAGAGGAGAATCCCAGAGTAATGGAAGTAGTTGCTACCGCGGGCTCAAATGGTTCTTCTGAAGCATCCCTCACAGAGCTAGCTTGCTCATTCTTGCACCGGATAGCAGCAAGGCCTAAAATTCTCCCATACACGTACATGGTAAATTGGATACTGGACAGCGCAGAAATCAGAAACAGACAGTTTAAAACTCAGGGTCAGGGACTTATCGGCTCATTCGCTACATAATATTTAAGGCTCATGTATCATTTATTGGAGCCACGGATAACTTATAACAAGCAGTTTATGGAGAAATTCGCAAAAGAAAATCAGGACCTGGCAGAAACCACCAAAGACTGGTCTAGGAGGGACGAACCGCTGAAGAAAGATAAACACGATATGTACAGTACTAGCTCTCTCACCTCCCCATATTGCTTTGTTGTTGCCATGCTCTGTAGATTGTTTGGAACGCCAGATATCAACAAATTTTCATCTGAATGGCTACCGTTATTGGATGCCGCCACAAATTCCACTATTGTAGATTGGGCCAAAATATTATCTGAAAATCTAGTCAAGGCCATTGTAAGTTACAGATCTAAAAGAACTGTCTCTCAAAGAATCTATCCTCCTTTTTACCTATCTTCATATGTAATGGACGCGATATGTTATGTTTCTAAGTTTCCTGTTATGGGTTGGAAGTGGACAACTCAAGACCCCTTACCCATCCATGTCTATCATAAAGAATTGTGGGATTCTAAGTTCACTCCATACTTCTACCAGATTTTTCATGGAATTATGCTGCCCTTGTACAGAATGTTGTATGATAAATACACTCCGAGATGTTCTCCTGAAGCAAAAGTAGACATCCTCCCTGTCGCAAGATAGTTCGGGGAGGAATTTTTTACTTATATCAAGGTATTTGGAAGTTCTGCTTCTCCTTATGTCCTACCTTTGTATATCCCTGATAAACTGTTAGCTCGAGAGATTGCCTATCAAGCATGTGGGGAAGGCGGTCTAACTAAAGATTTGAAGGACAAAAAGAAGGCTAAATGGCCACAATTTCCTGTAGCATGTGGGGCCTTTTCGCTTTTTGATGTAGGCCACGCATTCACAGAAGTAAATAATATAACGTGTCTACAGTTATTCAAATTTTTAGGAAGACCATTTGACCCTAATGATGTTGCCAAGAATTTCACTACTGCAGTCAAGATAAAGGTGTTTTCTAGAGAAAAGGATGTATTCGATGATATATTCCAACAGAAAAGCACACTTGAAGAAATTCTGCATGCATCCCAATTGCAATTCTCTCCAGAAGAATTTCAAAAGTTCAAAATATACAGGGAAAGAAGGTTAGCCAGTATTCCTTTAGAGAAACTACGCCTAAAACCCGCAAGGGAACCAACTCCAAGTGTTAGTCTCAGTGGGAGTTCAAGCAGAAACGGATCTAAATCCAAGTTTGGAAAAGAAACATCTGAACATTCTAAAATATCCGAAAATGAACAGGATAAGAGCGAAGGGTCAGTAAAGGATACTGCTCAGTCAATGGAACTTCTACAGCAACAGGTTATTGCCTCCCGGCAAAGAGATCCTCCCTCTCTCGTCATTCAGCAGCCATCAGTCACAACCGAATTAGATAAAGAATGGGAAACCTTCAATGACCTGATCAATCTTGAAGGGAAAACCATAAAAACACCTGTGAGAGATGCACAGGTAACAAAAGAAGTAGTCACAAGAATAGTCAGCAATGTCTCAGATATGGAGCATATTCCTATTGCCCCATCCTCTGAGCTTATGCTCAAAATAGAAGAAATTCCTCCTCTTGATGTATTTTATAGTCCACAGCACAAAGCAGTAGTAAGAAGACAAAGGAAGAAAAGGAAATTGGAAAATGTGCTCCCTCAAGATGCAGAACAATTAGATGTCCTATGGCAAGATCCCACTAACAATCCTACTGAGAATCTCACCAAACTCTCTCAGATCGCAGGAGCATATGCCTCTGCAACTATTGATAAAGCATCTGAGGTACAGCAATTGCTAAAAGAAAAGGAAGACCAGATACAAGCTTTGCAACAACAGCTGCAACAAGCTAATGCCAACAATGAAGCACAGAAACAACTTGAAAGGTTGCAGCAGGACTTCCAGCAGATGCAGATAGGATATCAAAAAAGTTTAGATGAGAAAGGGAAGCAGGTACAGGATTTACAGGAAATGCACAAGCACAATCCTAAACTTACAGAATTCATCACAAAGTCCATTTCCTTGTATGAACAATTACTACAGTAGCAGGAAGCGTTGGGCCAAAAGATATCACATTGGAGCTATTATTGTGAAATTAGTGATAAAACCACTATTCAAGTGGTAGATTTACGAAGTGACTATGATCTAATTGATAAACGGGTGACTGAATATTTGGCTTGGCAAGAAACAGATGAAGGAAAAAGAGCAGGTGCACCAAAGATAAATGAAAATCACAAAGAAATGCTCTTTAATAAATGGGACGAGCAAATCAGGGAGGCAGAGCAAGCAGCAGAAGGAGCAGCCACGGCAGCAAGCAGTATTATTGATTATGTAAATGAAAATTTTCATAGGGAAAATTTGATCATAGAGACCACTCCAGGATATTTACCTAAAACACAGCAACTACAGGCAGATTGGAAGCAAAAGGCAAAAGAAAAGGCACAAGCAATTCAAGGGTTAACCAGGTTGAACTGGGATTATTACTGGGCTTACTTGGTAAAGCCACATAGCCAATGGATGACTGTTAAGTGCATCATCAATTCGGCTGAAAAGATGGTGCCAACTCTTGTCGATTATGTTTTCTCAGCTCAGCTAAAAGTGGAAGTTGGCCAGCCGACTCTTCTCAAAAAGATGTTGCATGCGTGCGATTTCAAGGACCAAATACAGAAGTAGTTTAATTTTAGATTTAATTTTAACTTTAATTTTGTTTTATTTTCCTGAAAAGAGGATGGTCATTTAAACCGTATCCTATATTTTTGTAATAATTTATTTTTAGATTTAAGTAGTAGTATTTAAACCCTTCTCATGCATTTAGAGAAGGGTCCTTAAATTTATCAAAAACTTATCCCCAGAACATGCACTTCTGTACCCTCTGAGGAGGTTTTGATGAATGAATGGAATAGGATTTATTGATGTTTGCATTTGATATCTGCTACTGATGTTGCACTTTTGTACTCTTAGTAGATATTTGATCAAGAAGAGATAAATCGTTATCGCTTGAAGCTCATGAGTAGGACTAGTTATAAATGGTATTTCTATCTCTTAACTATTTCTGCCTTGTGTTAGAGTGATGTTTAGTTCAGTTATTTGTATATTAATGTATGAATTTCTGAGTTATCATTTGGCACTTTTGTACGGTGATAGCTATTTATTTATCCTTAGTGTATGAATAGCTCATTATGCAATATATTATTCACAACTGTTTCATCTAACTTTTTATACGAAGTGGTTCATCTTTATTGAATTCTTTTCTCATAGCAGCTGAATAATCTTTATTACCAGTTGTTGTTTGAAATCGTTTTATATCGCATAAAGGAAATATTACACCCTGGGTTAGTGTAGATTTACATATTTCTGTTTATCAGAATAATAATTTCCTTATTATTAGATTAGAATTAGAGTAGAAGTATTTCATTTAGAAGCTGTTAGAAACAGAAATATCCATCTTTCTCACAAACACACACAAATTGGGAAACTGGTCCCATATCCCCAATCGGACCCGCTATACCAAACAGAAAAGGAGTTGCCAACCAAGGTCCGGACCGGGCGGGTATCCCCCTTGTTGTAGACTCGATTTTCGGGGCTTCAACAGTATCGTACATAATGACGGGTTATATATTATATACATAACTAAGGAAACTACTACCCATTTTTTAATTAATATATACCTGCAACTTTCCAAAAAACTTTATATTTTTTCCATATAATCAAATTGTTTTACTTAGAAAAAGAAAACACCCGGGATCCTAAATTTTTTGAAAAAGACATAAAAGTATGAAGCAAAAATTATTAACTTCAATTGGAATTGAAATCACAAATTCTCACACCCAACAAAGGATGATCTAGATCTTAACAGAAGTACACCAAACATTTTAAGCCTACAAATTATGGATTGTCAATAAACATTCTATATAAACAAGATAACAAGCACATATCACTATTTTCTTTCATCACACTAGGAAAATCATATGTCTACAAACACATTGCATTTGATACCCAATGCTTAGAGGAATTTTTTTCAATGGACCAACAATAGAGAGTGACAATGGTCGTATCTATCAAATGACTAGGGAAAATAAATAAAAATTGAAGTAAAATGTACGAGGGCTTTAGTGGGGGATCAATACCATACCATGTGCATTCATATTGGATGATATATATTAAAGAAAAAATGACATAAGATATTGGGGGATATATAGGGGGTAAAGGGTTTTTATATTGGCAGGTATAACAAATGGAGCACAAAGTTAATGAAAAAAATATGAAGGGGTATAAAAAATGTTAATGAAATATGGATACCTACAATATTATCTAGTGAAAACATGGGTTTTTAAATTGGAAAGGTGTATTGGGTTCATATAGATAGGGGTTAAATAATGTGATTTTTAGAGGTATTTTCTAATATGTAGTCAAACTAAGGGTAGTGTTTAACATTCCACGAATGCATAATGATATGTTAGAGATTCATTGAGTGAAGCCCTTGTGTAAACATGTTAGATATTAGTGTTGATTGATATGTAAATTTTAAGAGTTCTTTATTTCCATCCTCCACTAAATTAAAATTCTGATGATTTTCCAAGTGAACTTAATGTTTATTTCAATTAGTTGAGGTTTATTTCCATTATTCTAGAGGAATAAGAACTTTATAGGGATATCCCCCGATCAGTGTGATGAAAGGGGAGCATACGAGCAGGAGGATAGCATAGGGGAGAGGATGGCAAGGATGGCCACCTACTGCCCTCAATCAGGATCAACCGGACGTGGTGGCATCTTGCATGACAGCGGGAAGTTCTAGGAAGCAAAGTGGCAGGAGTGTGGGTGGAGAGGTGGGAAGAAACAGTGGCAGTAGTGGGATGGGATGCAGGGTAGATGGGAAGGGGTACATGAGGGTGGCAAGGGTAGGAAGGGAGCCCAGTTTGTAACAAAGGAAGGAGGGGAATAGGGCAGTGCGGGCGAAGGGATCTTCGGCGGCCGAGTTCAATTCCGGGTATGTTTCCTTTAGCTTACCTCCTGCAATTCACTCTGTCATGCATAGTATGTTGGAGGAGGGGGGAAAGCTGGGACTCGCAGGGGAGGGGTTATGTCTGAGCAGGTCTGGGGACTACATTTAGAGGCATCGTGAGGAATAGAGCATAGGCATGCCGGGGGAATGCATTAGCAGGGCAAAGGGTCAGCCCAGGAAAACCAAGGCTGAAACCATGCGAAGGACAGGATGGCAGAGGGCTTGACCACCAACCTTAGTCCAGGGGGGAGCGACCATCGATTCTCCAGAGTGACGGGGGAGGCTGGAGTGGGGAAGGAATGCTAAGCGATAAGGACATGCTGGCTTATGGGAAGATATAAATTCCTAGAAAGCTAACGTTTGTTGTTGATAACTGTAAGCAGGAGTCAGTAAAGGAAAAAATGGCTCACCTGGGTAGAGGCCACGATCGTGGGGGCAGAGGACGCCAGAGCTAGCCGTGCAGAGGAGATCCTACAACTTCGACACCAGCTGGTCCGAGAAGAGGAAGGAAATCTAGCAAGACAGCTATCCATGAAGCCACTCGCGCATACAGAGAAGGGACAGACGCTGACATTCATCAGCTTATACAGGAAATGGAGGATAGCATCATGGAAGAAGATTCTGAGCCAGAGATGGAAGAATGGGGGTATATTGTCCCCGACCCAGGCCACACCAAAGGTAGGATGACGCTATACAGAAAAGCCTTGAACATGTACTGGGTTATGAAGCGCTTACTGGCCAGAGCCTTGGAGCAGGTGGTGGGAGAGATGGCAAAAATAGCTCAGGGTATGCCTAATATCAAAAAGGACATGAAAAACTTGTAAATTATCTTGATTATACAAGACAGTAAGCTGGATGAGATCTAGCAACGTTTAATGAAGCTGTCTCCAAAGCCAGGCGACTCGGCTGTCGCACCAGCGACTGTGGATTCTGACAAGGATGATCGAAAGGAATAGTTTTTTTAGTTTCTAGTTTTTAACATTTAGCGGATAACATTTTCTTTTCTAGTCTTTTATGTTAGTTCGGAACCTGAACAGTGTTTCTAAATGTGAATTTTATTTAGCTTAGATTGAAAGACTGGTTAAATTTTGTTTCTGGATGGCATATAACAGACTCAGGTGGCCAACAGACTTGGCTTCCCAGATGGGCAAGTTGAGGCCACCAAATTGTTGTACATGGAACAAATTGTTTTATAAATAGAAAAAGAAGGAACTACCATAGCTTACAAAAAAAAAAAAAACTTTATAGGGATATATGCTTCCTACTGTGCTAAAATAACAAGGGTGATAGATGCATAGTAGCACAATTCTTTCCTTTTTATGTGGGGTCTATGTTTTGTCTTTATTTGAAAATGTTATGTTTTTGCAATGTGCACCTCCACACTGCTTATAATGAAATATTTTTTCACACCTCCACACTTTGCACAATGAAATCTAAAACCTTAGATATGCAATGTGCTTGAACAACTCGATAATATTATATATGAAACAAGTGCATACCTAGAAATTTAAGTCCCACAAAATTAATATAAATTTCACTCTTAGGTGCGGATGAAGCTTTCATTGTATGGAGTGTGGAGTTGTAGAGGAAGTTTTCATTGTGTAGAGTGCGGAGGTGTGGAGGAAAATTTCATTGTGTGAAGTGTGGAGGAAGCTCTCGTCACACAAAAGTAATATATCCATTTGACTCTGAGGTGCAGAGGAATATTTATTTGTGTGGAATGTGGAGGTGTGGATCAGGGAAGTGTGGAGGAAGATTTCATTGTGTAGAGTGCAAAGGAATGTTCCATTGTGCAGAGTACGGAGGAAGCACAATGAAAGCTTCCTCCACGCTTCCACACTCAGTCGAATGAAACTAACTCAATCAAAAACAAAATATTTAAATATAAAACATCTCTCAAACTTTAAAAAATTAGAACATATAACTACAAAGTTTCAACAATCAAAATAATAAAAGTCTCCATACATTATGTGTTTTCATTAGATTTTTTATTGACTAGTATGGGAACCTACGGTGACAAATACTGACTATGGTTCAGAGAGCTTGGCACCTAGTATTAAGAAATTAATTATGGCTTTCCCTGCACACTTGCATATAGCTTATATCTATACATTCAAACTATACCTATGTACTCCACACAATGAAATCTTCCTCCACACTCAGCGCAATGAAAGTTTCCTTTGCACCTTCATAGTCTGCACAATAAAATATTCCTCTACACTTCCACACTCGGCACAATGAAATCAACTAAATTAAAAACAAAATATTTAACTAGCAATTACACCAGATGTTGCAAAGGAAAATTCTTAAGTCGATATCATATGGAAGAGGAGGATAGTTGAAGAGATATGTGATATGTTATGTGATCTAGATGTTGCCTAGCTTGGCATTATTTCCTTTGCAACATCAGTTATTGCCTCTAACAATAGGTAATAATTTAATTTAACTTTACAACAGGTTTACTAGGGCTTACATGAATAGATAATCCCAATTTCATGAGGTATGTTCCTTGTGATCCTATTATATGTTAGGTCTAGTCCTAGTAACTCCACACATTTCCTGATAGTTACAGGTATACTACACGATAACTGGTTCAGAGCAAGATTTAATTTTTCTAGTTATTGGAGGTGGCCAATGGATTTGGGGATTCTTCCAGAGAGATTATAATTATTTTGTTTAAATATTTTATTCTTTTTATGATGACATTGAGATTGAGATTATTTTTTTTAAAGGGATCTTAGAAGTGGGCATTTTTGAACTAGAGAATATTTGCTCTTCTCAACAAAAAGACATGCTACAAGATGTTTTTTGACCTGCTAAAAGACAAACCTAGATGGTCCATGGTTGAAGCAACATTTCATGCGCATCCCCAAAACAACTAAGAAATATTCACCATCTTCTACTTGAAACAAAATATGACCCTAAAGACAATATGACATGTGACAAATCTGCGAATTTTCCACCAACACTGCAAATAATTCTCATGTTTGACATGCATATGGTACAAAAAACACAAGGAACCTCACAGTTGATGTCATTCATTGTAACTTGAATCACTTTTATTTGACATGTGTTGTTGGATGTCTACATTTCCAACGAGTCATGAAATACCTATCCCAAAGAATAGATCCTGCTGAGGTGAACAACACTTCCTCGAATTCAATTGTAGATTTTTATGTGGAATTTTTCCACATTATCTCGTAATCATTATGGAGAGTCCTCCATTTAAAATTTTCCTTGCACCCTAGTGATAGCTTTGTATTTTTGGTATTTTGGAAAGGTTGATCTTGTTGCAAAAGGGGTTTTGCAAGGTATCTTTAATACACCTTACCCGCTCTTTATTTGAAACCGTACCCTCCTCCAAAGAAATAATTCAAGTTTATGACCTCCTCCATAGAGGAAACATTATTTTGCGATACAAATATCAACACTATCTATTTAAAAATAATTGATCATTCCTTTAAAAAATGTGATGTGCATTCTTTCATTTTGAAGATTCATAAGGTGGAAAGTAATAGTAACATATAATACCATTAAAAGTAGGAGAGTCATCTACATAATTTCTAAACATGTTTTCCTATCAATCCACAACTTTGCTAATTTCTCATAACATATAATACCATTAAAAGTAGAAGAGTCATCTACATATTTTCTATACATGTTTTCCTATATTTCATCCATTTTCAACTGCTCTTTCTTATAAAAGAAAAAACATAAATGAGAAAAGCATCCACCTTCAATATTTGATTTATATTTAAAGAAAAAAAATCTGAAAAATAACTATACATAAAAATGGAAATGTCCAAGAAAAGATATAAAAATGATTCTCATAGAGAATACAATATCCCTACGTAGCAAGCGAAGGGAATATTAGGTTTCCCCTTGTGTGTATCACCTTTTGCATTTGGTCTGAACTCAATCTTTGCATTAGGATTTATTGTCTCCTTTACAACCTACAATACAATAAAGAAACAATTGATATTCACACCAAGAAAAAATAATATTCAAGCTTCCATAAATGAGAATTGTAGATTTTCCCTTGGCCAACAAACCAATTATGAAGGGGAAACTATCTACAATTGAATTGTCTGTATCTCCTTGCAACTAGAAACTGCCAAGAAAACTAAATGCCTTCTAAATTACAACACCAAATCTATTGCATGCTCAAGTATATCATGCTCCATCAATAATAACTTGGCATGCCATGCACAAATATTAGAGTTGCTTCATAATTGAAGGGACATGCATGTGCACAATGTTATTGTTGTAAATATGACATTCTCAATTTGAGTATAAGCTGTATTCTTTTTTTTTAACATAGGAAAATCTGGGCAAATCAAACCCCGAAGGGAACCAAATCCCACCGACTAGACTATCAGGGCCTAACCCCAAGGGAGTCGAGGAGAATTGACCCTGTGACCTCCTGATCGGCGAGGCACTTAACAACAGGGACTCGACCAGTTGAGCTAACCCTTGGGGCTATAAGCGACATTCTTGTGTTGAAGAGTGCATAGATTTTCTAAATCAATGGGTTGTTGCAACGAAATAAGGTAGCTTATCTCGAATAATTAAACATGAAGGTTGCATGTTTCACTAATCACTCGTTGCCAAATTTATAAGCACATGATTACAGTAGTCAATTTTAGGCAACTCGAATAATTATATGCATTAAACTGAGAAATTAAGAGTTATATTTGGAAAATTTGTCATGAAATTCACTAAGATGCAAACAGATCATATTGAACTCATAAGTTTAAAAGTTTACAAGTATAACCAAATTCATGAATCTAGAAAGCATCTATCCAGAATCCTAACTATGTTCATATACAAAGCCATCAAAACTCGAGTAGCATGGACCAACATTCAGCCAGAGGACAACAAGATCTTTAGTCACATTGCCTTCTAACGTTACAAAATAGTGGTAAAGGAGCAAGAAGAAAGAAAGCAAAAATATAACAAAGTAAAGCAAACAAGATGGAAGAAGAAAGAAAATAGGCTATTGGGCACATAAAAGAGACTGAGACATGTCAGTCATATGATGAACATTGCAGTAAAGTTGACTTTAATGGAGATGGTGCAACAAAAACACAAAAAAGGAAAGAATCATGAAGAACAAAGCAAAAAATCTAAAGCAAGTAATTTACTTGAATAAATTATATAAAGAATTATACAGGGAAAAAAACAAGAAGATGAAAGAAGAAGACAGCTAGAACAAGAAATTTGAAAGGCTATTTGACAGATAAAAGAGGTTGAGACATGTCATTTAGATGATGAGCATTGAAATAAAGTTGACTTTGATGGAGAGGGTGCAACAAAAGCAAGGAAATATAACAAAATCATAAGAAGGACAAAACAAAATAACACAACCCATACATGAAGTAATGGATTGTGCTTATCCCTCTCAAAAAAATTATTGACCAACAATCTTGTCAACGAGCTTAATAACATCATTGCAGTCATCAAGCACATGGTAAATTCCAATGACATGAACGTGTCTCTCTTGAGAAGTGTTGAAAGTTACAACCAATTTTCATTTTTAGCTAAGACATTGTTGATTATTATAATCCAAATTTTGAAAAACAAAATTGGTTTCAGCCACATACCTGGCTTCCTTATTTTTCCCAATGAATTCTTGTAGGTTTGAGTATATACATTTTGTTTTTGGACATCACTTGTATCCTACAACAAACACATAAGCCTAACCCTTGAATATCCTCTAGTAGTTGCTCACTAGCAAGAACAAAGAATAGATATAATTGTTTTGGCATGTATCACACCATTATCACCAATCATTTTCACAATGCAACCCATGCTCGAAATAATGGAATGAATTTGTCACTCTCACAACAATTTGTTGACCAACAATCATGTTTACAAATTTGATAGTACGTGATAAGTAATGGTGACATGCATGGGTCTCTTACGGAATGTTGGATTCCAAAAGTTATACCCACTTTTCATTATTTTGGCAAACATATTTTTCATTATGCTAGTCATCCACATGGTTGGATATACCCCAGTCATTGCTCACTGGCTAGAGCACAAGAATAGATAAAGTTCTAATCAGTATTTATCTCACCATCATCACCAATAGTTTCCATAAAAACACAACCATGGTTAGAGTAATGTAATGTGCTTGATTTTGTCTCATAACAATTTGTTAGCCAACAATCTTGTTGAGGAGCTTGATAGCAGTGTAATAGTCATCAAGCACATGATAAATTTTGGCAACATGAATGCGGGTGTTTCTTGTGTAATGTTGAATTCCACAAGTTATTCCCATATTTCAATGTAATAATAAAGAGTTTGTTCCTCATTCTTCTATTCTACATCCTCCATAGAATTGGATTCAGCCACATACCCTACTTCCTTCAATTGTCCAGTCAATTCCTATAGCTTTGATTATGTCTCTTTTGTTTGTGGAAGTGACCTATCTCCTGCAACAAATACATGCACCTAATCCTTAACTTCAATCCAACTACATGCAAATTCGTTATTCATTGCACTGTCATTCATTATTCTTCTCATTTGTGTTGCATCCTTCCATTTTCTAGCTGTTGTGTGGGTATTTTACTATAGAACATACATTGGTCCATCATGTGGCTCTAAATCAAGAATGTGTTTTGTCACATATTTTGCAAGCTATATCTTACCATGGACTTTGCAAGAAACAATAAAGATTCGCCACACCAAAACACAATGTTGAAATGGCATTTCATTGATAAGAACCATTGCCTCTTCCAACCATCCAACACAACCAAGAATATCGACCATGCAGGAATAGTGTTTCACTTTTGGTGTGATACCATAATCTCTACTCGTAGAATCGAAGTGATGATAACCTTCATCAACTAGCCCTACATGACTGCATGCAAACAAAACACCAACAAATGTTATGTGAGATGGATTCATACTTGGTCTTTGCATTTATTCAAGTAATTTCATAGAATATATACCATTCCCATGTTGGGCATAACCATCAATCATTCTGGTCCATGAGACCATGTTATGGTTAGGCATTTTTCAAAACAATTTGTGTGCCTCCTTCATGCTCCCACACTTGGTTTGCATGTCACTAAGAGCACCACCCACAAAGACATTTGTTTCAAATGCATCTTTAACTACATGGTAAATAATATGCTTTCCCTTTTCCAAAAATGTTATGCTAGTGCATGCACTACGAATATTTGCAAATGTGAGCTGGTTTTCTTTCATGTTTGTTTATAGCATCTGACAAAATTGTTTCAATGCCTCTTCATTGTGTCCATTTTTGGCATATCTCATGATCACCGTAGTCCATGAAATCATGTCTAGTACATGCATTTTGTTAAACTGTTGGCAAGCATCACTTATACTCCCACATTTGGCATACATGTCAACCATAGCATTACCCACAATGTCGTCCAGTTAAAACCTAGTTCTTATAATTTTGGCAAGTATTGGTTTGTCATATTCCACAATCGTTGAATCAACATATTCACTAAGAAAACTTCCAAAATTAAATTCATCCATCTTCTTGCTTTATCAGTTCATTTTCCTGTAGAAATTAATCGCCTCCTTGACCTAGCCATTCTGTGCATAACCTGCAATCATGGCATTACACATATTGATATTGCATTTGATAATGTTTCCTAACCCTTGTGTGTGTAAAATAATTCTCAAAATTTAGCATAATTACCAACAAGAGAGCCCCTTACATAATAATCTGCCTCAAATCCATTTTTTGTAATCTGGGAATGGCCTTTCTTACCCTATTTTAGACCGGGACATGCCCTGTCATTTGAAAAAGTGAATTAATCTCTTTTGATTCCTTCTCATTACATTTCACAAAATATCTCAAAGGATTTTTCACAATACTTATGTTGGGAAAACCCAACAATCATAGTATTCCATGAGATGGGATCGTGTTCATGTTTCACTTTCTCAAAATTCATGTATGCATCTTCTAGGATACCTCACTTGGCATAAATTTAAAGAAGGGCACTACCTATAAATGCATCTTTTGCACTTCCATTTTTAATAACACGTCCTTACATCTGATTTCCAATTTCCATGCCCAAACTCTCAGTGCAAATCTTAAGGATGGTGCACAATGTAAAGATGTTATGCATGATACCAACTTGTTGCATTTCAGAGAACAGTTGAAGAACTTCCTTGAGATGCCCACATTGTGCATATCCTGCAATCATGTTAGTCCATGAGATCATATTTTGTTCAAGTGTTCTATCAAACACCTCGCGTGCATCTAACGAATCTCCAAACTTGGAATACATGATAAAAATCTTTTCAAGCAAGAACATGAACATGTCCTTTACATATCTACAAATAAAAACTACAACATTAGAATAATTGTTACAAGAGATCTTTTAACCATACAAATCATGTTTAAAGGTAACTCAGTTGTTGAACCCATATTTAAAACAAGCTAACATTTAAATAGACATACATGGAAATTATCCCTACCCTACGTAATTATCTAAAGGAAGAGAATAGTTTAAACCCAATGTATAGATAACAAAGGGGAATAAGCCACAAAATAAAAGGTTTTTTATGGGTTACAAGGGCAAAACCTTAAAGTGGGCATGCTCCCAAACTTTTGAACAATAATGTCTGCACTAGTTGATGTTCTTGTGGAACGGATAACATCATAGTCTCATTGCTCAAGAAAATTTGAATAACCTCAGTAATCAACCTGAAAATAACCACGAGAGTAAACAATCAACTACAATCAATAAGTAGGGGTTCACAACGTATGAAATTTAACTACTAGAAAGAAAAAAAAACACCCTCAACAAAGCATTCTTAAGGGGATGCTTGTCCATCAAGGACAAGAACATGTCTACACATAAAAACAATAACGTCATAATAACTATTACAAGAGATATTTTAACCATAGAAATCATGTTGAAAGGTAACTCAATTGTTGAAAGCCATAGTTAAAACAAGTTAACAATGAAATAGACATACATGGAAATTATCCCTACCCTATGTAATGACCTTAAGGAAGAGAACAATTTAAACCCACTATACAAAGAAAAAAGGGTAATAAGAAATGGAGTAAAAGCTATGTTATGGGTTACAGGGGGGAAAACCTTAGAGTGGATGCACTAGTTGATGTTCTTGTGGAATGACTAACATCATAGTCTCATTGCATAGGAAACTTTGAAATACCCTCGTAATCAACGTGCAAATAACCACAAGAGTAAACAATCAGCTACAAGAAATAAGTAGGGGTTCATGATGTATGAAAAATAAAAACACCCACAACAAAGCATTCTTAATAGTAACATGTTTTACCTCCCAGCCGCAACCGGGAAATGTCAAACAACATGCACAGTCATCCAAATAACACACAAGAAAGGCATAAACACTGAAGCTCAAGAAAGCCAAAAACTTTCAAAGGCCTAAATTTTAATAATAAAAAAATAGAGCATAGGACGTTGTAACAGGTAATACTTCAAACCATAAATCCTTTTAATAATTCAAGTTTCCAATTCTAACCAAGTGCAAAAATTTCTAACCAGTTCTACCCATATAAATGTGAGAAACGACTGCTAAAATCTCAAATGATTCCACTTTATGCATCAATTGTATCTTTGAAAGTGTCAAACATTTTTAAGAAACCACCCAATTTACCTCCACCCAACACCTGTAACCATGATCCAACAACGAACAATAATTCCATCATCTAAGACATGATCTAACGAACCAAAGTGGAGCTGGAAGGAAGTTCCTCCAAGATAAATGCCTTACAGTGGAATCAATCTGACAACAAACGATAATTCTATCATCTAACATAGGATCGACAATGCATGATAGCACACAGTGGCATGAGAGGGGAGTTCTTCTTAAAGGGAACACCTTATGGTGTAAATGTATAACATATCTCAAACTTTAAAAACTTATAACTTATAACTACAAAGTTTTGATAATTAAAATAATAAAAGTTATCATACATTATGTGTTTCATTGGAATTTTTATTGACTAGTGTGGGAACCTAAAGTGACCAAGACTGACTGTAGTGTAGAGGGTTCGACACCCAATATTAAAAAATTAATTATGGCTTGTTCTACACACTCACATATATCTTCTCTCTATGATATTCTAACTACTCATATACTCTTATCACAATGTTTGCATATCCTTATGCCAAGAAGTTGCTTACCATAGAATCGGTAGCTTACCGGATAATCGAAATTAGATTTGTGTATGACAAATAAGTGTTGTGTGAAAGAATGAGTGTGCGAAGCAGGGACAGAAACTTTGTTCAGCAATGTTCCATACATTGTAAACATTCCCCCACACTGCTGTTGAAGCCCCGAAAATCGGGTCGACAACAAGGGGGATACCCACCCGGTCCGGACCTTGGTTGGCAGCTCCTTATCCGTTTGGTATAGCGGGTCCGACTAGGGATAATGGGACCAGTTCCCAATCTAAGGGTGTGTGTGTGCAGAATTGGATGTTGCTGATCTAAGGCTACTTAAAGCTAATCTAATTCAAACTTTTAAACTAACTTTATGCTATTGTAATCTAATGAAAAACAGCACATCTAATCTATGCTAACCCGGGATGTATTTCTTCTATTATGTGATCTAAAAATATTTCAGACAATAACTGGTAATAAATATCATTCAGCTATCATAAGAATGGAAATCAATTAAGATATACCACTTTGCATAAAAAATTAGGCAAAACAGTTGTGAACAGCATATCGCATAATAAGTTATTCATATATCAGACATAAATAAATGGCTCCACTGTACAAAAGTTCCAAATGGTAACTCACACATTCATGCAATAACATATAAACAATTACAGACTGTATATCACTTTAAGAATATAAGCAGAAATGGCCAAGAGATAAAAGTACCATTTATCACTGGTTCTACTCATAAGCTTCAAGCAACAATGATCTATCTCTCCTTGCTCTAATATCTACTAAGAGTACAGAAGTGCAACATCAGTAGCAGATATCAAATGCAAACATTAATAAACCTTGATCCATCCATTCATCAAAACCCCCTCCGAGGGTGCAAAAGTGCATGTTCTGAGGACAAGTTTTTGACAAATTTCTGGACCCTTCTCCAAATGCATGAGAAGGGTTTAAATACTGCTAACTAAAATAACTTAATTACATAAATTTTGGATACGGTTTAAATGACCGCCCTTTTTCTTAAACAAAACTATTTCTAAAAATTGAATCTAATTCCTAATTATTTCTGTATTTGCTCCTCAGTGCTGCGAGCATGCAACATTCGCCTGGGAAGAGTCGGCTGGTCGTCTTCTGCTTTTGTTTGAGCTATGAAAATAGAAATGGCAAGCGATGGCACCACTTTCTAGTAAACTAGAAGGTATTTCTGAGAATCTTCCTTTGGCTGGGTGGATTTACTGCGTGTATACTT
Organism: Pinus tabuliformis; assembly: GCA_031772625.1. Taxonomy (NCBI): domain Eukaryota; kingdom Viridiplantae; phylum Streptophyta; class Pinopsida; order Pinales; family Pinaceae; genus Pinus; species Pinus tabuliformis. The sequence goes on along the minus strand of CM062816.1, from coordinate 1,685,827,829 downwards.
GGTAATAACCCAAATTTCTCTCAAACTGCTTCTACTTTTGCTATTTCGGTTTCCAGCCTTGCGAATGACTAAGTAAGTTAGGGACTTTGCTTTCTAAACAATTTTCTTAGCGATGCGCGATTAGCGCTAGGCGCTAATCGCGCATCGAAAACTTCCTCCGTTCTTTGTCCTGGGCTTTTCTGGTGCATTTTCCACCTTTAGCGCTTTTTCCTTTACCGGGTAGAAGTTTCAGGATTTTCCGTAAACATGCTGCTTTTGTGAGCTTTCTGACCCTGAATGTTGAATCACCTATTGACATCAGCATCTTTTGAGTGACACTCTGGAATCTGCGGTTCTGTTGCATGCGGCATCCGTTCATGAAGGCATCTCTTCTCTGTTCTCCGAGCATTGACGCTTTCCCCTTGTCCTTAGATTTTTCCTGCTCATTGCTTCATATTGTTTCTTGTTTTTCATTCCTGCAGTTCACGCAAAGGAAAAGAGTAATGATAATAAATACTGATATGAAAGCTCTAACCTCTATGAATGTAGAAAATCGTGACACTCATCGTGAACTGACTCTTCGAAAAACACAGAACTGTCCTTCTTGAATACTTTGGCGTACATTCATTAATTTCTTTTAAGGCGCGCGCCCAATTTTGGTTTATAGACAACTTTTCTTGAATGTTGAGCCAAGGAAATTTGCGATGGACGATAGTAGCATCGCGTCATTGCATTACCTAGATGTTTCATCGCAACTTTTTCAGATTAGATTATCGCAGATCGCATTTATCGCAGATCGCGTTTTTCGCAGATCGCAGATCGCGACGAGTCGTTAAATCATTGGGTGTTGCTTATGCGATATTGCGATATGCGACGTCGCACATCGGCCATCGGAGATTTCTTAAGATTTTCATTTAAGAGCGCTTCATAATGTATGCGATGCGATGAATTTCGCGTCGCTTCTTTGCAGTTCCTTATGCTCATAAGGAAATGCTTTATTCTCTTCTCGCGATGCGATATAGTTTTAAGGAGTTAAATACAAAATTTTTTATAAAAATGTTTTTTGGATTTTTTATTAAGGGTCCCCATTTGCTTAGTTTTATTGCTAATACTAGACAAAGAGGGGGGTTGTTAGTGGCCACAACAATGGCGATTCACCTGGAAGAACCAGTTATCTCTGTTTTTTTCTATTGAATTCTAACTTCCAAAACAGAAAAAATTTCATAAGTCTAAATTTCGTTATGGACAGATAGAGTACATTATGCCTTATCCTATTAATGATATTTTGTTTCAACCTTTTTCTATTCTAATTGCTTTCTTCCTCAGGCTTTGTCCTTGTATTTACATCAGCCATTACTTGGTCTTGTAAAGGTAAAATAAAGTCTTCTTTGTGTGCCGGCTTTTAAAATATGCTCATTTGTCGTAGGTAGAGCCTCCGCTGCCAACAGGCGTCCATAGCCTCAACAGGGTTACCTGTTACCCAGCAATGATCCTTTATCCTGCTTAAGGCTATCTACAACGTTCGAAGAAAAATCCACATCGACACTTTTTCCTTTTTTATTCTCTAAAGAACAATGTCTTGGTTTGGTAGCCAAATTATGACACAATCATTCACTTGATTTACACTTTTGTTGAACAAGTTGGCTCGTGATGAGACCCCTTGTCTTTTGATTGCAACAATCTTGAGTCATTGCCCTGTTTTGGTAGACAGTATTGGCAAAGTTAGCAAGTTATAATATCTGTGATCATGATAAGCTGGCTCATGATGAGACCTCTTATTCTTTGAGATATAGTGTTTCTTGGATTGTTCCTCTGAATGCTGCGATTTTCTTTAACAGGGAGGAAATCATTGTTTTCCTTAAGAAAGCTCTGGACGACAATAATAGAGTTTGAAAATAGCAGTTTTACATAGAACCCTTATTTTGCTAATGATACCTTTCATTGTGTTGATATAAAACAATTTCTTCGCTAAAGGTTGCTTTCATCAAATTTTTGAAGTTGAAACTAGCATCATATCTAGGCTAAAGTTTTTAACTCTATCTGTCTATAATAAAGATCAGATTTATGAAAATTTTTGTTATTTATACAAGCGAAAAGCTCAAAATCTGAAAGAGAATTGGTGTCTTTTCCGTGAATACCTGTAGTAACCATTTACAATTGGTTTTATTATGAAAAAGAAAAGAAAAACCAAAACTATTCTACAAAATAGAAGAATAATCTTCTATGGAAAATATTTTTTGAGGATTTTTCCATTAACAGGCAAAGAATCCCTTCTACCTGCAACACAAACATTGATGGACCTATGACTTCAAAAATCTGAAAAGGACCAAGCCACATCTTTTGAAATTTCGTATGTTTGCCCTTTTCTTCATGGGCCTTATCCCATTTCAAATCTAAATCTCCCATCTGAAAAAAATTTCTGGTCATTATGCTTGAATCAAAAGAGGATTTTATCAGCGCTTGGTGATGAGCATGGGTTTTCTTAGCTTGTTCTCGTTTTTCTTCTAATTTAATTATTTCCATTTGTCTTAGTTGTATGGAGGAAGTAGATACTTCATCGATGTATTGTACTAAAGACAAAGAGGGGATGACTAAGTGAGTTGGAAGAACCACTTCCTTCCCATAAACTAAATTAAAGGGAGAAGTGTGGATTGAAGCTTTCTTCGTTATTCTGTCTGCCCATAAAGCATTTACCAAAGCTTTGTGCCAATTCTTTTGGTTCTGGTCAACTGTTCTTTTAATAATCCTGATTAGGTTTTTATTTGTTGACTCAGCTAACCCATTACCTTGCGGATAGTAGTTGGCCGAATATTTCAGTTTGAATCCTCTTTTAAGTGCAAACTCAGTCATTGTATTCCCAGAAAAGTATGATGCATTATCAAACATTAAAGTCGTTGGCAATCCAAACCTAGTGATTATAAATTGATCTATGAATTCAATAATATTTTCAGAATTAGTTGTCTTGAGGGGAACTGCTTCTACCCATTTAGTAAAATAATATGTTGCCGTGAGGATGTATCTATGCTGCTTAGAAGAGTGAGGAACGATCTCACCTATTATGTCCAAGCCCCACTGACTGAATGGTTGCTCGATGTTTACTGGCTGTAGTGGCATGGACGGCTTCTTTTGTCTTCCAGCAGTTGTTTGGCAGACTTGGCATTTCCTTACGTAACTGTGTGAGTCTTTAAACAGCGTAGGCCAGTAATATCCTGCACGTAAGATCTTATGTGCAGTAGCATCTCCAGCATAATGTTCACCTGTCGGTCCGTCGTGGAGTTCCTACAAAACTTTTTCAGCTTCAGTTTTCTCAAGACATCTAAGAAGAACAGAATCATAATTCTTTCTAAAAAGAACATCATTTATGAGCTGATATTGTTTAGCTTTCAATCTCAGAGCTCTTTTCTTAGTGTGATCTAGGTGTGATGGAGCATATCCGTTCTTAAGATAGTAAATGATGTCAGCATATAATGATTCTGCATCGTTTAGGCTTACCTCATATAGTTGTACCTCTTCAGATGGGACTTTAGGAATTTGCGATGCTCTAGCCAACATTTTGCAGAAGCCTTGACCTCTTACAATGTTTGTTGGTTTGATCTCAAGGTCGTATTCTTGTAAAGCAGTGATCCAATTTGCTCTTTTCTCACCCACATCCTTCTGTACTAGAAGATTTCTTAACGCTGGAAACGGTACTATGATCTTAGTATGGGTTTTAAGTAAGAAAGGTCTGAAATATTTGACCGCTTTGAAAACAGCATAGGCCTGTTTCTCCACGTCTGAATAATTGAGTTCAGGACCTTGTAAATTTGAGCTAAAAAACGCAGTTGGAGCTTCCGCTTTTTCTTGATTTGCTTGAGTTAGAATCGCAGCATAAAATTTCTCTGAGGCAAATGTGTATAAGATAAAATATTCTGAAAAATTCGGGGTTGCTAAAGATGGAGCATTAATAATAGCTTGTTTGATCAGGTTGAATGCTTCATGTTCATCTTGACCCCATTTAAAATTTGAATTCTTTTTAATCATGGTTTGCAAAGGAGACAAAATTCGTGAAAAATCTGGGACAAATCTCTTTACGAAATTAATTTGACCAAGGAAAAATTGCATGGCTTTTTTATTATGAGGTAGGGATATTTCATAAATTTCTTTGATTCTGTCAGGCTCAATGTGAATACCAGATTTTGACACTATGAATCCTAGAAGTTTTCCTTCACTTAATGCGAAAAAAGATTTCTTTGGGTTAAGTGAAATCCCATACCTTAAACATCGTTGAAAGATCTGTTTTAAGTCTCTGAGATGGTCGCTTCGCTTCTTGGAGTACACTGTTATATCATCCAAATAAATTACTACGGATTTATTGACTAAACCCTTGAATGCGATGTCCATGGCTCTCTGAAATGTAGCGCCGGCATTGATCAAACCAAATGGCATCTTCTGATATGCGTATGTGCCCCATTTAGTTCTGAATGTGGTTTTCAATTGATCATCGGGATGTACCAACACTTGATTATATCCTGAAAATCCATCCAAGAAAGACATTAGTTCTGAGCCTGCTACTGCCTTTAATATCTTTTCCATAGGTGGGAGAGGAAAATTGTCTTTTTGACAGGCTTTGTTGAGATTCCGAAAATCGATACAGATTCTAATATCTTCGCTTTTCTTTCTAACGGGTACCATATTGGAAACCCATTTGGAATTTCTGACGGGGAAAATTATTTTGGCTTTTAATAACTTATTTAGCTCGGTTTTTATCTGATTTTCTAAATTGGGGTGGATCTTTCTCAGTTTCTGTTGGACAGGTTTTTCGTTGTCAATCATAGGAATAGTGTGCTGAATGATAGAAGTGTTGTACATCTTCAGCTCATCGTAATTCCAGGCAAAGACATTTTTATATTGTCTCAAAAGACGAATATACGCTAGTTTTTCTTCCAGCGCCAGGCCTATGCCTAGAGTAAAGTTTTGTGGTTTATCATCAGTCCCTAGGTTTACTAATTCGTAGTTCAGAGTTGAACTGTAGAGCTTTGAATTGGCAGGCCTTTTAAGCCGATTTTTCAAATCGTATAAGTATTCTAACTTAACCACCGATTTAGGTATAGCATTATCAGTGCCATTTTGTTGTATTTGTCGATCGTGATGGTCTTCGTCAATTATCTTATTGGAGTAGGATCCTTCGGAAGTGAGGAAATTTACAATATCAGGATCATCGTTGAATACTCTCCAATTTGTAATGTTGTCAGGGATGGATGGTCTAAAGATTAATTCTATTGAGAATCTATCTGGACTAAACTCTTCGAAGGGAATAAGCCTAGAGGCTACGTTAGCCAAAAGGTCTGCACTTGCGTTTTGGAGTCTTGGGATTGAAGAAATATTGAATGCTATGAAATGCTTAGTCAGATCTTGTACTAAAGATTGATAGTGTTTTAAATGACTTGATAGGCAATGTATAGTATTACGTACCTGTTTGACGACAATCTCATAGTCTCCGAAGACTTGAAGATACTTGACATTCAACCTGATTGCTTTGTATAGGCCTTGCACCAAGGCTTCATATTCTGTTGTATTGTTTATGCAATCGAATTCAAGTCTGCACGTAAGCATGGTCTTATTTCCTTCTGGACTAATCAGAATGCATCCTGCTCCTGCTCCTTCGTTAGATTTAGAGCCATCAAAATATAATTTCCAAAACAAAGATGTATTTACAGGTTTATCTACAAAATTAACACACTTTGAATTATCAGTTTGGGAAAAAATTTCGACTTGGGATAAAACTGAATTTTCTAAGTAAGGTGATGTATGAGCATTGAAATTTCCGAGAAAAGAATCTACCGAGTAATTGCCTATGATACTGCAGTTATATGCTATTGCTTCATTTTCTCCCTCCAATTCCGTTACTATGTACTTCTGGTGTAACTCTCGTTCAACCTTTATTTGATTTGGTTTACCATTGTAGGGTAACCACATGTGTGACCAGTCGGTTGAAAAGTATCCATGGAGTTTCTCTGACCAATCCCTCCTAAGAATCAAGCCATAGAATTCTGGGATATCAGCCACTAGAATGTCGATAACCTGACATACCTTCGGGTTGGATGACAATCTTATGGTTACTTGATTAAGTTCACCAATCACTTTGACTTGAGATCGATCAAGCTGAACTATGCGCACTGCGGATTTTTGTGGTTGAACATTTAACTTGGCACATATTGATCTGGGTAAAATATTCGTTGAAGCACCAGAATCTACCAAACAATTGTGCACATTTTTATTGAAAATTTCATAAGTGAGAAGAAAAGGGGGAGTGTGAGATCTTGATCTTCCTCCAATCAAGGCGATGTCATTTGGATCAATATTATTGATCGTGTTGGTTGGAGGTCTTCCCATGTTGTGGGAAGCTACAGCTGTAGGCAAAGATGTAATAGGCACGGCATGTAATTCTTTCATCATTATCTTTTGTTGATGTTTCAATTTGCTCAATTCGTAAAGGGTAATATTAGCCCTAGTCTTTTTCATGTCGTCAATAATATTGTATTCCATTTCATCTGACACTATCAGTGTTCTTGATGGAGTTGTTTGATCTGGTTGGACTGGGCTAGATTGAGTCGCTTTAGCGGTCGTTTTCTTTGTTGCGACTTTATCTTTTATTGCAGAGCTTGTGCTCTTCTGCTTAGGGGTAGTTTGGGGAGGATCAAGTTGATTTTTGCTTCGTGTGCTAACCGGAAATGCTTCTTGATCTTCTTCTTGTGGGAGGATGAAATCCCACATTCCTTGTAATTCCACAACTTCTTCGTCATCAGTCTGTCCTTCAGTGGTACTTTCTTCTTCTTCCTCTTCTTCGGATTCGACATTTGAAATAGCGTTGGGTGGTTTCACATCCATTGAAGGACCTCTTTTAAAAGCTCTGTAGGGATTTTTTGAAGAAGTTTCTGCTACTTGTTTTTTTATGTCAATCATCTCATTGGACATGGTCTTTAATAATTTCTGCAATCCTTCCAAATCGAAAGGGTCTTTTGTTTGTTTCTTCTTGGAGTCTTCTTTGAAGGTGACTTTTTTAGACTTGTGTTCCTCTAACGCAGATCTCTTTTCCAGGGCTATTACGCGTTTCTCTACTGCTATCGCCTCTGTCAAGTTTTCAACTAAGGTTGTTTTATTTGCCCTATCCACGAAGATTGCTAAGTTTGATGGTAAGGCCGTAATATACCATTCACATCGTACTTCTTCGCTGGGTTGGGAAGCAGTGGGAATTTTGTTGAGGATCTTATTGAACCGTAAATTGAAATCTTTGATGGGTTCTCTAGCCTCGGCTTTAAGGTTGGATAGGTCATTGATTAACGTTGCCGTTGATCTATCATCACCAAACCTGGTGAGGAATTGACTTTGAAAATGTCCCAACTTGTGATAGACCCAGAGGGTAATGAAAAGTACCATGACCCGGCTGTTCCTTGCATTGTATAGGGAAAAAGGTGAACAACAGCATCTTCGTTAGTAACTCCGTTGAGATTGACAGAAAGCATGAAATTGTTTATGTGTTCTTCTGCTAGCATGCCTGCTTCTGGATTGAATTTGGGTAGCCATTTCTCAAGATGGGTCGGTATTTGACTCAAGGGTGGAGGCATTAAAACTGCCCTAGGATTATTCCATGGAGACTGGGCCATCGTTGAGTTGCTAGTGAATGAAAGTGCGGAAGATGATCCCTGTGGCTGGGAAGATGAGGATACTATGATCGTAGATGATTGAAGAAGGGTTGTGGGAGTTCCGGTAAGCGGATGAATGATGGTTTGGAATGAAGATGTGGGTGGCTGACTTCGCGGTGAGGGAGTTGAAATGGACGATGTAGATGAAAGAGTCTCAGTGTCAGACTCTTGTAGTGTTTTCCTTGCTCTTTTCCTGGTGGGGAGAGGGAATTCAGTTGGCTGGATGCCAAATTTTTCACTCTTTAATCTGGTCAGGGGATGAGCAGGATTGTACTGTGAAGTCACGTTGCTTTGAGATTTATCAGACCTCTGAGTAGAAATGGAAAATCCCTGGAGTTTGTGAATCAGAGTTTGAACTTCAGGGGGTTCAAAGGTAAATTGGTCTGAAATATTAAGGTGTGTAGTAGCGGTTAATACTCGAGCGACTTCTGACTCAAGATTTAAACTTGCTGGGGAAGTCGAGGGAGTTGATGAGGGCGATTTACTCTCAGAATGGTATTTAGATTTTGATTTAGGTGCCATTCATAGTTTGGGCCCTCCTTCTAGCGCCAAATATGTTGAAGCCCCGAAAATCGGGTCGACAACAAGGGGGATACCCACCCAGTCCGAACCTTGGTTGGCAGCTCCTTATCCGTTTGGTATAGCGGGTCCGACTGGGGATAATGGGACCAGTTTCCCAATCTAAGGGTGTGTGTGTGCAGAATTGGATATTGCTGATCTAAGGCTACTTAAAGCTAATCTAATTCAAAGTTTTAAACTAACTTTATGCTATTGTAATCTAATGAAAAACAGCACATCTAATCTATGCTAACCCGGGATGTATTTCTTCTATTATGCGATCTAAAAAGATTTCAGACAATAACTGGTAATAAAGATCATTCAGCTATCATAAGAATGGAAATCAATTAAGATAAACCACTTTGCATAAAAAGTTAGGCAAAACAGTTGTGAACAACATATCGCATAATAAGTTATTCATATATCAAACATAAATAAATGGCTCCACCGTACAAAAGTGCCAAATGGTAACTCACACATTCATGCAATAACATATAAACAACTACAGACTGTATATCACTTTAAGAATATAAGCAGAAATGGCCAAGAGATAAAAGTACCATTTATGACTGGTTCTACTCATAAGCTTCAAGCAACAATGATCTATCTCTCCTTGCTCTAACATCTACTAAGAGTACAGAAGTGCAACATCAGTAGCAGATATCAAATGCAAACATTAATAAACCTTGATCCATCCATTCATCAAAACCCCCTCCAAGGGTGCAAAAGTGCATGTTCTGAGGACAAGTTTTTGACAAATTTTTGGACCCTTCTCCAAATGCATGAGAAGGGTTTAAATACTGCTAACTAAAATAACTTAATTACATAAATTTCGGATACGGTTTAAATGACCGCCCTTTTTCTTAAGCAAAACTATTTCTAAAAATTGAATCTAATTCCTAATTATTTATGTATTTGCTCCTCAGTGCTGCGAGCATGCAACATTCGCCTGGGAAGAGTCGGCTGGTCCTCTTCTGCTTTTGTTTGAGCTATGAAAATAGAAATGGCAAGCGCTGGCACTACTTTCTAGTAAACTAGAAGGTATTTTTGAGAATCTTCCTTTGGCTGGGTGGATTTACTGCGTGTATACTTGGTAATAACCCAAATTTCTCTCAAATTGCTTATGCTTTTGCTATTTCGGTTTCCGTCCATGTGAATGACTAAGCAAGTTAGGGACTTTGCTTTCTGAACAATTTTCTTAGCGATGCACGATTAGCGCTAGGTGCTAATCGCACATCGAAAACTGCCTCCGTTCTTTGTTTCGGGCTTTTCTGGTGCATTTTCCGCCTTTAGCGCTTTTTCCTTTACCAGGTAGAAGTTTCAGGATTTTTCGTAAACATGCTGCTTTTGTGAGCTTTCTAACCCTGAATGTTGAATCACCTATTGACATCAGCATCTGTTGAGTGACACTCTGGAATCTGCGGTTCTGTTGCATGCAGCATCCGTTCATGAAGGCATCTCTTCTCTGTTCTCCGAGAATTGACGCTTTCCCCTTTTCCTTAGATGTTTCCTGCTCATTGCTTCATATTGTTTCCTGTTTTTCATTCCTGCAGTTCACGCAAAGGAAAAGAGTAATGATAATAAATACTGATACGAAAGGTCTAACCTCTATGAATGTATAAAATCATGACACTCATCGTGAACTGATTCTTCGAAAAACACAAAACTGTCCTTCTTGAATACTTTGGTGTACATTCATTAATTTCTTTTAAGGCGCGCGCCCAATTTTGGTTTATAGACAGCTTTTCTTGAATGTTGAGCCGAGGAAATTTGCGATGGGTGGTAGCAGCATCGCATCATCGCATTACCTAGATGTGTCATCACAACTTTTTCAGATTAGATTATCGCAGATCGCAGATCGCGTTTATCGCAGATCGCGACGAGTCGTTAAATCATTGGGTGTTGCTTATGCGATATTGCGATATGCGACGTCGCACATCGGCCGTCGGAGATTTCTTAAGATTTTCATTTAAGAGCGCTTCATAATGTATGCAATGCGACGAATTTCGCGTCGCTTCTTTGCAGTTCCTTATGCTCATAAGAAAATGCTTTATTCTCTTCTCGTGATGTGATATAGTTTTAAGGAGTTAAATACAAAAGTTTTTATAAAAATGTTTTTTGGATTTTTTATTAAGGGTCCCCATTTGCTTAGTGTTATTGCTAATACTAGACAAAGAGGGGGGTTGTTAGTGGCCAAAACAAATGCATATTAATAAATTAATTAGTAGTTTTGGCTTATTAAATTTTGGGGCGTGAAAAGTTTGGGATATGTGTAGATTAGGTGAAAGTAATGATATATTATTCTTATGTTTCTAAAATAAGCGACAGATGATAGTACAACACACTAGCCATGTGAGACTTAGTTATTTGTTTTCAATGTGAACCTGTAAGATGACAAACTTTATGTCATTTAACAGTAGAATTAGTGCATGTGTTTATCTTATTAAAACATGTCATTGTTACAAGGGCTAAATGCAAGCATGTTATCCATATCTTTTACACACATCAATAGCTTAAACAGCTCACCATATACCAGTAAAATCAAGGATTACCAAGAAAAGTAAACATTTTTCTTTCTATAATGAAACATTAGTGTTAATCATTGCAATCAAAGAATTACATCACAAAATATTTGTAATGACAACAGGTAGCATACAAACTGTTGAAAGCATTTAGTACTAAAACATGTGAGAAAGGACAAGTGTGCAAGGCAACCCCATATATGGGAAAACTGTGTCGAGATGAAAATGTTTGCAAAGGTACAGGAAGCTACAGTGATGGATACTCTGCACTTAGTATTAAAAAATTAAGTCCTAGCCATACTATTAACTTCTATTTAGTGAATCGACATGCAACCAAGCCATCGTTCAAGTTCTTAATAACATATACTTTGAAGCATTGTGTAATGATTACTGGTTGTAAGTGTTAGCTCTGCTGCATAATTTGGTATTTGCTAGGTCAAAGACACCGTGGCCGTGTGTTTTTTGCAAAAAGGGAGCTCGCAGCAGTTCATTTTATCCTTTCCCCTTCACTTTCTTTATACCCTTATTACTCTCGCTACCCCTGTTTCTCTCCGTTTTGCCTCCAAAACCCTCTATGAACCCATTTACCCCAAGCCCCCAGGTGCTAATAGCGTTACACCCATATGATTGCACCTTCGCAAAGTCCCCGGCCCGCGGCTTTCGCTGTGACATCAATCTTGTTAAACCCCGTTCAGTTCTGCACCGTCCAATCATTTGCCGCAGGATCTAACGTTGTTCGTGCCTCTCGCCACCAAAACCTGCGCACACGTTAACTCTCGATCACGGTGGTTTCCCACAAGTCCCATTTGCCACGGGTCGCTATTATTTTGGATCGCACGGTCGCGTACGAATACCGCCCACCTCCGATAAGCGGTGCGGGGAAACCACTTACCGTCGTCCCGTACAATCCCCGCGCATTATCTCCCGCGTAGCTCCTGCTCCCAATAGTCGTCGGATCTGCCCGACCGTGATTGGACGGCCCACATATGTCTTCGCCCATTTTCCCCGATAGCTCCCTCCGATTCAATCTCCTTCGTCCATCGGCAAGATCCGACGGCTGTTGTTTATTCCCTTCTCGCCCATGCATCCTCCATGTTTTTTTCATGCCTTTGACCTGTATCATTCACCCGAAGGATGAAGCGATCAGCTACCAAGTACTATGCGCAGTTAATATTTCAACTACTGCATTCAAGAGCAGTATAGCCGAAGAAGTAAGGACGTGCCTCGAGCGGTTAAATGTACTGATCAGTTATAAGCCCGTTTCATTTCATACTCCACCTGTGCAGGAAGGACGGCTAAGAAACAGAGAATGTCAAACTAATTTATTGAAGCAGAAGATTGTATCAAAGACCCATATTAAACAGTTAATGTGGTTGGTGGTCCATTATGACCCCTCCACGCATAGGATAGCAGATATTTTTGTAATCAACCTCCATATATACCGAGAAACAAGATGTAATGAGGGTTGATGGATATTGTTTTGATGTAAAGTTCAACTTCTGGAGACTGTAACTACTGTGATACCTGCAGCGTCTGGTCTTCATTTTCAGCTAATGCAAGCTTCTTTTGTTGTTAATTGCTCACTTTCCACTTCTTCTTTGTTCCAGGTTGTGCCTGTTATGCATTTTTCATGTGCTCTTAATTTTTAGCATTAGAGGGTTGTCATCCCACCTCTGTGTTAGAATCTAGTATGTATTATTGAATGTGTATGCAGGTTTCTGTTATTTTAATGCCAAAGAGCTGTCATCCTGCCTGTGCATTAAGAAATAGATTTACAGACCTTTTAACTGGTTGCAGCTGGCCATCACAGGGTCCTGTGCATCTGTTGGTGTGGTCAGTATTCTCCATGTTCACATGTTCCTTAAACTGTGAATAATTGGTGGTCTAAAGCCTTGTAGTCTAGAGGTGTTCACCCATGTCTGGGGTTAAGCATAGTAGAAGTGGTTATCTGGCTTGAATATGCATCATTCCTTCCATTCATCCACCATTTTCCAACATTTTTGTTGAGTTTGTAATGTTCCTGAGCATCTCTGATATACAACCTAGGAGAGTTTCTTGGGGTGATAACATTAATTGGCGCCGTTGCCGGGGAGAGGAGATTGAAGCTCAGCTTCCTTGGGAGAACGACACAGTTCCAAGATTTGATGATAGACAAGGTTTGGACACATTTCTGGTTGTAATCATCTATCTGGTGACTCCACTGGAGGAAGACCAACATTTGGCGACTCCACATTGAAGTTCTGGCTCAGTTTGTGAGACATACTCGAAGAAATCCTCAAAAATCACCAGCTGAACCAGTGCCTGACCCTGAGAGGGCTGTCAAATCGAGGAAAACATCACAGAAAGGGGCATCAGGATCAGGTAAGCCTAAGAAAACTCATGTATCTCTGAAAGATAAAGTGATAGTTGAAGATATACAGTTTGAAAATTTAGAGCTCAGCACTGTTAATAAGGAAATTCCTTCAGAGATTAATACAGCCCCTTGTGCAATTAGTTCCCCTCTAAATCTCAATCCAAAGAGAGTTTCCCATACAGTCCAAAACATCCCTTTGTCTTTGCCATCCATCACATTACTCCCTACCATTCAATCTGCCAGTATCCTTCCACATACCCCAGTCATGGCAGGTCAGCAAGCACCTACGAAAATAGAAATAATTGTAGTTGCCAGGTATGGACCCTTGGTCTTGCCTTTTCCTTTAAATCCCATGCCTATGGGATAATATCAAAAATATATGCCTAAGTTCACTGGCACAGAGGGAGTAACAGCTGAAGAACACCTTGAAGCTTTTTATAGTTACGCTGATAATTTAGATATAAGTGAAAATGATGTGTGGATGAGAGTTTTTGTCCACATCCTTGATGGAGAGGCCAGGAAGTGGTTTAGAGAAATAGCCCCTAGATCTATTGCTGATATTGAAGCTTTAGATGATGCATTTTTGAAGCACTGGCAGATAAAAAGGACTTGTTGTATTATCATACTGATTTTGGTAACTTGAAGAGGGAAAATGGTGAATCACTGCCTGATTTTAATAAAAGATTCAACAGTATGTATAGTAAGATACCAGCTGAGGTAAAGCCTACTCCTACCTCTACCAAACTCACTTATGCCAATGCTTTTGACTCTGATTTCTACGTGTTTTTGAGAGAAAGGAGATGTGCTACTCTGGCAGACATGCAGGATGTAGCCCTAGAAGTAGAGTCTAATATCATGGCTGCAGAAAAGCTCAAAAGTCAAGCTGACAGAAGGAGGCAGAGAGGTCAGGCTTCTACTTCCTCTACATCATCTTCAGAGCCTAAATTAGACAAAATGACTAAGATGATAGAGTCATTGGCTGCTAAAATATCTAAGCTGAAGGTTGAGCAAAATTCAGGAAAAACAAGGCAGCAGAACACATTTGCTCCAAGAAATCCAAATCCATTCAGAAGAGAAAATGAGTAGTTACAAATAATTCAGAGGGGTGAAGAATCAAAAGAAGAACAGAAAGTTAAAGCTCCTTTCCAGAATGTAGTCATGGAGGAGGAACAGTTTGAAGATGAGGATGAAATTCATTGCATGGAAGATAAAGGCAGCGCTGCATTTTTTACTTTGGCTGCTTATGAAGAATCATTGTTGCAGGAACAAGACAGTCAAGAATGGGATAGAGAAGCTATCCTACAAACTGGTGAACAACAAAGATACAATCTGAGGTCGAATGTAAAAAATGTCAAGCAGAGTCCTGCCCAAAGAGCTGCTGTCCAAACAGAGTCACAGAATATCAGACAGAGAAGGCCAGCAGCTGACCCAGTCATCTTAAAAGCACCAGTTCAAGAGGTAAGAGGTTCTGATAAGTTGCCTCCCTCTTACAGCTTTGAGTCAGAAGTCCATAAATTAAAAATATGTGTGCCTCTGGTAGAGTTGGTAAAGAGTGAAGTATTTAGAAAGTCTATCCTTGAGGCCCTTGAGCTGGAAATCACACAAACCTCCACTGACTCTGTCAATTTGCAAGATGACAAACCTGCCATTGTGCTTAGCCCCATGATTGAACCTGCTGATAATAATTCTCCATATTTTTATGTCTCCTTGACCATTCATGACAAAATCCTCCACAACTTCCTGTTAGATACAGGGGCCAGCCACAATTTGATGCCTAAAGCTGTCATGGAAGAGTTGGGCCTTGATATCACTAGACCCTATCATGATTTATTCTCTTTTGATTCAAGGAAAGTGAAATGCCTAGGATTAATCAAAGACCTGGCCATTACCTTAACTCAGTTGCCCATGAAGAGTATGATGATGGATATTGTGGTAGCAGATGTGCCTCCCAAGTTTGTCATGCTGTTGTCTAGATGATGGATTAAGAGACTAGGTGGGACATTACAAAATGATCTATCTTATGCCACTGTCCCAGTTTTTGGGGGTGAAAGAAAGAGGTTGTACAGAGAAGAACAGTTGGCATATATCATCAGTAATGAGAAGAATCCTACCAATCATCCCATATATGCAGTGGACACTGACTTTGGAGCATGTATTCTTCAAATAGAAGAATCTCAGAAGGCCTCAATGCAGATCAGGAAACCAACAAATCAGGCCGAGGAAGAGCAAGGAAATCAGGTTTGGGAGATGTTTTTTGATGGAGCATGTTCCAGGGAAACTGCAGGAGCAGGGGTGGTGCTAGTATCTCCAGAGAAAGAAAGCACACAGCTGTCTTTTAAGCTAGCTTTTCAAGTCACAAAAAATATAGCAGAATATGAAGCTCTTCTATTGGGCCTTAAGACAGCAAAAGACAGAGGAATCAGGAACATAAAGGTGTTTGGAGATGCTAATTTGATCATTCAGAAAGTAAATAAAACATTTCAGGCAAAGCACCCAAGGCTGATAGCATACAGAGATGAGGTATGGAGACTCAAAGATTCCTTTGAAAATTTTTGTATTTCATATATTCCTAGAGCCAAAAATCAGCTTGCTGATTCCCTTGCTGTGTCTGCTAGTCTATTTATCCCTCCCATGCCTCCCAAACTAGTTTATGAAGTCCAAATGAAATATATACCATCCTTGCCTGATAATGTCCAACATTGGAGAGTTTTTGAAGATGATGATGAATTAAATAGGTTCCTTCAAGTCATTTATGAGTTTTCCGAAATGAAAATTGACCAAGAGAATGAAGCCTTGGAGGAAAGTCCTCAATCCCAGCTTAGAAATAAAATTGGTAAAAATAGCATTGTCCAGCTTCCTAGCAATCATATTCCTAAGGGTTTAATTCCTCTAGAAAGACTGTTTGACCAGAATGATGTTCCTTACAAGGTTGCCCAAAAAGAAGATCAATCTGCAGTCTGTAAGCATGATATCGAGAGTCCAGGTCAGCGTAGATACATAAATTTTTCCACCCAACTATCTGCTGACCAAAGTTCTGAATACTGCAAATTAACGAAGCAATTTGCTGATGTGTTTGCCTGGGAATACAGTGACCTGAAAACCTATGATAAAAAAATTATTCAGCATAAAATACCTCTGGAGAAAGACACCATTCTTTTCAAACAGAAGCTGAGACCAATAAATCCTATGCTTCTTCCTCTAATTGAAAAAGAAATCGAAAAATTGTTGGCTGTCATGATCATAGTCCCTCTCAGATATTCAAAATGGGTAGCAAATTTGGTGGTATTGAGAAAGAAAAGTGGAGAAATCAGACTGTCTGTTGATTTCAGAAACTTAAATAAATGCTCTGAGAAAGACAACTATCCTCTACCCAAGATGGAGCATTTGTTGCAGAAGGTCTCAAGAGCCAAAGTAATGTCTTTCCTAGATGGATTTTTAGGTTTTAATCAGATTGTTGTGCATCCAAATGACCAAGAGAAGACTGCATTCACCACTCCTTGGGGCACTTTTATGTATGCCAAGATTCCTTTTGGGTTGATGAATGCTGGAGCTACCTTTCAGAGAGCTATGGATATAGCATTTGTGGGAGAGAAGGATAAATTTGTCCTTATCTACCTTGATGACATAACAGTATACTCCAGCAGCCATCAAAATCCTTTGCAACATTTGAAAAAAGTGTTCCTAAAGTGCAGGAGATTTGGAATTTTAGTCAATCCTAAAAACTCACAATTTGATTTAGAAGAAGGCAAGATGTTGGGATATATTGTTTCTGTTGCAGGTGTCCGGATTGATCCAGAAAGAGTAAAAGAAATACAGACTTTGTCTGTCCCGAGATCAAAGAAGGATATTCGATCCTTTTTGGGCAAACTTAATTTTGTAAGAAGGTTTACACCAAATTTTGCAGAACTGGTAAAGCATGTTACATCCATGTTGAAGCAAGGGTCGGAGATGAAATGGACTGATGCAACAAGAAAATCATTTGAGTTTATTAAAAAAGCTATTATGGAGGTCCCACTTTAATAAGTCCATATTACAGCAAGGAGTTCCATATATTTTCATTTGCCTCTGAAGACACTATTGCGGCAGTTTTATTGCAAGCTGATGAAGAAATTTTAGACCATCCAGTAGCTTTTTTCAGCAAGAACTTGAGGGATGCTAAACTAAGGTATGATATTATTGAAAAACAAGCATATTCTCTTATCAAATCCTTGAAATCTTTCAGAGTTTACATTCTGCATTCCAAGATAATTGCATATGTACCCTCTGCTGCAATAAAAGATGTCTTCACACAACCTGATGCTGATGGAAGAAGGGCTAAATAGATTGCAAAATTGATTGAATTTAATATAGAACTGAAGCCCACCAAGCTGGTCAGAGGTCAGGGTATTTCCAAGTTATTGGCTGAAGAAAATTGCAGATCATTGGATATTGATTTCCTGTGCACAATTGCAGAAAGTGGTCAGACAGATGAAGAAGAGGAAGCAACTAAACCAGACAGAGAGAAGTCAATGGCAGAAAATATAGCTTCTTGTGATTTGCATTCTGCAATAGTTAAATTCTTGCTGAAGATAGAAATTCCTTCAAACTTTAACCAAAGTCAAGCTAGAACAATAAAGCTTAGGGCAGTTAAATATTGCATCAATGCAAATCTGCTCTATTTGAAGGATTCATCTGGAATTCTTTTGAGGTGTCTGGACAAAGAACAGTCAATAGAAGTCATGCAGTAGTTTCATTCCACCATGTGTGGAGGACACCATTATTGGAAAACCACTGCCCATAAGATTCTCAAAGCTGGGTACTATTGGCCCACTTTGTTTTCTGATGTATTTTCATTTGTTAAATCTTGTGACAGGTGCCAAAGATTTGAAGGAAAGCAGCGGTTGAAGTCCCTGCCCTTAAAACCAATACATGCAAAAGGACCTTTTCAGCAGTGGGGCTTGGATTTCATTGGAGAAATCAATCCACATTCCAATGGCCAACACAGATGGATATTAGTAGCCACTGGTTATTTCACTAAGTGGATTGAAGCAGTCCCTACCAGAAAGGCTAATCATAATGTGGTCATAAAGTTTTTGATAGAGAATATCTTCAGCAAATTTGGTTGTCCACATAAATTAGTCATAGACAATGCACCAGCCTTCAGGGCAAAAGAATTGGTGGATATGTGTGATTCAATGGGTATAAAACTGGTTCATTCCACCTCGTACTATCCTCAAGGTAATGGTCTAGCAGAATCTTCAAATAAAAGCCTGATAAGGATAATTAAGAAGATGTTAGAGGACAATAAAAAGAATTGGGATTCTAAGCTCAAGTATGCACTGTGGGCTGACAGAGTGACCATTAAAAAATCCATAGGGAATTCTCCTTTCAAGCTGGTATCTGGCACTGAAGTTGTATTCCCAATTCAGTTGACTCTCCCTGTGGCAAAATTCCTTCAAGCAGAACAGAATGAAGAAGAAGACATGGCAAAGAGGATCACTGATTTAGCAGAAGTACATCAGATTAGAGAATAGCTGGTTGAAAAGGCTACAGCACATCAGAAAAAGGTCAAGGAAGCTTTTGACAAGAAGGAAAAAACAGATAATTTTCAGGTTGGAAACATGGTGTTGAAATGGGATGCACTAAAAGAAAAGAAAGGCAACCATGGGAAATTTGACGCTTTCTGGACAGGCCCTTTTATAATTTCTCAGATTCAAGGGAACAACACCTTCATACTGGAAAGTATGGGAGGAGAAGCAGTTTTTGATGGCCCAGTTAATGGGCGATTTTTGAAAATTTATGTGTTTTAAGGTCTTTTGGCCTTAAAGGTTGTAAATATTTGGTTTTATCAGTTTTAATCAGACTCCATGCCCAATGGAACGCTAGGAATTTTGCTAATTTGTTTTCATCAGGAAGGCAATGATCTACAGGTTCTTGAGACCTCACAGGGAGGATCTCATCCCCAGAAGGAGCCAGTGTTAGCTCTGCTGCATAATTTGGTATTTGTTGGGTCAAAGACACCGTGGCCGTGTGTTTTACAAAAAGGGAGCTCGCAGCAGTTCATTTTTTCCTTTCCCCTTCACTTGCTTTATACCCTTATAACTCCCGCTACCCCTGTTTCTCTCGGTTTTTCCTCCAAAACCCTCTATGAACCCATTTTCCCCAGGCCCCCAGGCGCTAATAGCGTTACACCCATATGACTGCACCTTCGCAAAGTCCCTGACCCGTGGCTTTTGTTGTCACATTAGTCTTATTAAACCCCGTTGAGTTCTGCGTCGTCCAATCATTTGCCGCAGGATCCGACATTGTTCGCGCCTCCCACCGCTGAAACCTGCCCGCGTGTTAACTCGCGATCATGGTGGTTTCCCACCACTCCCATCTGCCATGCGTCGTTGTTATGTTGGATCACGTGGTTGCGTACAAATACCGCCCACCTCCGATAAGCGGTGCGGGGAAACCGCTTACCACCGTCCCGTACGATCCCCGTGCGTTATCTCTCGCGCAACTCCCGCTCCCGATAGTCGTCGGATCTGCCCAATCGCAATCCGATGGCCCACATCTGTCTTCGCCCGTTTTCCCTGATAGCTCCCTCCGATTCAATCTCCGCCGTCCATCGGCAAGATCCGACGGCTGTTGCTTATTCCCTTCTCGCCCATGCATCCTCCATGTTGTTTTTGTGCCTTTGACCTGTATCATTCACCCGAAGGATGAAGTGATCAGCTACCAAGTACTCTATGCAGTTAATACTTCAACTACTGCATTCAAGAGTAGTATAGATGAAGAAGTAAGGATGTGCCTCGAGCAGTTAAACATACTGATCAGTTATGAGCCTGTTTCATTTCATACTCCACCTGTGCAAGAAGGACGGCTGAGCAACAAAGAATGTCAAACTAATTTATTGAAGCAACAGATTTTATCAAAGACCCATATCAAACAGTTAATGCGGTTGGTGGTCCATTATGACCCCTCCACGCATAGGATAGCAGATATTTTTGTAATCAACCTCCATATATACCGAGAAACAAGATGTAATGAGGGTTGATGGATATTGTTTTGATGTAAAGTTCATCTTTTGGACATTGTAACTACTGTGATACCTGCAGCGTCTGGTCTTCATTTTCAGCTAATCCAAGCTTCTTTTGTTGTTAATTGCTCACTTTCCACTTCTTATTTGTTCCAGGTTGTGCCTGTTATGCATTTTTCATGTGCTCTTGATGTTTAGCATTAGAGGGTTGTCATCCCACCTCTATGTTAGAATCTAGTATGTATTATTGAATGTGTATGCAGGTTTCTGTTATTTTAATGCCGGAGAGTTGTCATCCTGTCTGTGCATTAAGAAATAGATTTACAAACCTTTTAACTGGTTGCAATTGGCCATCACAGGGTCCTGTGCATCTGCTGGTGTGGTCAGTATTCTCCATGTTCATCTGTTCCTTAAACTGTGAGTAATTGGTGGTCTAAAGCCTTGTAGTCTAGGGGTGTTCACCCATGTCTGGGGTTAAGCATAGTAGAAGTGGTTATCTGGCTTGAATAGGCATCATTCCTTCCATTCATCCACCATTTTCCAACATTTTTGTTGAGTTTGTAATGTTCCTAAGAATCTCTGATATACAACCTAGGAGAGTTTCTTGGGGTGATAACAGTAAGAATATCAAGAAGATTATATCTATCGATATTATAAAATCGTCTTTTTGGTACTTATTCTTTGAATCGACACATGATCAAACATATCATTTGAGTGCTTAATATCATTTACTGCTTGTAAAATAGTCAATAAGATGCACAAGGCTCCGCAACCAGCATTCGTTATAGCAAATTGAAATGATGTGTCGACCCCCTCCACATACTTCTTCCATATGTTTCCTCGTTTTTCGGCAATGATTTGGTGAAATGTTACATAGATTCAATTAATCGACACTTATGGATTAATGGATAAATAAATAAATAAATAATAAAAAATTGACATAATTTTATGATTAATTGAAGCTTCGTGGCCAGTAAATGTGAGTTGGTGAATCAACTTGTAATCAGGACATTGTTCAAATGCTTGATAACATATTAAAATAATAATTAAGGCTTAATCCTACAAAATTTACATTCCTGGTAAACATAAACATGTATTTGATAAATCAACGTGCAACCCATAAATCATTCCAATGCTTAATAGCATTTACTCTAACGCATTGTGGAATGATTAATGGTTGTTAACAAATCAAGAAGATTGTATATATCGATATTATAAAATAATATTTTCAAAATTTATTGGGCGAATTGGTGTGTAATCAAGACATCGTTCGAGTGCTTAATAGTATTTACTGGTCGTAAACAAATTAAGAAGCTCTACATGGCTCCCCAACCAATATAAATTCTAGCAGATTGGAAGGATGTGCAGAAGAGAGATATGTGTGCGAGAACCTTTGTTCCCTCATTCTACACCTCCACATACGTTACCCCTCTATACATATCAACTTCTCGCAGCGCAGATTGGCAGATATTAACAACTTATACATGGCTTAATCCTATGATTAACAGTTATCTTTTCAAATCTTAATGGAAAGTAATATTGAAATCATAAGCGTTCATACCTGAGTAATGGTAAAATAATGATATATTTAGAGCTTCTGCGAACTAAATTATATTGAATTTTTCTTGTGGTTCTTGTTTGTTCGTGCCACTGAGTTGTCTCAATAATTCATTGTTCATACTAAGAATAAATTGCAACAGGTTCCTCTTGTCTAAAAGTTGTCTAAGTTAGAATGAAAGAGGGAACATGGGCCAATGAAATATGGACCCTTGTTAAGAATCCAGAAGTGAATTGGGAAACAAAGCTTAGTTATTTTGTTTCAGCATTGTAGAAAGCAACACGGCTTAGTATACATTACTAAGTAAACCCATAATGTTTACAACATCTAAGGCCAAAGTTTAGTACACAAAAAGGAATGAAGCAGCAAGTTCAATTGACATCTGTGAGAAACTCATAGCTTATAAATCTACTCTTTATGGCAAGAGTATTTATAGTACCCTTTGTCTTATTTGCTTAGTTATCATCTCATTGTGAGAAGGATGATGAAGAAGCTGAGAGACCTCTATCTTGCAATACAAAAAGAGGTAACTGATTCTGATTGTATTTTATTCAATACTTAAAACTAGCAACCATTAAAGATAAGAAATTAGAAAATGGGGTGACAACAGCTCCAGGATTTTCAAGGAAAATTTAAGTATATGCAGAGGACTCAATCTGAGATCTATGTTTACTTAGGTCATGCCCATATCAACAGAGATTTCTAAAGCAATGCAATCAAGATGATTGCTTCAAGAACATTGTCTTAGAATCCATGTGGATATATTTCTATCTACTACACCGGCTACTTACACATAATCACATTGAATATAATAAAGCATCAACTGTAATTTGTCCAAATTTCATGAATTATGGCATTTGTTCTAATTGCATGTAATCTAGTTATTGTTTACTAATTTCGCTATATGTATTTATGTCAATATTGAAATTTTAAATGATTATAGAAATATAATATTTATGATTTAAATTTTGCTTTTTATGTTGCAATTGTTTCAATAACTATTGAAATAAATGCAACTGGCGGAGCATCTATATCTATCATGCATATTCGATCTTGGAAATAGAAAACTAATAAAACAAGTTCAGTTATGTTATTGCAAACATTCATTAAATTGAGGATATTTGCAAATAAATGAGACAATCATCATAGCCGTCGTCAAAGCCTCTAGAGTTGATAATCATGTAATTCCTTTTTTTCCTATTTTAAAATTGTATTGCAACCTTTGAGAAATAGGGAAATTAAATTAGGAAAAATATTTTAAAGTTAGGGAAATATTTTGTGGTTTACAGAAAGATGGGGAAAATAAATTTTAACACTCGGAGTATGGTAACAGCGAAATCAATGGTGATCTACATTGATGTAGGATATAGCAAACAAATAAAAAAGAGGTATACATATACATGTTACCAATGGGAACTAAATGTTATTTATTCAGTAAATCTGATAAGATGTTATTATGTTGTTCAAAGATGGGCATGCCAAGAACTACGCAGCAGCCCTCTTCCAAATTCCTAGTTCGATAACGAGGTAAGGTGGAACGCTTCTATGCTCCAATTTCATCTGATCACTTTTTTTGTATTTTATTTTTTTGGTTGGGTTGTTTGACCTTGTATTTCTATTTTTGTTTGGATTTTGAAGGTCCATCCAGAGTAGACAACTCTAGGAGATTGACTTTATGGTTGTGTATCTTTGTTCTGACTGGATTCTTGGGAGTTTTGTAACTTTTCTTTTGCAGTATGTGACTATTCATTTATACAGTTTCATTTCAGACTGCATCCTAGTTCATTGCACTATGAGATTGGGTAGGTTTTTGTTGTTCTTAGTTGGGTTAGTATTCTATTTAATGTAAAAGGTTTTGTTAGTTTAGCTCATCCATAGCATTCTTGTATTCCAATCTTTCTTTTTTTTGGTAAAATACAAGATTCAATCTTAGTGAGGTAGAGTAAGGCATGGAGTTGATAAAGGAGGGGAGTCAAGCTAGTGTCACCAAGAAAGCATTGGTCAAGGTGAGGCTATAGATCCCAACCCTATCAATAGAACTAATTTTAATAACCCTGCATCTGATCAACAAAACTTTGGCAAATAGCTTGGATATCTCAAGATTCTTCAGGAACAACTCATAAGAGACAAATATGATGACCGGAATATGATCATATCATTCATGAATGATCTCCAATGCAATTAGTGGCAGATGTAGGATAGATTAGGGAATCTGCAAAGGAGATAGGGGTGTCTACAAGAAAAACTAGACTACTTTGAAGGCAGATTCGCTCACATGGAGAAACATGTACACTATGTTTCAGCCTCCACAATCACTTGGCTCAAGACCAAAGAATTTTGTTCAGTAACTACCCCTCATAGTTAATGGCTCCTGGTTGTGTACTAATCCTGAATTTTTTATGGTTCTATTTACCTTTTCATTTTTGGACAGTGAAACAATTTATCACAATTTGTAACGGTTTTTTACTAATTACCTACTAGTCAATAAATCTAGTAAGAGTGAGGCTGGTAATATTTTGTCAAGTTATTCTCAACAATGTAATCTTTTTGCATAAATGAAAACCTGAGATTCACAAAAACTCATAATATTATATGTTGACAAAAATTAATGCATATTACGAGTTACATACATGCAACACAAACATAGAGCCACAATTCACCATAATTATATAATTGGAGGAACTTATTACTTGTGCGGCAGAAGAATCAAGGCATGTGACTATGTGCAGAGATAAAGTAATTGCTAAATTTGTTTTACCAATCATAACATTAAGCCTTAATTAATTTTTTAATATGCGCTAGTCTGTGGTGCGGGAAGTTGATTGAGTTTATGTGACATTTCGTCAAAACGTTGTTGCAGAACAAGAAAATATGTGTATCAAATAACATGAAAATTGATGATTTGTTGTGCAGAAGAAGTGTACGAAGGGGGAATATGTGAAGAGGTGCGGATGTGGGGGAATAAAATTTCTCACCCACAACACTCTTCCACATGTCATTTCAATTTGTTAACAGTAAATGATGTTAAGCACTTCAACGATGTCTTGATTACTCATTGATTTATCGAACAAATGCCCAAAAGACTTATATTTACTGGCATAAAAAGATTTTGTTAATTGTACAATTAAACCCTCAATTAATTTTTTAATATGCAGTGATCTAAAATGTGAGAGGTTGGTTGAGTTTATGTTATATTTCACCAAAACGTTACTATTGAACATTAAAATATGTGTCTCAAATAACGTCAGAACTGACCTTTTTGCAATATGTGGAAGGAGTGTACAAAGAGAGAATGTATGCAAAGTTTCCCAAGCAAAGGGATAAAGGTTCTCATGCACATATGCCTCTTTTGCAAATCCTTTATTCTGCACACTAAAATTTAAAATCTTTCCATTCTACAGAGTTAAGTTACGAAACTAGTTTTAAAATGCCAATTTAAAATTAGTTTCAAAGTTATGAATTTAGTTAATAATAATATTAATCCTTAATTAATGTTTAAATATATGCTACTCCCCAACATTGGAAGTTGATTGAGTTTATGTGACATTTCGCCAAAACATTTTCGTGTAACAAGAAAATATGTGTGTCAAATACTTTGAAAGTTGACGTTTTATAGCATGCAGAAGAAGTGTCCGGAGGGAGAGTCCACGGAGGTGCGGATGTGAGCGAATAAGGGTTCTCCCACACATGTCCCTCATATGCACATCATTTCAATCTGATAGAACGGATACTAACTACGAAGCTCTTTGCACCTTCTTGATTTGTTTAGAACTAGTGAACATTACACAATGTTTGAGAATAAATGTTATCAAGCATTCAAACTATGCCATGCTTATGCTAGATTAAGCCTTAATTAATTTTTGAATATGTTTTGATTGACACCAAGACAAGTTGGTTGAGTTTATGTGATACTTCGATAAAATTTTGTTGCAGAATGTCAAAATATCTACATCAAAATTGAGTTTTTTCACTGTGCAGAAGGTGAATGTATGCACAAATGTGGAAATGGTGGAACAAAGGTTCTCGTGTGCATACCCCTCTTCTGCACATCCTTTACTCCGTACACTAAAAATTTAAATGCTATATTAAAAAATGGAGAATCGTTTTAAAAGGCTAATTTTTATCCTAACATGAACCGGTAGAAAATTAACGTGCCCATGTAGCTTGTCGTTAAAATGTCAATGTGTCGAAGGGAAATGCATGCAGAGATATGGTATGTGCTCTGTTATTCACCATATCGAGTTAAGTTACAAAATCGGGTCGTGGAGAGAGTTAATTGTCTACCCTTATTCCACATTCGATATACACGTAAACTGAACTTTTCATGCTCCAAACTTTAACAAGCCAAAACTGCTAATTAATTGATTAATGTGTAGTATTGTGCAAAAGAGAAGTGTGCGGAACAAATGCGCTGAGAGAGAATGTATGTGCAAGTGCATAACATTGCAAAAGAATGTTAATGTTCTTTGTTTTGCACACGTGTTCTCTTGCACAACACTACTTTCTCACACATATTAAAAACACACTTCATTTGATATTGGATAATACACAAATGTGAAATCCCTAATTCACTTAGTATTGAGGAAATGTGAATATAAAAATTCCTTGACTCTATTTTGATAGTAAAAAATTGGCTAGTAGTGAAACAATTTGAGAGATTAAATGTTATTAACCACTCAAACGATATCAACGAAGTTACCAACTTAAGAAGAGCTGTATCAAGTTCTCATTTTTTTAGAGGTTGCAAAAAAATATCTGATTTTGAAAAGTGTTAATGTAAAATCAACCTTATTTTTTGGAACATATTTTTGACACTTTAATTTTTCCTATTTATTAAGTATAGAAAACATTTTTTTGAATGTTAGTGATTTTCATGCCAATTTTGAAAAATATTGATGCAGTGTCAATCCCCTTTTTTAGGGCTTATTTTTGACACTTTAAATTTTCTTATGTATTAAGTATAGATAAAAAAAATTAAATGTTGGTGATTTTCATACTAATTTTGAAAAGTGTTGATATAACATCAACTTTTATTGGGGGGTGGAATATTTTTGACACTTGTAATTCTCTTATGGCCTAAGTAAGTACTTTTTTTTAAATATTGGTTATTTAACCATTTTTTCGAGTTGTCTTCTTCTTCTTCTTTCTTCGAATGCTTGTTTTTTAAAGGTTTTTCAAGTTTGTCTTTTTTATTTTTACTTATAATGTTTTTTTGTAATGAATTTTTTTTTTTTTTTGCAAAGTTTAAAAATAGATATAAATAAATAAATAAATATCCATTTCGGGACCTTTTTGCTAAAAATGACATGTCAAATAAAGGATTTTTATGGAAAAAATTGCACCAAAAAAATTTGAAAAAAAAAATAGCAATTTTTATGAATTGTATATCTAGAGATCATAACAATTGCTTTTGTTTTTCAAAAATAATGATTTGCATAAATTTTTAAATAAAAATAGCAAATCAAAAAAAAAATTGTGAAAAAATCAGCATTTAAAATAAACCAAAGTAACAAATTAAAACTATATTGTTTATAATTATTAAAAAAAATGACAAGAACATTTCAAACAAATATTTAAAGAAAATATGACATTATAAAAAACCAGGGAAAAAAATTGTAAAATTATAAATCAATAAAATGTAAATTTATTAAAAAAATTATTGGCAAAAGAAAATTAATATATATATATATATATATATAAAATAATCAAAAATTTAAAAAAAAATAATAATAATAAATATAATATATTTTATATTTTATTTTTATTTTTAAAAAATAAAATAAATAAACATTCAAAAAAATAAAAATTAAAAATTAAAAATATTAAAAAAAAATAAAAAATAAGAATAAGAAAAATATGAGAGTTCAGTGAATTAACAAATAAAAAATAAAACGAATAAATTAAAAAACACACACACAACAAAATTAAAATAATGAAAAAACTAAATAACTAAATAAGTAAAGAAATCAAATTTAAAAGATAATTTAAAACAAAAACACACACATACACACCAATAAACACCAATAAAGAAATTTAATTATAGTTCATTTATATTTTTCATTTTTCACTTATTTTATTTTATTATTTTTAAATTTTTTTAAATATTGTGTTTGAATTTTTGTATTTATGGGTTATTTTAGGTTTTTTTATAAATCGTTAATGATTGATGTTTTTTTTCTTATAATTCTTTTGTCAAGTTGTCTGAGTTCGACTACATCCTTGACATGTGGCTTGAGAAACCATGACCCAAGAGTATCAAATCACTAGAGAATCATACCTGGTCTAGGCCACACCAACACTTAACATGGCTAAATTTTTTCCCACGAAGTTTCGAACCGGTGAGCTTCACATCACAGAGCGACTTAATAGTACACCCCATCGTTGTCTAGTCTACGCCTTATGGTTAGTTTTGTTTTTGTTGTAAGCGTAGGTCACCTGTTCAAATCTTGTTATAGATATTCAGCAACTATATGGCTTGTGCATATTGTATCGCATCGACAAGAGGGTATTTAATATGATATTACAGGCAGAGGAAAGGCGAAGTGTCAAAAGGACTTCTGGACTGGGACGCAGCCGACAAAGAACATCTAGGCGAAGAATAAACAAACTGGCAACATTGAACCCAACGTGAATCGAACACGCAACATTCT
This sequence comes from Pinus tabuliformis, assembly GCA_031772625.1. NCBI lineage: Eukaryota > Viridiplantae > Streptophyta > Pinopsida > Pinales > Pinaceae > Pinus > Pinus tabuliformis. Next base: position 1,685,799,524 of record CM062816.1, on the reverse strand, counting down.
GATTTGGAGTCAGACACGCTACCATTGCACCACGGATACCTATTTATTAGTCTTTGGAAGTTCACGTAATCAAGTTGGGCGAAGGTCGCGGCGGAGCTGGGCGAAGGTCGCGGCGGAGCTGGGCGGAGGAATCGCTGGCGGCCAGAGCCGGAGGTTTTTCCGGGTGGCGACGGAAACCAGGCCATTCCTCCGCCTAGGTAGACTACTCCTTTCTAATTTTGTAAATTTTGTTTTGTTTTTTTTTTTCATTTTTTTTATTTATCTATTTTTTTTCCTTTTTTTCGGTTGAGGGGTTATGTCGATGCTCGACTAGCACCCCGACATACTATGTGTCAATTTGATAGCTTATTTTTAAGCGTTTGTTACAATAGATCAAGTCTGACTACACTTTGTGTCAATTTCATGGTTAATTTATAATATTTCATTGCAATGGGTAAAGTGTGCCCTCATTATGTGTCTCTTTGATGAAATTTTCATTGTAATGTGTCAAATTATCTTAAGTTAAGATTTTAAAATATTTGTTTTATCTATATATATATATATATATATATATATATATATATGACTCTATCATATAGGTATTCATATAGGTATTCATTTTTAAGTAATTTTTTAGTCATGATATTTGGTTTAATACCATGAATAAAAAATGTTGGAATTTCAACCCCAAAAAAATTGTCGATGCAACATCAACACTATTTTTATTTCATGGTGATTTTTCATGTTTATTGCACACAAAATTTATATTTTAATGTCATTGTTAAAAAAAAAAAAAAAAAAATTGTTCCAACATCAACACTTTTCATTTTCAATGTGTTTTTACATGTTTTTTTACACAAAAAAATTGGTTTCTATTGTATTGTTAAAAAAATGTTGTAAAATTATCTTGAATAAAATAAAAATTATTGTTCTAGCATCAACACGTTTTTGGGTATTTTTGCACAAAAAAGGGGTTTTTTAGATAGAATTTTCGTTTTGAGGTTACGTCACTCATTAAGTCAGTAACTTTGTTTATCTTGATTATGTATAGATTTGCCGAATAAATGTCGAAAAGAATTACATTTATTGGCAAGTGAGGCTTTAGTTAAATGTAGGATTAAACTTTATGTTTTTTTTTTTTTTGTAACAAAACATTATTTCATATTTTTTGTATAATTTTTTTGAGATTTGTATCCCAAATCGAACATTAGGCTTCAACTAACACGGAAAATAGCACTTCCCTAAACAAGCAATAACCCAATGCAATAAAATCAATGTTTAAATGTCATTGTATCATTACGTAAATCTAAATAGAATATGAATTAGGATATTAATAATAAAGTATGTTGATATCGATTTCTAAAGTGTGTCAAACACAACAATCATGAAATGCAATCCTATGAATTGGACTATCTCAAGTGTGAAATTAAGAAAAATGCATATGGTTTATAATAACCGATATCGGAATAGTCTTTTGTGATTGCAGGTCGAGAAAATTAATACTAGTCAAATTGATGACGATCAGTGGTAAGAATACCATTAAAATCAATAGCAGTCAAATGTTCTTTCATAAATTTGATGTCAATTCGTGATTTAGATGACTTGTGGCCTTCGATGCACTATATGTAGGCATGTCGGCTCTGAACTGATTTATAAAATCTTTGTGAAATCAATTTGCTTCATTTGTTATAAACCTAAAGAGCGTTATCGAGGTTTGATCTATCATATGTCAATTGTTTTTTGAATTTCCTTAATCTTGTTATAGGCCCATTAACATTGAACACGTTTCTAAAAGCTCTATGCAAGTGGTTGATTTGTTTATTTTGAAGCTGACAAGTGTGATCAGGATTTGCTTTATCATATGTCTATTGTTTTTTGAATTCTCGGTCTTGTTGGTATCATTGTTGTCAGAAATTTTCCTCTAGTCAAGTGCCTTCTGAAATTGTTTTTGTTTTAAGCCTAAATTACTCTAAATGAAAACTCTGTTAGGACTTTGAAAAAGGATTTCAATATTATTGTCTTTATTAATTTGGCATTCCACTAGAATCTATTGTAGTAGTTCCAAACAACTGGCAAGCTGAACGGGGGGACGGGAGTGCTTTTTCGCTCATAATATCGCAGTTTAGTTGTTACTATTATAATATTAACAGTGAGACAAATGGTCAAACGTAGCAATGGCATAAGGATGCAAGAAGATTTATATGAAATCATCCAAGATATCTTAATGCTTAGCCAATATGTCTTAATTCTTAGCCAATATATCTTAATGTTGGTAAATAGTATATTGGAACTTCAAGAGAGGCTTGGACGGCTGGAAGATGAATTGGATGCCATAAGAACGCAATTAGTAGATATCTTGCAAAACATGAATGGAGCAAACAAACCTCCATTCCCACAACAAAATCAGAAGAAATGTCAACCTCCAAGAACCATCGTTGATTAATAAAGAAATCGTTACCAATTTTTGCTACTTTCTCAGCCAATTTTGAAATTCACTATATGCTAAAGGATATTTATTGCAATTTTCCGAAGGCAGTAAAACAAATACATTTTCAAAACATGTAGCAGAATAGTCCAATAACCTTTCATCACCTATATCAAGTTCATGGGACATATATTTTGTAAATTAAGCCAAATTGGATCATTAGACTAACATAAATATTATGTTTGAAAGTATTTTATTTTATTTACTAATCAAATTATGCAATTGCAGATAGAAAATTATTGTTCTCTCCTTTAGAAAAATTTACATGCTAGCAATTACAAACAGACAGATCTTGTTCCTTCCTTTTGGAAAAGTTACATGCTTCCATTAAATTTTCTTATCGTTTTGTTTAAGAATGTGATGGAAAATTTTATGCAAATATAAACTATGTGTGAAGGAAAAACGTTTTCTAATATTGTTTTATTAATCATAGAATTTTTAAATTTGATAAATAAATAAAACAATGCAAAAAATACATACATGACATAGAACAATGACCTAGCTACACATTATATACTGCAAATGTTAGAGAATATATAATGTAAGATATTAGCATAATACAAGACATGGAACTTAAAAAAAAAAAATCATTGAAGTACATTTTTATACAATGTTAATAGCTACATATCAAGAAACCACATGATAAAATCAGACCTCAACCATCCAACAAACCAGAAAATATCTTGAGCGATGGTCAAACTCTTCAAGCATAAAGTAGAAGGTAGAATTAGCATTGGAATTGCAGAGATGCGGAAGTGTAGACACACCCCCACCCCTCGCAACTAGTCAATGGTAATCCAGTCTTGCTAGTTATTGGTAACAGGGAGATCTACACATTTCGTACAACACTTCTTGATTTTGGTAACTCGACAATAATACAAGTTCATGAAGTTGGTCGTGTTATACCATCTCTAGAATACCCTTAGTAGATTGCTTAACAATGCAACTAAAACCTGATTGTGTCATCATTACATTGCTCGACAATGCAAATAAAGAGACCCTTCGTTGTATACACAAAATCAAGTTTTGATGGTTTATTGTAAATGTGTCATGGATCTCGAAACTAGAAAACAAATCAATAACAACTAATTTGTCCGCACAGTATTTCTATTATGAAATTTTTTGTGGATCAAGAAATACCTTTCCACACATCTTAGAACACAATACATTATATTCATGTCTTTTGCATGTATCATACAATTTAACCTATGGAAATAAACAAAATGACAGTTTTTTCTACAAATGGTACAATAAACGATAGTTTCATTCATAGTTTTAGTAGTTCCAATTGGATTACTGCATTTCGCACATAGAGTCTCAAAGGAATTCGTATATGCACTATTTGTTGTTATTAGTCCTTGCAAGTGCTACAAAATTGATATAGAAAATAAAGAGTTGGAAACATGAAATAAAATCAACTCTCTCTCTCTCTCTCTCTCTCTCTCTCTATACATATATATATATATATATATATATATATATATATATATATATATATTACCATACATACCCCACTCGCCAAAGAAATCAGTTTTCTCAGACTTTCCATTTTCTTCTTTGGTTTCAGTGAACATATGAACGTCAATTGTGAAGTCTGGAAAACTTTGTCTTCTTTTTTAACTATACTTTTTAGCAAGATGAGCATAAAAAACATTTTCTTGCAATTGGCTTTGGATCAAAAGATATAATAAAATAAGTTTTTTGTGCACTTGAACTTGTCACATACATATTATTTGTAAAAAATACACATAAATCTATAAGAGATGGACAATAACTTGTTATCATTGAAAAATTCAAATAAATCTAAGATTATTATTTCACTGTCCTAATTAGTATTCTCGCCTTTGATTTCCAGTACATATTGCATCCCTATCTGTGTTGCTAAAATTGCAATGGCACCGATTGCGCCAAGCTTGAAGATCCCTCTTGATGTGCTCTTCCTTTAGGATGGACTCCATGCCCAATCTGCATCGGTGAAACCTTGAAGCTTCACTACCTTTGTCTGTTTGTACCACAATCCATACTAAGTAGTGCCTCTAAGGTATCTCGGCACATGCTTGGTCACCTTCCAATACATCTTGGTAGGCCTAACCATCGTGTGACTAAGTTGGATAACTTCATAGCACATGTTCGGTCATGTGTTCTCTAAATACATGAGTGAACCCACAAGCTTCCTGTAAACAGTAGCTTCCAATACTTCACCTAAAGTAGTATCCTTCGTCCTCCAATTACTTGCTAGAGGAGTCTCCATGGGTTTACTACTCTCCATGTGGAACCTTTTCAATATCTCGTTGGCATAATTTCCCAGAGAGAAAAAAAGGTCCCCATCACCTTGCCATACTTCCATGCCCATAAAGTAGTGCATGAGCCCCAGTCTTTCATTTCAAACTCTCTTGAAAGATCCTCCTTGCAAGACTTGATCAACTTATCATCACCTGTCAGAATCAAATCGTCGACATATAAAACAATAATCAATAATTTACCTTCCACCGAAATATGGTACAAGTTCGCATCTACTTCACTTTTGTTGAAGCCTAACCTGGTGAATTAGCTATCAATCCTAGTGTACCAAGCATGGGGTGCTTGCTTCATCCCATACAACACTCGCTTGAGTCGGCACACATGTGACTCATGGTCAAAGGTGTCAAAACCTTTAGGCTTCTCAATGTACACCTCTTCCTCAATCATTCCATTATGGAAGGTTGTCTTTACATCCATTTGATCTATCTTCGAACCCATCTGCGCTAGTAGTTCCACAATGGATCTGATTGATGAGTACCTTGCAACAGGAGCAAAGGTCTCATCGTAGTCAATCCCCTCTACCTGAGAAAAGCCTCGGGCCACAAACCTGGCCTTATGTTTCTCCACACTACCATTCATTGCTCGCTACCTTGTAAAGCCATCAGGATCTCACCACTGACTTGTCTGTCGGTCTTGGGACCACATCCCAAACACTGTTACGAACAATGGATTCATACTCCTCCACCATGGCATCAACCCAAACCAGTTGTTGCACTACCTCCTCAAAGGAAGATGGCTTTGTCTCAACACATTCGCTCATAAGAGCCATGTATCTAGTGTACCTCTCAGGTGACCTCCTCTGTCTGTGTTGTGATGTGGGTGCTCCCACATTCTCTCTCGCATCCTGCAATAACCTGTTAGCCTCTCTGGTGCACTTTCTCCCATCTTTGGAAGACTCTGCCTGAGTGGATGTCTCCACTCCCGGATCCTCTACATGTGGCTGCTCCACATCAATTTGAGGCTCCTCCTTAGGAGCTAAAATCTCCTCAACCGCATGTAGTTGAATCTCCCTCTCAATGGAACATCTCATGGCCTTCTCTTCATTGAATTTGTCATCCCTATGAACCACTATCATCCTGTTGGTTGGTAGATACACCCGATAGTTATGAGTTGTATCAATGTACCCCACAAATATCCCCAACTATGTTGTCATCTCAAGCTTCTTCCATGAATCTTTGGTCACATGGAAATATGTTGATGAGCCAAAAATCCTGAAGTGACCCACATCTGGTCTCTTCCCTGGGAAAGCCTCCTCTGGGGTACTCATCCCAAGAATCCAATGAGGACTTATGTTCTACAAATAAATAGCTTTGTTGCATGCCTCGTCCCACAAGTGTAGTGGTAGGCCCTGATCATGGAACATCACCCGTGCTACCCCTACAATGCTTATATTCTTCCTTTCAACCACCCCATTCTTTTGTGGGTTATGGGGTGCTATAAACTCTTGTTTAATCGCTTCTGCCGCACAGAAGTTTTTAAACTCATTTGACACATACTCTCCACCATTATCACTCCTGAGAGATTTAACCTTCCTACCAGTATCTTTCTCGACCAATGCTTTAAATTCACAAACATTTTCAAAAGTTTGATCTTTCTTCTACATGAAAAAAATCCAGCATTTACGAGAAAAATCATCAACAAATATAACATAATACTTGTGTTTGGTCGTGGATGTTGTTGAGAACGTTCCACACACATCTGAATGGACTCTATCTAGAACCGTTTATGCTCGACTGTCTTTGTCGTGAAAAGAATATTTGGTGAATTTTCCCAAAGTACAACCTTTGCATGTGTCAACTTTCTCTAGTGTACCTTTGGGAAGACCGGTAGAAATCTGTTGCGTGATTTTCAAAGCGCCATGATACAAGTGACCCAATCTCCTGTGCCACAACTCACTGATGTATCAGCTTTGCACCTTCTCTAATTTTTTGCTCAAGGAAGCACAATCTTCTACCTCCAACTTAGATATTCTTCACCTAAATCCCTATCCTCTTTACAAGTCCCGTGGCTATGTGATGAAGGAACGCATTTCCTTTACTAAAGATCACATCATAGCCTCTATCCTCCAACATGGAAACAAATACCAAGTTCTTCTTCAAACCAAGAACATACATAATATCTAGCAAAGTGATGTGAGCACCCGAATCCCTCTGAAAAATAATTTTACCCAACCCAGTAGCACTATACCTCTTATCATCACCCATCTCGATATGCATCTAGAGATCCTTCTCCTCCAACTCACTGAAGAGCTCCTTGTTACCAGTCATGTTGAAAGAAGCTCCACTATCTAGGTACCATACACTACCCATCATCGACGACACCATGCATGAGATGAGGGTAAATTCCAATTCGAAATGTGAGGCAATAGCCTCACTTACCGCTCATCCTGAGGACTTCTTGAGCGAACAATTTGTAGCAAAATTTCCTAGCTCGTGACAATGAAATCACTTGACTTTCGACATGTCTTTCTTCTTCCCTCCATGACAAGAATATGTTTTGGAATGGGATGCCTTCCCCGTCCCTTTCTTTTCCTTACCTGCTAAGGCACAATTTTCCTCATCATCAGTCTTTGACAAGGATCTGTCTCTGGTGCTCCTCTGAATCTCTTCTGGTACCAAATTCAACCACATTTGTTCCCAATCTGGCAGCTTCTCCCTCCCATTGATAGAGTCCTAATAACTGTGTCAACTCTTAGGGAGTCCTATAAGAGCTAGGCTCACCATATCATCCTCAGCAACAGTAATATCAACACTTCCAAGCTCATCTCAACAATGAGTTAACATGGTCAAGTATTTTGGGATTGAGTCGCCCTTCTCCATCTTAATCTTTCTGAGTTTTTCCTTCAGTGCCAACTTCCTATGGTCACTGCTATTCTGAAATAGGTCTTTCAATGCCTTCCACATAACATATAGAGTTTTCTTGCCATGGAGACTCAAGACAGTGTGGTCTTGAACTCCCTCAAGAATAATCTGCCTCTCCTTTTCCACACACTTTCTCCATTCATCGATATCATTAGCATCTTATGTTGGAGGCTTAGGAATGTATTGATCAATGAATTCTTTGAGGCCATTTTCTTCTAGCACTACTTCCATCCTATCCTTCCAGGCTATGTAATTCGAGTTGCCTTCTAAGGCATACTCAAGTCTCAAACCGTAGAAATCCATTTTTCGACTCTAAAGTATGAATTGCAAATTTGAATATCACCTACACAACCAAACTCGAAATCTCCTCTTCTATATTGTCTTCAAATCTGATTCCATGTAGATTTTTCTAGAGATTCAATAACTCATGTAATTTTCTAAAACACAAGACAAGAATCTACTCTACTTTCAACTGTGGAAACCAATAATGATCGATGAAAACAATAATCAACAAGAGGAATAATATCAATTGTACATAACACAATATGTCTCTGGGGAAAGCAACTGCTCACAAACCCGACTATCTATATTGCATTAATTAGAAATCTGAGAAGAAAATACAATGCTTGGTCTCACTAGAACAATCCCTACACAAGTATGATAAATTATTTGCTTCACAAGACCGCTCTAGCCAACACTTAGCCACTTTTTCTTCCTTCCAAGCCCCTATTTCCTTGCGAAATTCCTAAGGGGATCAGCCCATATTTAATTGGGAAATCCTTCTTCCAAAACTTCGCAATCCAATCTTAGGTCCTCAACTGATTGCATGCATGATCTATACAACTCGAAAAATCATATAGCTGATAGTACATTGTCTCTGCACTCTAGTCTCAACTGGGTCTTCCTCTGAACTCACATGCATGAATTATTTGTGACTGAATCTTCAGTTAACTGGTGTGGCACTGAGGATGCACTGGTGCACTGACTCACTACTAAACCTCTACTAGTTCCTCTAATAGTTAGAACTAGTTTAGCTTAATATAACTCAGTTATTTGTGAGTGAATCTTCAGTTAACTGGTGTGGCACTGAGGATGCACTGGTGCACTAACTCACTACTAAACCTCTACTAGTTCCTCCAACAATTAGAACTAGTTTAACTTAATATAACTCAGTTGAACTGAGTTATCTAATTATAACTCCAAAGAACTCAACCTGGACCCCTAAAATTTAGGGATCACACTTACATGACTCCATATAGACTTCCAACTTGAAATTCCTAAGCCAATTAAGTCAACTTAACTTAATTAATTATTCACAAGTTGCTATGAGAATAAAATTCGATTTTAATTCACAATCCAATTCAAGGAAAAATTAAATTGGAATTTCTTGTTGCTTTTTTTAATAGTACCAATACGATCAGGCTCCCACAGGGTGATGAACTTGGCCTGATGTTCCCTTTCTATAATAGCTCCTGTCTCCTCTTAATTTCATCATTCTCCAGAATAGAGTGTCGGTAGATTGTTTCGTTGGGTATCAGTACGCCGAGGCAGATTGATGGAGTGCTTGACCTGACAGTGTAGGGGTACCCCTATGGGTGAGGTGAATATGTCCCTGTACTCTTCCACAATCTTGTCCATCTGTTGTTGTTGTGTGGAGGAGCCCTGTCTAGAGGTTATGGATGTGACCATATTTTTCTTCTTGCACTGAGGGTGAATAATAAGGAAGAAAAATTTCCCAGTGTGGGAAATGATCTTACTGCATTGCTTCATAGAGATCAAAGAGATGGCAGTAGGTAGTGCTACCTCTTGTATCATGTATAACTTATTTCCCAAATAAATAATGATAGTGTGAGGCCTAGACTTAAATACAGCATGAGGCCTCCACAATCACGGTTTGCATAATAATACATCACAAAATTCAAGAGGAGAAACAGCATACAGTACCTCATCTGTGAAGGGCTCGATGTTGTCTGAAGGTGACACTATTGGCTGACGCAAAGATCTCTCCCTTGGTGAAGAAACCCGATGGTGTACGATTGCAAGTTTGATGTGGTCGTTAGGCCCAACTTCTTCATGACCTTTGCTAAAATGAGGTTCTCTTGGTTTCTGCTATAAACAATGAACTGCAAGATAGAACCCTTCACCCACATATGTGAGTGGAAGAGTCTCTCCCCCTCCTTTGGATCTTCAACGTCAATATTCTAGATATTTGTGGTGGCAATGGTGGCGCTAGGATTTGCATGAATACTTTGCTTCCCTTTGTCATTTCCCTTATCAATTTCTGACTCAGAGTTGCAACATGCATCTGATTCGGACACCTTCAGCTTGACCACTAGTGACTGCTTGACCCGACACTCACTTGTGTTGTGAGTAGGGATCTTATGGAACTCACACCATTTCCTTGTGTCCTTTGTCTTCATGGTTTTTTTCTTTTCTTGCGGCTTTAGAGGGTTGTCTTTGGTCGCACTGCCTTTCCTTTGTCCTTTGTTCTGTGGTTTGGGGGCACCTTTCCCTTACTTCGGATTTGCAGACCCAAAGTCTTGCTTCTTTTGTTTAAATTTTTGTTCGATCTTGACAGTATATTGATGGGTGACACCAAGCTAGGAGATGTCTAGGAAATCCATCTCTTCTTGGATTTACTTTCATAAATAGTTGTGGTATTTAAGTACCAAATGCCTCTCAAAATACTTGATACCCAGCTTCGTGCGAAGGGTATGAAAAATATTTGTGAACTCTGACACATCTTGGTCCCTTCCCTGTCGCAACGTGGTCCACTTTATGTATTTGCCTTCATAGCTCTCAGCAGAGTAATATTGTTCCTTGATGGCATCTCGGAAATAATTCCAAGTGGGTGCGGCTAAAAACAGTGAAGATTCCCTCTCATCCTTTTGTTCACAGTAGGTTTCCCACTAGTCCTTGACATGGGGGTTGACTTTGAGAAGGGCAAAAGTAATATTTTCCTGATTGGAAAAGTCATGAACCAAAAAATATCCTTCCAACATATCTATCTGGACTTCAAATATGGGAATGATTCCCAAATTTAATTTGTACCTTAAAAAGAGTGGTGCCTCCAAAGTGGTTATTGGATGAAGATGTGTCACATGTGGGTAGTCACCAAAGGATCTAGGCAAAGTTATCCATCATCGTGCTCCAATGTCACTCGAGAGCTTCCTCGAGCAATATTTTGAAAGGATCTCCTACTCCCTCATCTTTCTTTTCTTCCACCATGACAGGTCATCAAGTTTTGCAAGGCTGGTCTTGAAAAGGTTCAACCACTTCGAGCCCTAACTCCTTATACCCTAAACTTTTTGGGGACATGCAAAGAAAAACATAAAAAGAGCAAACCACTCTGATACCATTGATCCAGACTTGTGCAAGAACATAAAAAATACAGATATAAACATAAACACAAAGATGCAGCAAAAATAAAACTTCATTTCCTTAATATCAAAGAACTGAAAGATGCTTACATACAGAATGGAAATAAACTAGATCGGGTAATGGTAGCCTATCTATGAGAAGAGATGTGGTGGCTACATACCTCTAAATTGTGTTACAAGGAGGCTCAAGGGAATTTTTATTATTTAACAACAAAGTAAAACCTTAAACAACCAAAACCCTAACCCCAAGAGATGAAACACCAAGAGATTGTGGGCCTTGTTGGGGTAAGTTGGGAAGCCAACTTCTGGGGGTCGTAACTTCATCATATGATCTTCGTTTATCACATACAATACCTCGTTGGAAATATATCTCTGAGTACTACAATATTTTCTGCAAGCCCATGCCTATAAATACAGTCATCCTACGGACCTCAAAAAAATGCTGCTTAGGGGGTAAAAACAGCTCCAGAAGTTTAGGACCCGAAAATTGTTAAAAATAGTAAATGTTGCTATAATCAAGGAAATAGACGAAACCGACTAGAGGTCTAGGTGGAATAGGTAGGTGGCCACAAATATCCACCTGGATCAGTTGTAATATATATTGTATAAGCACTCTAAGAATTCACATATATAAGGAAGGACACAGCGTTTACCTAATATAAATGCTACACCTTTTTTACTTGTGTTTGAATTGAGCTTGTAGAGAAAATCCTTCATATCATGCAACCACCACAACGTCCACCATAGAGTCTGGAGAACAAATCTTTCTGTAATCAGCTCCCCTGAAAAGTAATTGAACATATGTTGGCAATGTGTATGCTAAAAATTGCATGATAAACACTTGGTCAATGCACCTATGGACATAATAACTAAAACTACTCGTTACAATTGTCACAATACTTTTTTAAATTTCAGCATATGTATTAGATACTAACTAATGATGATATGTTATTCATGATATCTTATTTTGAACTTCTAACCAATGCACCTTCGGAAAAAATTAATAGGATTAGTAGTTGGAATCATCACATTACTGTTACACTAAAAAATGTCACCATGACTATTCACAGTTAGGATGGCTCTATCAACAGTCATGCTACCCTCTTAGGCAAGTCTTATGCCTCTGCTTTCCATGTCAAACTCCAAAAAAGAGAGAAAGTCTTTCTAAATGTATTTATCTCTGGGGACGCAGGTTCTCTCAACCTTACCTGCGGGGACGCACCCAATGTTCACAAAAGCTGCGTCTTTGGACGCTCTGTATGTAAAGGTGCAGGTGCGTCCCCCTGAAAAGGTTAAAATGCGCAAGTTTCATCTTTAAAAAGTCACTTGTGGTCATTTCTAGAGCATTCTAGAAGGTTGTTCGACGTGTATTGAGCGCCTCCAGATGGTTCATGCACTCCTACCAAAGAGGAACTTATCCCATCAATAGGGGAGCTATCCCATCCAAAGAGGGGATTATCCCATTGATGGTGGACCTGATTAACTTCCTCTTGAGCACTATAAATACAGGCATTGGGCCAGAAGGAGGGGAGGTTGAAAGCTATACATTTCTAAGGGTAAATGCTGCAGGAATTAGGACTCCCATTTAGAAGCTTGTGAGGAGAGATTGCCATCTTTGCTTGTTCTATTTGGAAGTGGGTGAGCTTTGTCAAAGTAAAGGAGAACTCTTGATGGACCCTGGGAGGGACTTGCACAACACCAAGGCTCAGGTTGTATTTGTTCCTTTTGTTACCTATTAATGCAAATGAGTCCATTCTTCTCAATAACTTGTTATTTATGAGTTGTTTCATGTACTCCTTGGTCTATGTGTTAAATATGTTTTACTCTATGACATTATCAAGTGCTATTTAATCGTTTGATTGTTAGTGTATGCAGGTTTCAAAGTGAAGGAGGAGCTCATCCGGATCAGTGGAGCTGGACTGCTACAACAGCGTTGGATTACAGGTAGGATCTAAACACTTGATTTCCCGTATAGTAAATGCATGTTTAGAGAAGGATTGCTCTTGTTTGTCTTGTTTGTCACTAGAGAGTCTTAGGCTCCTAGGGAGGTTGGTTGTGTCCGCACAATCGACTCTTTCCGCCTGACAAATTGGCGACTCCGCTGGGGATTCCATTGATGTGAAAAGTCTTTTCCTTTGTGTGAACTTTGCTCTGAGAAAATTGGTTTATTTTTCTGGTTTTGGCTCTGTGACTTTGTCTGTGGGTGGGTTAGCTAAGGATTAGATTCATTTTGGTTTTTCTTGAGTTTTTCAGTAGGACGCACCCTCTGAGTGTTGCACAGTGCGTCCCTGGATGCACTGTCGCTGTGTGCACAGAGCGGGCCCGCACCTGTGCTAACGGGTCGCCTGCGTCCCCTGCTAAAATTTGAGAAAATCCCATTTTTTGCATTTTTGCTCTTAGATTTTGTTTTTTCTTAGTTTTTACTGCCCAGATTCATTAGTCCCTTGTCAAAGATCTTCACCTGAACTTGTTTCAATAGCATTGAGCGTTTTAGTGGATTTCATCGAAGTTTTAAGCCCTAGGGTTTGATTTTTGAGTAGGTCTTGTAGTGACTTTGGTGGTAGAAGTTGTCAAGCCTTAGATCTCTCTGGTTTTGTCAGCATTCTAAGAAGTCAGACCTGTCCTAAAGTCTACCTGTGAGAGTGACTTACCATTGAGTTGTCTCTTTGGGCAAATTTCGAAGTGCTTGTTGATTAAGTCTTGAATTCCATTTTACAAAAAGAACAAAAAGATTTGAATTTTGTTTTGACTAGTCTTTTGATTCTGCATTAGCTGGTCCTTGATTTGATTTTGGTCAAGTAAAACAACCTAGAATCATCTTTGTGAGCTTTTGCCTTGTTAGGTTTGCTTAGAGTAATTTCCCTTTTGATTTGCTTGTGAGTCAAGTTTTCATAGATTTTATAGCTTTTGAGATTGTTTTTTGTTAAGATAGGTTTATATGCTTTATTAAAAAGAGAAAATACAAAAACATCTCCTTTGAAAAGCTTTGTTTCAAGTAGCTTTGAAAAGTTTTGAAAGAAAAAGAGTTTTTCGTGCACGTAAGGAGTGGTCATGTTTGTATGCTTGAAAAGATAAAGAGAATTGTTTCTTTGATTGTCTTTTCTAAGGAAGTGGTTTTCTATAAAATTTGCATCTCTCAACTCTCTTAGTTAAGAATTTCATTGAAAAAGGAAAGTAGCGTAAATCATCTTAGGTGCATCTTTGTAGTGGTTTGAGTCGAGTCTACACACCATTGGTTTCACTTCCGCTACCTCTTGTCTTTAAGAAAAACCATAAAATTAACGCTTAAAGTAAAATCGACGTAGTAACTTTTATTTACTAGGGCTCTGAAACACCAATTTAGATCAGGCTAGTGTCTTGGAGTAGGTGAGTAATTAACTCTCCAAGACAACAAAACCAAACAAGTAGCTTATCTTGTGATAGAATAAATCCAATTGTCTCACTTGTACTCTGGGAAAGCTCCTCTTAAAGGAGAAGCACGAGCTCGTGTCCGAACCAGTGAGGGGATCAATCCCCCCTCGTTGGGAACGACGCCAGACACGCACGTATTACAAACGGTAAACCTCGGATTAACCATTGTCGAGGAGCCAGGGGTCACTTGTCGGTAAACCTTGGATTATTGTCAAGGAGCCGGCAAAGGGATTGAGCTTGCTACTCTGCCCTTGCGTGCTGTCGGAGTTTAGACTGCTCCCCCAGGTGCATTTGTTGCGGTTGGTAACCTTAGTGACCATTATCTTTAGGATTCTACCGAGGTGACGGTGGAGGGAAGGTCCCACTGTACCTGGAGCAGACGTCGGCTAGACTCACTTGGATTTTCTGGGGTGTTCACTTCACTCGAGACAGTTAAAGTGGAGGAACTTGGTCCAGTCTATTCATTAAGCAGGTTGTCGGGGTAACTGTTCCACCCGCCACTTCTGTACTGAATCCAGCGATGTTGGGCTTCATCACCAACTAGCGCTTTCAGTCTGGAAGGCTACTGTTTGTGCTTGGTTTGACGCTCTAGATTCTTTAGGCGTGTGATTCACATTTGTTTGGTTCTTTAAAGACTTTAGGTGGTTTGATTTGAAATTTTATTTTGTTTTCGTGTGTAGTAGTTAAAAGTTTTAGCTGTGGCGGAATTACCGAGGCAGTTCCGTAGACTTCGGGGCCAGTCTCCTGAAGTTGTTTCTGTGGCCGAATTGTTGAGAAGATCCCGTAGGCTTAGGGGATCACCTCCTCGAGACGACCCAGGTAATCTAGAAGGTTTAAAGGTCCTTGTAACTCCTCCTAGTGGCAGTAGAGTAGGTTCACCTGAAGAAGGGGAATCTTCCTTGGTAGTCCATTCAGATTACCAAGGCTTAGAGACAGGTTATAATCCCGAAGCTGTTACAGTTTCTGAGCTTGTTGGTAGTTTTTCGTCTGCTAGTGATACAGGCGAAGAACCAGAAATATCTGAACCTGTTACTCTGACTTCTAGTGTTCCTGATTCACCAAGAATAGAAAGAATTATCACCGAAAATCTTCCTACTGGTTTGATTGCTATCGAAGAACTTGCTCCAGAGGAAGAAATAGGCGTCTCTAATCTTGAAGATCAACTTACTATTGATCTAAGGGAGCGTGAATCTATCTTTTACAGTCCTCCTAGAAGTACTACTTGGTACCTTTCGTTAACCAATTATTTAGACAACTTTGGGCTAGGTTTTTCTACACCTCGTACTCCTTTTCCACCTGGAGGTATTCATACTCCTGTCAATATGGCTGGTCCCTCGTTCGTGTTTACTCAAAGTCCTGAATCTTTCTTACATGGCGGTCCTTCTGTTCCCACTGGGTATCAATCTCTTTCTGGTACCTTTGCGGGGGCATCTCCTCAACCCGTTGATCATGGGTTATTAGTTGGAAACAGTGGTAATGTACCATTAGGTGTAGGAGACATTTACATGATGTCAGGCTCAGTTCCCGTTTCCCAACCTCAAGGTGGCCAATTACCGCCTGGGGGGCAGCCTCAGTTAATGTCTGGGGGGCAACCTCAAGGTACATCATTTGTGTCTGGGGGGCAACCTCAAGGTCAGTACACGCCTATGGGGAAATACATACCTCAAGGTCAACCCCAGCCTCAATATGTACCCCAGGGTCAACCTCAGTATCAATATCAGCCCCAAGGATGGCAATCCCAAGGGTATCAACCCCAAGGGTATCAACCTCAAGGGTACCAACCTCAAGGTCAAGGTCAACCCCAGTATCCGTATTTACCTCAAGGTTATCAACCTCAAGGTCAATACTCAGGTCAAAGTTATCAACCACCTCAAGGTCAATCATATAGTCAAGGTATGGGAACTGCACCTTACAATTATCAATCCTATCCTCAATCCGGCTATGGATCTCAATATCCTCAACCTGTTACGGGTCAATACCCTGGAATGTTAGTGTGGGATCTGTCACAGGGTCAACAGGTGTTGCATCCAAGTATACAGTTGGTACCTCAAGCTGGACAACCCGTAGTTTCTGGTCCACCCCAGCAACCGCAACCTGTCCAGTCAAATGTTCAAACTTCTGTAACTTCGGTAGTTACTCAGCCGCCAATTGCACCTAGTACTCCATCTCAAACAGCTGTTGCAACTACCGCCACATCTACCATACTCACTTCTTGAGTATCGACGGCTCCGGTTTCTACTGTCTCTGTAACCACTCCTCAGACATCTTTACCATTGTCTGGATCTACGATTCAAACCACGGTCCAGATGCCTGCAGGTCAGCCTGGTATAAGTACGGTTGTGACTACTCAACCTCAATTTGTTCACCAACCGTACCAGGGACAGTACCAACCTGGGCAAGCTGTCCAACAACCGGTTTACCAGTATCAACCGTATCCTGGGTACACTTATCAACAACCTCAACAACCCCAGTACGGTTCGGTTAATCCTGGTTTTCCAGGAGGATATAATATCCCAAATGCGACTCTTGTTCCTAGTTATCCTGGATATCCTCCTCCTGGGGCCGGTATTGTGACCCAGAGTTTTAGAGATCCTAACCGGTAGTTACCGTTTATCGCAACTTTGGATTTACCAGACTTGACACGCCTAACGAACGATCCAATTCAATATCTTCCGTTCTGGCCGCCAATGCCAAATAAGTTTCCCAGCGATATACCCAAGTTCGAAGGTAAGTCTGGAGAGGATCCGTCCAATCACGTGATGACTTACCACCTCTGGTGTGCTTCAAATTCTATCTTGGATGATTCGATCCGCTTACGTCTTTTCCAGCGTACACTCATTGGTCTCGCGGCCAAGTGGTACATTGAGTTACCACGGGCCTCTTTTTACAATTTTAGCCAGTTAGCTACCTCGTTCTTAACTCACTTTCAGTTGCCGGTCAGATACGATAATGGCACGGAATTATTAACTTCACTAAAACAATCAACGTCCACGTATATTTCTGATCACATTCATGAGTGGAGACGTCGAAGAAGGCTAGTGAAAGTTTCTATCCCGGACCAAATCTTAGCTGAATGGTTTGTTAAATCATTATTACCGAAGATTACTGAAGATGTAGCTAAGGCCGGAGTAGTTACTGAGGAGCAAGTCATTGCTCAGGCGCAATACCTTGACTTAGTTTACACTCAGTCGGGTACGTTACACGAGAAGATTCCGGATCTTCCAAAGTCGAATCAAATCGCTGCTGCTCCTTCGGGATCTCATGCCGCTGATGGTATGATTGGTATCGTGAATACAAAGAGCAAGAAGAAGTCTTCCAAGGCTTCAACTACTCCTATTATCACTTTGCCCGATTCCCCGACAGGAGAGTCTTCTCCTGAACTTACTGCCGATATTCACGCTGTAGAGTCATCTACGGCCAAATCAAAAAACGGCAGAAAGAAGAAAGGAAAGAAGAAGGCTAAAGCAGACAAGGCTCCGAAGGAGAAAACGGAAAAGTCGGAAACCAATGACGAAAAGCGCAAACCTCGATATCCTTGTCTTATTTGTGAAGAGGATCATTTTACGAGAGATTTCCCTCATCGGGCCGAGGTTGTGAAAATAGTCAAAAGTTCTCCCACTCCTGCTGTGTTAAAAAATCCATTTCCAGAGCAGGAGAATAAGATGATAGGTTCTTCCTCGAATGCCAGTGAAGAACCCATTTTGATGATGTCTCATGTGAGGATTGCGACTCGATCGCAAGATTATGGTAGTAAGAATCCTGTTGATGGTAAGGAAGCAGAATCTTCTCACTCTAACCCATCAACCTCAGCTCCCGGTTCCGATCCACTACAGATCGAGAAACCTAACCCGGACTTAGTAATTAAACCGCCCGCCAAGGGTGTACTTCGAAGGTCTGCTTTCAATCCACATGCGAGAGCAGCCCAGAATTACAATATTGTTGAGGACTTAGCTGTTTCACCCTCATCAATGTCGGCTTTAGAAGTGCTGCAATCATGCCCAGCACAACGAAAATTACTTTTGTCGGCTATAGGAGCTGTTGATGTTCAGGACCCGAATCTAATAATCTTCGATCTAGAAAATAGTACACCGCATCTCCCCCATCAAATGGCTTTCCAAATTCCAGTGATAGTCAAAAACAGGCCTATTCATAGGACTGTGATTGATGAGGGAGCTTCTACGTGTATTATGTTGATTCAATGTTGGAGATCCCTTGGTTCTCCTTCGTTGAACCAATCCCCCACCATCCTTAAGTCCTTTGATGGCCGTGGGTTCCGTCCGTTTGGTATTCTACAGGAATTGCCTATAGGGGTAGAAGGTAAAACCGTTAGTCTGGATGTGGAAGTGGTTGATGCCCCTCTAGACTACAACCTTCTTTTGGGTCGAAGTTGGTCATATGCTATGACGGCGGTCGTTTCATCGATCTTCAGAGTAATTAAGTTTCCACATAACGGTAAGATCGTGACTATTGATCAGCTGACATACTTTTCATCCGACCCAGTCTCTTCAGAGAGTATCCAGCATGTCGGTAAGACGACAATTCCTTATAGGGACGTTGGTGTAGGTTTAGTTAAGGATTCTGGTTTACTGGGAACTTTTCCTCTCCCTCCACTCAGCGTAGAACCTTCATTTGCAACAATTCATATGATTACATCAGAAAACATTATTTATGATGATCCTTGGACTGTCCCATCTGACTCTGAGATAGACTCGTTCGGTGATGCTATGCCTTTGAGTCCATATGAAATTGCTTATGAAGTTGTCATGTCTTTTACCGACTCTCATTCAACCGAGATCGACCCATTGAATGTGGTCAGTGAAGAATCACTTTTCACCTCAACCTTAGAACGGATAGCGTTTCCCGAAGTCGTGTCATCTGATGAACAACTTCGCCAAATCCTAAGTGTAGACGATCTACCATGGGAGGATCTCCATCACAGATCTTCGTTTTTACCTAAGGATGATGCATTTGAAAATGATTTTTCATCTATCTTTACCGTTGAATATGTCAAAGACGCTCAGGATCCAACGAAACATTCTGATTCAGAGTTGAATTTAGGGAATATTTCTCGTACTATTCCCATTGATATTTCAGTGAAGCCCGGAATTGAGGAGAACATTCATATAGGTGCCGCATGTACAGAAGATGAAATCCAAACTTACAAGGCCCTGTTCCAAGAATTCCGCGATGTGTTTGCCTGGTCTTACGAGGAAATGCCGGGAATTGATCCTGCCATTGTTGTTCACGAAATAAAGACCTACCCGGATGCTAAACCCGTCTGGCAACGGTTGCGTCAGATTCACCCTCGAAAAGCGGCTGCCATTAAAGCAGAAGTCGAAAAGCTGTTGAAAGCAGGTTTCATTTATCCGATCCCGTTAACGGATTGGGTATCGAATATTGTTCCGGTCAACAAGAAACAAGGAACAATAAGAATCTGTATCGACTATAGGGATATCAATCGAGCTTGTCCAAAAGACAACTATCCTACGCCTTATATCGATCAAATTATTGATGATTGTGCCGGAAGTGAAATGTTTTCCTTCATGGATGGTTTTTCGGGCTATAATCAAATCAATATTCTACCTGCCGACCAACCAAAAACGGCATTCATTTGTCCATGGGGGACATTTGCTTATTGCAAATTACCTTTTGGGCTTAAGAATGCCGGGGCCACTTTTCAGCGGGCAATGTCTTATGCATTTCATGATATCAAGCACATTGTGCAACCGTATCTCGATGATTTGCCTGCTCATTCATTCCATCGAGCTGATCACCTTGTCCACTTACGAGCAATCTTTATGAGGTGTAGGCATTATCGAATTCGGTTGAATCCCCACAAATGTGTTTTCTGTATAGAAACAGGTCGATTGCTGGGATTTGTTGTTTCAAAAGCCGGCATTTGCGTCGATCCCTCGAAAGTCGAAGCTATCATCAAATTGCCTCCTCCTTCGAGTTTGCGCCAACTCCAAAGTTTGCAAGGGAAAGCGAACTTTTTACGACGATTCATCCCAAACTACGCCGAGGTCACTAAAGGTTTTACACGGTTGTTGAAACAGAACGTTCAATTATTTTGGGACGAGATTTCCCAACAATCTTTTGATGCACTTAAACACGCGTTGACCCATGCACCGTTGTTGCATCCTCCCAACTACAACCAGGACTACTTCTTATACCTCGCAGCTTCGCATTCCACCATTGGAATGGTGTTAGTTCAAGAAGATGAATTCGGAGCAGAACATGTGATATATTATCTCAGTAGGACCTTAACTCCCACTGAGCTAAAATATTCGCATGTGGAGAAATTGGCCCTGGCAGCCGTTCAAGCTGTCCAGTGTTTTCGTCACTACATTCTTCTCCGTAAAACTACAGTTATTTCGGATTTCAACCCTATGATTTACATTTTGACAAAACAACTGCTAGGGGGCAAGTACTCTAAATGGATCGTTATCCTGCAAGAGTTCGACTTGGAGTTCGAGAAGTCCAAGTCTAAGAAATCCTTAGTTTTTGCGGAATTGATGTGTGATTTCCCGCGTACTGACACAGAAACTGTGGCAGAGGAGTCCATTGCGGACGAATATTTGTTTCTTATCAGTACTTTAGATCCGTGGTACGGGGACGGTGTAGGGAAGGTGTCTGGGGGGCAACCTCAAGGTCAGTACGCGCCTATGGGGCAATACATACCTCAAGGTCAACCCCAGCCTCAATATGTACCCCAGGGTCAACCTCAGTATCAATATCAGCCCCAAGGATGGCAACCCCAAGGGTATCAACCTCAAGGGTACCAACCTCAAGGTCAAGGTCAACCCCAGTATCCGTATTTACCTCAAGGTTATCAACCTCAAGGTCAATACTCAGGTCAAAGTTATCAACCACCTCAAGGTCAATCATATGGTCAAGGTATGGGAACTACACCTTACAATTATCAATCCTATCCTCAATCCGGCTATGGATCTCAGTATCCTCAACCTGTTACGGGTCAATACCCTGGAATGTTAGTGTGGGATCCATCACAGGGTCAACAGGTGTTGCAGCCAAGTATACAGTTGGTACCTCAAGCTGGACAACCCGTAGTTTCTGGTCCACCCCAGCAACCGCAACCTGTCCAGTCAAATGTTCAAACTTCTGTAACTTCGGTAGTTACTCAACCGCCAATTGCACCTAGTACTCCATCTCAAACGGCTGCTGCAACTACCGCCACATCTACCATACTCACTTCTGGAGTATCGACGGCTTCGGTTTCTACTGTCTCTGTAACCACTCCTCAGACATCTTTACCATTGTCTGGATCTACGATTCAAACCACGGTCCAGATGCCTGCAGGTCAGCCTGGTATAAGTACGGTTGTCACTACTCAACCTCAATTTGTTCACCAACCGTACCAGGGACAGTACCAACCTGAGCAAGCTGTCCAACAACCGGTTTACCAGTATCAACCGTATCCTGGGTACACTTATCAACAACCTCAACAACCCCAGTACGGTTCGGTTAATCCTGGTTTTCCAGGAGGATATAATATCCCAAATGCGACTCCTGTTCCTAGTTATCCTGGATATCCTCCTCCTGGGGCCGGTATTGTGACCCAGAGTTTTAGAGATCCTAACCGGTAGTTACCGTTTATCGCAACTTTGGATTTACCGGACTTGACATGCCTAACGAACGATCCAATTCAATATCTTCCGTTCTGGCCGCCAATGCCAAATAAGTTGCCCATCGATATACCCAAGTTCGAAGGTAAGTCTGGAGAGGATCCGTCCAATCACGTGATGACTTACCACCTCTGGTGTGCTTCAAATTCTATCTCGGATGATTCGATCCGCTTACGTCTTTTCCAGCGTACACTCATTGGTCTCGCGGCCAAGTGGTACATTGAGTTACCACGGGCCTCTTTTTACAATTTTAGCCAGTTAGCTACCTCGTTCTTAACTCACTTTCAGTTGTCGGTCAGATACGACAATGGCACGGAATTATTAACTTCACTAAAACAATCAACGTCCACGTATATTTCTGATCACATTCATGAGTGGAGACGTCGAAGAAGGCTAGTGAAAGTTTTTATCCCGGACCAAATCTTAGCTGAATGGTTTGTTAAATCATTATTACCGAAGATTAATGAAGATGTAGCTAAGGCCGGAGTAGTTACTGAGGAGCAAGTCATTGCTCAGGCGCAATACCTTGACTTAGTTTACACTCAGTCGGGTACGTTACACGAGAAGATTCCGGATCTTCCAAAGTCGAATCAAATCGCTGCTGCTCCTTCGGGATCTCATGCCGCTGATGGTATGATTGGTATCGTGAATACAAAGAGCAAGAAGAAGTCTTCCAAGGCTTCAACTACTCCTATTATCACTTTGCCCGATTCCCCGACAGGAGAGTCTTCTCCTGAACTTACTGCCGATATTCACGCTGTAGAGTCATCTACGGCCAAATCAAAAAACGGCGGAAAGAAGAAGGCTAAAGCAGACAAGGCTCCGAAGGAGAAAACGGAAAAGTTGGAAACCAATGACGAAAAGCGCAAACCTCGATATCCTTGTCTTATTTGTGAAGAGGATCATTTTACGAGAGATTGCCCTCATCGGGCCGAGGTTGTGAAAATAGTCAAAAGTTCTCCCACTCCTGTTGTGTTAAAAAATCCATTTCCGGAGCAGGAGAATAAGATGATAGGTTCTTCCTCGAATGCCAGTGAAGAACCCATTTTGATGATGTCTCATGTGATGATTGCGACTCGATCGCAAGATTATGGTAGTAAGAATCCTGTTGATGGTAAGGAAGCAGAATCTTCTCACTCTAACCCATCAACCTCAGCTCCCGGTTCCGATCCACTACAGATCGAGAAACCTAACCTGGACTTAGTAATTAAACCGCCTGCCAAGGGTTTACTTCGAAGGTCTGCTTTCAATCCACATGCGAGAGCAGCCCAGAATTACAACATTGTTGAGGACTTAGCTGTTTCACCCTCAGCAATGTCGGCTTTAGAAGTGCTGCAATCATGCCCAGCACAACGAAAATTACTTTTGTCGGCTATAGGAGCTGTTGATGTTCAGGACCCGAATCTAATAATCTTCGATCTAGAAAATAGTACACCGCGTCTTC
This sequence comes from Pinus tabuliformis, assembly GCA_031772625.1. Lineage (NCBI taxonomy): Eukaryota > Viridiplantae > Streptophyta > Pinopsida > Pinales > Pinaceae > Pinus > Pinus tabuliformis. Next base: position 1,685,776,017 of record CM062816.1, on the reverse strand, counting down.
CCCATCAAATGGCTTTCCAAATTCCAGTGATAGTCAAAAACAGGCCTATTCATAGGACTGTGATTGATGAGGGAGCTTCTACGTGTATTATGTTGATTCAATGTTGGAGATCCCTTGGTTCTCCTTCGTTGAACCAATCCCCCACCATCCTTAAGGCCTTTGATGGCCGTGGGTTCCGTCCGTTTGGTATTCTACAGGAATTTCCTATAGGGGTAGAAGGTAAAACCGTTAGTCTGGATGTGGAAGTGGTTGATGCCCCTCTAGACTACAACCTTCTTTTGGGTCGAAGTTGGTCATATGCTATGACGGCGGTCGTTTCATCGGTCTTCAGAGTAATTAAGTTTCCACATAACGGTAAGATCGTGACTATTGATCAGCTGACATACTTTTCATCCGACCCAGCCTCTTCAGAGAGTATCCAGCATGTCGGTAAGACGACAATCCCTTATAGGGACGTTGGTGTAGGTTTAGTTAAGGATTCCGGTTTACTGGGAACTTTTCCTCTCCCTCCACTCAGCGTAGAACCTTCATTTGCAACAATTCATATGATTACATCAGAAAACATTATTTATGATGATCCTTGGACTGTCCCATCTGACTCTGAGATAGACTCGTTCGGTGATGCTATGCCTTTGAGTCCATATGAAATTGCTTGTGAAGTTGTCATGTCTTTTACCGACTCTCATTCAACCGAGATCGACCCAATGAATGTGGTCAGTGAAGAATCACTTTTCACCTCAACCTTAGAACGGATAGCGTTTCCCGAAGTCGTGTCATCTGACGAACAACTTCGCGAAATCCTAAGTGTAGACGATCTACCATGGGAGGATCTCCATCACAGATCTTCGTTTTTACCTAAGGATGATGCATTTGAAAATGATTTTTCATCTATCTTTACCGCTGAATATGTCAAAGACGCTCAGGATCCAACGAAACATTCTGATTCAGAGTTGAATTTAGGGAATATTTCTCGTACTATTCCCATTGATATTTCAGTGAAGCCCGGAATTGAGGAGAACATTCATATAGGTGCCGCATGTGCAGAAGATGAAATCCAAACTTACAAGGCCCTATTCCAAGAATTCTGCGATGTGTTTGCCTGGTCTTATGAGGAAATGCCGGGAATCGATCCTGCCATTGTTGTTCACGAAATAAAGACCTACCCGGATGCTAAATCCGTCCGGCAACGGTTGCGTCAGATTCACCCTCGAAAAGCGGCTGCCATTAAAGCAGAAGTCGAAAAGCTGTTGAAAGCAGGTTTCATTTATCCGATCCCGTTAACGGATTGGGTATCGAATATTGTTCCGGTCAACAAGAAACAAGGAACAATAAGAATCTGTATCGACTATAGGGATATCAATCAAGCTTTTCCAAAAGACAACTATCCTACGCCTTATATCGATCAAATTATTGATGATTGTGCCGGAAGTGAAATGTTTTCCTTCATGGATGGTTTTTCGGGCTATAATCAAATCAATATTCTACCTGCCGACCAACCAAAAACGGCATTCATTTGTCCATGGGGGATATTTGCTTATTGCAAATTACCTTTTGGGCTTAAGAATGCCGGGGCCACTTTTCAACGGGCAATTTCTTACGCATTTCATGATATCAAGCACATTGTGCAACCGTATCTCGATGATTTGCCTGCTCATTCATTCCATCGAGCTGATCACCTTGTCCACTTACGAGCAATCTTTATGAGGTGTAGGCATTATCGAATTCGGTTGAATCCCCACAAATGTGTTTTCTGTATAGAAACAGGTCGATTGCTGGGATTTGTTGTTTCAAAAGCCGACATTCGCGTCGATCCCTCGAAAGTCGAAGCTATCATCAAATTGCCTCCTCCTTCGAGTTTGCGCCAACTCCAAAGTTTGCAAGGGAAAGCGAACTTTTTACGACGATTCATCCCAAACTACGCCGAGGTCACTAAAGGTTTTACACGGTTGTTGAAACAGAACGTTCAATTCTTTTGGGACGAGATTTCCCAACAATCTTTTGATGCACTTAAACACGCGTTGACCCATGCACCGTTGTTGCATCCTCCCAACTACAACCAGGACTACTTCTTATACCTCGCAGCTTCGCATTCCACCATTGGAATGGTGTTAGTTCAAGAAGATGAATTCGGAGCAGAACATGTGATATATTATCTCAGTAGGACCTTAACTCCCACTGAGCTAAAATATTCGCATGTGGAGAAATTGGCCCTGGCAGCCGTTCAAGCTGTCCAGCGTTTTCGTCACTACATTCTTCTCCGTAAAACTACAGTTATTTCGGATTGCAACCCTATGATTTACATTTTGACAAACCAACTGCTAGGGGGCAAGTACTCTAAATGGATCGTTATCCTGCAAGAGTTCGACTTGGAGTTCGAGAAGTCCAAGTCTAAGAAATCCTTAGTTTTTGCGGAATTGATGTGTGATTTCCCGCGTACTGACACAGAAACTGTGGCAGAGGAGTCCATTGCGGACGAATCTTTGTTTCTTATCAGTACTTTAGATCCGTGGTACGGGGATATAATCATCTATCTCCAAACCCAAACCTTTCGGCCTGAAGCTTCAAAGGCGGAACGTCGAAAAATTCGGTTTCAATCCCAGCAATACAAAATTATTGGAGATACACTTTATCGCCGGGGGGCAGACTTAGTTTTTCGACGTTGTTTAACTCACGAAGAGGCTGAGAGGGTTTTGAATGATTGTCACTCTGGAGCATGTGGGGGTCATATGTCTGGGTATGCCACAGCTCAGAAGGTGTTGCGCGCTGGTTACTTCTGGCCATCTATGTTTAAAGATAGTATCATTGCAGTCCGGAAGTGCCACAACTGCCAAGTGTTTGATCGAAAGATGCGCGCACCACCTGCTCCTCTCCACCCTATAATTGTCGTTGGTCCATTCGCCAAATGGGGTATCGACTTTATTACTTGTAACCCTCACTCGGCCAGGGGGCATGCGTATATCATCCTCGCGGTTGATTATTTCACTAAATGGGCCGAGGCGATGCCTACATTCGACGCAAGCGGCAAAACAGCTGCAGTTTTCGTATTCAAGCATATTATAACTAGGTTTGGTGTCCCACAAGCAATCATTACTGACCATGGGGGCCATTTTCGAAACATCATGATGACTGAGCTTACAAGCCAGCTTGGTTTGCGCCACGATAGCTCTACTCCTTATTATCTGCAAGCCAACGGTTTGGTTGAGTCTATCAACAAAGTTTTGGTTATCATGATCCGACGAACCATTGGTATTCATCCTATGAATTGGCACAACATGTTATTTTCAGCGCTATGGGCATACCGAAACATCATGATGACTGAGCTTACAAGCCAGCTTGGTTTGCGCCACAATAGCTCTACTGACCATGGGAGCCATTTTCGAAACATCATGATGACTGAGCTTACAAGCCAGCTTGGTTTGCGCCACGATAGCTCTACTCCTTATTATCCGCAAGCCAATGGTTTGGTTGAGTCTATCAACAAAGTTCTAGTTATCATGATCCGACGAACCATTGGTATTCATCGGTCGAATTGGCACAACATGTTATTTTCAGCGCTATGGGCATACCGAACCTCAGTAAAAACTTCAACAGGGTTCACTCCTTTCCAGCTAGTTTATGGCTTGGAAGCTGTGTTACCCATTGAATGCGAAATCCCATCACTTCAAATGGCTGTCGAATTACTCCCAGCTACTTCCGAAGAGGAGAAACGTTTATTGTACTTAGCTAAATTAGATGAGACTCGACGTGACGCTGCATTGGCAATCGAGACTCACGCGAAGCGAATGAAAGCTCAGTATGATAGAAATGTGACCCCTCGAAGTTTTTCGGAAGGAGACCTAGTGCTGTTATATGATCAAGCTAACGATAAGCTAGGTGCTGGAAAATTCGTTCCTATGTGGCATGGACCCTATATTGTAAAGCGAAAGCTAGAAAAAGGGGCTTATGAGCTGGTAGATTTTGATGGGGACTCTTTGGGTAAACCCAGAAATGGACTTTACCTAAAGAGGTATTATGCTTAAATGGTGGGTATGGAGAAGTTTTAGTTAGGTTAGGTTTTCTTTCTAGCTAGTATGTTTGTTAGTTAGTCAGTGTGCTTAGATTAGCGAGTGTGTTTTTCATCGTTATTCTGGCTTATCTTGGTTTTACTCTTGATATTGCAGATGTCGACGCCTCTCCAAACATACATTGGATTCGCTGATGGTGCTTGTCGTAGTACACGGAATATCTCTTCCGCAGCTTGGGTTATTTATTCACCCTCTGACGAGTTAGTTTATATGCATGGGGTAAGCCTCGGTCAAACAACGAACAACATTGCAGAATACAGTGCAGTGGTTGAATTATTATCCGAATCTATTTCATTTGGAATTCGACGTTTGATAGTGAGGTTAGATTCTGAACTTGTTGTATTACAGCTTAATAGAGTTTATGCCATTAGAAATCCTGTGTTATTAAGGTTGTTTTTGAGAGTGCGTCTCTTGGAACGTGAATTTGATTACATTGAATATCAGCATATTCCAAGGTCTTTAAATACATTAGCAGATGCAATTGCTTCTCGAGTGTTGGACAGACATTTACGATAATCATGCAAGTAAATTTAAAAACATTTCATCACATATGTTAAACAAGATAAGCCGGTAATAGTGATATATATATAGATAGGAGTGTGTCAAAAATATACATCGTCTTCGATCATAGGTTGAAAAACACCTTATGATCGGCAAAAATGATAAAGTACAAAAAGTCAAAAATGTCACATGTGTCTACAAAGTGACTAGCCAATCACTGGTGGTGCTCCCTATACGACACCACTGCACGGGCTACCTTACGCAAAAATCTCCTAAACGGTCTAGGGACTGCGACTACATAGCGCTGAAGCCTGATAGGAATATCATCCATAGTAGTCTCAAGCATATCCGCCGTCAGACGCTCTAGATCATGCTCCAACTCAGCTAGTACCTCTGCAGCCGCGTCCTGTGGGGCCTGTACCGGTGCAACTGGATGTCTCCTCTCAAAAGGCCGGAGGTTGGCTGGCCGCTGTGGACCAACATCTGCATTTTGAAAATTTTACTGTCAGTTTTGAGACGATATATATAAAAAACAAAAAAATACATAATTTAAAAACTTGTGAAAATAAAGTACCTCTGTCATCCCATTGTTCTCCCTGTGGAAGAACCATGTCCGGATCACCTCGAAAATCTACTCCGGCATACGGAAAGTCCTGGATCGAGAAAACCTGGTCCTCTAACCAGTGAAAGTAACTATCAGAAAATCGAACCACTGTCGCGCCCTCGTCAGGATGCCGTGCCATCACCGCAACCCATCGTACCAGCTTTGGCTCCCGAGGACCCAAGATATCAACAGTGAGTTGCTGAGGGATCAGCATCGGAACTCTCTCTAAGGCAAAGCTCACGACTAAAGGCCCATATCCAAAAGTTTTCAGTCGTCCGTTCTTTGCCTTAGTAAGTTGGCTCTTCACATTAGCCGACACAGCATCACACCAGTTGAAAATGGTGCCTTGGTAACAGTCAATTTCCATCCGCATTTGGGACCCGGAAGCAATGTGTAAAGCGGATGCGCCGCAAATTCTAGTAACCGTGAACGCTATAACTTTGAGTTCACGCAGAGAGATGTGTTTGATTTCCACGCCTTTCGAATGGTGTGCACCAGGTGTGCACCAATCTTCCCGGAGACTAACAAGGGATTGGCCACCCGGCCTAGTCCTGGCTAGATTGAGTTGCTCGCCTCTATTTGGCAAGCCAGTGAGAAAGTATACATCAGAGGGCTCTATCTCGAGCTGGGGCCCTCCTATGTAAAAGCATTGCTCTTGAACGTTCCATCTCTCAACCAGCCATTCTAAGAATCTCACCTGAGCCCTCATGCCAGGTATGGCCCAGTATTTATATAGCCTGCATTCTTTTAGGGCATCAATGGAACGTTGATGTTCAATTGCAGCTAAATCAACGTCCTCGTGCTCTCTTTCTCTCCAATCCAACATGGTGAGTGCCCTACACACCAAGAAACAATGATTAGAACTGATTTGGGGAAATTTGAATGGTTACTTGTGGAGATTGGGGTTTTAAAATCCACCTTTCACGGAGGACGCACCCCGCGTTTACAACACAGGGCGTCCGGACGCAGCTAGCCTGAAGGTGGGCTGCGTCCCCCGACCATTTTCCTGTATAGGAAAAAGTCGGGGGACGCAGGTCACCCGAAGGGCACCTGCGTCCACCGAGGGGCGCATTTTGAAACCTAAACCCCCCCAAAAAACAAAACTAAAACCTAAAAATCAACTTTAATCGGATGAAATTGAAGAGTAGGATGTTGTAAAATACCTGGAAGAGACGGCGTTCGATTCTGACGGTCGGATTTTCCGCAGCGACCACGGGAAGTTTCTTGCCAAAAGCTCTTTTTTCAACCTCAACAGTAAAATGGTAAAAATGATATTGTAAAAAGTCTTTTTATAGGTTTTTTGGATGAACTTGTTCATTTTTCACCATGGAAGGATGTTTTTCGATGTATTTTTGCCTATCTTAAACAGGTATGAGTAATGTGTTGCTTTTGTGCAGGACAAAGGGACTTAGAGGGAAAATTGTCATTTTTCACGAACCAAAATATCATAGTCATCTTTTAAGCCCTTTTCTGACTCCTAAAAAATGAAAAGATTGTCGAGTGTTTCTTTTACACTCGTTAAAACGGAATTAAAAGACGGTCCCCTTATAGCTCTTTTCTGACCGTAGAATCAGGAAAAGATTGCCGAGTTTTTGTCGTTTCAAACTCGATACGGAAATAAAACGACGTGTCCTTGATCGCTTTTTATTTTTCAGGTCAGTGACACTAATTATGAAAGTACTCCTTGGTCGCAAGATCAAGCGGTTCCCCCAGGTATTATTTTATACTTTTTCGGGCTTGAGGGACACAAATCTACGAAAAAGTTCAACTTGGAGTCTTCTTAAGTTTTTCAGACTCTCTAAAATTGAAAAACACCGAGTTTCTCCTATACTGGGCTCGTTAAACATTTCACAGTAAAGGACCTGTTCAATTACAAACAGGAACGAACCACTCCTTCCTAAGGTTCGAATCAAAACTAGGTTGGACTCATCCGAAGGATGAGCTTATAATCAAGCATATGTTATCCTCCTCAAGCTTGTTAAAAATAAAGAGGTACTTGCCAGAAATGGTGGGGGAAAAGAGAGAAGAATGAGCCTATTTGTTACCTTTTGTCTCAGAAGAAACTTTATTACCACTCTTGAACACAACACTTTTCATTCACCTGGGTTGGGAAATCCTTTACCTCACAGTTGATCAAACCACTTTGAAAGTCTTCAGCCGGGTTCCGGGGATTAACTTTTTGTTATTCAACACCAAGCCATCTGTCGTGTCGTTATGTGTTCAAGAGGTCTGCAAGCAAAACTTTCATCTGCAAAATACTTGTCATACATTTGACCATCCCTGAGTCAGTCCTTACAGCAACATTTCTTCAACTTGAACAATGATTTCTTGTTGCGGGCTTGCCTACAACGGGTCACTTTCTATCGACATCAGCACATTATCTAGAGAGATGACTTAGAAATCGTTAGTACCTTGAAGTCTGCATGCATCAATGGTAGGTTTCTCGCCTTTGACGTCAGTTTACATCATTGACTTTCGATCGAAGGATTCCGTGAAATGTTCGACATCAACTCATTCATTCACATCTCATGGATTGTACTGGGTACTTTGAGAACCATTGACATTACTGGTGGTCTCTCTCACGCTTGTTAACAGTTTACATCATCGACTGGTAATCAAGTGGTTTCTACCATGTTCGACATCAACTCATTTATTCGCATGGCTAGAATCGTACCAATTCGGGAAGTAGAAATGAAGACCCTGGATCTAATTTCCACCATCCAGGCTGCGAGGAATTTTGTATTCATTATCTAAGTAGACTAATCATAAACAGATGGTTGCGCCCATACTGTGTCTACAAAATTCTATGATTATGATGTACTGCAAGATCATTCCTGTATCAGAGTAGTTAGTCTGTTAGTTAAAGTTTTAAATCTGAGTATGGGAATGCCTACCTCAGTGATGATATAATCTTATACATGTATTTTGCGTTGAAAATTGCAGGTTCTGACCAGGCTCTCCACGAGATAATCCTTGAAATGATAAAGCGCTTCACCCTTCCTAGATAATACAAAACCCTAATCTATTTCAGGCTTCGCACTTTAGGGGGCAATCTGTTACACTAAAAAATGTCACCATGACTATTCACAGTTAGGATGGCTCTATCAACAGTCATGCTACCCTCTTAGGCAAGTCTTATGCCTCTGCTTTCCATGTCAAACTCCAAAAAAGAGAGAAAGTCTTTCTAAATGTATTTATCTCTGGGGACGCAGGTTCTCTCAACCTTACCTGCGGGGACGCACCCAATGTTCACAAAAGTTGCGTCTTTGGACGCTCTGTATGTAAAGGTGCAGGTGCGTCCCCCTGAAAAGGTTAAAATGCGCAAGTTTCATCTTTAAAAAGTCACTTGTGGTCATTTCTAGAGCATTCTAGAAGGTTGTTCGACGTGTATTGAGCGCCTCCAGATGGTTCATGCACTCCTACCAAAGAGGAACTTATCCCATCAATAGGGGAGCTATCCCATCCAAAGAGGGGATTATCCCATTGATGGTGGACCTGATTAACTTCCTCTTGAGCACTATAAATACAGGCATTGGGCCAGAAGGAGGAGAGGTTGAAAGCTATACATTTCTAAGGGTAAATGCTGCAGGAATTAGGACTCCCATTTAGAAGCTTGTGAGGAGAGATTGTCATCTTTGCTTGTTCTATTTGGAAGTGGGTGAGCTTTGTCAAAGTAAAGGAGAACTCTTGATGGACCCTGGGAGGGACTTGCACAACACCAAGGCTCAGGTTGTATTTGTTCCTTTTGTTACCTATTAATGCAAATGAGTCCATTCTTCTCAATAACTTGTTATTTATGAGTTGTTTCATGTACTCCTTGGTCTATGTGTTAAATATGTTTTACTCTATGACATTATCAAGTGCTATTTAATCGTTTGATTGTTAGTGTATGCAGGTTTCAAAGTGAAGGAGGAGCTCATCCGGATCAGTGGAGCTGGACTGCTACAACAGCGTTGTATTACAGGTAGGATCTAAACACTTGATTTCCCATATAGTAAATGCATGTTTAGAGAAGGATTGCTCTTGTTTGTCACTAGAGAGTCTTAGGCTCCTAGGGAGGTTGGTTGTGTCCGCACAATCGACTCTTTCCGCCTGACAATTACCTTTCAAAATTTCATGATATATTATAGATACTAAGTAATAATGACAATATGTTATTCATGAAATCCTATTAGTCCCTGCCTCATTATACATTATATGTAGTAAATACTAATTATACTTGACATGTAGTAGATACTAACTAATAAAAACTTTGGTTAAAGTTACAAAAACTTTCGTTAAATTTACATTTCTTGTGTACAAGGCATATGCAAGGAGTAGAAAACATATCAGCAAAAGACATGAATCTATTCTGTTTATAAGTTGTTATGTGTGTGACAATGTGGGCCATAAGGCCAAAGTTTGCAAGTTGCCCCTGTGTTACAGGTGATCCAATCAAAATGAGAAGATAATGAAATTTCAACTACACAAGAAGAAAGAAGGTGATTTGCACGTCAAAGGTCAGCCTACTAAGGTATTGGGGAGAAAGGAGAAGCAAGAGACTCCTACTAGAAATGGAGGCCCACATGGTCTCAAAGGGAGTATACAGTCACATCTTGAGTTGCACATAGATCCTTGGAGGTGCAACGATATCGAAGAGGTTGCATGAAGACAAATTTGTTACAATTTTTCAACAGTTGGATCAACCACATATATATTTTTCAATAGCTTGGGAGCAATTGCATGTTGATTTTTATGATATTTTTGAATACATAACAGCCATGCATTTGAACTAATGTGTGCCACAATTATTTATGCTACTAATGTTGCATTTGTTGAAGTTATTGTGATCAAGAATTTGTGATGAGAGCATGAGAGTTTTCCAAGGTGTGGAGACTATATGGAGATAGCACATGTCTAGGAGGAGCATTTCATATGCCTCATGTGTTTCAATGGTTTATTGATGGCATCATGGTTCCTTGCTAGAAAAAGAGGAAAAAACTTTGTTTGGAGGAGTTTGATATTTTCCTCGTGGTATGTGCTTATTTGACATTAGATTGTTTCAGGAGTAGATACCTTGGTTTTGCATGGCATATGTGCTACCTCATAATTTTTATGAGTTAATGTGTAGTTGTTATGTATTAGCTTGAGGTATAAATTTGTTTCAAGTTGATGGTTATTTGAGCTTATGATATGGCATGGATAATTATCATTATTATATAAGCAAGTTGTGTATGTTGCTAGTGAGAGTGAGATTGTCGGCATTGTGTTTATTGTAGGGGAGCTTGTGATGCATATACTTGACTCAAGTTTATTGCAGGAAGATGTTGAGTAATGGTTTGTTGTTACTTCCACATATTGTTGTCAGGGCGAGACAATATTCTTACATGGCATGGTTGATATATTGCTAGATCACATTTATGTCATGTATTATCATGTGTGTGGTTGTTATGTGCATGTGTGTATTGATGTTTATCATGGCTCTTATGTGTTTATTTTATGTTGAATTTATCTATTGATGTTATGATGTGTTTGATTGTTCATTGAACCAACAAAAAGATTGTGCATATTGTTCCTCATGTCTTATATGTCTATATGTATGATGTGTGTTGTTGCTAAGATGTTTTTCATGAGGATGGTTGAGTTGTGATGGGTTTTTGCACTTGTGCTAGTTCGATTAGAGGTATATTGTTGTTGATGCATGGAAAGAGTATGATGTTATTTGAGTCTCATGAGAGTATGTATGTTTCCTATGATGTTTTTGGTCTGAGAAATCGATATGCTTTTGCTACTTGAGGATTGTGGCTCTTTCTATATGTGGAGAGAGTGTGTTGACCTTGATAGCATGAGGTCAAGGAGATGATTAATTGATGGCCTTTTTACAAAGCTTTATTGCAAAATCTTATGTTTTGCTATTATTGCTTAGTGCTTCTTAAATGCATCGTGTATTTGGCATGTTGATGATGTAGGAGAGATTGTTGTTACATTATCTTATATGCTTGTTGATTTGTTGTTTGAAGCTAGAGTTGGTGCTACAATAATATGCTTCTATATTGTTGAGCTCGTTGATGATGAGGATGTATATGCTATTGTTATTATGCCATGATATTCATATTGTTGCTTTCAAATTATCATATTACATGTCTATGCAAAGTATGGTGGTGGCTAGTGGAGTTCATTATTGGTATTTGATATGTTACTTATCAGTGTTACTTTGCTTCATAGAGATTACATTTATATGTTCTTGAGAGCTCCACATATGTTATTGTTGAGATCCTTGATTATGGTTGAGGTGTTGAGAGAAGCCATGTTATTGTAGAAATTTCTCATTTCCCACCTCGGTTTTCAGTTTCTCTTTATTTCTCCCATATAGTTAAATTCCCTTTCCCATAACCATACATCTAACAAGCTGGAAAAAAATAAATTTGCTGAAAACACAAATTCTGGAAATTTTACATAATGCTGGAAATTGCAGAAATAAAAATCAGCAGTAATAAACAGTCATTAAAACACATTTAAACACTGAGATTTTTGGTCAATGTGACCCTGGAAAAACCCCCTACAACTCTTGGGGAAAACCAGTTTGAGAGCTCTTCTTTATTTCTGGAAAATGCCATTTTACAGTAAGAGAAATATTCAGCAAAAATCAGCAAGCAAACTTTTACAACTTATCTCAGCCATGTTGAAACTCTGCCTTGCTGAAACTCTGCCCTGCTGAAACTCCGTTGTACAGACTTGCTGAAACTCAACCTTGTTGAAACTCCGCTGCTAATACTCCATTGCTGAAACTCCGCTCTGCTGAAACTCCGCAGCTCACTGTCCAGAAATCTCTCTTGCTCTCTTGCTCTCCTTCTCTCAATCTGCTCATGAAAGAATTAATGATCTTTTCCTCCTTTAATCTAACCCCAAGTGACTTTTGGGTGATCCAAGTGACTTTTGGGTGATCCCTAAATCCAATGGCTGAAATAGATTGAGATCTAAGGCTGAGATTGAATGCTCATTTAAATCTCACTTTTTATTTTTTAATTCACCCCACTTTCATAAAGACCCACTTAGCCATTTATTTCCAAAGTCACTTTTCCTTTCTAATTTTTCATTGACTTTATAAAAGTCACTTTAAAATTAGACTTAGTAACTTTATCACTTAAAGTCACTTTTAAATTAGATTTAACTTTATAAAATTATAAAGTCACTTTAGGAGAAAAATTAAATTATTTTGGACACTTTTCCCTAGGCCAAAGATCAAAGCCTAAGGGAACCACCTGTCCTCCGGTACCAAATTTCAACACTCCCTCTTACCGAGGAAGGTGTTCCTCACCACACCCATCTTGTCTCTGAAGTAGACATGCTTGCCCCGTGGTAAGGCTTTGGTAAGAATATCTACAACCTGCTCATCAGTGGAAATATACTCAAGCTTCACAGCTCCCTTCTGAACATAGTCTTTGATGAAATGATATTTGATCCCGATATGCTTTGACATGTCATGAAATACTAGATTCTCCGTGAGTTTAATGCAACTCTGATTATCACAGTAAATCACTGAAAAGGTCTCAACGACTGACCAAATAAGCCAAACAACATCTTGCGAAGCCAGATAGCCTCACAACTAGCTAGATTGGCTACCATATACTATGCTTCTGCTGAACTTAGTGCTACTGACTGCTGCTTCCGGCTGAACCATGACACTACTGCTGAACCCAACCCAAAACAGCACCCTGAAGTGCTCTTCCTATCAGAAGCACAACCTGCCCAATCAGAATCAGTGTATCCTGCCAATCTCACTCCATCTCCCTGTCTGTAGTCCAGACCATAATTCACTGTCCCCTGTAAGTACCGCAAAATGTGTTTTGCAGCCACCGAGTGAACCTTCCTAGGCTCACACATAAACTGACTCATCGTGTTGACTGCAAAATAGATATATGGTTTATTGTTGACCAAATACATCAAGGAACCAATCAGTTGCCTGTACAATGTGGGATCCACCAACTCGGAATCCGAAGCATGAAGCTTCTTCCAGTTGGTGATCATTGGTGTCGACATGGGTCTACAATCCTCCATGTGGAATCTGCTAAGGATGTCCACAATATACTTCCCCTGCCCCAGGAAGAAATGCCCCTCCTCCTGCCACACCTCCAAGCCCAAAAGGTAATGCATCAAGCCGATGTATTTCATCTCAAACTCCATCGCAAGATCTCTCTTGCAGTTCTCTATGAGTCTCTCTGCACTTGTAATGACCAAGTCATCCACATACAGCACCAGAATGAGAGGCTCCTCACCAATCACAATAAAGTAAAGGTTCGGATCTGCCTCACTCTTTGTGAAACCCATCCCCTGCAAATATGTATCTATCCTGGAGTACCAAGCTCTGGGAGCTTGCTTCAGGCCATAAAGGGCCTTCTTCAGTGTGCACACATGGGACTCCTTCCCATGCACCTCAAAGCCCTGTGGCTGCTCAATGTACACCTCCTCCTGTATGAAGCCATTGAGAAATGCAATCTTCACATCCATCTGGTGGATCTTCCAACCCATCTCTGTTGCTATCGATATAATGGAGTGGATCGAAGTATATCGAGCCACAGGAGCGAAGGTCTCCTCATAATCAACTCCCTCTACCTGGGAGAACCCTCTAGCCACAAACCTTGCTTTGAATTTCTCAATGCTGCCATCTGCAGCATGCTTTACCTTGTAAAGCCATCTGGAAGTAACCACAGATTTGCCCTCAGGCCTCGGCACCACCTCCCAAACATCATTCTTCATGATAGAAGAATACTCCTCCTGACGTGACGAGAGTTTTCCAAGGTGTGGAGACTATATGGAGATAGCACATGTCTAGGAGGAGCATTTCATATGCCTCATGTGTTTCAATGGTTTATTGATGGCATCATGGTTCCTTGCTAGCAAAAGAGGAAAAAACTTTGTTTGGAGGAGTTTGATATTTTCCTCGTGGTATGTGCTTATTTGACATTAGATTGTTTCAGGAGTAGATACCTTGGTTTTGCATGGCATATGTGCTACCTCATAATTTTTATGAGTTAATGTGTAGTTGTTATGTATTAGCTTGAGGTATAAATTTGTTTCAAGTTGATGGTTATTTGAGCTTATGATATGGCATGGATAATTATCATTATTATATAAGCAAGTTGTGTATGTTGCTAGTGAGAGTGAGATTGTTGGCATTGTATTTATTGTAGGGGAGCTTGTGATGCATATACTTGACTCAAGTTTATTGCAGGAAGATGTTGAGTAATGGTTTGTTGTTACTTCCACATATTGTTGTCAGGGCGAGACAATATTCTTACATGGCATGGTTGATATATTGCTAGATCACATTTATGTCATGTATTATCATGTGTGTGGTTGTTATGTGCATGTGTGTATTGATGTTTATCATGGCTCTTATGTGTTTATTTTATGTTGAATTTATCTATTGATGTTATGATGTGTTTGATTGTTCATTGAACCAACAAAAAGATTGTGCATATTGTTCCTCATGTCTTATATGTCTATATGTATGATGTGTGTTGTTGCTAAGATGTTTTTCATGAGGATGGTTGAGTTGTGATGGGTTTTTGCACTTGTGCTAGTTCGATTAGAGGTATATTGTTGTTGATGCATGGAAAGAGTATGATGTTATTTGAGTCTCATGAGAGTATGTATGTTTCCTATGATGTTTTTGGTCTGAGAAATCGATATGCTTTTGCTACTTGAGGATTGTGGCTCTTTCTATATGTGGAGAGAGTGTGTTGACCTTGATAGCATGAGGTCAAGGAGATGATTAATTGATGGCCTTTTTACAAAGCTTTATTGCAAAATCTTATGTTTTGCTATTATTGCTTAGTGCTTCTTAAATGCATCGTGTATTTGGCATGTTGATGATGTAGGAGAGATTGTTGTTACATTATCTTATATGCTTGTTGATTTGTTGTTTGAAGCTAGAGTTGGTGCTACAATAATATGCTTCTATATTGTTGAGCTCGTTGATGATGAGGATGTATATGCTATTGTTATTATGCCATGATATTCATATTGTTGCTTTCAAATTATTATATTACATGTCTATGCAAAGTATGGTGGTGGCTAGTGGAGTTCATTATTGGTATTTGATATGTTACTTATCAGTGTTACTTTGCTTCATAGAGATTACATTTATATGTTCTTGAGAGCTCCACATATGTTATTGTTGAGATCCTTGATTATGGTTGAGGTGTTGAGAGAAGCCATGTTATTGTAGAAATTTCTCATTTCCCACCTCGGTTTTCAGTTTCTCTTTATTTCTCCCATATAGTTAAATTCCCTTTCCCATAACCATACATCTAACAAGCTGGAAAAAAATAAATTTGCTGAAAACACAAATTCTGGAAATTTTACATAATGCTGGAAATTGCAGAAATAAAAATCAGCAGTAATAAACAGTCATTAAAACACATTTAAACACTGAGATTTTTGGTCAATGTGACCCTGGAAAAACCCCCTACAACTCTTGGGGAAAACCAGTTTGAGAGCTCTTCTTTATTTCTGGAAAATGCCATTTTACAGTAAGAGAAATATTCAGCAAAAATCAGCAAGCAAACTTTTACAACTTATCTCAGCCATGTTGAAACTCTGCCTTGCTGAAACTCTGCCCTGCTGAAACTCCGTTGTACAGACTTGCTGAAACTCAACCTTGTTGAAACTCCGCTGCTGATACTCCATTGCTGAAACTCCGCTCTGCTGAAACTCCGCAGCTCACTGTCCAGAAATCTCTCTTGCTCTCTTGCTCTCCTTCTCTCAATCTGCTCATGAAAGAATTAATGATCTTTTCCTCCTTTAATCTAACCCCAAGTGACTTTTGGGTGATCCAAGTGACTTTTGGGTGATCCCTAAATCCAATGGCTGAAATAGATTGAGATCTAAGGCTGAGATTAAATGCTCATTTAAATCTCACTTTTTATTTTTTAATTCACCCCACTTTCATAAAGACCCACTTAGCCATTTATTTCCAAAGTCACTTTTCCTTTCTAATTTTTCATTGACTTTATAAAAGTCACTTTAAAATTAGACTTAGTAACTTTATCACTTAAAGTCACTTTTAAATTAGATTTAACTTTATAAAATTATAAAGTCACTTTAGGAGAAAAATTAAATTATTTTGGACACTTTTCCCTAGGCCAAAGATCAAAGCCTAAGGGAACCACCTGTCCTCCGGTACCAAATTTCAACACTCCCTCTTACCGAGGAAGGTGTTCCTCACCACACCCATCTTGTCTCTGAAGTAGACATGCTTGCCCCGTGGTAAGGCTTTGGTAAGAATATCTACAACCTGCTCATCAGTGGAAATATACTCAAGCTTCGCAGCTCCCTTCTGAACATAGTCTTTGATGAAATGATATCTGATCCCGATATGCTTTGACATGTCATGAAATACTAGATTCTCCGTGAGTTTAATGCAACTCTGATTATCACAGTAAATCACTGAAAAGGTCTCAACGACTGACCAAATAAGCCAAACAACATCTTGCGAAGCCAGATAGCCTCACAACTAGCTAGATTGGCTACCATATACTATGCTTCTGCTGAACTTAGTGCTACTGACTGCTGCTTCCGGCTGAACCATGACACTACTGCTGAACCCAACCCAAAACAGCACCCTGAAGTGCTCTTCCTATCAGAAGCACAACCTGCCCAATCAGAATCAGTGTATCCTGCCAATCTCACTCCATCTCCCTGTCTGTAGTCCAGACCATAATTCACTGTCCCCTGTAAGTACCGCAAAATGTGTTTTGCAGCCACCGAGTGAACCTTCCTAGGCTCACACATAAACTGACTCATCGTGTTGACTGCAAAATAGATATATGGTTTATTGTTGACCAAATACATCAAGGAACCAATCAGTTGCCTGTACAATGTGGGATCCACCAACTCGGAATCCGAAGCATGAAGCTTCTTCCAGTTGGTGATCATTGGTGTCGACATGGGTCTACAATCCTCCATGTGGAATCTGCTAAGGATGTCCACAATATACTTCCCCTGCCCCAGGAAGAAATGCCCCTCCTCCTGCCACACCTCCAAGCCCAAAAGGTAATGCATCAAGCCGATGTATTTCATCTCAAACTCCATCGCAAGATCTCTCTTGCAGTTCTCTATGAGTCTCTCTGCACTTGTAATGACCAAGTCATCCACATACAGCACCAGAATGAGAGGCTCCTCACCAATCACAATAAAGTAAAGGTTCGGATCTGCCTCACTCTTTGTGAAACCCATCCCCTGCAAATATGTATCTATCCTGGAGTACCAAGCTCTGGGAGCTTGCTTCAGGCCATAAAGGGCCTTCTTCAGTCTGCACACATGGGACTCCTTCCCATGCACCTCAAAGCCCTCTGGCTGCTCAATGTACACCTCCTCCTGTATGAAGCCATTGAGAAATGCAATCTTCACATCCATCTGGTGGATCTTCCAACCCATCTCTGTTGCTATCGATATAATGGAGTGAATCGAAGTATATCGAGCCACAGGAGCGAAGGTCTCCTCATAATCAACTCCCTCTACCTGGGAGAACCCTCTAGCCACAAACCTTGCTTTGAATTTCTCAATGCTGCCATCTGCAGCATGCTTTACCTTGTAAAGCCATCTGGAAGTAACCACAGATTTGCCCTCAGGCCTCGGCACCACCTCCCAAACATCATTCTTCATGATAGAAGAATACTCCTCCTGACGTGACGAGAGTTTTCCAAGGTGTGGAGACTATATGGAGATAGCACATGTCTAGGAGGAGCATTTCATATGCCTCATGTGTTTCAATGGTTTATTGATGGCATCATGGTCCCTTGCTAGCAAAAGAGGAAAAAACTTTGTTTGGAGGAGTTTGATATTTTCCTCGTGGTATGTGCTTATTTGACATTAGATTGTTTCAGGAGTAGATACCTTGGTTTTGCATGGCATATGTGCTACCTCATAATTTTTATGAGTTAATGTGTAGTTGTTATGTATTAGCTTGAGGTATAAATTTGTTTCAAGTTGATGGTTATTTGAGCTTATGATATGGCATGGATAATTATCATTATTATATAAGCAAGTTGTGTATGTTGCTAGTGAGAGTGAGATTGTTGGCATTGTATTTATTGTAGGGGAGCTTGTGATGCATATACTTGACTCAAGTTTATTGCAGGAAGATGTTGAGTAATGGTTTGTTGTTACTTCCACATATTGTTGTCAGGGCGAGACAATATTCTTACATGGCATAGTTGATATATTGCTAGATCACATTTATGTCATGTATTATCATGTGTGTGGTTGTTATGTGCATGTGTGTATTGATGTTTATCATGGCTCTTATGTGTTTATTTTATGTTGAATGTATCTATTGATGTTATGATGTGTTTGATTGTTCATTGAACCAACAAAAAGATTGTGCATATTCTTCCTCATGTCTTATATGTCTATATGTATGATGTGTGTTGTTGCTAAGATGTTTTTCATGAGGATGGTTGAGTTGTGATGGGTTTTTGCACTTGTGCTAGTTCGATTAGAGGTATATTGTTGTTGATGCATGGAAAGAGTATGATGTTATTTGAGTCTCATGAGAGTATGTATGTTTCCTATGATGTTTTTGGTCTGAGAAATCGATATGCTTTTGCTACTTGAGGATTGTGGCTCTTTCTATATGTGGAGAGAGTGTGTTGACCTTGATAGCATGAGGTCAAGGAGATGATTAATTGATGGCCTTTTTACAAAGCTTTATTGCAAAATCTTATGTTTTGCTATTATTGCTTAGTGCTTCTTAAATGCATCGTGTATTTGGCATGTTGATGATGTAGGAGAGATTGTTGTTACATTATCTTATATGCTTGTTGATTTGTTGTTTGAAGCTAGAGTTGGTGCTACAATAATATGCTTCTATATTGTTGAGCTCGTTGATGATGAGGATGTATATGCTATTGTTATTATGCCATGATATTCATATTGTTGCTTTCAAATTATTATATTACATGTCTATGCAAAGTATGGTGGTGGCTAGTGGAGTTCATTATTGGTATTTGATATGTTACTTATCAGTGTTACTTTGCTTCATAGAGATTACATTTATATGTTCTTGAGAGCTCCACATATGTTATTGTTGAGATCCTTGATTATGGTTGAGGTGTTGAGAGAAGCCATGTTATTGTAGAAATTTCTCATTTCCCACCTCGGTTTTCAGTTTCTCCTTATATCTCCCATACAGTTAAATTCTCTTTCCCATAACCATACATCTAACAAGCTGGAAAATATAAATTTGCTGAAAACACAAATTCTGGAAATTTTACATAATGCTGGAAATTGCAGAAATAAAAATCAGCAGTAATAAACAGCCATTAAAACACATTTAAACACTGAGATTTTTTGTCAATGTGACCCTGGAAAAACCCCCTACAACTCTTGGGGAAAACCAGTTTGAGAGCTCTTCTTTATTTCTGGAAAATGCCTTTTTACAGTAAGAGAAATATTCAGCAAAAATCAGCAAGCAAACTTTTACAACTTATCTCAGCCATGTTGAAACTCTGCCTTGCTGAAACTCTGCCCTGCTGAAACTCCGTTGTACAAACTTGCTGAAACTCAGCCTTGTTGAAACTCCGTTGCTGATACTCCATTGCTCAAAATCCGCTCTGCTGAAACTCCGCAGCTCACTGTCCAGAAATCTCTCTTGCTCTCTTGCTCTCCTTCTCTCAATCTGCTCATGAAAGAATTAATGATCTTTTCCTCCTTTAATATAACCCCAAGTGACTTTTGGGTGATCCAAGTGACTTTTGGGTGATCCCTAAATCCAATGGCTGAAATAGATTGAGATCTAAGGTTGAGACTAAATGCTCATTTAAATCTCACTTTTTATTTTTTAATTCACCCCACTTTAATAAAGACCCACTTAGCCATTTATTTCCAAAGTCACTTTTCCTTTCTAATTTTTCATTGACTTTATAAAAGTCACTTTAAAAATAGACTTAGTAACTTTATCACTTAAAGTCACTTTTAAATTAGATTTAACTTTATTAAATTATAAAGTCACTTTAGGAGAAAAATTAAATTATTTTGGACACTTTTCCCTAGGCCAAAGATCAAAGCCTAAGGGAACCACCTGTCCTCCGGTACCAAATTTCAACACTCCCTCTTACCGAGGAAGGTGTTCCTCACCACACCCATCTTGTCTCTGGAGTAGACATGCTTGCCCCGTGGTAAGGCTTTGGTAAGAATATCTACAACCTGCTCATCAGTGGAAATATACTCAAGCTTCACAGCTCCCTTCTGAACATAGTCTTTGATGAAATGATATCTGATCCCGATATGCTTTGACCTGTCATGAAATACTAGATTCTCCGTGAGTTTAATGCAACTCTGATTATCACAGTAAATCACTGAAAAGGTCTCAACGACTGACCAAATA
Source organism: Pinus tabuliformis (assembly GCA_031772625.1). Lineage (NCBI taxonomy): Eukaryota > Viridiplantae > Streptophyta > Pinopsida > Pinales > Pinaceae > Pinus > Pinus tabuliformis. The sequence continues at coordinate 1,685,755,478 of CM062816.1, read as the reverse complement.
AGCCAAACAACATCTTGCGAAGCCAGATAGCCTCACAACTAGCTAGATTGGCTACCATATACTCTGCTTCTGCTGAACTTAGTGCTACTGACTGCTACTTCTGGCTGAACCATGACACTACTGCTGAACCCAACCCAAAACAGCACCCTGAAGTGCTCTTCCTATCAGAAGCACAACCTGCCCAATCAGAATCAGTGTATCCTGCCAACCTCACTCCATCTCCCTGTCTGTAGTCCAGACCATAATTCACTGTCCCCTGTAAGTACCGCAAAATGTGTTTTGCAGCCACCGAGTGAACCTTCCTAGGCTCACACATAAACTGACTCATCGTGTTGACTGCAAAATAGATATATGGTTTAGTGTTGACCAAATACATCAAGGAACCAATCAGCTGCCTGTACAATGTGAGATCCACCAACTCGGAATCTGAAGCATGAAGCTTCTTCCAGTTGGTGATCATCGGTGTCGACATGGGTCTACAATCCTCCATGTGGAATCTGCTAAGGATGTCCACAATATACTTCCCCTGCCCCAGGAAGAAATGCCCCTCCTCCTGCCACACCTCCAAGCCCAAAAGGTAATGCATCAAGCCGATGTCTTTCATCTCAAACTCCGTCGCAAGATCTCTCTTGCAGTTCTCTATGAGTCTCTCTGCACCTGTAATGACCAAGTCATCCACATACAGCACCAGAATGAGAGGCTCCTCACCAATCACAATAAAGTAAAGGTTCGGATCTGCCTCACTCTTTGTGAAACCCATCCCCTGCAAATATGTATCTATCCTGGAGTACCAAGCTCTGGGAGCTTGCTTCATGCCATAAAGGGCCTTCTTCAGTCTGCACACATGGGACTCCTTCCCATGCACCTCAAAGCCCTGTGGCTGCTCAATGTACACCTCCTCCTGTATCAAGCCATTGAGAAATGCAATCTTCACATCCATCTGGTGGATCTTCCAACCCATCTCTGCTGCTATCGATATAATGGAGTGGATCGAAGTATATCGAGCCACAGGAGCGAAGGTCTCCTCATAATCAACTCCCTCTACCTGGGAGATCCCTCTAGCCACAAACCTTGCTTTGAATTTCTCAATGCTGCCATCTGCAACATGCTTTACCTTGTAAAGCCATCTGGAAGTAACCACAGATTTGCCCTCAGGCCTCGGCACCACCTCCCAAACATCATTCTTCATGATAGAAGAATACTCCTCCTGCATGGCCTCTCTCCAGACCTGCTGGCTAGCTACCTCCTCATAGCTAGAAGGCTTAGAGTCAAGGATGTTGGTAACCATCGCCATATAGCTACAAAACCTCTCAGGTGGTCTACTCTCTCTGACCGGCCTCTTCGGCTCAGCAACAGATGAGGCATCTCTCAAGGTGTCCTGAAGCCACTTGGGCTTCCTCATCCCTGAGTGCACTTCTCCCACCGGAGAATGAAGCTCCTCCTCATAATCATCAGGAGCCTGAACTCCTGACTGTCTGTCTGTTGTCCTCCCGCCTGCACCTAAACCTGTAGAAGTTGAGGTACCGTGTGAACTGTCCATCAGTGGACTCCCTAGTGAACTGCTCTGCATGCTGCCCGGAGCACCACCCCTCTGGCTCGGTGAGCCACTGCTCACTGACGGACCTGACATCCTCATAGATGTACCTCCTGATCCTCCTGATCCCTGCCCACTAGATCCCTATCACTGACTCAACTGTTGCTGAGGGTCTAGCTGATCCAGATACTCTAACTCTCGTGACCTCCTAAAGGCCCTGTCCTCTTCGAACTTCACTTCTCGTCTGACAACAACTCTCCTCTGTGCAGGAATGTAAATCTGAAAGGCCTTTGAGGTCTCACTGAAGCCCACAAAGATACCCTTCTCTGCGGTGGGCTCTAGTTTGGTCCTCTTCTCCTTTGGTATATAGGAGTATGTAATCAATATATTGATCATGCATACAAGGGAGTGCACTTGTGTGCATTTGTAAAAGCCATGTAGCAACATTGTCCCATCTTTTGGTGCATTGGTCATGAAGAGACCCATGGTGTCTAGCTTGTATTGTAAAAGTTGTCACATCAGCTATGTATGGCCTAATGGGTGTCCAAGTCATGTCTTATGTTGTATATCATTGATGTATCCCTATTGCATTTGGGTGAATGATGTTAACTTGTGTCCATAGAGTCATTGATTGGTGATAGGTATGCTTATAGACGAGTCATATGTCAGCCATATGTACTTATCACAGTCATGTATTTGCTCCGTGAAGCCTCATATGTGTATGGCACTTCATTGCATATCATTACTCAAAGTCGGTAGAGTCCTAGTCCATGAGGAATAGTCTCTTGCACTTGGCAAGGAGGCTTATTCAGAAGAAGCAAAGGCGTTACAACAACAGAAAAGAGAGTGTTTGCAAATCCATTGCATGCTTAAAGGGAGCACGTTCAACATGAGAGGATGCATGGTCTTGGCTAGAGACCTGTTGGCAATTGAGTTCATTGTTTTGCTTGCTTATCTTGCAAGAGAGAAATCCTTGGTTTATTGGTTTGTATCAACTTTGTATTAGCATGGTGTTGAGCATGAAAGGGGGAGTACTTCTCTCGTCCCTCGCATTGTTAGTATTGTTCTTCAACATTGGTATTTCCCTTTTCCATTGATGTCAAAGAGAAGAAAGAAATGAAGCGAGGATGGAGCAAGTATGGAGATCAGATCAGCCTCAAAGTTAAGGAAATTGGGTTGGGGTTGACATCGATGCCAAAGGGGGAGCATGTTGGCATTGTGGTGTCGGCATTGATGTCGACAGACACTTAGAAGAGTTTGTCTTGTGTTGATGTCAACCTGAATTGTATCTCACCCTTTTTTATTGCAATAAAGTTGCAAGAGGATGCACAAGTACCCAACAAGGTGGAGGTTTATGTTAATGCCTTGATGCTTGCAAAAAACATGTTTGGAGGCTTTGTCATCGTTATCGGACACTTGACATGGGTTTGCAGAGGTTCTACAGATTTAGGAGGTGCTTGAAGAGGTTGATGAACAAGTTTTGGAAGCCCTGAAACTGAGCAATTGGCAAAAACAAGACATTGATGACATAACGGAGGTTTGAGCCCAAAAATTGCACTACAACGCAAGTTTTTAAGGATAAATTGTGTTACCTCCCAGGATTTATGTTTCAAGAGTGTATTATAAGCATAAAATGGTAATGTCCCATTAAGTGCGTTATAATGAAAATATCAGCCTATCAAGTGGATTACAATATGTTCAGTAAATTTTCCAGATTGAGAGCGGATGCAGTTAATTCCAGTAGCAATTTATTTCTTTTTTTTGCACTTAGTAATTGGTCAAAAAGTTCATGGAAGTTACAAGGAAATGAACCAAGATTTGTATGATGTCATGACTAAGGAAAAAATCTTAAATGTTCTAACCTCCATAGAGAAAAAGCCCGGGGTGCCATGGATTGTTGGTTGAGTTCTATATCAGTGTTTTAGACTTAAACACTGTCATATGGTTGGTGGCTAATGTTTCATGAAGTTCCGGAAAATAACCCTTCGATCCATAAACAAAACTCACATTACTCTCATCCTCAAGAAGCATGACATATCTTCCTTTTCTAATTATAGGACTATATCATTTTGTAATGTTATATACAAGCTAGTGACAAAAGTAATATTGTCCACATCAAACTTGAGCAATGTTATCTCAAATGAACAACTTTAGCTTCCTACAAGGTAAACAAATTCACGATAACATAGCTAATACTCGAGACTATCCAATTAATTAAGTTGTGCAAAAAGCTTGATCAATGTATAATGATCATTCGTGCCTATCCAAGAATTGTCACCAATATGGACATTCAAATAACTACCTACTTTACTTTTCCTTTTCCTAAAATAACAAAACAATGTTATTAAAAATGAAGCTTATTAAATCATTACAAACTCTAGATCATGTGTATTTCACTTGATGGAATAATAAAGATTCTTTTTCTCATGAAAATAATTAATCCATGTCAACATCAAACTTATAGTTGTTTGACCTTACGTTATTTATTAAATCATCGTCTCGTCACTCATTTGATATACTCAAGATTGATGCCCAAGTTTTTTTCAAGCAAATAATAAGAAAAACACCTAATGTAATCTCAATGTTGCAACTTCGCTATGCTTATTGCTCTTAAGTCACCTTCTTGTCAACCTTAATATTTATGGTCTAACTCTCTTTAATATTTTAATATTTCATTTTTTATAGAATCCAATGACAAAAAATATAACAACATAAAAATATTAATTCTATTTATTTTGCAAAATTGAACTGTTATATTTTTCTACTTTGCAAACCTCATTTCTATTTTATAAAATCAGCATAGATTCATTCTAATCTTTAGTTTTATTAAAACAGATCACCATAAAACATAGCACAACATCCTACTACAAAAAAAACATCCACGTAAAAACATAACTATCCTATCCTATGATTTATTGTTTATAGTCTGGTTTTTTTTAATGTTTCATTTATATCCCATCTTCCTCCTCTCCTCTCCTCATCCTCACATACTTACACCCCCTTTCTAATTATCTACAAGGATTCCTCTTAACATAGCTCATAACATAGCTCACAGGCTTCTAACTTAGGGTAATTGTTTCAAAAAAAATAGTATAATGGAGGGAGGACCCACTCCACATGGAGCCCGACTGCTCCCTCCTTTCCTCCTTATCATACTCCCGAGCTCAATGAGTCTCAAGGCCACTTTTCTTTTTTTAATAAAAAAATTTAAGGTTGTATTTTATTAAATTATTTTCCAATTATTTTATTTCATAATTTAATTTTTATATTAAATTTTATTTTATTTTAAAATGACTTATTTTATATTTTAAATAATATTTTTAATTTTGATTTATATAATTTATTTAAAATATTTTTAAATTTTTTGTTTGTCAAATGGTCTAAGTTTATTAGAGATTAGATCAAGTTTGACCTGTGGGTGGAGAAATTGTTACACAGCCATCCAAGCCATAGGCCACACTAGCGCTTAATGTAACTAGATTCTTTCCCACGAAATCTTGAACTAGTGACCTTCACATCACGGAGTGACTTAATAATACACCCCATCATTTTCTATTCTATGCAAAAATTGTTACCCAAAGCCATCTAAGCCGTTAAAAACACCCCAGGGATTACACACAACATAGGCCACACTAGCACTTAATGTAACTAGATTTTTTCCCACAAAATTTTGAACTAGTGACCTTTACATCACGGAGTGACTTAATAATACACCCCATCATTGTCTATTCTATGCCCTATGGGGAAAAAACATATTTTTATTTAATTAAAATATTAATAAAAATACTCAAATTTTAGCTAAGCATGCATTTGTCCACCACATTGGCATTTTTTATACTCTTAACTTCCAACAACCCTCATTTTTGAAATTTTTTGTAAATTATAAATATCAATTTTGAGAATGAAAAAAAAGTCCCTCTTGGCTACAACTTCGTGCACTTGTGTAAAAGGTTTTTAGTTATAATTGAAGGGGAAAACAGAAATTTGGCTCATTTGGGGGTTTTCTTTTCAAAATTCAATTTTTGTTAGTGAAGCAAAACTTGCACTTTTGTAATAGAGAAGATTGTTGGAGATTCAAAGCAAAAAAAATCAAATTTATCAATTTTTATTTAAATATTTTTATTTGTAATGCAAATTTCATCTTTCGATGGCAGATCTATCCCAATTGTTTCATATTGTACACTTTTGTTAGATGTGAAAATGGTTGATCATAAGATCAATTATCTAAAATTGTGGGTGCACTGATCTGTTATTAATTTCCATTTGCTCATGTGATTCAATCAAATTTTTTAGTAACCTTGCTCAGAAGCTTGTCATCTAAAATCAATTTAATTGTCATTAGAATTAAGTGAACTTTTTCTTAATTTTAGTGGCTAATCATTCACTGTTTTAAATCTCCGAACAAAGCATGTTAGCCACTTATTATATCAGCTATTAAAATAGATTAGATTTTCTTTTTGTTGTTTGCATAGAGTAAATTTGCATTTAGAATTAAATCCATTACATTTTAGAAAACTCCTCACACAAGCAACTTTAGGTGTTGCTGGGCTCAGCCCTCAATTCGACTTGACGGTTGTTTTTTTGTAAGAGCTCTCCAAGATAGTAAATCTGATTTCCTCTCCTTATCTATTGTTAACCAGAGACATCACAAGTCAGCAAAGAGAGTGAGAGGGTTACTAAACCCAATAAAACCAATTGGAGCCATCATTTAAACAGATAAGAGCTTGATTTGAGACTCTGACCGAATGGTTTTCCAAACAGATAAGAATTTGATTTGACACTCTGACCAAATGGTTTTCCAAATGTTGATGAAGTCTATCTTGAGTTCAACTTTATTTATTGCAATTTATCAAATTATAAAAAATTAAGATCATAGCACAAGCTCTCATTCACAATATCAAGCAATTCTGATTCAACAGTAAAAACAGTGTGAGAGAAATCAGATAAATTCATAAAATCTTACACTTGGGGATGCCCCTTTTTTATTGGTCCCAAATGTTCTAAATCTTGAGGATATCCATTTCTTAGTGGTCCCAAATGTACTAAAACGCTTTTCTAGAAGTGGAGCCCCATAAAAAGAACAAGACTATCCGACAACACAAATTGTTGAACTCAAATGTCATTAGACTAAAACCCATAAGCATTAATTTCTGCTACAATCACAAAAGTTAAGATCCACAAGGGGCAATTAGTCCATGTCACAAAAGTTAAGATCCACAAGGGGCAATTAGTCCATGTCGCAAAACATACGAGGAACTCTAAACCTAATGTCCAACATTTACCCCTAGCGTAAGTCAGGTGAATTTTGAACTCACTCTGATACTACTTGTTATGATCAAAACCATATGCATTGGTTTCTCCTACAATCGCCAAAATTAACCTCCACACGAGACGATTAGTTCACGTCACAAAACATACGAAAAGCTTTGAAACTAATGTCCAACATAAATCCATATAACTCAAAGGAGTTATAACCATTGGGGCAGCCTCTTCCATTAACTCTACCCTCTCTGAAACATGTATTCAAAATTCTACAAGTTGTGGCATATCTATTTTAGCGGGATTCTATTATAGAATTACATGTTGTGGTATATCTATTTTAGAGGGATTCTATTATAGATTTACAGAGACCATCTCAATAAATCACTTTCTCCTCGACTTTATTCTTTTGAAACAAATTCCAAATGTTTGTCCCCAAAATTTCCTCACAAAGATCCATGAAGGAAATTGTAAAAGCGTAGTAACATTTAACGGACTAAATTAATTATTTCCTATTGAAGGAAATTGTAAAAGCGTAGTAACATTTAACGGACTAAATTATTTCCTAAAATTAAATGTTATTGGCCGGCTTTTACTATTTATAATTTATATCCCGGCATTTACTATTTATAATTTATATCCCAACATTCAGGTTTCTTGTCCACAAATGAACATACAACATATTTTACCAGAAAAATGCCTTCAGTTATAAACAACAAGAAATTATAGCCGCAGAAGTTTTTTTGTTGTAGAACAGAAGTTTTGTTGTAGAAATGAACATCTGAAGTATTTTGTCGTACTCTATTTATTATATTATATGTTTTGGAAGTTTTTTCAACATGTTTTCCAGTCTAATTTTACTAAAATCCAGTAAGAATTTGTTGGTATCACAAGTTTTAAGTTGTAAACTCTCTACAATCCAAGTGCCTCAAGGGTTTTTCAGGATGTTGAATCCATATATAATCCAAATGCCTCAAAGATTTATGAGGATGTTGAATATATGAGGTCAAAACCAGAGTTTAAACAATAAAAACAATTCGACCAAAAAACATTTACCGGATTCCAACCAAAAAAACATATAATGGTTAGACATAGCCAAATATTTTACAACATGTTTTAGTCATAAATGACCAATTTTAACTTGGCAGAGTGACTACAAGTGTTTGTGGGCATAGCCAAGGGCAAACAAACTCGAGTTAAATGAACGAGGAATGAGAAATGAGATGTATGAACACACAACATTTGACCTGTAATTACTATGAAATAGAGTGAAAGCAAAACTCGATAAAATATTATTTGTGAATTGAGAACCATCCACAGCTTCTGGTCTTTCCACTGCAGCCACAGATTCTGGTATTTCCACTGCAGTGTTCGACTTGTATAAGGTTACCCTAGCATCTTGTCATTTTATCTCCCTCACTTACCGACCACAACCAACATCCCCTCTTCCAAATGTTTGTTGAACCCATATTACCCTGCCAATCTATCTTCGATCCCATATTTCAGAAACATCTTTCTTGTATAGATTTTATGCAGAAAAAAAAATGGAGCTGCATTTTGAAATGTCACAGATGAAATGCGGTAACTTCGACTAAGCACCAATTACTCGACACATGCAAATGCACCACTAAATATTTTCCCCTTAAAATGCTAAAAGCTATAACAGTTAATACCACCCAGAAAATTCATACACCATTTGTCACACTAAAAATAAAACCTGCAAACTCACTATTCAAAAGAGAAACGAAATGAGAAAAGGATACAAAAGTTCATGCAGTATCAAGAACAAAGAAAATACCAACAGACTGCAAAAGCCACAGAAACCCAGTATACAGAAGTAAAAACCCTTCGACACATGGGAAAAGCATGACATATAATAAACCTGGACTCTCCGCAAAGCCTCATCAAGTCACAAGGAACAAGTGCTAACAGGATGCAAACATGTACTTGTATGTAAGGCAGCTCAAACCATCCAACTGTGACAAATCACAGAAACATGTACTCTTTTTAGTTTGAAGTTTATCGGTAGACCAAAAAAATTAAGTCTAAATCCTGCATTTTAAACAATGAAATGTCGTGCAGCATTGCCAATCTGTGGCATTTGCCCAACTCTATTATCTATTGTTAGTTGACACCATAATGCAGTTCAGAAACATCTAGATATGGATTATCCATCGAAACCATCAGAAACATGAAAATTTAGATGATGTTGAGAAGCATACATGCTACTCTTCCCACAAATGTAAGAAGCAGGTAGAATGACAGTAAAGAAAGAAGCAGCAAAATGCTAATACAAAAAACAAACACATTTTTAAATAAAGTTTTACTTCTAAAAGAAAGACTAGAGAAGTTAGGAAAAAGACCATACGTAAGGGTATGAAGGCAAGGGGCATATTTCAGACATCATCTTGAATTTTGATGACCAATACTTTGCTCGAGCATTTCTAAATCAAACTCTATTCAAGTTATATACCTGATAAAAATTATAGCAAAAATAGTGCAGGAAATGCAATTAAACTTATATGCACTGGATGTTTAATGCTGAAAACGGGAAAGGCAAACTGCTGACATAAAACTTGTAATTCACCACCACTGTATTTCAATACTCATTTCAGCGGTACCTCTGAGCAGAGTCATACATTCGACTTGCAGGATATTGTTCCCTCAAATCGTAGCCCTGACTTCTATTGTAAGAATGTGGAGGATTGCCATAAAACTGTGTTTCATCCCTTCGTGATTCATACCCTCCAGGGTAGACCTGATGAGCTTCACCAAGACCTGCACTAAAGCCACGATGATCATCATAACCAGATATTGGACCACCAGCCATTTCATGATATTGTTTTGAAAGAACTGGCTGTTGATGCTGACCAACACGTGAAAGCAACTCATGGCGAAAAAACTCTTCTCGTCGCTTTGCATGTTGATCTCTCAGGGCTAACATCTTTGCCTGGAATTGTTCATGAATCTCTCGTGTGCGCTGCAAGTAAAAGTATCTTTTCAAAATCATATAAGTACCAAATTCCAGAAAAAAATGGAATAATAATAGCTGCAAAAAGACCAGAGAAAAGGATTTCAACTTTATGCAATTTTAAGATCTCCTGGCCACTCATTGCATATGATCACAGTGATGAGCTCAGAAACAGTAGACTTGCGGAAATCTTACAAGAGACAATAGACCCAATCTTAACAACAGACCAGCCAAACAAGAATGAGATTGCACACCCCTATCTCAGCACAAACCTTTTACATGCCAACTTTCAAAATAATAGAAATAATAACTGCTTCAGCAAACTAATTTTTTTCTAAAATACAAAGGCAAAAACAAAAAGCATATAGATGAGCTCCGGTGATCATAAATCTACGAAACTGACCTATTGAAAGGATCTCTAATGCTCTAAAGCAGTGGATATTGCAGAAACAAAAATTAAAGGAGACACATTTCATCCAAAAAATTACACAAGAAACTACATTTATCTATTGTACTAAAAAGTACTATTTATGTTGCTTGTGAAAAAAAAAAAAAAAAAAACCAATAGAAAATAGACAAGTATCTAATTTCAGAAGCCAGTCTGGATAAATTGACAGATAATTCTATTTTCACGAGTCATGTTACTTCATGAACACATCACATTCGCTAAGGATGACCATATCCTCATCACCAAAAGGGTTTTCCTAGAGATTAGAGTTCGAGTGTGAACTAGAGAATCATGGAGAACAAAATTATAATGGTGGAGAATATCATACCTCCCGGTGCCTTGCATTTTCCTCATCCTCTGCATCATTTTGATCCTTTACAAGAGTCGTTACATCATCCATCAGTCTATGCTCCAATGCTTCAAATGCTTTGGGTAAAGACTGATCAGCAAACCCAACATCCATTTCCTGTTTCCGGTCAGAATCCTTCAGGAGAAAACTGCTACCTTCTAGTGGCATAATATCTGGCATCTGCCCTTGATAGTATGGACTCGCTCCATTAGGGCCTCTAATTTTAGATGGAGAAATGTTTCCACTGCCAGGATCTGAGGGACCTCTTCCTTTGGGGGGATGCAAAAGGTGACCAATCAAATACATATGGAAACTAATATTAGTTGGAATCAAACATTCACACGCAAACAGTTAGTAAAATAACAGAAGAAAATGACCTTTGAATGATAACATTTTGAAGTTCTTCCTCATCTAACCTTCTGTATACAAGTGAGGTGGTACAGAATTAGTTCCATTACGAGAACCTTCCCACTTCCAGCGTCCATCTGCCTGGGAAGACCCATAGCGTTGATCCATGTCCATGGGTGGGGCATCTGCCATGCCTTGATAAGGCTGTGAACCAGAATTGTGCTGCACTCTCTGAGCAGCGATATGCTGCATCTGAGCAGCAACTAGTGAATTTGTGTTTGATCCACGGTTAGAACCCTTCCGCCCCATGTTTTCGTCTCTATATTCCTCAACCTGCTCAGCACGTTTGTTGAAACCTATGGGTTTTGACCTCCTTTCCCTCTCAGACTTGGATGTGTTATAATATGCCTCACGCCCTCCACTAGGATGACTTTCATGTTCAAACTGATGATTTCCAGTATCCTTCTCAAAATCCTGATTTCGAGAACTAACAGGTCCAGAAACACGTGATTTGAACTTTTTGTCCCTTGAAGGGATTTTTTCAGCAACTGCACATGACCTCCGGTTCACTCCCAGCGTTGTTGGACACCCCTGCCATGAACGATACACATCAGATACATACCATAACAGAAAAAACTTTTACAACACTTGCAGAATGCCACAAAATAGAAATCAAACACAACTTACAAACCTAGATAAGCAAATAATATCGTATATGTACATCATTTCATTCAAAATGTACCACCACTTACTGCGAAACTTGTATGACATAAGGAAATGCAATTTACTACAGCAATGGAACATTGCAGCCCAAGATGTTAATTCAACCAGTTGTCGTCAATCGTGCTGGGCATTCAGTTAGTTCTGTGTCAACAGTGCCTAATTCAAATCCCCCAAGGTTAGGTGCACTAACCTCCGCTGACAGGTTTACTAAGGATAACATCAACAAATGTGGAGAAGCATCCATTCCCCATGAGGTTTTTCTTGGAAAATGAAAAAAAAAACACAAAGAGGAGGAAGTCAGGCAACAGCACCATTCCAGCTTCTAGATCAGTGAGACCACCAGGGGGCATTCAATCACCACAAGCAAGTTGTGATACCTGCTCAAGACCGCTGCAGGCATATCAGTTTGGATCACAAAAGAGCAAACATCACTCCAGCAGATAAACAACCTCCTATATATCTCAGCACAAGTTACTTATTCTAGTCAAGGACACCACACACCACCTCTTCTAGCTCTTCTGACCAGCCTTCCATCAGTAGTTTCTTTCCTATGGCATCAGATGTTAGGGGAGATATGCATACAGAGGTTGCTGAAACAGAGGGAAACCTTCACTCCTATGTTGCAGACAACAGCACCATTCCAGCTTCTAGATCAGTGAGACCCCCAGGGGGCATTCAATCACCACAAGCAAGTTGTGATACCTGCTCAAGACCCCTGCAGGCATATCAGTTTGGATCACAAAAGAGCAAACATCACTCCAGCAGAAAACAACCTCCTGTATATCTCAGCAGCAAGTTACCTATTCTAGTCTACAAAGGACACCACACGCCACCTCTTCTAGTTCATCTGACCAGCCTTCCATCAGTAGTTTCTTTCCTATGGCATCAGATGTTAGGGGAGATACGCATACAGAGGTTGCTGAAACAGAGGGAAACCTTCACTCCTATGTTTCAGGCAATGGCAATGGCAATAACTTCATACAAGGGAATCCTCCAGGGTTCTTGGTCTCAGCAGTACTCAACTTTGTATCTGCATCCCAACTTTATATTTCGCCCTTAGATTTTAGCGCATAGACATTACAGATTATATATCAGATCTGCTTTTCACTTGCTTTATCGTAGTGGCCTTTTCACTCCCATTTTATATCAACACAATTGTGCTAAGCAGTCCCATTGACCTATTTGTGGTCATTTGTTGGACACCAATAAACGTATATACTCACATCTTATAATTATAGCAAGCAAATATATAGAACAGGCTGGTCAAAAAAAGTTAATCAACGGAGACTCTGACATTCTGACTTTTTTAGTTTTATTTGCGCCCTGATACATCCTACAGTATCAGCTCTCCAGAAAACAGGCAAATTGGATCATTTGATAAGTTTTCAAAATGGATTATTCAGTAGTATGAAAATCAAAGTTCTCAACAAAAAAGGACAATTTCAGCTCTTCCATGAGGAGTCCAGGAGACAAAGTAACAAATAAGGAATATTATAAAAAAAATGTATCCACAATCCCCAATTCATATCTGTCATTCTAAATGGACTGCTGCAAATGGTTGTCAACACGTCCTCCACCAAAGAATCTAATATTCTAAACATCATTCTCTCTTAATTTTCATGAAAGCTATAGATCATTGCAGTTTGTAAACTTTTTAAGGTTCATAGTCTTCAAAGTGATACCAATCATTGTTTCTGCATCTAGTCCAAAATCTGGTAACATCTTAATCACCATCTTTTAATTTCATTTACAGGCCTTTATGCAGCTTCTGAAATGCAATTGGCCTATTGCTCATGGTGTAACAGAAAGTTCATGTCATAATTGTTTTCAGCCCATCACAAATCATCCAGCCAAATCAACAGCAGAGGAATATAAGATCACCCATATTTTGGATCTGTATCTTCTAGATATGAGTAACTTCTCAGACCTCAAACCAATTGGTCTAATCTCAGAGCTTACAAGTTCTATAAATTCATTCATTCCTAACTGGACTGACTGTTTAAATAGAGAGAAATCCACAGAATTGTTAATTCAATCTAATATTTAAAATGCAAAATGTTGGATCCACTGAACTATACCCACTCACAGTGTTCATTAGCAATACTATGAACAGGCCCCAAATAATCTACATAAGATACAATTCATTGTCATCACTACTACTTTGCAGTATAAAGACCACAGTTTGGCAATGCTTAGAATGGTGACATAAACATCGCTGCCATGCTCATCCTGCAACCTGTCTCAAATCTAATCCAGGAGTCGATATTGTATGTATAAACCACCTCAAATTCAAGTAAACAACTCCCCCAGTTCATGATTTAAACTCAGCATCTATCCTAGAATTAGCAAATCGATTTCATTGAAAATTTACTAGTTCAGACCCATAGAACCCAGGCCTAATACTCCAACAACATGCATCAAAATCACTATCATGCCCCCCTAATGTGTGTTCTTGGGCATTTGAGAGGAATAATCATAAGGCTGTGTAAACCAATTCACAAGGCAGTTTGGTTTGGCAATCAAGAGATCATAAATGACATCATTGATCAACAATATCAACACCACCAAGCCTAGCAGCCAAGGGAGCAGGTTTTGCATTGTTGGACGCATCTTTGCAATATTTTTTATTTATTTTTATTTTAAGGATGGATAAATCACCAACATTCTCTGAATCACTTATCATACCTGGAGCAAATGGCCTTTTTAAACTTTGAATTGATGGCTTATTGGGTTGTCCATGTTTCCAATATATTTTAAGTATCTAATATTCTAATGTCTCTAAAAAGGAAAATAGGAAGGACGGCAAATCACTAACATTACCTGTATCACTAACATACCTGGGTAAAATGGCCTTTTTCACCACAGATACGGCATGTAAGCTCCTCTTCCTTCTTTTTCTTCCAATTTTTTTCTATAGACTTAGCCTTTGACTCCCACACTTTAGCTTCTCTACTAGTAAACCCTGTGGGAATAGCATTTGGATCACGAGTCCTTTCATCCTCAGACTCATCATCACTAGCAGATCTTTTTTTCATTGTATTATTATCACGATCTTTGAAATCAGAAGGCTTAGGAGGTCCTGTATATTCCTTTCCATAAACCTCTCTCATCCATTCCTCATCCTTTTCGTCATCCTCAGGATGAGCCATTACACAAGAACCAAAGTACCTTTTTAATCACCTTCAACAATGCAAATTGTAAGTAGTTGCAGTTGTCCCACCCAATCCTGCAACAAATTTATGCAGGCGTTTGTTGAGCACCGCTTGGTTCAGAGCAACCACAATGGGTCTGTGAGACAGACATCAAGTAAAATGTGGTTAAGAATTGGTAATGCACTGACAAGCACCTTGTTGCCTCACAACTATACGCATGCATATGCACAAAAAAAATATGGTTCTTACCCTTACATACTGCATCCTTACCCAGCCAAAATCTATGGTTGGCGATGTAGCATCTCGTAAAAGGTATAAAAAATTTAATATTACTAATTTTTTAATTCCCAAAGAGAAAAAACAAAGTTAAACTTGATAATTTTGTGTATGTAGTTCCAAATAAATACAAATCAGGCCAAAAGAAGCATATTATTTTACATCAAAACTAGTCTATTTGAAATAGGGCTTTTGCACAGCCCACAATATACTATATAGTAAACAAGATGTCAGCACTCAGCAGTAAAGCATTATTTTACCAAAAGCAAAATATTTCTACAAGAAATGAATGAATCCATTAAGTACTACAGTAATACTACCACACTTCTATCATAAGCACTGTCGTGACAGTTGAAGTCTAATAGCAGGAAAGTCCAACCTGAAATAATTACAAATGCTCCACTATAAACTCATTTCAACTAAAATGCAAAATTCCACAGTAGATATCATCTGAACAGAATATAAAATGGAAGAGCTTCAAAAAGTATTGTTTAGAAAAGGGCTTAACATTGTAAACAACTCTGAGGAAAACTGCAATGTTCCACAAAGTCTCCGGGACGGGGAGACGCGGGTGCGGGGAGACGCGGGTG
The DNA here is from genome assembly GCA_031772625.1 of Pinus tabuliformis. Classification (NCBI taxonomy): domain Eukaryota; kingdom Viridiplantae; phylum Streptophyta; class Pinopsida; order Pinales; family Pinaceae; genus Pinus; species Pinus tabuliformis. The sequence goes on along the minus strand of CM062816.1, from coordinate 1,685,739,828 downwards.
CGGGGATACGCAGGTGCGTGGAGACGCACAAAGGGGACGTGTGGGAGAACCCTGAAATTTTAGGGAAATTTAGGGGAGACAGGGAGACATCGAGGTATATATAATATAATTTTTAATTATATATATTATAAATTGATATATATGTATATAATTTTGAAATTTTCATGTTCATATTCATTGTTCAATAATGCTAATTCATCAAGATTCAATACCATAAGATTCAATAATAAAATTCAATATGAAATTCAAATATTCAAATACAATGTACATTGATCCATATCATTCATCATTCATCAATCATCATTCTATAATTTACATTGAATCATTGATTTAAAAATTAAATTGAAAATTCTGAATTCATCATTCTAGTCTTCTAGATTCTAAATTGAACACTAAGTCTTCACATGGCTGAGGATAACAGTGGTCTACTTCTTGCCTCAGGACCGAAGTTGCAGAGATCTGCTCCTTGCCTCAGGGATGAACTGAGATCTGTAGGCTGTAGCAGACCTTTCCCCAGCGCTGAGACTGAGGTCCGATAAGAGTATGACAGCAGTTCCAAAGTGAAAATACTGCTCCAAAAAACAAACCAGAAATTATGACCAGAAAAGGCAAGACTTGTGACCAGAGAAGCCCAACGAAACCACCTCAGAGATAGCAAAAAATCCACGAAATTACTTCACAAAATCACCTCAGAAACGAGTTTTTCTTGTTTGAATTCGGTAGTCAAATGAAGAGGCCCAGCTTCAATATATTCAAGATTACGCTAAATCATTGATATGCTGCCGCCTGCCGCCTGCGTGGAGCAAGAGGGAGGATGCCACTGCAAGTTTGCAACGACTGCTAACTTATTTGGTAGTCAAATGAAGAGGCCCAGCTTCAATATATTCAAGATTACGCTGAATCGTTGATATGCTGCCGCCTGCCGCCTGCGTGGAGCAAGAGGGAGGATGCCACTGCAAGTTTGGAATGACTGCTAAGTGCTAACAGCAAGTCGCTGCGTGGAGAAGAGTGAGGATGCGCTGAAGCTCTCGTGGGCGCAGTGAGAGCAGATGGAAGAAAAAAATGCGTTGAGGTAAGAGCATAATGAATGGCGGCAGAATGAAAACTTGAAAAGTGGAGTTAACCCTAACTTGTTCATGTAATTTTTTATTTGTAATTGTTAATTTAGTTTATTTTTATTTTTTATGTTTTTTAATAAATTAATTTTCATTTTTTTTAATTTTTTTTGGTTTATAAAGGGTAATTAGGCAAAAATGAAGGGGGGACACCCAGAAGAACCCCATTTTCGGGGGGACACCCAGAAGAACCCCATTTTCGGGGGGACACCCAAAAGAACCCAATTTTTGGGGGGGACGCCCAGAAGTACCCCTTTCGGGGAGTCAAGTCTCCCACATTGGGGAAACGCACCCCCTTGCGTCTCCCCGAGTCTCCCCAAAAGGGGGACGTGGGGAAACGCACCCCCGAGAGTTTCCCCGTCCCAGATGTGTGGGGTGCGAGGGGTGCGTGCAACCCCCCTGGGGGACGCGTCCCCATGGAACACTGAGAAAAAGAATACAAGGTGCAGGTATTCAAAATCGAACCCCTTTGCACCAGCTTAGGAACCAGCACAGGAGTTGTTCGCCAAGGAAAATCTTAAGGTAGAGAGAGAAACATGAAGTAATGCAGAAGAGGATCATTTTCAGAAGTTTAATGTCCAACTGAAAATAAGCTGGAAGGATGTAGGTCTTAAGATTTGTTATGCTGACCAATACATGTATACAAGAACACTTTAGAATGATGCAATTAATTTTACAACACAATGCAGATTAAATGGTAAGGATAATTTTCTCAATCTTTACTTGATACAGAACATTAGTGGGCTTCCAACTCCAGTGATTGCAGGTATCATGTGTCAGATAAAAGTTTGTATACAACTCATTATAAAATTCATGCATTCAATGACTCTGTAAAAGGTACATACAAGTTGGTGGACCCTCTGTTGGATTATTTCCAACAGTAATTACCATATATTTAAATAATAATAATAAAATTACAAAATTATATAATAAAAATTACAAAAAAAAGAGTGGTAAAGAGATCACGTAACAGAAGCTCTATTTGGACAAAAACCTCAGGCTACTGAAGCTTAGAACAATTGGGAAAACCAAAACTAAGTGTACAACACAATACAAGGGAAAAGCTGCTAGAATTTAAGAAGCTGAAAAACTAGCATCAATCTGAAGCATCGTGCCAATACATAGCTTAAACAGCACCAACCATCTTGACAGCTTCGGTGTTCCCAAGTTTTTACACAGTATCTCACGATGCTCATTTGCAATTAACACAGAAAAACTATTAACAGCTGCTGCCAAATAGTCAATTTGCTGCAACAATATCAAGATGCTATCAAAATCAACAAATTTTTATTATATGTCCTGAAGGCCTATGGCTGAATCACTAGCTGAAACAACCCATATCAATCATCATATTGAAATGAAATCATGGTGAAAATTCTGTACACAATCTCAATTGGACAATACCCAGATTAGGAAGAATGGATATTGTCACTAGTGGAGTTCATATAGTAAGAAAAACAGGGAGTTGTATATCCAAAAACTTCCCAGCCATTTTCAAGATTTGGCATGTGTTTGATCCAGCACCCCACAGAGACCAGCTTATTTGCATCCAACAAAACTGAACTATAGTGTTTGTCTCTACTACTGGATACAATCAAAATTCACAGAATTTCAAATATATCTCTGAAAGCCTCCCGGTGAATCATTTGGCTGGCACAGCAGTGCTTGTGGCAATAAAGGTGAAATATATTAAAATAAGACAAGCACTGCAAAAAATAGGCTACAGGAATCAACTTTAAGCAAAGTCTTTAGGTTTAGCAATAGACCATTCAATGAGACGATTTAATCAGTGCTTGTATCTAAAAGAACCACATTGAACAGCCTGCACACAATCTGATTAGGCAATTTGACAAATTTGCGAACATATGACACTGGTAATTGTGGAGTCCATATTCCAGAAGTTCCCAATCATTTTAAAGATTTGGCATTTGTTTTATCCAGCATTCCATAGTTAACTTTCTTTGCATCTAGCAAAGCTGTACTATAGTCTGTCTCCAATACGCAACACAACCCACTACAATAATGAGAAGCTATCAAAAGAATGGGCATCTTTTAGATGCAGAATCCAAACCTGATAAAGGCGTGCTCTTGAAAATAAAGGGTAAAAGAATTCAAATTGAACCTCTTGCTCAAAGAAGGCCTATATATATACCATCTCCACACATGAGATAGAAACCTATTATGAGAACTTTCGTAGTTGAGTCTTAGAACCAAGCCACAATACATCATGTGCCCAACCTGATTCAGAAAGTTTGCAAGTTTGAGAACTGGCATTTGTTCTTGTTTCCCCATTGGTTTTGGAGCTTCAACATAGTTAAATGAAAAAATTAAAAAGGACAACCCTTGAGCTAGTTAGGAAGGTGTTGCATATATGTTGTCATTGATGTCAACAACAGTGTCATAGATTTCAAAGTTCAGTAGCATGAGAGACTATAGCAGTTTGGATGGCATATCTCTGAAGGTATTTCTTCTCTTGTCTCTAGACCAAATGAGAATGAATGATGCATGGTAAGATAGCCCTCTCAAAGATCTGTCCAATGGTATATGGCACTTCCATTAACTCTACGGGAATCAAGCAAAAAGTGAAGTTGAATTGAAGAGGCCTCACAAGGTTCCAAGCCTGGTCTTCAAGAATATCCAGATGCTTTAGCATATCCAGATATCTCAGCATATCTGGGCATCCAGGCCCTCTGCTGCAAAGAGTTATTAGTTGGATACAAGACTTGTTTCTCTGCATCCGAGCAACTGGGTAATCAGAGATGCGGCATAAGAGCCATTTAACAAAATCACTAGATTTTTGGATTTCTTCACTAGCCAATGAATGAACCCCAACTGACATGGCAGTACAGGTAGGATAACAGATGGTGCCAGGTGACAAAAGGATGATGATGTGGCACCCTAAAATTCGGACACATGGCAAGAAGAATTAGACCTTTTGGATGGCCAAGTGGTCCTATTCCAAGTGACATGTGGTGACAACTGACAACATGGCATGACACATGATATAAGCTGGAGTGGCAGAGGACATGGCAAGTTCTGATTAGTTCTTGAAGTTTCCATGTGGCAGCCTCAGAACTAGGGTCGAGGACTGTATTGGCAAGGCTTTTAGTGTATTTAGTTCTTGACTAAATTAGCGGCATAAAAGGAAAATTGCCCCAAAAAAGCAGAAGGCCTGAGTTTACAACCATCCAACCATCCGGGGTTAACGCTAAGTGATCCAAGAATCCGGTAGTCTAGGGTGCAAGTAGCTTGCACATATGTTTGAAACCTGAATCTAAATATAATTGTAAAAAGGACGCTTGGTCAAAGTTCCAAAGTCATGGTTCCATGTAAAAAATTCGGACACGTGGCATCTGGGGGTCGGTCTGTGCAACAGTGTTGGCTAGGGCTAAAACAGCCGGATTTCCACAACTAATTTAAAATTTTAAAGTGTTGTTAAGGCTGTGGTCCCACCAGTTGGTCATATAGGTTAGTGATATAAGCCTCAAGGAACCAAGAAGCCATCGATTCATGTTGTATCTGGGTCATCCGAACTGGTTTTCCAGCAAGCAAATACTAAACCAAATGGCAAATACAGGTCGTGTGTGTAAATTGTCAGTGCCATGGCTGGTTTCTTTGAAAAACTATAAATAAGCCAGAATACTTTTGAGTCGTGTGTGTGTCGATCGTGGAAATAACATGAAGAAGTTTCAGTACGGAGTGTTTTGGGGAGCAAATAGAAAGGAATAATACAGTGGAATGAAGTCTGTAGAAGACATATGATTGCAGAAGTAGACAGAGGTCAAGAATCAGAGGATGTCTGTGAAGCTGTGCTGCAGATTTACAACAGGAAGTAAAGAACAGAATAGAGGAGCAGTACAAAACTAAGCTAAAGTCATCATCAAGGAATTCTATTAAGCATTTATCAAGATGGTGCCTATATTTCTTAAGAGGTTGGTGCCTCATCCTGATTGGTGCCAGAAAATCATTTTAGGAGGTTGGTGCTTCTTTTGGTTGGTGCCAGAAAATCTTTGTGTGCTTCATGTCAGAATTATATGGCTTCTACATAAGTGCAATCAAAGAGATCCCAGTCTCTTTATGCTATCCAATTTCAATGCCCCTGCTTCCATAGATTTTCATTAATCTAAGTTGGCTCCGAGAACATATCATGTTTTAACTTATTGCACTAATTAAGCATTTAAAGTTCTATATCACATGGCATGCCAGGAGCACATCCAAACTCCTTAACTCTCTCTGCATTCCACAGTTGCTACTCTTAAGATCTTTTACAAAATCAAGTGTGGATTCTGCCTGAGGAAGGACATTACCTTGATCACAGAAGACAATATTAGGTTTCTTTTTTTCCAAAATCAAGTGTGGATTCACCAACAGGACATTGGTTCGCTGGTGAGGTTGACAGAACATTAGACCATCTCCCATTGTTTCATTCTAAATGTGGTCCACCCCACCATAATGACACGTCAAAATGTGCTGAAGAAGGGTGCAAGCTGCAGAAGAATTTGGTGGAATCATTACTCCTCAAACCTGCCCCCCAAGCGAAACTGAATGTGCTTTGCGGTGCAGCTAGGAAGCTTAGTGCATGTTAACATGTGGGTTTTACCTGACAGGGAACATTGTTTTGTCCATGAGACCAGTTATAATATTTCTACCTGACAAGGGACATTACCTCATTCGAAATTTTCACAAGTGTGGGTTAACCAACGGGGCCTTGATTCACTGGCGAGGTTGACTGAGTACCAGGCCATCTGCCATGGTTCCATTCTCACTGTGATCTGCCCTACACGAATGGCACGTCAAAAAGGGATGATGCCGACCTCAAGCTCCAGAAGGTTTCGGTAGAACAATTAATTCTCAGACCTGTTACCTAAACCAAAAGGAACTGCGTTTTAAGCAATACAGCCATCAAACTCAAGGCGTATTAACATGTGGGTTCTACCTGACAGGAAACATTGCTTTGACCAGAATTCCACAGTTGCAGGGTCAGTCTAATCTTTGATGACAGATTTACTGTCCTTCTGCAGAAGGACAGAAGTCATACCAACCAACTGTTGAGCAAAAGATACCAACAATCAAAATTAGCATTTTCCAAAACTTTTAACGCCACTTATAACACAATTTCGGGTTGTTTCTAATGGACCATTGGTGAGTTAAGCCATCCGCCAGGGTTCCGTTCTGGTTGTGCCCTGCCCCATTCAAATGGCACGTCAAAAAGGAAGGATGGGGACATGTCAAAAAGGATGGGGTTACGTTCGTGCAAAATAGAAACCTAACAGGCCTGTGTCGTAAGCCAAAGAAAGTCCGTATTATGCAGTTCAACCATCGACACCAGAGCATATTTTCCGAAGCCAGGGAGCGATTGTTTTCGCTGATCAGAATAAAATGAAAGGAATTGTTTATTCCATCACTTGTAATCTTCAGCACACAATTTAACAGTTTTCCAAGTGCAGTAAAATACAGTAATATTACTAAACTTCGCCACAAAGGGCTTTTCAATGCGTGATATAAAGAGTAAAACCCGAGTTCCAGCCTCTCTAACAAAACCCGGAATAGAAACCAGTACCTCAATAACGCTCAAGGTTTCTCTTAACATCTGCAGTATTTACAGAAGAATGTGCAATGCAAACAAACCCGTCGGTGATTCAGGATAATTATAATAACTCCAACCCCAGTTATCATAATATGGTCGAAATCGATAAGGAAAATAAAAGGGGAAAACATATGGAATTCATGACACCAGTAGTAACACATAAATTAGGAGCCGTAAGCAATGTTCCGTACAAGTTTTATTCTAACGAGAAATTAAGGTTTTATGTGCTCGCAAACCTTCGATACGAACGAATCGAGCTCATTCACATTACTGGGATTCGAACGCGCGATCTTCCGCCGCCTGCCCAAGGGCCTGCTATTCAGACAGTATTTCCTCCCGCTGTACCTTCGCCGCTCCTGCTCCAGATGAATAAATAGATGAGGAATTTAAGTGTAAAATGCCGGGTAGAGGACTTATAGGGCCGAGTAGTGAGCGTGCATTTCTTAAATGCACTAGGCGGATTTAAAAAAATTATTATAAAAAATAAATTATAATTTTATTTTAAATTATTGTCATTAATTATAAAAAATATATATAAGTTTTATGTATGTATTATACAAAAATTTAATTAATTTTGTTGCATGTAGTGTAAGTCAATGTACATTTTGTCATATCAGACATGTTATGCTACATTATAGATGTTACTTTATGGGGTGCACAATGTCACACTATTTCTGATCTTCAAACCTCATGAACCATTCTAGTCCTTGCAATCAACGGGGGTCGTGTCAAGGAAGATGTTTTATTATGTGGAAGGTGAGCGAGGGATGGCAATAGTGATGTGGTTTGGGTGGTGCAAGTGTCTGACTTGCATTTGAGTGCTTACCATCAAGAGTGATTAGAGGGCCTGAAGAAATTATTAGCAATTATTTGAAACACAATAAACAATAGTGAGGTACAAGCAACCACACACAAGGACTTACAGGTTCTTGATTCTTGCTTTTGTGCATCATGGTGAAATGTGTTGTATCAAATACTTGTAAGTCGTGCAACCATGAATTTGTACTTATATCTTTTTCTTTTCATGGGTGGAAGGATGAAAAAGATCGTAAAATGTTTCTCCATCGATGGTCCATCATCATAATGGACAAGAATTGCATAGAATCCATTTCTATGAGCTAGTCACTACAGACGTTGTCATACACACACGTGTTAGTGTTTCAAAATCTCCTTTTATAAATAATTTGAAGCTTTCATCTCTGGTCAAAGGTTCAATGTTCTTGGAGTACTTAATTGGGGTCACTCTTCCTATTACCTCTATTTTGTTATTGGAGTTTAAGGTTTTGCTTGAACTATCATTGTCAAATCTAACACCCACTTCATTTTCCAAATTGATTGGAATCAATGTGATATCATTATCTAAACTTGTTTGCTCATCCTCTTTTGTGGGCGCATTTTTATTTATGTTCATTTTGAATAGTTTCTTTCTCTTTACTAGATTTCCATCTAAAGTTTTGTTGAAAAAATCACCAAGTCAATGTAATACCATTAGCTACCCCTTCATTTGGGCTTCATTATTCCCTCCAAAAAAATTTACAAGTTTTCCTATGATATCTTCAACATTTTTAGTTGTTGTAATGCCCTACTTAATCTTATCATGCAAACTTTAGTAGAATTTAAATTACCTTAAAATATTGACTTATAATTATCAAGAAATATTGGTCCATATCTACATTGGTGAAACTGTAAATTTATTACTGATATAAATTTTGTTATTATTCAATTCCCAACTTACCTCATCAAATTTAAATTTTGATAGGATATGGTTTCCTTCCATTTATTACAATTTAAATATCCACATCTCCAAAATGTCCTTTCAAATTTACTTAGGAGAAGACATGGTCCTCTCGAATTAATAACCAAATTATATATTCATATCTCATCTCCAAAATGTCCTCTCAAATTTACTTGGGAGAAGACATGGTCCTCTCCAATTAATTACCAAGTTATATATTCATATCTCATCCCCAAAATGCCCTCTCAAATTTACTTGGGAGAAGACATGGTCCTCTCCAATTAATTACCAAATTAAATATTCATATCTCATCCCCAAAATATCCTCTCACATTTACTTGGGAGAAGACATGGTCTTCTCCAATTAATTACCAAATTATATATTCATATCTCATTCCCAAAATGTCCTCTCAAATTTACTTGGGAGAAGACATGGTCCTCTCCAATTAATTACCAAATTAAATATTCATATCTCATCCCTAAAATATCCTCTCAAATTTAATAAAGAGAAGATAAGTCAAATGTAAGAATGAGGAGGTAGTTATGACATTAATGATAGGTGGTTGAGGTGGAGAAGAGAAGGAGGCATAAAAGGGGAAGGATGATGGGAGGAGAGGGGATCCTTGGTCTTGGTTTTGGTTTTGGTTTGGTTGTGGTTTTGGAGGATTTGTTTTGAGAGGATGTTGAGATTGCAACAAGATGATAGAGCTTAGTGAAAAGATTCGCCTTCACTAAGTGGGCCCGCAGACAAATTATGGCACAAGTTCTATTTTTGGATCCCAGCAGGGATGATCACAACAAGAGTGACCACAGCAGGGATGATCACAGCAGGAGTGACCACAGCAGGAGTGATCACAGTAGGAGTGACCACAGCAGGAGTGATCATAGCAGGAGTGATCAAAGTCTATTTTTAGACTGGCTGTCCAAAATAGAAAAGTCAAATATTATTGTCTCATAATAATATTTGGACTATAAACTTGATCTTATTCTCTTGGAGGACTTCAGTTTGAGCTGCAGATGTGGCCCATGCAGTTGTCAGAAGGAAGTATGCTTTTCTTATGAGTCAGTTTAGTTGTTGCATGCATGACTTCAGTTAGAACTCAATCAGTTGAGTTTGGTGGAGTTGATTGTGGAGTTGATGGAGTTGTGTTTAGTTTGACTTAGTTAAACTAGTTGTAGTTAGTCTAACTGCAAATAGACTAATGATGAGTTGTTAAACTAATTATTCATAATACAACTATAGAATACATCAGTTAACTCAGTTGCATGTCAGTGCATGTTCAGTTCAACAGGGACAGGTGTTCGAGAATCAGATTGCTATCAGTTGTGACTATAGTTGTGCATCAGATCTTGCACAATCAAGGGATTGAGTATGCCAATGAGTTTGCTCATGTATTTGTCCAGTATTATAGCCTATGCTCACGTCTTACACAGTGTGAGTGATTTTTTGGAGGTGAAATACGAGTTTGGTAAACCATTCCCATTCATTCTTGAGCAGGTATTGAGCAGTGGAGGCAGGCAAGCAGTGGAATAGATTTGGAGATCAGATCTTAGCTGTATTGTGTGTAACAGGTGGAGCTGGTACTGGATTGCTTGTGATAAGCGTTGTACTTTGTAATGTTACATGGTCTCAATCATTAATATATAGATAGTTGGGGTTTTTAGCGAGATGCTTTCCCCGGGTTACATACTGTGTTAATATGTGAATGCTCTTGATGTTTTATTGTTATTGATGCTGCTATATTGATGATCAAACGTAGAGGAGCTTATGTATTGTGTATGTATTTAGCAATAGTACATGATCAAGATAATCTCAGTTGAATATGTGTTAAATTATTCAAAATTTCTACATGGTATCAGAGCTGCTTGATTTGTAGAAGAATTTTTTACAGGATATCAAGCGAGGATTGATCATCAGATCTACTATTCAGGAAGTGTTTACATTCTATTTCTTCAGGCAGAGTCTGTAATCGGGCCAAGTAGCCTCTAGATTCATCCTTCCTTTGGAAGGTGAGATATCCGGTGAAGGCCCATACAGTCAATCTCTGTATGAGAAATATTGTGTTCTCACGAATCTTAGATCCGAGGCGGTTGAGTTTGGAGCTGGTGGAAATCGAATTTGCAGCAGTGTTGTTGAAATGTCTTTCAACGGATTGCAAATGTTATTCCAAAGCAAGAGCGACCTGGCGCTCAAGGATAAACTCAGAAACAATAAGTGTGGGAATGGATCTTCATCAAAGGTATCTGATGAAGAGAATTGCGCTTTGGATGCCAAAGCAAAGAAGGGGAAGAACGAGAAAGCTTCTCAGTCTGGTGCGAAAGGCAAGAAGCAGGATATGTCCAAGGTGAAGTGTTTTCACTGTCACCAGCACGGACACTATGCCACTAATTGTCCGCAAAAGAAGAAGAACAAGCAGGCTGCTGGATCTTCAGCAGGAGAGGCTCTAGCCTCACAGTTTGAGCTTGATTTTTCATTGATCGCATGCTTGGTTTCAAGTGTGATGGGATCGGTGTGGTTCTTGGACAGTGGTGCATCTTTTCACATGACGGGAGATAGAGATTTGTTCTCTAATCTGGAGGACAAAGATCTTGGAGTGCACATCGAGATGGGCGATGATGGTAGATACAGTGCGACCGGTATCGACCATTTCCTTTGAGAGGGAGTCTGGTAAACCCTTTGTATTGAAGGAAGTCATGCATGTTCCAGGATTGAAGAAGAACCTTATCTCAGTGGCGATGTTAGAAGACAAGGGGTATGATGTTGTTTTCAGCGAGGGAAAGGCTTTCTTGCGCAGCAAGACAACTAGTGAGACCCGTAAGATAGGGGTTCGAGTAAGGAACCTTTATCAGTTGCATGTAGATGGATGCACAACAATGGCGGGCAAGGCAGAAGGATTGGTGAGTCGGGATGATGGTGAGTTGTGGCATAGGAGATTGGGTCACCATCACCATGGAGCCTTGAAGATACTGCAGCAGATCATTACAGGGCTTCCTAAAGGCACTCTTGCGCAGTCAGATCAGTGCAACGGGTGTACTTTGGGGAAGTTTGTGAAAGCCACCTTTCATGAGAAGGATAGTCGCGCCACGACGATCCTTGAGAGAATTCACACAGACGTGTGTGGACCTTTCTCAGTTGCTTCGACAGCAAAACACAGGTATTATGTGATTTTTGTTGATGATTTCTCTCGTAAGTGCTGGATCTTCTTCATGCAGAAGAAGAGCGAGACATATTCAAAGCTCTGTGAATTCAAAGCACTGGTCGAGAAGGAGTCGGGGAAGAAGGTGAAGGCTCTTAGGAGCGATAATGGTGGTGAATACATCTCGGACGAGTTCAAGGATTTCTGCAAGGCAGAAGGGATTCGTAGAGAGCTCATAGCTCCCCATAACCCACAGCAGAACGGGGTAGCTGGGCGGAAGAACAGAATGATTGTGGGTGTTTCACGGGCAATGTTGCATGATCAGGGCCTACCCCTTCACTTGTGGGCGGAAGCATGCAATACAACAGTTTATGTGCAGAACCGTTGTCTTCATAGGATACTTGGCATGAGTACACCCGAGGAGGCTTATTCTGGTAAGAAGCCTGATCTTTCTCATTTGAGGATTTTTGGTGCTAACGTTTACATGCATGTGATGAAGGATGCCAGGAAGAAGTTGGAGCCGACCGTAGAGGTTGGGATATTTGTGGGGTACCCTAATACGCCCCACAACTATCGTGTGTATTTGCCAGACAGTGGTAAAACTGTCGTGCGACGGGATATAAAATTTCAGGAGGAGAAAGCCTTGAAGTGTTCACTTGAGAGGGAGCTACACTTGCATGCAGATGAGGAGCTATTAGTTCCTAAGGATGAGCTTCAGGATGTGGATCAACCACAGGACAAGGTTCATGGAGTGGAAGAGACCACTCATGCAGCGCCAACCATCAAAGGGCGAAAGCGCTTGACAGAAGCTGAGCGACTGGCTCAAGCTGCAGAGAAAGTTGTAGGACCACCTACAGCCCAACGCAAGCAGAGACAGTCACCTGATCGGTACACTGGATACATGGCTCTTATGAGCAAGTGTATTGTGACTGAGACATCCTCTTTCGAGGAAGCTATGGAGGATCCCGCATGGGTAGACGCCATGGTGGAAGAGTATGATTCTATTGTCAGAAATAGTGCATGGGAGATTGTTCCTAGACCGGAAGGGAAATCAGTGGTGGGTTTGAGATGGATCTACAAAGTTAAGCAGGTAGCTAACGGGAGTGTAGAGAAGTACAAGGCAAGATTTGTTGCCCGAGGCTTTTCACAGATAGAGGGGATCGATTATGAGGAGACCTTTGCACCTGTCGCAAGGTATTCTTCCATACAGACGATTCTTGCTCTCTCAGTGCAGATGGGATGGCACATTCATCAGATGGATGTGAAGACTACGTTCCTCAACAGAGTCATTGAGGAGGAGGTGTACATTGAGCAACCCGAAGGCTTTGAGGTCTTCAACAGTGAGTCGCATGTGTGCAGGCTCAAGAGAGCATTGTATGGGTTGAAGCAAGCACCACGTGCTTGGTACACACAGATAGACAGCTATTTCACAGGACTTGGATTCTCCAAGAGCGAGGTGGATCCTAACCTATACCAGATTGTGGTGGAGGGTAAGTTGCTTATCATTGTACTGTATGTTGATGATTTGATTCTAACGAGTGATGAGCTGTTGATACTGTCATGCAAGAAGGATCTTGCTACAGAGTTTGAGATGAAGGACTTGGGCCTCCTTCACTATTTCCTAGGATCGGAAATATGGCAGCGCAGTGGTGAACTGTTTGTTTCTTAGGGCAAGTATGCTCGGGAGATACTGGAGAAGTTCAACATGCATTGCTGCAAGCCTGTTGATACTCCTCTTCCTGGAGGTTGGAGGAAGGAGGATGCCACTTCGAGAGAAGAAGTGGATGCCACTGTTTATCGACAGTTGGTCGGGTCGCTGATGTATTTGGTCAATACACGACACGATATATGCTATGCAGTTAACCAGCTTTCACAAGCTATGGTTAAGCCTACCAAGCTCTTCTGGAAGGCGAGCAAGCATGTATTGCGCTACTTGAGAGGCACATCGGGATATGGATCTTGGTACAGACAGGAGGATGTAGATTGGGCAAGGAGCTCAAGAGGCCGAGTATATGGCAGCAAGGACATCAGGTACCATCATATCAGAGATTCTGTGCAGCAGAGGATCATGTTGCTTTCATACATTCCAACGGAGGATCAGGATGCTGATATTCTGACGAAGGCTCTCACCAGGAGCAAATTCGAGTACCACCGAGGCAGGATAGGGGTTACTGATAATCCATATCTTGCCGAAAGGGAGTGTTGAGATTGCAACAAGATGATGGAGCTTAGTGAAAAGAGTCGCCTTCACTAAGTGGGCCCGCAGGCAAATTATGGCGCAAGTTCTATTTTTGGATCCCAGCAGGGATGATCACAGCAGGAGTGACCACAGCAGGGATGATCACAACAAGAGTGACCACAACAGGAGTGATCACAGTAGGAGTGACCACAGCAGGAGTGATCACAACAAGAGTGATCAAAGTCTATATTTAGACTGGCTGTCCAAAATAGAAAAGTCAAATATTATTGTCTCATAATAATATTTGGACTATAAACTTGATCTTATTCTCCTGGAGGACTTCAGTTTGAGCTACAGATGTGGCCCATGCAGTTGTCAGAAGGAAGTACGCTTTTCTTATGAGTCAGTATTGCATGCATGACTTCAGTTAGAACTCAATCAGTTGAGTTTGATGGAGTTGATTGTGGAGTTGATGTAGTTGTGTTCAGTTTGACTTGGTTAAACTAGTTGTAGTTAGTCTAACTGAAAATAGATTAATGATGAGTTGTTAAACTAATTATTAACTCATAATACAACTATAGAATACATCAGTTAACTCAGTTGCATGTCAGTGCATGTTCAGTTCAACAGGGACAGGTGTTAGAGAATCATATTGCTATCAGTTGTGACTATAGTTGTGCATCAGATCTTGCACAATCAAGGGATTGAGTATGCCAATGAGTTTGCTCATGTATTTGCCCAGTATTATAGCCTCTGTTCACGTCTTACACAGTGTGAGTGATTCTTTGGAGGTGAAATACGAGTTTGGTAAACCATTCTCATTCATTCTTGAGCAGGTATTGAGCAGTGGAGGTAGGCAAGTAGTGGAATAGATTTGGAGATCAGATCTTAGTTGTATTGTGTGTAACAGGTGGAGTTGGTACTGGATTGCTTGTGATAAGCATTGTACTTTGTAATGTTACATGGTCTCAATCATTAATATATAGATAGTTGGGGTTTTTAGCGAGATGCTTTCCCCGAGTTACATATTGTGTCAATGTGTGAATGCTCTTGATGTTTTATTGTTATTGATGTTGCTATATTGATGATCAACGTAAAGGAGCTTATGTATTGTGTATGTATTCCGCAATAGTACATGATCAGGATAATCTCTGTTGAATATGTGTTAAATTATTCAAAATTTCTACAGAGGAAGGTGGTGAAGAGAGAAGGGAGAGAAGGTGAGTATTGTTTATCTTAAACACACTACATCTTATTGGACTTGGGCTCAAAGGGCCAGGGAACCTATGGAGGTTTCCTAGGCTAGAAAATACTTCCTAGTTGGTTGGGAGGTAAATTCAGTCCTTAGTCAAGAGGAGCATCCTAGCAGGATCAAGAGCTTAGGGGCATCTCAACCAGGCTACCGAAACAGGGATTCCTCTGTTTAGATTATTCATGTAAGTGATTGAAATGAAATGCCTACTATTTAATTGTGGGAAATAAATTTTAAATGGAAAATTATCATCGATTAAATGTTTAATTAGAAATAAGTTATTTCTTGTTTTATTGTATTTAAAATTTGAGAAATTTAGTTAGGTTGGAGGACCCTAGGATGGAGCCTCGCAGTTGTCTTAGCCTCATAAGTTTACATTTATACTTTTTACTTCTTCATAATTGTATGAAATAAAGTGGGAGAAGGGAAGGGAACATCAAAGAGGAAGAGGTTAATTTTTTATTATATGTAAATGTATTGAATGTAAAACTAACTATTCATTTAAAAAAAGTGTTGCAAGGAAGCTTAGTGCCTCCCACTCAAGTTAGAAATTATGTTATAGCAAAAATTACATAAAACATTATAACTTGCATTGGGAAATGCTAAATCAACATTTGTTAATAGGAAAATAACATTCTTGGCACACAACATTTTGTGATTATCATAGTCACGCGAAGGTCCTAAAGCAAAGACAACATGTTGGACTATATGAGATAGAGGGATTGATTTATTCAACAATTTTACAATTGTATACTGCATGATGTTATGATTCTCGTCATTTATTCAACATTTCTTTCTCAATATACTACATTATATTACTGTTTTGGAGATCATTAATGTATTCATAAATGAGTCAATTAGAATACAACTTTCAGCTACTTACATTTACAACATTATGGTCATTTCCTAATCTAAAAAAACTCTAAAGTCCTTCGTCCACTAGCTATTGTGGTTACTACATTCTTAAATGCATAAATAATAGGCTTTGAAATCACTAAAATTCTTACTCATATGACTAAATTCTATAAACGGTTGGGTTCAGGAGAGATAAAGAACCTGGAGAGTAGGGAGTTGAACTTAAATTATGAAGGGGGTGCCGAGAGAACCCGTTATCTATTTCGGGAAGACATCAGAGTCATCCTACTTTTAATCAAAGATATGAGCATATCAAAAATAGATTTAAGAATGCATATATTCAACACTTAACCAAAAAAATGATTTTCAATACCAAAATGTAACAACATTTAGTACCAAAACCTCCATAACATTAATTTTCAATACCAAAACCTAACAAAGGAAAAGAGAAAATTCCTAACAATAGAGAAGCAAAAATTCACGCATAATAATTCACATCAAAAAAAAAAACAAAACAAAACTTTGAAGGTCAAGAAAAGTTTGTGATATCATGTAGGAGTAGTATTTATTATTATTTATAACAATTTATAACATAGTTGGTCTTAGTTGTTAACTCTAACAGCTTTGATTTTAAAACATGTTGGGTTAATCAATATGAAGTTCTCTCTACGTTGATTATAATATCTATCACATTCACACTACACATCGACTGACAACCTCAACATTTGCAACTCAAACAACACCTCGTTGTTCACAAATACTTTGATTGGTAAACCATAAAAAAGGTTAACAATTTTTTGTGGGTTCAGATAAAAGAGTAATTGTGGTAATATGTTCTCAGTTTTCTCTAATTTTTTCATTGAAACCGATATAATCTTAAAAAATGGATTTTGTGTCAAAAATTTGGAGAATAAAGATAACCATTTAATTTATAATGGCATATTATACTTCCCAGAGTAATTTTTCTTCGTCGTAAGAAGATGTAACCCGGGCATTGTCTTTCACGCCATAAAAGTAAAATGAAATCACGTTGGATATTTTGTAGTGGCCATTTTTATGCACAAATGCTACTATAAATTTCTTCTAGCAAACATGTGTAAAGAAGCCAAAACGACTCTCTATGACTTAACCTTGCTTCACAAGTACAGACTTAATGATGTCCACAAATTCAGCCTTCAGCGAAGCTCCTCCAACAAGAAATCCACAAATTCAACATTCAATGAAGCTACTCCAATAAGAGATCCATCAAGATCAAGTTGGACTACCAATTCAACACAATTTCCAATATTTACAGAGCCACCATAAATAATCCGGGTTGATGCCACTACTTCAGGACTAACATTTACCTCAAGAAAATTCCTTAATTCATAGTGCACCCCATGATCCTGAGTTGTGGTTGCAACTTTTCCAGTTCCAATCGCCCAAACAGGCTCATATGCTATAACGATGTTACTCTAGTCAACCACCTTATCTGTTATTGCTTTGGTTTGTTCAGAAAGTACATTCAATGTATCTCCAGTTTCTCGTTGTTCAAGAGTCTCTCCAACACAAGCTATTACCTTCAAACCTTGAGAAACTGCATAAGCCACTTTATTTGCAACAAACTAATTATCTACTTTCAGTAGAAGCCTTCTATCTAAATGATCAAATATGACCCATGGAATGTCCAAATTTATCAACATCTATACATTGATCTCTCCAATGAAAGCACCTCCTTTTCTTACTCGACAATTATGTGCACCAAATGCGAAATTAGAGCATAGCAAGGTCTTCACTCTTGAAAGAAACACAAACGGAGGGCTCACAACAACCTCCACAACATCTTCAGATGGCACTTCTACTTCATTGAGAGTACTAACAAGTTTTTTAACCTACTCCAAAGTACCATTGCATTTCCAGTTGCCTCCAATAAAAAACTGACAACCAATCGTGTTCTCCCAAATCAACCAAGGAAACCTCTCCCAAAAAATACACAAGAAAAAATTACACGAAAGATTCAGGTAGAGATAATTTGTTCTTGGGTTGAACCATAAATAGAATTGTTACTTCTCTCTATTGGTTGAACAATTGACATAAATGTTTTGTGTGTAAAATGTAGGGTTTTCTTAAAAAACATTTTGCAAGAACTCCATATCAATTTTGTCATGCTCGTCACCTAGAGAAGATAAATAGTATGTGGTAATCATGCCTGCGGAATTTCCCAACACCAACTTCATAGATGTATCAATGCTTTCAAAGAAAAACTCCTTATCTGATTGAAATCCCAAACAAGAATAATTGGTAAGAGAAAGTTGGAATTGTCGGTAAACTAAGAGTGTTGGAAACCACCATGGCTGCAAATGCTACCGAGCAAATTTGGCAGATAATGGCAAAGGTTATACCATCCAATTCTTCCACATGTCATCAAGATATACCTTACCAAAATAGTCTCCAAGAAGAGGCCCTTTGGATTCTTTTTAGCCAATGTATGTATCACTATCTTAATTGACTCAAAAATGTCACTTGTGCCTCATAGAGTTCAACTTTTGTTCTATAAAGGTTATGATCTTAATTTGACCAAATTAGTGCCTTCAACTATCAATCTCGGTCTTATGTTTGCCATAATACCAATTAAACAAAATTTGTTGCCCTTAGCTTTGGTTCATTTAAATTGTTTCATTTGTATCAACTTTGCATGTTCTTGAAATGAATTGGAGCTAAATTCAGTATTAATTGGGCTAAATTTTTTAAAAGCTTCGGCTACGTTTCAATGAGTTAAATCTTTGTTCTATAAAAATTATGATGATCTTAATTTGACCAAATTAGTGCCTTCAACTATCAATCTCAGTGTTATGTCTGCCATACTATCAATTAAACGAAAGTTGTTTCCCTTAGCTTTGGTTCATTTAAATTGTTTCATTTGTATCAACTTTCCATGTTCTTGAAATGAATTGGAGCTAAATTCGCTATTGATTGGGCTAAATTCTTTAGAAGCTTCGACCACATTTCAATGGTGAGTGGAGGATGAATTTGAGCTAAATTCTTTAGAAGCTTCGACTACATTTCATTGGCAAGTGGAGGAGTGAAGTGATTCTATGACAAGTGGATTTCCTTCTTATGACATATGTCCAAATTATTTGATTCTATAAACGAAATTTAATTTCGTA
The DNA here is from genome assembly GCA_031772625.1 of Pinus tabuliformis. Classification (NCBI taxonomy): domain Eukaryota; kingdom Viridiplantae; phylum Streptophyta; class Pinopsida; order Pinales; family Pinaceae; genus Pinus; species Pinus tabuliformis. The sequence continues at coordinate 1,685,720,823 of CM062816.1, read as the reverse complement.
GTAAAATTACATTTGAACATCCTCAACTTTAGTGTGGACACCAACTTCACTGTCGACACAAAATTCATTTCAGCACTCCATTTCATGTTTCCAAAAAAAATTGACGCTTCCTCGAGCAATGGCTACCTGATTTGAGCAAGAAGCAGTAATGTTCATCTCATTAACTGCAAAAACCTATCATTTCTTCTTCCTTGCTACATATCCAACCTTATTCTGCTTGACTCCACGAATTTTCTTAGCTTTGTTCCTACTTTCCTTCAATTGCTTCTTGCATTTCTCTACCTTGGTTGCAAGCCCATTCCTCATAAGCATATACTTTTTTTTTCTTCTTCTGGATAGTTGTTCAACTATACTATTCACTACAATATCTAGACCCTAAAACTGAGCTTGAAAAGATATTCATCGAAAAGATTCAGAGATACAAAACTAAAAACAATTTATCCTTCAATCCACTCCCTCAAACGCTGAATGGTATTTCATATAGTCGCAACGCTTGGAGTATTGAGAGTGTATCTGTCCAACACATACATTCCACAATTATTTCAATTTGAAAATTCCCTCAATCTTGTGTTTATGGAGAGAACAATTTTCCTTATTCAACTACTATAATGTGTAATCAACATATTAGGTAGAGAAGCAAACATTTTGACAACTCTGCTTGGACACTATGAACCCTTTCACTATGTGATTCGGTGAGGAGTTTTGGGTTCAACTACTTCAACTTGAAACCCAAAAAATGGTTAAACCAACTCTTCAAAGAGATTTACTCTAAACACTCCAACTCCACGAACTCTAAGTTCACTGGTTCATGATCTGTTTTCTCATATTAAGAGTGAAAAGTGGAAATAATACTCTTATAGTCCAAAAAGATTCGGACGTGCACAACCTCCAATATTCGTCTGAGTTTTCAAAGTAGTCTTTCTAACTCAAAAAAACCACAAAATAGTGCCTTTTCACATGTAGTCAATCAACATATCCAATTTGCACATGCCTTCTAATAGTTTCAAAAATTCAACAACCCCAAACTCAAACATTAACTCCAAACTTTCATCTTACTGAGTAGAACAATAACACTATTAAACCAATTTACAGATGACAATCTCCTTTTTAAGACATTTTCTTCTTCTTTATATGAGCAGCAGCGGGAAAGCAATTGACCTTACTATGCATAATTTTTGCAGTCTTTGCATCCCCAAATCCCAACTACCTTTCTCTTCACAACAAACTTGCCACAAAATTCATAGAATTTTTTGGAATGTTGACTGACTTACATTTTCTTAATCTATTTTCTCAAACTCGCACCATATCTAGTACCATATTTCCCCACAACACCGACCTTATTTGTGCGTTTCATCATATCGGGTACCATATTTCCCCCTAATACCGACCTTCTTTGTGTGTTTCGTCATTTTTGCAGATAAGTCGAGAGCCGACTATTTCTTCTCCTCATAACCACCAAAGACCTCTACCATCCTGTTGCCCTACACTATGTATTTGTATGAGAGCTTTGCAAGACCTGAACCGAGCCTTGACTGAATCTATACTTGGCTTAATATTTGGGTTCGCTCCGACTTGATGGGAAAACTCTTTCAAACCTTGAGATTTTTAATAATAATGAAGATGGAGACAAAGAAGGGACCCTTTTCAAATATCTTGATAATTGCACAACTCCATTTGGAAAACACCTTTTGAGGTGTTGGATTTGCCACCCTTTGAGAAGTGTTAGGGAAATTAATTATAGACTTGATACTGTGGAGGAGCTCATGGCTCAACTGGAAATTGCTAGCCTTATATTAGAAAGGTTGTGAAAGCTACCAGACCTTGAACGTGTGTTGCACGTGTTAAGGGATCTTGGGGCTCATCGTTTGTTCATCTTGTACCCTTGGAGGGGAAGAAAAGGTTTAAACAGAGGGTTATAGCATTCTGCACTGTTGTCAAAGCACTGCAAGATGGGATTGATTTGTTGAAGTTCATTCACATTGGATATCAAGAAGGACCTCTGAAGTCACGTCTATTGCAGGAATCATTATCTTTAAAAAATACAAGTGAGGCTGATAAAATACTCAATAAGATGGATCTGATGATCAAAGACCATTTTTCTTTTGATATGGAATCTCAGAAGCAGGACGATGATCTCTGCCTGGATGAGGTTGAAACATTGAATTCAATCGTGAGCCTATTTTGTCAGAATGCGACATATTGATCACAGATTGTTGATGCCATAAACTGTATTGATGTGCTAATATGATTTTCTATAACGATAAACTCATCAAATGGATCTACATGTCGACCATTCTTTGTTATCCCTGAGGTGGAGAATAATATCTTGGGAGGTAGAAAACAAGGTTCTATTCTCAGCATCAAAGGTTTATGGCATCCTTATGCTTTGGGAGGCCAGGGAGGTGTGGTTGTTCCTAATGATGTTGACCTTGGGAATGATGGAGAGCATTATTTCCCTTAGGCAATGCTTTTAACAAGACCAAATATGGGAGGCAAGTCAACACTTTTGTGTGCCACCTGTTTAATAGTCATAATGGCTCAGCTTGGATGTTGTGTTCCTTGTGAATCATATGTCTTATCACCAACATATATTATTTTTACTCATCTTGGGGCTAGGGACCATATAATGGCTGGGGAAAGTACATTTCTTGTTGAATGCATGGAAGTTGCTTCAGTTCTGTGATATGCAACACATGAGTCTCTTGTAGTGTTGGATGAACTTGGTCGAGGAACATCCACATTTGATGGATATGCTATTGCTTATGCAGTTTTTCGACATATGGTCGAAAAGAAAGATTGTAGGTTTCTCTTTGCCACACACTATCACCCTTTAACCAAGGAATTTTCTTCCCACCCCTGTGTTATTTTGAAGCACATGGCATGCTCATTTGAGGCAAATACTGATATTGTTTCTAAGAAAGCAGTCAGGGTTGACAACAGTTGTCTTAGTTCAGAGTTCTTTGGAACTGAGAGGCAACTTGTTTTTTTGTATAAGCTAAGGTTTGGTGCCTCTCTTGAAAGCTATGGTCTGCAAGTGGCCTTGCTTGTTGGGATGCCAAAAGCAGTAGTCAAAGCAGCATTTGATGCTAGCTAGGTTATGGAAACCCAACTTTCAAGTAATTTCGTATCTAGTGAATTAAGGGCAGAGTTGTCAACCATACATGAGCAGTGGTTGAAGACTCTCTTAGCAATGTCGGATAACAATTCGCTTTGTAACAACTTGGATGTTGCTAGAGAGGATGTTTATGATACTTTGGTCTGTCTATGGCATGAAATGCAAAAATTCTCACGCTAAAGTTGAAAGCCATTGGAGGCCTTTGTTAAAATCTTTTCCAAGGTATTCTTTTGCCTCATTTTATGGAGTTATCCTTTGCTTTCAATGATACCTTCTTGATGTAAGTATTTTGAATTTTAAAAATGGAATATGCTAGAAATTTCTCTTAAATTATGTTGGATTTTCACACTTTTTTTCTACGGGAAAGCTTAACATATAATACTGAAAACAGTAAAAAAAAATGCTCGAAGCTGTCTTAAATCAAGCCAAACCTTGAAGATTTTCCACCTCCAAATTGGGTTTTGAACCCACAGACAAATATTGTCCGGGAATCTCTAACCTCATACAGCTTCTCCTACAACTTGGCCTTAGATACATTTGGCCTACCAGGATGAAGAACATCAATAACAAATTGCTTCCTTGATAAAAACCTGTTAGTCATGAACTTGCAAGTTGATGAGGCAAACGAGGTTTTCAGTCAGCATCGTGATCTTAAAACATTGACTCCGAGAACAGTTGGTCGAGCGGCGATGGCATCGGGCGGTAACGGTGGAGCGACGACAATGGTACAAAGGCCATGGTACAGAGATGTCGGGAGAGCGACCATAGTACGAGACGTCGGGAAACATTTCAGGAAGTACAGGAAGCCAACAAGTACCCGAAGCCAAACGTCCATTCAACTTTCTCCATGTGTCAAATTTAAAATCGATTGAACAACGAAAATGAAGGCTTCGGATTGGCTAGGTGAACAATGTTTGCCTAGCCAACTCCATATAGAAAATGCCTTTTAGTGTAATTATATTAAAAAAATATTTTGAATATTTTAATTCATATATATATATATATATATATATATATATATATATATATATATATCATTTTAGATTTTAAAATATAAATTCAAATTTTAATAAAACAAAACATAGGCATTTTTATAAACTAAATAATAAATTAATATTTTTATTTTCAAATATAAATTCAAATTTTAAAAATAAAATATATGTATTTTTATAAATTAATAATTATATTAAAAGAATTTTTATTGAATATTTTAGTTCAAATTTTAAGAAATAAAATATATAATTTTTGACTTGGACAAACAACCTTGATTTAGATGACTACGAAATTCAAATGTAAATGCAAGTACAACATATTATAGTTTTATAAAGCTATATTTGCATAGGCATTGAAATCAAAGCATTGCTCTTTAATTGTACAGGACTTTAACAATCAATAAAATTCAAATTGATGGAATTTTAAACCTTAACACTTATTTGAATTCAACATTTTTATTGTAATTTAGCTATATTTAAACTAAACGACAGGACTAGCTACTCTGTAGCCCTTGTTAGTCTAGATTTATCTTAACTCTGGATCTATTAAACTCTTAAAGGAATCAAATATAAGTTTTATATATGTATGTTACAAAAAAATTAATTATTAGTCTAGATCCATCTTACCTTCGGACCTATTAAATTCTTAAACTCTCTTAATCTCTTAAAAGAGGTTTGCTTCTCAAGAAATTTGATCCATCTCGGTGCTTAGTAGATCCAGAGTTAAGATAGATATAGGCTGGTTTACAATTATTAATTATAAATATAAATATAAATATAAATATTAATTTTATGTTCTTATTTTATTGTTTTTATTTTTATTTTATTTTGACCAAGTCAAAATGTGAAACATTACATCTCTACCATACTGGAATGAAATGTTTACAATGTACATAGGAGTTAAGTTTACTTATGAACCTCAAATGTAAAGAATTTTTAATAAAAAGTTGATTGGGCGAGATACGATAAGATAATTATATTTATGTCCAACTAATGACCACAAGGTAGGTCAAAGGGATTATTGAGTACAATGGTGTCCATACAATGCAAAAGAACCAAAGAGTCTCCTATAAAAGATACAATGCACGAAGTAAATCAACATTTATCCCTAGCAGAGAAGATCCATTAGCTAATAGGTGAGAGGAAATCTTGGATAAAATATAATACTAGCAATTGCCCTAAAGGTGCAATGATACACTGAAGGAGTAGAATACTTGGGAAGATCATCTAGCTACAAATAAAAGCCATTGTTGAATGCATGTGCATAAGATCTACCACACTCTTTAATGCAAGCATCATTAATGGTTACTCTAAGTGGAGATAAATTGCTTATTGATAAGAATAAGTAGCTACATTTAAATATGTGTAAATACATTGATTCAAATATGTCAATCATTTTCTGGTCAGAGTTATAGGTATATAGAAGAAATGTTGCTAAGTTGCTCCTGCTGGCATATGCTCATAAGTTAAAGGTCACGGCCCCCATTCTGTGGACACTTGAATGGTAAGGTCATTCTCCTGTGAGTGTCCTAAGATATTAATCCTGTGATTGTTACAATGTCCCTATTCTTTTTAGAAGGGCCAGAAAATTAGACCTTGGTTAACCCCAACCACTCATATGTGCCATCAAGTCCCATTTAATATTAATATAACACAATGATGCTTGTAAAACCTACATTTATTGCCAAATGATAAAAAAACCTATATACACAATGATGCATTCACATTCATATAGCATGCCTTCAATGTCCATTCTAACGCTGACATTGGGGAGAAAAATTCGAAAGTCCACTGTCCACTAGCCCTTTTACATCATGATTCTAAAATCCTACACAGTTCAAAAGAGATCCATTTTATTTGTTGGTTTTAGAAAAAATAGTTTTCTAAACTTTTAGGAGCAAAAATACAAAAGCATTGTATAATAAGAGAGGGCAATTTAACAAATAAATCGTGTGATTTCTCATTCATACATATTGGAGGAAATGTTAGGAATGGTAAAAAAAAAAACAAATATTTGTAATCAAAATTTAAGGACTAGAATGAACAATATCATAAACAAAAAAAGTGTCACCGGAAAATAATAGTCTTTCTTGGGACTGTGAATAAAACTTCTCCAGATACCATCCAAATAGTATTTATATTTCTACTTGTTTATGACATTCTCCTAAATTTGACTACACCCTACACAGTACACAAACAACACAATGCTTGTGACTTGGGCTCATTCTCATGCTTACAAAACCTCCTCAACTTCCAAAATTTAAGGTCGTATTGTGGCGATAGAATTGCATGAACTAATATGAAAGAGAAACAGGTTCCCATATTTTAAAAGAAATAACACAAACAACACAATGCTTGTGACATGGGGTCATTCTCATGCTTACAAAACTTCCTTAACTTCTGAGATTTAAGGTCGTATTGTTGTGATAGAATTGCATGAACTAATATGAAAGAGAAACATTTTCCCATATTTTAAAAGAAATCTCTCTATTGTATAGTAGAAAGATTTACATGATTGGTCCAAAGAGAAATTTGGAATACATATTTTGGTCTGGCAAGAAACTACAAAAACTCTCTTTATAATCGGGAGTAATGCTTATTAGGAAGCTCTTTTTATAATCAAGACTAATGCTTCTTATGAACCGTGTATGTTTGAAAATATCATTTACAACTCCAACGTTGTATTCACTGAATGACATGTTACTGGATTTTTTATTTAAGTATGTCTTAAACATCAATAGTGTATAGAGTATTGTTCTTTACCAATCCCACGATGCTCATCACTTAGAATCATTTAAGATTATTTAAGGTTAAGATAAGGCATATATTTTGACTTTTATTTTTTGTTTGCAAACAAAAACAGGGCAACGTTCTTTACAAGTTGAATTAGTGTGACAATGGGCATAATGAAAAATCAAATAACTTTGATATTTTTAGATTTTGAAAAGTTTTCCAAATTAAAATCGTAAAACTTGTGAAGTTTATTTACTTTAAAACATCTAAATTTTCCTCTTCTTATGAAATAGTTGATTATCTACTTAGAGGATAGTGCAGACTAATTGCCAATTTACTATACTTTCTTTCTTTTAAATAGCCAAATTTCTACTTCAAAGAATATTTTGGATCTGGTTTAGCGATTGGCACTCCGGTGCTCTTCATCAATCTATTCCACAGTCTCGTCATGCATTACCTTGACCGCCTTATTCTTGAACCTACGACGTCGGAGAAGAATTACAACTGCGAGGGCGAGTTGGCTTAGGCATCAGAGGACTTATTGAACAAGGTCAAGAATATGAAAATTGTGTTGTGAACCATGGTTCCTACCCTTTCTCACATAATGTGCCTCATTCAGTTCGTCTTAGGAAGCCCCATTGCCGAAGATTGGTTGTTGGCACTACTTCGAGATTGCCAAGAAACTTCGCTAGGATGGAGCCATCGGGAGGACCACGACGTTGTTGGGGCATTGGAGAGTGGATTCACCTTGTACATCTGGGAATCGATGGATATTTTCGTTAGACACAAATCCGCTGCACAGTATTTGCTAAGCACACCCTGGTACGCATCTAGGAACTCGTCAACAGTAAAAAAAAAGAATTCTGATGAGTACAACAATGGCCACAAGTGACGAAGGGCTATTGCAAAAGGGATATCCAAAGTTCGAAATATGGTGGTCAGACTTGGCTCGAAGGAATTGGATGTAAAAGATCCAGTACCGTAACAAAAGATCATTGTCACCACGTGTTTAAAAATGATTCGTTCGAGGAAGACGAAAATGGAGGGATGAGATTGGCTAGGATGAAAAGTGTTTGTTAGGCCAACTTCATAGAGAAACACCTTTGGTGTAATTGTAATATTATACTTTTGTTATGAAACCAGCTTCAAGAAAGATAGAAAAGATAGATCTACGCCTTAGAATTCAGCCTCTTTGAGGGGGCAACCTCCTTTACATTACATAAATGAACAATTCTTGGATGATACAAATGACAAAACCTCCTTTCTATATATAGGAGTCTAAGGAGTCACAATATAACCCAGCCGACCTAACAATAATAATATAAAGCCACAAAAATAACAATAGAGGGATTCTGTGGGGCATAGTAATAACAATATGGGGACAATAGGGGCACAACACTATTAATAAGGGATGCAACTACAATAGTAATGGGGTAATCACTAGTATCATAGGGACCCAACATGCCCCTCTCCTTCAAAAAAGTGTTGTCCTCAACGCTTGAGTAGTTCTAGATGCTTTTGTATAAAATTTTCATCCTCCGACGTGGAATCTTCAGCGGATAAGTTCTTCCACTTGATAAGGTACTCTGAAATTGATCGATTTCGTAGCTGTCGAGTTCTTGTTTCTGTGACTGCTTCTGGTTCCAATATAATTTTTCCTTCCTCGTCAAGTTCTGGCAATATTGTTTGAACTGGAAGCTTGTCGCCTATAACCTTCTTTAAACATGAAACATGGAAAACTAGGTGCAATCGAGAAGCTGCAGGAAGCTCCAATTTGTATGCCATCGTACCAATATTTTGCAACACCTTGTACGGACCATAATACTTTGGTGATAATTTATTATCCTTCTTAGCTTGCTTGAGAGACATTTGCTTATATGGTTGTAGCCGTAGGAATACTCAATCACCTACATCAAAACTTCTTTTGCGGCGATGTTGATCTGCCTGTTGTTTCATTCTATTATGTGCCAACACAAGGTTATCCTTTAAGATTTGGAGGACTTGTTGTTGATGTTCGATGTGATGTTCTACTGCTTGAACCTTAGAATTTTCTCTTAAATATGATGTGATGGATGGTGGCTGATATCCATAAAGTGCCATAAATGGGGTCATTTTTGTTGCTGTATGGAAGGAAGTGTTATACCACCATTCAGCCGGAGGCAACCATTTGACCCATTGTGTCTGTTTATCAGATACAAAGCAGCGAAGATATCCTTCCAAACATTTGTTTACTATCTCAGTTTGCCCATCAGATTGAGGATGATAAGATGAGCTATGAGCTAATTGAGTACCAAGACAAGAAAATAATTATGTCCAAAAATTTCTAGTGAAAATGGGATCTCTGTCACTTACAATAATCTATGGGTTTCCATGTAGCTTTTGAACTGTTTCCATAAATGCAGTAGAAACTGTACTGGCTTTAAATGGATGTGATAATGCACAAAAGTGTGCATACTCGGTAAGTCTGTCAACTACCACCATGATGACACTCTTTCCCTCAGACCTGGGTAAACCTGTGATAAAATCCATTGAAACCTCCTCCCAACGTTGGCTTGGAATGGATAAAGGTTGTAATAGACCCGGTGTCTTAATTGTTTCAACTTTATTTTGTTGGCAAACCAAACATTCCGCCACAAACTTTTGAATATCTGATTTAAGTCCATCCCAAAAAAAATCCTTCTTAACCCTATGGTAAGTTTTTAAAAATCCTGAGTGCCCTCCTAAGGGAGAAGTGTGCAATTCCATAAGAATATTTCGTTTTAGCTGGGAATTCTTACAGCGGTATAAGCGATCTTTGTACCATAACGAATCATTTTTCCAGCTAAATGTATCAGATGTGCTGGAATCCTGTTGTAATTTTCGAATAAGTGCCCAAACTTCTTCGTCATTCTTCCATTCCTCCATTGCTTCATTTATCCAATCTGGTTGGATAATAGAAATGGCGCACAACAATGCTTCCACATCCTCATCCTTTCTTGAGAGTGCATCTGCGACCACATTTTGCTTCCCTTTTTTGTAGATGATTTCAAAGTCATAACCCAACATCTTTGTGACCCACTTTTGTTGCTCTTCAGAGGATAATCTTTGTTCTAAAAAGTATTTAAGGCTATCATGATCCGTTTTTACCTTGAAGTGTCTTCCCATTAAGTAGGGCCGCCATTTCTTAAGTGCATGGAGTATTGCCAACATTTCCTTCTCATAAATAGCTTTGTGTAAAAACTTTCCCTTGATTGGACGACTTTCAAAAGCAATGGGTCTTTCATCTTGCATTAAAACAACACCAATTCCATTTCCTGAAGCATCACATTCCACAATAAAGGTTTTTGTGAAGTTCGGTGTAGCTAAGACTGGCGCTTGGCACATTGCCTCTTTAAGATGTTTAAAGGCCTTTGTTGCTTCTGGAGTCCATGAAAATGCATCTTTCTTCAATAATGTTGTTAGTGGTGCTGCTATTCTCCCATAATTCTTAACAAACTTGCGACAATACCCTATCAACCCGAGAAATCCTTGTAGATGCTTTATGGATTTTCCATTCCTTAATGGCTTTAATTTTTCTAGGGTGTACCTTAACTCCTTCATGAGATACAATATGACCCAAATATTCCACCTGTTGTACTCCAAAGAAACATTTGGATCTTTTTGCATATAATTGTTTCTCCTCCAATAGTTGTAGCACCCTATCAACATGTTCAACATGATCCTTCCAAGACTTGCTGTAGATTAGTATATCATCAAAAAATACTAACACAAATTTTATAAGGAATGGTTTGAAAATGGAATTCATCAAACCTTGAAATGTTGAAGGTGCATTGGGAAGGCCAAAAGGCATGACCAAAAATTCATAATGACCCTCATGAGTTCTAAATGTTGTTTTCTGAATGTCTTCAGTCTTCATTATGATTTGATGATATCCTGAACGAAGATCCAACTTGGTGAAGTAAATTGATCCATGCAATTCATCAAGTAATTCATTAATGACAGGAATGGGAAACTTATCTTTAATAGTGAGCTTGTTGAGCTCCCTATAATCCGAACACATGCGCCATGATCCATCCTTCTTGTGCACCAATACTACTGGAGCAGAGAAAGAACTTTGACTCGGTTGAATTATACCAGCCTCTAGCATTTCTGCAACCATATGTTCAATTTCACTCTTTTGGGCATAGGGATATCTGTATGGCCTAATGTTTGGAGGAACACTTCCTGGAATCAGATGAATAGCATGATCATGGTCACGCATAGGTGGGAGACCTTTGGTAGTCTCAAATACCTTGGAATGATTGTCCAAGACATTTTGGAGATCTAGAGAAATAGATGATTCCAATGTGGAAACATCTAGCGAACATAATTGTGCAATTACACCTCTTTGTTCCTTTTTTAGAAGCCTTGTCATATCGTTAGAGCTGATTATCTTTCCCGGTTTCCCTACAATACCACTTAATTCAACTTCCTTTCCTTCCACATAAAATTTCATGAAAAGTTCTTGAAAATTAAAAGCTATTGTACCCAAGGATTGTAGCCATTGGACTCCTAGTACAACATCAACACCTCCCATTGGAATGGAAAGCATTGGGCTAGTCAATACATATTCTCCCATGGATAGCTTGATATTATGGCACTTTCCAGAGCAATTTATTATTCCTCCATTTGCAACCATCACTTGACACTCTGGTGCTGGATATAAGAAGCAATTCAATTCTTTTGCTACCTTACAATGAATAAAATTGTGGGTACTTCCTGAATCAATCAACACTATTACCTTTTTCTTCTTGATTTGTCCTTCTATCTTGATGGTTTGAGGAGTGGTAATTCCTGCCAATGCATTACAAGATATGGTCGGATTCATTTCTTCTTTATCTAAGCTTTGTTCTTGGAGTATATCCTCTTCTTTTGACCTTTCTTGCTCCTTTTCTTCTTCCTCTTCACAATCTATGTAGAATAATTTATTCTCAACACACTTATGACCTTTAGTGTATTTGCTATCACGACTATAACAAACCCCTTTTGCTCTTTTTTCTTCCAATTGTTGTGGTGTCAACCTTATAGGTTGTGGAAGACTAGGGGCAACAACACTTTCGTCTTTATAGTTGTGAGTGGTATGCTTCCTGGTTACCATAATTTTGCTTTCCATTTTTCTTGCTAACTTGAATGCCTTCTTTAATGAATCAGGTTCCCAAAGGCGAACATCATGTTGGATATTATCCTTTAAAGACCCTATGAACACATCAATCCTATGCTCCTCTGGAATATCTTTTACCCTTATGTTTAATTTTTGGAACTCCTCAATGTGCTCCATTATTGAACCCTTTTGTTTGAGACTTATCAATTAGCTAAAAAAAGTGTTGCTTTTTGTATCCTCATAATGTGCTATCAATTCTTCCATAAAAATTGCCCAAGTGATAAATTGTTTACGAGAGCAAAGCCATTGATACCATACAAACTGATTTGGTTCCAAATATAAAGTTGCAATACATACCTTTTATGTGTTTTGCACATTATTGAGATCGAAAAATTGCTCCATCTGTAATATCCATGTTGCGGGATCCTTGCCGTCAAACTTCCTCATATCGATTTTTGGAATATGGTGGGTCTTTGATCCCACATTAGAGTCTATGATATCATGATTAACATTTCTTTTGTTCGCATCATGAGTTTCCTTTACTACCTTTTCACCATTAGTAAGTATTTCTTGTAGAAAATTTGTCAAATCTATCTTCAAATCTGTCATGCCTGTCTTCAAATTTGTGTTCAAATCTATCTTCAAATTGTCCATCTTAGCTTCCATGTCATTTATCTTAGCTTCTGTTAACTTTTGTGAGAGTGACATTTGTTGCACTTGTTCTTGTAATTTTGATATATCATGTAGCATTTCTTCCTCTTCTTCATGAGTCATGCTAGAGCTTTCAGGTTCCTTACTAGGTGTTTGCATTTTCTTTCCTCGGGGCATAAGTTACCAATAATAATTCTCTACTATGCCCTTTGAATTCCTTCAAAATAAATTTCCAACCAGGCTTAAGCAAGAATTTAAAAGAATCTACACACCTTTTTTCACTTTGTAGGAGCTCGATATTGCCTCTGATGTATCTCTGTACATTCAAATCATCCAGTTCTGAAATTGTGACCTGTAGTAGCTTTTTGTGTCCTCTTTCCAATGCCACTAGTTTGATCCAAATTGGATTCTCCAAGGAAGAGTTATGTGAAATCTCCCACAATGATCTGATTATAGACTAGTTCAGTAGAGCGAAATTGTACGACGTGCCACGAGTGACTGTTTTGACCTTTGGCTCTGAAAAATATATACAAGAAACTGCGGTCTGTCCTCTTTCTATACCTGCTTACGAAATTTCAATCCGATGCTCAGAGAGAAAGTTATGACGATTTTCCCCAGGTCACCTGTTTGGAATGTAATTCAGGAGTCTGCAAAAAGACCAACTTCCTCAGATCATATCTCCGCAAATATAGCGCAAAAAGCTTTGAAATTTGGACTCGAGCTTCAGCGTGATGTCTTCTCAAATGGGTTTTTTTTTGAGCTTCTGAAACATCGCAGAAAAAAAAAAGTTATAGCGAAAATTCCACGATGACCTGTTTGGAGCAGCGAAACCCTAGAATCCAAAGCTCTGATACCAAATGTTATGAAACCAGCTTCAAGAAAGATAGAAAAGATAGATCTACGCCTTAGAATTTAGCCTCTTCGAGGGGGAAACCTCCTTTACATTACATAAATGAACAATTCTTGGATGATACAAATGACAAAACCTCCTTTCTATATATAGAAGTCTAAGGAGTCACAATATAACCCAGTCGACCTAACAATAATAATATAAAGCCACAAAAATAACAATAGAGGGATCTTGTGGGGCACAATAATAACAATATGGGGACAATAGGGGCACAACAATATTAATAAGGGATGCAACTACAATAGTAATTGGGTAATCACTAGTATTATAGGGACCCAACAACTTTACCCAATATTTATTGCTACTCCCACCTAGTAAAAAGTGACCATAGGTGGGGGAATTACTAATTAAAATGTAATATTATTACATTTTACCTAATAGTTCCCATCACCCCCAACCTAAATGTTACATTTTACTCAATCTTTCAAAGTAGTCTAACAAGTCGACGGAACACCCTTTAGGTTTCCTCCGGCAAACTCCACCTCCCCATTGGGCCCACTCATCTTCGTCTCTACTCCACCACTCCATCACCGTCGCCTTTTCCATATCTCACAGCTTGTTAACATCCATTTCATTTGTTTGTTCTCCTCTATTCATTTCTATGACATCCATAAAAAACACATGCTATCTATTCATGGAATCCATGAAACGTCACAAAAAGGCGGGATTTCAAATTTAAACTTGAATGGCACAGAAATGGCGGGCTTTCAAATTTAAACTTGAATGGTACAAATAAGCGAGCTTTGAAATTTAAAACCAGTAAATATTAATTTGAATTTGGCAAACATCTCTGTGAGTTTTTGCAGATGTTGACATGCTCCAGCAGTGGCAATCTTTTTCCAGTTTTGTTGCTTGAGAGAGCCAACAATGTAGAGACGAGGGAATTTTAAACAACATTTGTTTCTAGGATCCAACACGGTAATAGCCCCTTCTTTTGCTATCATTCTAGAGTAGTAGCACATGTTGGATCCACCAGCTAAACAATTGTATCCATTTACTTGGAGTTGTCGCAAAAACAACATAACTTGTGCATGAGTGTTAGCCAATTAACTTTCGTAACATCAATCATTGAGTTGGAGTTGTCGCAACAACAACATTAGTTGTGTAACAACCCCAAGTTAAAAATCCATGTAATAAAGTTAATAAAGGAAAAATGAGACCAAGGTCATGGGACACATATTCCAAGTTGAATGTTGGGCAAAATATCTGAGTGGGTGTTCATTTGGTTTATTATGGCTAAGGTAATTAGCAAAGGCAATGGCAAAGGCTTTGAAAATGCAAAGAGACATTAATTGGCATTTTATTTATGAAAAAAATAGGAGAAAAAGAAGGTGAAAGGTCATAGGTTGCATGTGAGGAGGAAATTGAAGGAAGTAATGAAAATTGAAGAAGATAGAGGCTTCAATGATAAAAAGGCTTTTGGGGATCAATTTGTGAAAAATTGAGAAACCCCGAATCACTATTGTAGAAAACTGATATTACTTCTCCTACTTGTTAATCCATGCAAGTTATTTACTATGTTCTATTGTAAATATCAAAGTAAATACAATTGTAGCCTTCGCAACTTTAAATAATATGCGGGAATAGGAATATGAGCAAGAAAGAAATAACACACACAAATGACACTATTTTTTTTGGACCAATGTCCTCGGAAAAACCCAATGTGGGAAAACCAGTGTTGCAGCTAAGGTTTTTATTATTAAGTAGTAATTTTTTAATACAATTATTTGAATGCCCAAACTGGTAATCCTATACATAGATCTAACTAGGCAAAAATATAATGAGATGATCTAACCTTGCCATTGGAAGATCTGGCACTGATATGCGTTGGAGATGAGCCTCTACGTTTCCTTTGCACAATACTGTGTCACACCCACGTAGTCACTATGTCACTACCACTGGGACTACATTGCACCTCCTTTGATCCTCTGTTCGCTAGAAACTTCGGCCTTTTGTCCTTCCGGTCTCACACACCGGCTCTAGCGCTTGATCCCGATTGTTCCTCAACAGAATTTCAGACTCCCTCTAAAACTCTGCGCTGCCACAATGTAGCTCTACGTGGCCCTATCTTAGCCTCTCTGGACGTCTTTCTGCCCTCTTTGCCTTGTACTCTTTGGATTAGGAAAAATTTCGTCATAAACTATCCCTGCCCTTCACTGCAAGAAATCACCTCGGTCACTTCTCTGACAACTATTGTGTTGTTCTCTTCAGAAATCGATCTCTTAATCTCTCACTCAACGTGTCTTTTAAATTCCCATCAAGCCTCTTCTTATAAGCTTCTCATTGAGTAACCAATGTCTCATATTAGATTTTAATCAATGGCTCGGATCATTTTGGCTTGATCCTCGTCTTCTTCTAGAAGTTTCACCCTCACTTTAATTAATACCCTTTAATTATTTTAATTTCCTAAGTTTAGACTTAGACATCCATTAAAAATAATTAATTATTTTAATAAAACCTTCCCCAGGTGGAATTTCCCAAAGTGATTTATGGTTATTCTGGAATACATGTGTCCTAGCGTCCCTGCAAATTTTGAGGCTTAGAGAACATCTGATGCTACTAGAAATCAACACTCTCTGTTAGCGAGGAATGTACTCTAGTAATGCAACCTACTGAAGCATCACCCTTCTTTGTAACATCTCCCTCTGTGATGTTGATGTTTGACATCACTTCCCACCAACTAATGCGCAAATGTTGCATTTGTGCTGTTGTTGACCTTGCCACTGCCAACACTGCATCTGCACTGCAACCCTATCTTACCGTTGTTGTTGCTGCAACAGTAACGGAAAAGCATCCAAAATACTAAACCAAGGGTGTTTAGCGTGATGCATCTATGTTGGAATTATGACTGTTGCTAGTCAATGCGACGTCACTAAAGCCACTGCGTTGTTGCTGACTCTGCTATGTGCCAACTGCACCACTGCCAACACTAGCTCTGCGTTGCTTAGACTCTAACGCTCCTAGCCACTACAACTGTCACTCTAACACTCCTCTACACCAACTAACCCTGGTCCATCCTACTACTTCTTATATGGGCTCCCATAGCAAGGTATTGATACAAGAGGTGGACTCCTCAAGGATCCTGCCCATCTACAATATTTTCGAACTACAATACTAGATCACCCCAACTCTCCCCTGGAGGTATGAAGGCAATCATGGTGAACTCGTCTTCCTCGATCTTTGTGGTAGAAGTCTGCAGATCATGTTTGTCATCCTTGTCCTTCTTCTTGAGAGGACATTGCGTAGCGTAGTGACCAAATTCACCACATCGGAAACATTTGATCTTTGAGACGTCTTTCTTCTTCTTCCACTGCTCTTGCTACCCCTTTAATGCAAGGGTTGCATTCTCTTCCTCCTCCTTAGGCTTCGTCCCACTGTTGTTGTTGCCATCAAGTTTGCATTTGACTAAGTCTCGCCTCATCTCTTCCTACTGAAGAGCGGCCCACATTCCCTCCCAATCCGACAATCTCTCTCTGCCCATGATACTTTGGACAAATACTTTCCATTCTTCTGAGACTGAATTCAGGGCCAACCTCACCATCTCTGTATGCTGACGTGTTGATCCTACAACTACCAATTGATCTCGAACTTCCTAAAGCTTTGATAGGAACATATTAATGTGTTCCCCTTTCTCCATCCTTGTTGATCTCAGCGTCTCCTCCAAGTACATCTTCCACTGCTCAGAAGATCCTTGATATAGTGTAGCCAAGGCATCCCACATCTCTTTGGTCGTCCCTTTTCCAACAATGTGACATACAACATGATCCCTCACTCCATCGAGGATCAGTCGCTTGGCCTTCGCCATCTCAACCTTGTACTTCTTGAGTGGGTATGCATCAGCAGGTATAGCTACCATGCTATCGGCATACATCTTGAGATCGTGCTCATCGAGAAGGCATGATATCCTAGCCTTTCAGATCACCTAGTTGGATGCTCCATCCAACCGATCTTGATCTCTCAGCCCGTTAGCTTCCATCTCTGCCAACAAAATGTTGAACTACCTCCTCTATCCTCTACGCTACAGCTAGGCTGGCCTAAGGACTCCCTGTTGGAGTTAGTAGATCTACTCCTCTCTACTATTGCTCAGCAAATGAGAAATCAAGTTCCTCAGCTAGGAATTTTCTGAGGAATAAATTCCATCAAATAGTGTTTCCTTCCCTCTTTTGACGTTTTTCTGCCTCAACAACTGCTACAGAAAACTGCCCTGCACTAAATCTGTTGCTACGTTTCTCCCTCTGCCGCTGACAAATCTCGATATGGAAATCTTACCTCTTTATCAACTCACTTAGAGAGAGATTTTCCTTGAGAATCTTGCCCTCCTGGCTTGGACTGCGCAATCCCTCTGGGGATTCGATCTGCTTCCTATGCAACACTTCGATCTCCCTGCTTCTCTTCAACGCTAGGCTCTTTCGATTTTCTCTCTAGGTTCACGTGCACTAGATACCATGTGAAAATTTGAGAAACCCCAAATCACTACTGCAACAAACTGATATTACTTCTCCTACTTGTTAATCCATGCAAGTTATTTACTATGTTCTACTGTAAATATCGAAGTAAATACAATTGCAGTCTTCACAACTTTAAATAATATGCATAAACAAGAATCTGAGCAAGAAAGAAATAACACACACAAGTGACACAGTATTTTTGGACCAATGTCCCTGGAAAAATCCAATGTGGGAAAACCAATGCAGCAATTAAGGGTTTGTACTATTAAGCAGTAATTTCTAAGTACAATTCTTCGGATGCCCAAACTGGAAATCCTATACATATATCTAACTAGGCAAAAAGATAGTAAGATGATCTCACCCCGTCACTGGAAGATCCAACACTGATCTGCACAGTACTGCGTCACTGCTATTGGGACTACGCTGCACCTCCTCTGATCCTCTGATGGCTGTAAACTTAGGCCTTCTATCCTTCTGGTCTCACACCCCAGCTCCGGCACTCAATCCCAATTGTTCCTCAACAAAATTTTAGACTCCCTCTAAAGCTTTGCGCTGCCACAACATAGCTAAGAATGGCCCTGTGTCAGCCTCTCTGGACGTCTTTCTGCCCTCTCTGCCTTGTACTCTCCAGACCAGGAAAACTCCTTTGGAAACTATCCCTGCCCCTCACTACAAGAAATCACCTCGATCACTTCTCTGGCAATTGTTGCGCTGCTTTCTTCATAAATTGATCTCTTGATCTCTCACTCGATGTGTCTTCCAAATGCCCATCAAGCTCTTCATATAATCTTCTCGTTGAGTAACCAACGACCTAGATTAGATTCTAATCAATGGATCAAATCATTTTGGCTTGATCCTTGTCTTCTTCTAGAATTTTCACCCTCAGTTTAATTAATACCCTTTAATTATTTTAATTCCTTAAGTTTAGACTTAGGCATCCATTAAAAATAATGAATTGTTTTAATAAAACTTTCTCCAGGTGGAATTTCTCAAAACGATTTCTGGGTATTCTGGAATACATCTGTCCTAGCCTCCTTGCAAATTTTGAGGCTTAGAGCACATTTGATGCTACCAGAAATCAACATAGTGCACAACCTTTTATCAGTTTAGTTTTGGAGATCTCTCTCTATTCTCTCTCTCATACTTTTGCACACTTAGAGCATTCCTGGAGCACTCTAGGATTGGAGAAAGGAAGGAAATTTGAAGGAAAATAAAGCAAAGTGAAGCAAAAATAAAGGAAGGAAGAGTTGGATCAAGTAGATACATTGGGATTACTTGCAAGTATCGAGTTGCATGTACAATTTCCTTGCTAGTTTTGGCATGCATGGTATATGCATGTGTGTATTTGGTTTTCTTATTATTATTGGCATGGGTTTTGTCGAGTGTGACAGTGGTTTTAATCCTTTCCTTGTAATTTCCTGATAGCCATGGTGTGATGAGGTTCTTTCATTTGGTTGAGATGGATTGTCAAATGGTTTGGAACTAGGTGAGGTGGTCTCAGGAAATTTCCCAAGGGCTTAAGAATCCCTTGACCGGTAATGGCAAGATACATGGTAAAGCCTGAGGGTGGAGTTAGGAAAATTCCTCAAGGTATTGGTGAAGAAATCTGGAGGCATCCATGCTTGTCTAGGGCCTAGTGATCCCTTGACCAATTTTAGCTAAATTGTGGTAAACCCTGGTAGTGTATGTTTCTTGTTTGGGCCTAGGAATCCCTTGACCAGTAATGACAGGATACACGGTAGAGCCCGAGGAAGCTCTAGTTGTTTTGTTGCAGGTCTCACATTCATGCTTGGAATATGGCACGGGGATGATTGGCTGAAAGAAAGATTTAGTTCAGTACAATCTATGGTCGAGTGGTACATGGAAGTCCCTGACTTGGTTGGATTTTGCGTATGTTAATAAGAGCTTTTTTCCTCTTGTATTTCATGAGTATTTATACTTGTTATGACGTGGCCTTTATGGTTGTTCTATCATTGCTAATATTCTAGTTGTATGTTGGTTATAAGCATGGTTTTATGACAGAATTTAGCTATGGTTCTCATCATGTTTTGACTAGTAAATGAATGCTTAATGGATATATGACCTAATAGATGATAATGCAGCTATTGTAAGAGGGCATCAGGCCTTCTTGATGATTCTCAGATAAGTATCAGATCCCTATGCTCAAATATGTAATTATGACTTGTAGATTACATGTTCATGATGTGTTCGACAAAATTCTTGTCATGGTTAGGCTTGGTTAGGTCAAGTTCTCATCTAAGTTTGTATGGAAGGCTTTGTCTCTATGTCATTTATCATTTTTGAGAGTTTCATTAAGTTTTGGGAAGTCGTCTGGAGGCTAGCCCTTAAAAAGTGTCTCAGATCTTGTAGTTGCAAGCATAGAACTGAGTGAAAAAGACTACAGTCTCTCCCTTGTAGGCCTTTGCATACGACTGGAGGGTCACAATCTAATTTATGCAGTGTTGTGCCAACATCTAGGAGTCTAGGACATTGAAAAAGAGGCTTAACTCAAGGTTTGGGCAAATGGAAGGGTGGTTTAGCCCTTGGGGGTCTTGTAGCAACTGAGGGAGGTCAACAAGGTTTTAGTTTTTGATTCCACTTCCTTAAGGTGATATAGGAGGTTGAATCATACCATAGTAATTCTTTGTCACATATTTACCCCAGTGGACTGACGAACTTGGGTAAGTCTGGGAGGATGGTGTTACAAGTTGTGCATGAGTGTTAGCCAATGCACTTTCGTAACATCAGTCATTGAGTTGGAGCAATGGGTTGGAAGGCTAATTGCAACTACTATCACCCTAGGGGAAGACATCCTACATAACGATATCCATAGGTAATGAGAAATTAGGCCTATGTTTTGTTGAGTTATTGTCATTTTTTCTTGTACTAGTGAGGTGGAGGTAATAGTAAAGCACTCGAGCTATAAAGCCTGAGTCTAGCCATCTCTCCAGAAGGTCTCTCCTTCAATGGTTAGGTACCCTCCCTGAATACGTCTATCGATTTCCCTGGATTTTCACCGATATTCAAGGCATGGTTGGTGAAATTGGGCCTGGTAAAGATAACGAGTGGGTTAGTTATTACAAATAGAGTAATTACAAAGGGGTGTGTATGCATGGATGTTGGATTGACTGTGAACTGAATGCAGGTATGCTAGAATGGGGATGCATGTATGGTAAACTGGTAGACTGGGTTGAACTGAATGAGGATAGTAAGCAGAAAGAAAGTGTCCTGGGTATTTCTAATTGAATGGGTAATGGTACTGGGCCTTAGGTGAGTGGAATGAAAGCGTATTGAATGAAATGTGAGGAAGCGAGGGCCAATGGATGGGAATGATGTGTACACGATATAAGGATAAAGTGATAGATGTAATTAATTAGTGAATTAGGGTGACATGATATTTAATATATCTTGATGGGGAGATATCTATATTCAATAGAAAGAAAGCTAAGCATCAACACTTGGATCAAAACTAGGCACCCTTCCTACCAGCACCGAGAATGCATAACCAACGAGTACCGAGAATGCAAGTATACTTGGATCAACTTGTGGCATCGTCATTTCGATTGACTGCGTCAAATCATGTCATAAAGTGACCGACACCTGAATCGAGTGAGTACCAACATCGACTCTTGTATGAGTGATTGAAACCTGGCATTGAGTAGCAGGATTGAGTGCATTGGCCGGCACCAAGATCGACTATTGTATATTATGTATAAACGTAATATAAAGGGTATAGTTCATAAAGAATAAAATCGTTTAGGTGCCTCGATGATATCTTCATCTCAATTGGGTGTGTGAAGCTGGAAGAATTCTCCTTCCTCTCAGTTGGTAAGTGAGGGGAACTTATATCTTGGATAAGTTGTGAATGGGCTAAGGTGACCAAGCATCGTATGATGGGAACTCAATATCTCTCCTGTATTGTTCGTGCTAACATGGATCTAATGGGTTAAGTGCAATGGTATCACTCACATGGTCCTGGAACATATTCGTTTGTAGCACTTCTTGGTATCCCCTCTTTCTTGGTAACACCTAATCTTTCACTAGCTCTCTCTAGCCCCTTCTGAGTCTCTCTTTATTTTCCTTCCCTCCCCAAGGTTGAGTTCAAGGCTTACAAAGGTTCTTCATATAGCCACTATTTATTGCATCCCATCCTCTTGGGATCCTATGGTGTATGACCCTCAAATGGCGACTCAACATATGTAAGCTTTTTCATTCCTTCCATCCATTCGAGTTATGACCCTGTTTGTGTGTCGTACCGTTTAGTTTGTTGACGTTTATGGGGCAACTCTTTATCGGGTAAGGTGAACGTGGGTTTTGGTGAACTATGGGTGTTTAAATAGATATCCTATGATGGAGGACTTTCTCTGTTATGGCGGTGCGTGCTTTCCTTTCGATCAGCAAGCGGGTAGAGTTGTGATTCAAAGTGTCAATCATACTATGTGCTGTCCCTAACGTGTACTGCGTCAGGGCTGGTTCAATGTCGTATGTTGACAACTTGGCTCTCTCCTATGTTAGGGAACTTAGGGGCCATCTCAATCTATTATGGTGGTAATGATGGGGACCTACCCTCTCTCAGGTCTATATTGAACGTGAACTTCTCTCTGGTTTGGAAAATTTGGGTGTTTGCAGGGTGGGGGGGGGGCAGAGCATGGTGAATTATTTGTTTTGGGCGATTCCAGGGATCCCTTCTCCTACATAATCGGTTAGTGAAGGAGGGTCATATGAAGGATATAGGGTTTTTCCTTAACGATAAGGCTTGGACATAATAGGGGAGGTCCCACTTCTCTATGTTAAGCTTCGATAGCATTATTCAAAGGTTTCATTCCCCAATAAGGGTAATTCCTTGGTTTTATGATCAACATGGCTTTTTTTCTTTTTTTCTTTTTGATCGAAAGGCTTCACAAAAACTGACTGACATTTGGGTGTTCCATCCAATAGGGTCGTTCAATAATGGCTCTGCCCACAACACTACCTCACTCTAGCCTTACCCACAACTATTGATCCTACTTGTCTCCTTCCCGATAGCTTGCAAAATGGGATAGGGTAGTATCCCTCCTCAAATAGAGGACAAATAGAGTAACTGGTAATTTCACTACTGAAAGGTGGCATATGCCTATTTATATGGTAAATTCCATAATAAAAGGTAGCGTCTGGGATGATATAGAGGTCAAACGTGGCCTCAAGGTTAGAAGTTCCACACGCCCTGGGACCTGGTCATTTTGATACTTCAAGGTGGCATATGCTTATAGGGGGAGTAATTCTACGCCTTAGGCCTGGGCGCATGAATCCAAAATTCAATGGTTTTAATTTGAAAATGCTCCCAAACATGCATTCAATAAATAAAAAGATTTTCTTGTATGGGGTCATAGGCTATTTCTATTGGGGCTATGTTTATTTCTAAGGGCAGGGCCCACAAGCCTTATATCCCAAGCTAGGTGCTGCTTGGGGATAGCTGAATTAGCAAGCAATAGTCTTTTTCCGGTTATACCTTTTCCATTGTAAGAGCCTTATCTTTATTCTATTGTATAATTCGTTAGATATTATTTTCCGAGGGCAAGGAAAGAGGTTAGTCATTCATAACATCTCTGACTTAATCCAGCCATAATGGGTCCCTATGGTCTCTTTGATGGGTTTTGAGGGTAGAGTAGTGTCAGTCAGGGAAGGGGGGGTGACACCCAACATAGCCAACAGATTCAGACCAGGCAATGACTTCGCTTGAACTAATTCATTCAAACCTTATAATATTACATTCTTATTTATATAAACCTTTTTTTTTTTGGGATACTCACTGTGAGCCAAAGTACTAAACTTCACTTTTGCTAATGAAATTTGGAATTTTTTGATGTTTCTATATAATTGGATGGATAGAATCATTTTCTTTCAAGTTGAGCGTCGCTCTTATCACGTTTGACAATATGATGGAGGAAAGAGCCAAGGATAAAAAATACATTAAGACATTATTCATGCTTGTCGGGTAGTATAGTTAGGGAAGGGAGGTTGGGTGATGATTCCCTCGAGTCCTTGATTGATAACACACATTCGAGAGAGGGTAGTCCCACAGACGACAGTATAGACGATATGGGATGGGGCCGAGGGAGTGAGTGAGGCACAACCATAAGGACATTCCCGATAGCTGATACCTAGTAGTCTACACAGGAGGATTGAGAGGAGTTGATCTAGTCATTCATTAAAGACCCAAGCAATGACAATCATTCCCTATAGCAGCCATAATTTGACCCTCGAACTAGAACCTCTAATGATATAGAGCCTTGGGAATGTGGGCTAGATGGACTAGATTTCATGCTACATGTTCCAGTCATTAATTATATACGTAATATAATTACAACTTTAGTTTAGCATGGTAATTGTTTGATGCCCACCTGTCATCGTCGGTAGAGGCCGCCTCCTTTCTTGGCTAGTTCAATGTTTATGCATTTGTTTATCTCTACAATTTATTTTTATATAATAGTGTATTTATATATTTGAGCCGAGAGACTCATTCTACAGCCTAGTATGAAGACGATGTGTAAGTATGTTCGTTTATCTTCAAATAAAAATAAAATATTATTTAAATAAAAAACAATGTCGGTTATAATAAAAAAGATAAAAAGATATGTTATGCATATTTAATTAGTTGGCCATATGACATAATAAAATTTCATGTAAAGTAATTAGAAGTAAAAAAATTGTGTGAGTAAGATGTTTAAACCCTATACTTTTCAAAAATATATCAAATTTATAAATATGCATATATTGAAAAAAAATGTTAAAAGAAAATATTTTAATGTTTTATAGAATAAAAATATCTAATATGAGCAAAGAATAAAATATTTTAATATGAATTAATATTAACGTATACTTCCTAACTCCTTCCTTTGCTCCGCCTACAAATTTAGTGGATCCCTGACTTTTTCCTCCTGTGGAGCTTGGTTTGATTTCTACTCAGTCTTCCTACCGCTCACAATAGCCTCTCTCCATCAGACCCATGCGATATCGTCACAGAATGAGAAGCAGGCGCGGAGGCAATCGTGGTGGTGCTACGCGTCCCGAATATCGTCCCCCCTCTGCCTCTTCTTCCCCTTTTGTTTCCTAGTCCCCTACCCTCTCCAATCCCCGCTCCCTTGGCAGGTATCCGAACACGCGAAGCGGACGTGGAAGAATGAGCACTAGTGGGGCTTGTCACTCTGGAAGCATCCCTCTGCATGTAGCGACCAACGCCACCTCCCAGCAAGCGCACTTCCAGTATCAAAGCTCCCTGAACAAGCCGCGCATTATGATCACCATCACCGTGGATTTCAGGGAAATCCCTGCCTCCAATTCAGAACCTTCGCTCAGTAGGGATTTCAGCCAAGACCCTCCTTTCAATTTCGATCCAGGGGAGCCAAGCTCCAGATATCAGCCAACAGACAAGGATATCCCTTCAAGAAGCAAAGCGTGAATGCTGGAAAGCGAAACGCACCGTAAGGATAAGGGCATCCAATTCAAGGACAATGCAAGTGACGGACATGCAGAGAACATGGGTTCTGACGTCTACGGGTGGTGTTCGATAGTGGAGGAGGAACCTACAGAGGAAACTAAGCAGCAGCTTGCCAGGTCACTTGGCGAGCCTTAATCTGGTTCTGTTCAGTTTCGGCACTTATCTTTTTGTTTCTTGCATCCTGTCAAGTCTATTACTACCTTATTTTCCTTTTCGGGTGTCAAAATTTTGGAATTTTGGAAACCTATTACTGCCTTATTTTCCTTTTCGCGGCGTTTGGGTTGTTATTGTTACTTGGTTGTTTAGCTCTGTAGTTTCTGCGATTTTTCCTTTGTGTTTGTTGTGTTGTCTGCGGTGAAAACATAATGCGGTTAACTATGTAGCAAACGTTTGGTTGCGGTTCTGTTGTTCCAGGTCCGGCTTGTATGCCTCGAGTGTCTGGTGTCGCTTTGGTAAGTTCGGCTACTATATTGTTTAGATGTTTGTTCCTCTGTCGTTTGGCGTTTTCCAGTGGCGTTGATGTTTGTCACAGTATTGGCATTCTGGTTAAATATTGAGCGTTTCTCTTACCTGCATGGGTTTTATGGAAATTTCCGTAAATGTGATTCTTGGTACAGAGGTGCCGCTACTCCCAAGCGGACATCTGAGCTCCGTTACGATCTATGGTGCGATAAAATCTATGCACTTCTTTAATACTGGCAGTAGCAACTTTCTTTGCTTGTGTTTTCGCAGGGCTCGAGAGCTTTTCTACTACTTAAAAGGTGGAACAGTAGATTATGGCGAAGAACACAGTGCCCAATATGGCCATGCCCGCTTTGGCAAGAATTATGAGCAAGGTAAATGAATATAAGAGTTCAGCCTTTAACTATGAAATGTTTTCCACAAAATATCTTGGTTGAAACTAGAAGCATTCATTGCTTTGATATGAATTTTTACAGGCTATTATTCTGAATGGGATGAGAAACATCCAGTACACTTTGTTGGGCACTCTTCTGGGGTTCAAGTTGTCAGGGTCCTGCACAATATGCTTGCTGAAAAGGTAATCCAGTCACTCATTAGTTCAGGCTAAATTTGCTTTTCCGTTGGTAGCAATGCTGGAAAGTTGAAAAATTGTGCCTTTACGGTGCTAGAATTATCTTTATGCAGACATTCCAGGGACATGATAGCACTTCCGAAGGTTGGGTGCTGAGTGTTACCTCTTTATCTGGTGCTCTCAATGGAACAACTCGTGTTTACCTGGACGGAGTGCAGTGAGTTTCTCAGAAATTGTTTGCTTGTTTGTTTTATGATTTGTTTTCAGAGTTCCCCTGTTCTTGCTTTGGAATTTCAGACTCCCGAACTAGGTATTAGTATTGGGCAATGAATATATACCTAGTGGTAGAGTAATAAATGTTGTATAGGCTGGGATATACAATTATGAATTTGGAGCATCAGATAGTAGTAGAGCTTTTCTACTACTTAAAAGGTGGAACAGTAGATTATGGCGAAGAACACAGTGCCCAATATGGCCATGCCCGCTTTGGCAAGAATTATGAGCAAGGTAAATGAATATAAGAGTTCAGGCTTTAACTATGAAATGTCTTCCACAAATATCTTGGTTGAAACTAGAAGCATTCATTGCTTTGATATGAATTTTTACAGGCTATTATTCTGAATGGGATGAGAAACATCCAGTACACTTTGTTGGGCACTCTTCTGGGGTTCAAGTTGTCAGGGTCCTGCACAATATGCTTGCTGAAAAGGTAATCCAGTCACTCATTAGTTCAGGCTAAATTTGCTTTTCCGTTGGTAGCAATGCTGGAAAGTTGAAAAATTGTGCCTTTACGGTGCTAGAATTATCTTTATGCAGACATTCCAGGGACATGATAGCACTTCCGAAGGTTGGGTGCTGAGTGTTACCTCTTTATCTGGTGCTCTCAATGGAACAACTCGTGTCTACCTGGACGGAGTGCAGTGAGTTTCTCAGAAATTGTTTGCTTGTTTGTTTTATGATTTGTTTCCAGAGTTCCCCTGTTCTTGCTTTGGAATTTCAGACTCCCGAACTAGGTATTAGTATTGGGCAATGAATATATACCTAGTGGTAGAGTAATAAATGTTGTACAGGCTGGGATATACAATTATGAATTTGGAGCATCAGATAGGAGTAGAGTAACAAATGCTGTATATCTCAGCCTTCTATGAAGCATTTATTACTCTTTTGCTGGGTTCATATTGATTGTCTATTGGGCATATATCTTGTTTCTACTGACATAATTGTTTCCATGTCACCTATTTTGATACCTGTGCTTAAACATCCTTCTCTTCTGGGGGATTGTAGGCCAGAAGATGGAAAGACAATCAAACCCTTCTCTCTGTTACAGCTGTGTCGTGTGGGAGTTATTATATATGATTGGTTGGACATTGCTTGGCTGAAAAGCTACTACAACTTTGGGTTTGATCATTTTAACATGACTTGGCGAAAGGTTGGGATTTTCGGGCTTATACAGAGTCTTCTAGGAAATGTTGGACCTTTTGCTTCAGATGATTGGACTCTTGTAGATTTAAGTCTACAAGTCTCAGTTGAAATCAATTCCAAACTCCAGACTTTTCCAAATACCTACTATTTCAGGTGGGGACTGCTGCATTTTTGGCCCACATTTGGTAGAGACAAGTTTATCCTTGAAAATAAGATAGAGATGTTCAAATCCCATAGTACTTGTTACATTCAAGTCCTCCTGTTTCATTGGAAGCAATTATAGTTTTATGTACAATGCATGTAATATGCATTAGTGGTGGTTAAAAATTCTGAATTGAAGGATTGACTAAACATTGATGTTTCAAACCACTTTTGCTTGAAACAACTATGCCGCGAGAAAGACACGAAAATTGTTTGGAGTCACCATGCCTTCAAGTTTGCCTGGAATTCATCCTCTTCTCTTTATTAGGACGCTGCAGATGAGCCAGTGGTGCTATCCCAGCAATGTGCCACTTCCTTACAAAGGTTACAAGTGAGTGATTATTGAACAGACATATTTCTTTCCTGCTTGCTTGAGCAATTGGTTATGTTGTTACTACTATTAACCCTAAATTTCTTAACAGTGACGAGGATTGGCAAGACAATGATGGAGCATTAAACACAATCTCGATGCTTTATCCCCGCTTTCCTGAGCCCCATCCCCACTGCTTGCTAAGTCCAGAATTAACGAATGGTCACTCGTTGCAACCAGGTGTTTGGTAAGAACCAGAAA
This sequence comes from Pinus tabuliformis, assembly GCA_031772625.1. NCBI lineage: Eukaryota > Viridiplantae > Streptophyta > Pinopsida > Pinales > Pinaceae > Pinus > Pinus tabuliformis. The sequence continues at coordinate 1,685,692,151 of CM062816.1, read as the reverse complement.
ATAACTTGTCTCAAGCTTTGAGAAAGACCTAATTAAGATTTCTAATTTGTGAGATTGACAGGTACTATACAATTGTGGAAGCTGATCACATTCTCTTTGTTATCAACCGAGAAAGAGCAGGGGTACAATTCGATATATTGTACGATAGAATTTTTCAAAGATGCCGAAAGCAGACCTGAGTCATTAGTGCTGTTCCTTCTGTTCACTAGGAAATGGATCATATATGCTGTAATGTGGAGAATTGTATGTGCCACTTATCTAGATTTGATCAAAGAAAGTAGTGAAATCTGCTCATGTTGTAGTTCAAAGGAGATTAAAGTTCATAAAAAGTGACAGAGAGTATTGGTTGAAATATTCTTGTGGCATTTCTTGCGACATGGGTGGCCCTGCAATTTTTTTAGTGTTTAAACCAAAAAAATTTACTACATGGTTAGTTTATTTTTAATATAGGTATGTAAATAAAACTTGACAATTCGAAGAAGTGACTTGTTAGGGTTTATAAAGTGTAGATATTCTCTCTTGCTAGATCTTTCTGGGTTTTGGGTATTCTTAACTATTTTTTATATATATAATAAATATGAGTTTTCAAGTCCAAGGATGTTGTCCCAATGGTTAGGTGGGGAGGTTTGGTCTCACAGGCCTTGTGGTCAAATCTTGGGCAAGACTATGTATGCCTTAGAGTTTGCTTCAAACATGATTTTTTCAATTGCAAAGAAAGGAAATATGAGTTTTTAGTAGACCCTTGATTGTAATATAATTTGGTTATGTATTAATATGAAAGGAGTATATTGGAAGAATTATTACAAGGTTGTAATATAATTTGGTTATGTATTGATATGAAAGGGGTATATTGGAAGAATTATTTATAATGGAGAACCATGAAGTTGGTAGTATATATATCTTAATGTTTACTCTTTTTAAGCAATGAGAAAATTGCACTTTGATTTTTTGTTTGTTTGTTTGTTTTGCTTAATAAAAAGGAAGCTAAGATGAATTTAAAAAGGGTCTGTGCCATGCAAAATATCTTCCTTATATGTCTATTGATAAGTGGCTATGATAAACACCATTTCAAATTGTTGCTTATAAAAATTATGGAAAGTTAAGTTGAAAGAATGATAATAGTTCTTTCAACTTTGCACTTTATGAGAATGATTATAGTTCTTTCAACTTGGCACTTTATGAGAGGCTTTACGAGAACTAAAACACATTTTTCCTTTCCCCTCCATTTTATAGAATTTGGCTATGAGAAATATGTTCTCACTTTAGATATTCCTTAACTTGAATATCATCTTCATGATAAAGTTGGGAAAAAAACTATTCTGAATATGTCCCATTGCTAGGATTAGATCTCTATCTTTTGTTGTCCTTTCTATCACACCTCCATTACCTAGAAAGCAACTCTACTCTTAGGTCATGGTCTCATTTGGGTTGTGGAATTTTGAGTAGCATCATGATTAATTAAAGTGCAAATGACCTTTTTAATTTGTAAGAAAACAATTGTTATATTTAATCATGCTTTGACAATTGGAAGCTTCTCATGGTACGAAAACTCATTTATTTATGTGAACTTATACTTGAAAATGTTGTTCAAGTTTAAAATATCTATGTGCACATGGAACACCCAAGACCATTGCTAAATTTTGCATAAGGAAAGTGTTCATTGCACCATGAGCAAGGAGTCACGTGGTGCCTATCCTAAACAATTAATCTTATCTTGATAATCTCAATTCCATTGGGGGAGGCCTCACCAATGGCTTCACAATGTTGTTAATGAATACAGAGATGACACACATAGCCTCATCCTCTATCTAGTGGAATTATATGTCTCCAATTCTCACTCTTTGATGTAGATGCTAGTTGAAAATGAACACAACTCTATAAAAAACAATGGGCACTAGGAGTATATGCTCCATAAACCCTTGACGAGAAAATTATATTAATTCATCATCATTCCTATGCATTTCTTTCTATTGTACAAATGGTTCCTTTATATAGTGTAATATCCCCAACCAATTGACATTATCCACTAAGGGTAATTGCCCATGGTTTCTCAGGAGCAATCAAGCTTTAAAAGGAGGAGGAGAAATGAGAACATGACATGGATTTGGATATTTTCTCTTTGCATCTCAATTGAAGGCTCAAGCGAGTTTTCAACCCATTTGTCACTCCTCATGGGGCTCGACAACCATTCTAGTCTCAGGTCTCACCCCTGTTGGGGAAGTGGCTTCCTCCTCCACTATTCTCCGCATCCTTCTAGGTGGTTATCTCTACAGGAGGGAGGCCAATCTTGCTGCATTTCTTGTCCCTATAACTCACCTCCCCGTTTTGCTAGCAGGTTTGTTGCTTTGTTACCTTTTTTATCAACATGCTTCGTGATCACATAATCAAAAAATGAGAGGTGGGATTGGATGTGTTCCCCTATCAATTCCAAGGGCCAACTTTTAATTACCTTGTTTGGCGGCGAGTTGTTGATAAGGTGCTGAAGCATAGAGATTGCTATTTGAGAATTGCATTGCATTGAGATTAACCTGAATGGTATCATTTATGTCCAAACATGTTACTAGATATGTAATCTTTCAATCATGGGTTCAAGACTCCATAACTATAATTTTTAAATGCTTAAGTTCTTCTTTGACCTTCGAGAATGATCTATGTAAATATTGAACACTCTCCACCACGACTTTAATTAACAAATTTATATTCATAATAATGTTTATTTGGTCATTATCATTTTATCAATATTTCCATAATATTCAAATGTAAAAAAATAAGAAAATTCTATGTTTTGTGCACCATGGTTATTAAAATACATAACTTATTTTAACATCTTCCTATTATTTTAATATGTTTTGTGCACCATGGTTATTACAATACATAACTCACTTTAACACTTTCCAATTCTTCGTACATTATAATTCATTATTATGCATTTCAACATATTTTATACCCCGTGCTTATTGAAATACATAACTTACTTCAACACTCTCTAATTCTTCATACATTATAATGCATTATTATTACCTTTTATAGTTTTTTTCCCTCAAGTTTTCTATGATTCACTGTTAAATTTTATTATATTTTAATTATTAATCTAAGCGTTTTTTAAATCATGAGACATTGGAAAATTATATCTAAAACTAATCTTATTTTAAGAAATACAAACTCAACATTACAAGCATTTATAAGTTCAATGACATTTATGACAATTCTTACTTAACAAAGGCAAAGTTCATTATATTTCACTCTTCGCATAAAGTCAAAAAGTTCATACAACAATTGGCCATCCAATTCATTAAATCTTAATACATGTAAGCATGCCTACTGTTAACACCCAGGTTGTTCCCTTTGACTCCCAAGGGAATACGGCCGGGGTAACCACTAACCAAGCTTTGGATTATAAGTCCTAGCCTACCTATAATCAGAGAGGGCTCTCTCTATAAGTTTAGCTTTGCTTTGTGAAGATTTTAGGCTAGATATGAGGTGAGGGTTTGGTTTGAATTTTGGTTGAATGATGTCTTTTAGTACCTAAGGTGAAATGTTCAGACAATTCTAGTCCATTGAGCAATGGAGTCTATGGATGTGGGTTGCTTGAAATGCTTGAGTGGGATTGTTTAAACTGCAGGGCCTTTTGAATATTCCATGAAACAAACTTAATATTGTGGAAATGAAATATGATTAGCCAGTGGAAGGCAATTAAGAATTTCCCACTAAACTGGGGTTTGAGGATGAGATATATTGCACAGGAGCAGGCTTGAATTCCTGAACAAAGATCACTATGAAAATTATAGTCTGAAGGTGCAACAATTAAGAATTACACTATCATAACTATAACTGAAGAAAAGATTCATAACAACATAGATTGAGCTCAGGGTATTCTATGAATAAATCCTGAAAAGCTATTCTTTTTCTTTGCTATTAAACTTGTAGAACATAGAACATGAATGGATTATGAAGGAATGAAATACATAACGAAGAGGTTATAGACACTTATTGTATTATGAAATACACAGGAATCTTGCAGCATTCAGCAAACACACCATAACGCATCAAACAACTCAGAACTTTCGAAATTCCATCAGCTCTTTGTATTAAACTCTGAATATTTACAGCGTAGGATGTCTTCCAGAGAAAATCAACAACCCCTGTAAGCTTATGCGAGGGGGAATATATACAATCGGTTACACAAAATATCTGAACCGCTGAGTCACTTGAGAAGTAAATATGTTTACCAACTTTACAGAATAGCAGATAAGGAAGTTATTGCTGCTCTAAATACAAAATGAATGCTTTTTAATTCTGTCAGAAGACTTTTTGACCTTTGGAGGCCACTGAGTCGGTTGAGCGTTCTGAATAAATGCTGAATGATGTGTCTTTATGCTCTGTCATGCTGTAGCTTTCTCGGCCCTGTCATTTGCAGCTGTCAGTATTGCTTTGGTGGCCGAATCTTTCTGCTGAGTTGGCTCAGTCCACTCTTCTTCATACATACTGAATGCATCAAATTTTCCTGTATATGATAACTTATGTTTTTTGATGAAAAAACTTGATGAAAGGCTCTTGTTCACAGTATCAACTGTATCATTTTGGTCCACCATTCCTGTGTGGGCAATTGATGTCTCAAAATTGCATCTAAGGTATCATCTGCCTCTGTGTATTTGTAGAAGTTTGGAGGCACTTCAAACAAATGTTTGATCTCATTCATAATGAAAAATAAGTTCTCTACTCTGTCATAGAGATTTTGCCCAGATGCTAGCCCTGTTACCTCTGAGGTACTTGATCCTTGAGTGATCTGATTGGTAGCAAATGTATTGACCCTTTTAGCATAGTTCTCATGTGAAAGTAGTCTCCATGTGTTGTTCAGTAAGCCAGGAATACCTCTGCTTTGTAATGTTGCAAACTTGTCCATGAATTTGTTTACTTCTGTCTGCATGTCCTGGCTTCTTCTTTCCAGTGTTTGTACCAGGCTTCTCAATGTGAGGACCTTCTTTATCAGTTGGATGGTTTCAGTTCTGTTGGAGATCCCTATTGCTGCCAGTTGAGGACCTGTGCAGTTATTGAGAACGTTGATCATTCTGTTTGCTATCTCAGGCATATTGCCTAGAGATGCCCTTGATCTTTGCACTTCCTTATGTGCTTTGCTTATGAGCTCCATTTGCTCATGAATGGTCTCTATATACTGCCACTGATCTGTGATTGATTGGCCAATGTTGGCCCATAAAACTGTCTTGAGCTCGGCCACCACTTTGTCAAGGGTGAGCTCTTTCTCCAACTCCTTTATCTTCTCTTTGAGAGCCTTGACTTCTCTTCCCTTTTCAGCTATGCTTTGCTTTGACTTGTCATATTTTTCATTGAGCTTAGCCAAATTCTCCCTGGCTTCATTTAACTCTGCCATTTGGGCTTCTAAGGCCTGAATTTCATTCTTCAGCTTCTGCATATCAAGGCTTGGAGCCTGGTCTGTTGTTGGTGCTGATGCTGATGTAGATGGCGCTGTTTGAGCTGTCTGCTCTGTAGGAGGAGCAGTAGTTTGAGGAGATTCCTCAAGGTTAATTATTTGTGGAGGGGGCTGTGATGTTTGGCCTCCTTCCTTCTGTTGTAGGGCTGCCTGCAGCGCAGCCTCTAACTCTCCCAATTTCTCCTGTGTCTGGATCAGCTGTTTGTATAATGATACCAGCATAGCTGCTGCATCTTGGTCATGCCTTAGCTGGGCAACCTCTTCTGTCTGAGGATGAAGAGTTGCTGGGATCTTGATCATTTTTCTCAATGCTGCCATATCTGCATCTCTTAATTTCAACAGCGCTTGTACAGCCTTGATGTCCTTGGGATCATGCCCAAGCTCTATGATGATATCCTCCAACGCTTTGATTCGATTGTCTTTTGCCTGGGAGGATGCTTTCTCCAACTCAAGTTGGGCAGCTGTGTTATTTAGGCTATTTTCCAGCCTATAATTCACCAATGTTTTGTCTGCAAGGGTGGCATATACCATCTCACCCGTTTGCTTGTGCAATTCAATTTGATCCATAGGGTGGATGTATTTTGCAAGGACCTCAAGGTTGGTCCTTATGTAGTCTGCAACTGACTGTGGCTGCAACATGGTTGGCATGAAATGACTCATTACCATTTTGCCCTCATGTACATCATATGCAGACATCAACCTTTGTTGGTTTGTAGGAGCCATTTTCAACAAGTGATTGTAGAGCTGTATCTTGAGTGGCTCATTCCTCTTTTTGATATCAATAAATTGTTGTTTGATGCCTGCTTCAGCTCCCCTTTGGTGGCTTGAGGAGCTGACTTCTCCTCCAACTGTCCTTTCTTGTTCCTGCTAAAAGGAACTTGCAGATGCTTCCATGCTTGGTGGGCCCATGCCCAAAGATTTCCCAATAGGCATTTCTTCTTCTGAAAGGGGATTTAGCCTCTGTCTTTTCTCCCCTGGAGTTGTGGATGTGGTGAGGGGAGTCTCCTGCTCTCTATCCCTCTTCCGATTTCTGTCTTCATTTTGTGGGGTTTGGAGGACCGAGGCCTCCACTGTCGTTTCCTGCCTAGGAGGCACAGTGTCTTGTGCCTGCTGCCCAGTGGATATTGGGGCTTCAGCTGTTTGTTCTTGCTGCACTGGCTGCTCCTGTTTTTGTTGTTCTTTTTGTTGCTGTACTTCTTCATGAGGAGGCTTTTCTGGCTCCATCTGTTTCTCTTTGCCTTTGCTGGAATCCTGATAAGTATCTTTGGCTGCTTGCTGATGTGCTGTAGAAGATGAGGCAGCTGCTCCCACTTGAGTGCCTGGAAGAGAAAATACCTGTGAACAAAGCTCTAAGTCACCCAACTTTTGGAGATTTTTTACTGCTCTTTGAGCTAGTTCTTCTTGTGTGGCAGCCTCCTCTAAGGTGCCTTCCCTCCACTTTTGTTGATTTGCATATTTTTCTATGTGAGGCAACCTTAAGTGGTCATAACTGGCCAGCCTATATCCGACCCTTCTTAAACTTATGAAATGATTGGGGTCGTATGGTTTCCAAAGGAAGCTGGTCTGTAAGCCAAGGGCTTCTAGCATTCTATCTGCCTCTTGCCAACCTTCCTCCCTTTTATTGTAAATGAAGTGGCCTAATTGGTTTCTGACTTTGAGCTGTGCTTTCTTGCCCTTGCCTGAAAAATGGAGTACATCAACATTCCCAAATTGCCTGAAGTACTCGAGGGAAAACAATCTCATAGGCACATATTTGGGTAATCTGTATGGGGGCAACTCACATCCATATATTCTGATAACTGTGTGGTTTTGGTAATAGTACCAATCCCCAATGCTGTATACCTTAGACAACTGAAGAATCCTCTGCATCTCATCAGTTAGTCTTGGAGGAGGTGAGCTCAGAAGCAGAGACATGGCTGGGTGGATGAAGAGGTCTATAAACTCACAATAAGTGTATGGGGAACAAGATCTGCAATGGAAGGCAGAGGACCAATAAACCACTGACCTTGGATTGCCTTGTGCATCCACTCTTTTCACAAGAAAAGGAAATTTCTCATGCTGATAATATAATATTAAGTGGTAGATATAGGAGGTGTATCTGAACACCCTTTCTCTTGCCAAGTTCATCAATTGCTCATGTATTTTATTGGATATGTAAGTGGCATAGTCATAACAGATTGGGGACTTGCCAGGGGAAAACATGAGCATCATCACCAACACAATTTCATCAACATATTCTATTGAATTATAGCCCAATATGGGACTAATCATGTCTACAAGGTCTCTGCCCAATTGGTTGAGGTATACATGAGAAATGGGAGGGTACTGCACGGTGTCAGAGTCAATGTACAATTGATTCATCTTGGTGACTTGAGCATTTGTCAGCTTAGCTCCTTGCTTTATCAAATCTATCAGTGATAAAGGAACTAATTTCTTATCAGTATTGAAGTGTAGCATCTCTCTGATGGCTTCAAGGGTGACATAAAAAACAACTGAGCCTGAAGGGTCAAGCACAGCCCTCTGAGTGGGGTCATAGCAGTCAGCACATCGGTGGATTAGGTCAGGAAACTGGTTGACCTGAGGGAGCTTGAAGATAGGGAGGAAAGAGTCCCAAATGCCCAATACATCCATTCCACTCTCATGCTTGATCTTCAATTCATTTAGCAAGTGAATGTGGTACTTGCTATGCATTAGCATTTCCTCTGATATTTTATAATCTAGATCTGCTAATGCTTTCCACTCCAACTCTCTCTGAGGGGCATTCAATGGAGCAATATTCAGGGCCACAGGTGCTACTGGTGTATCCATGTTTCTCAAGTGAATTCGGGTTGAATCCTGACTATCTATGGGAGAAATACCATCCTGCGCAGTAGGTTAGGTAGTTTTCTGAATTACCGCCTGTTTCTGAGCAACAGGGGTGTAATTGGGCACAATTGGTCGGTTAAAAGCTGAGGGAATTAGTTTTAAGGCATAGTAGGCCTATTTCTCCAGGGAAAATGGTCAATTCTATTAGTTTTTTAAGAATGTAGGACGAAACATAGGGCGCAGTTGGGGAATTTGACAAATACCTGGTTAAGTGGCGGTATTAGAGCTTGGTTGCAGTTGAATTCTGGGCGACAGCAGCTCTGAATGTTCTTGGCGAGGTGTGGCAGCAAAGGACGTAAAATCGCATGCAGAAGGAAGAGCATAAAAAACACAGAAAAGAACGTAAAAATGACAAAATTCGGCCAAATATGGACTTTTTGGCGTTGGCGCGAAAATTTGGATGACGTCAGCATGACGTCATCAGGTGGGGTTAAGGTCGGGTGACGTCAGCATGACGTCATCGGGTGACATGGCAACCTGTGAGTGGTCCACGGGGACTGCATAGGTGGAGGACATGTCGGAGCGATGGCGGGCGGGGTCGCTGACGCGGTGGTGAGGTGGCGTGACGCTGGCATGACTGGTCAGCGGAAAACCGGAAACGGTAAGCGGTATAATATCGCACCGCTCTTTTTACAGAAGCAGGATTGTCAGAGGGCAGCCCGATAAGATTTGGGGGCGACGCGTGGCAGAGGCCTGACGTCACCCTCTGACAAATTTCGGAAGCTAACTGCAGTACATCGGGGCCGCTCCGAAATTGATAAGGGTCGTCGGATGGGAAAGCCCAGATCCGACGACTGGCGGGAGGCAGAGGTGGCCGGACGATACGGTTAAGCGGGGCCAATAAAATATTATTATTTGTTTGAAACGTGCGCCCGACAGGACTTTGGAAAAAGTGGGTTTTTTTAATGTTTTTCTGTGTAAAATGCACATGACCTCTAAACTTTGGATAAAGCGGAAAAGTGGGTTTTTAGCGTATTTCGCAAACAACACGGGTTAGGGGTAATAATGGGTTTTTACATGGGTTTATTGACAAAGAGGATTTAGGCTATTAGATTGACCAGAGGTCAATTTAATCCCTGACTTTGGACATATGGCTATAATGCCAAGGGAAGGGAATATTTATACATTGCTTGGGATTTATACACCATAGTGTTCATCATAGTAGGGGAAAGGGGAACATAGGGGATTTAGATAATAAGAAGTTAGGAGTTAATATGAGTGGAGAAGGTGTATGAGGGGGTAAAACACTAAGTTTTATATGAAGTCAACTTAGTTTAGGAAGTAGATCAAAATGAAAAGAATTTTACACAAGAAATGTGGCTCTTAAAGAGATAAGAACCAACAAAAGACTTTGACTTTCTTTCATGCACATGGGTAGTACTGGGATGTTAGTGATGAAAGTGATGGGGGGTAATCAGGAAGTTAGACATGCTTCATTGTATTGCTGCAAAACTGCTGAATAAGAGACCTGCACTGGCACCATGTTTTGCCTTTGCTTGGGCCGGTGAAATGCCATAAACCATGCTTTCTGCAACCCCAACTACCTACCCACTCTATTGCCTAGCATTTTTTGTTACTTCTAGGAGGGTGCACTTAGACTTGCAAACCCTTTTGTGCCTTTTCTTTTCTTTTGGATTTTTCTTTTGATTTTCTATCTAGAACTACCCTTATTGCTTCCAAGGTCCAAGATTAAACAGTTGGGAACCTTAATTCTCTACCTAACTACTGGTCTGCCAAGATTGAACAGTTTGGACAGACTTCTTTCTCTATTCTACAACAAGAAATTAAAACATGGCATGATCCAGATTAAGCTGTTGGATCACCCATCCAAAATTGAGTCAATATCAGGCTATGTACACATATTACCTTCTCTTGAAAATATGGGATCTTTGCATCACCAAAGCAGAGCATATTTGGAACTTTCTTTGTCAATCATGAAATATGAAACCTATTGGTATAGGTATCTAACAGTGGCTCCACATGGGGATGGTTTTTCCATTTGAAAGACCAAGAACAGCAGGTCAGAATGCCTTGTCCCTTGACTTCTTTCACCAAAACTTGGAGTTTTCCTCTTTGAAATCTCAAAATTGTGCTCTGTCATACTTGTGGAACTTGCTGAACTAAAAGTCCTTTCCTGATTCTGCAAGACCTTTCAAAGTGAGCTATTCACATGCTGAAAGAAAACATTATATACAACAGATTATGTACAGGGGAACAACCATGCTATGTTCATGGAAAGTAGTCAAAATAGTGCTTCAACATCCTGCCATTCACAGGACCTTCATCCAAGTCAGTTTCATCCAGATTTTTTAGGAAATAAGTGTTGTTTCCTTGCACTGCTTGGATGAAAAATGGTCCTCTCCAAAGGGAATCAAATTTTCCATGTTTTCCTTTATCTTCCCTTCTTGAATCCCGCTTAAGGACTTTGTCACCCATGTTGAAATCTTCAGCCTTAGTTCTTCTATCAAAAGATTTCTTTAACTTTTCTTGTAAAACTTGAACTCTGCTATAAACTTGGTCTCTAGTTTGCTGCAAACATATAATTTGATTTACTCTTCTTTGCACATCATTTGGTTCAGCCTGGCTTTCTTGAAGGAGTTTCATGACCGGGATCCCTAGTGATGAAGGAAATTTGGCTTCTAATCCATAGACTAACTCATATGGGCTGACCCCAATTGATCTCTTGGTTGTTAGTCTATCTGCCCATAAGGCATTTACCAGCTTCTTATGCCAATTCTTCTTATTTTCTTCCAACACCTTCTTTATGATGTTTACAAGGCTTTTATTTGATGATTCAGCAAGGCCATTTCCTTGGGGATAGTATGCAGTAGAATGGCCCAAGGTAATATGAAATTTGTGGCAGAAGTTCACCATCTTCTTGGATCTAAAGGCAACATCATTGTCTGTTATGATCTTATCGGGACAACCAAATCTAGACAATATATTATTTTCCAAAAACTGAATGATTGTTGAATCATTTGCCTGTCTACAAGGGATGGCCTCAATCCATTTGGTGAAGTAGTCTGTGGCTGTGAGGATCCATCTATGTTGGCCTGAAGATGAGGGATGAATTTCTCCAATGAAATCCAAGCCCCATTGTTGAAAAGGTCTCTCTGTTGCAATAGGTCTCAAAGGAAGTGGCAGTAACTTTCTCTTTCCCTCAAACACTTGACATTTATGACATGAAGTGGTAAATTTTTTGACATCAGAGAACACAGTGGGCCAATAGTAACCAGCCCTCAGTATTTTGTCCACAGTGGACTTCCAATAAAGGTGTCCACCATAGTCACCTGCATGGAATTCTTTCATGACATTGTTAGTCTCATTCTCAATTAAGCAGTTTAACAATATACCCTCATGGTTTTTCCAAAGCAAATTGCCATCCATGACATAAAATCTTGAAGCTTTCATTTTTAGGAACCTACATTTAGTTCTGGACAATCCTGGGGGAGCACACAGGTTTTGCAATATATAACAGATGTCAGAATACCACAGAGATTGTTCAAAGGCTACATTGATCTTTGGAGTCGCCAGCTCCGGTTCACTGTCTAGTTGGTTGATGTCCAGGGCTTGGAAATTTGTTTCAGACATTATTTGGCCAAACCTTGCCCTTTTATCAGTTTTGTAGGTTTTATTTCAATGTGAAATTCTAAAATGTTGGCAATCCATTTTCCTCTTCTGCCCTCTAAGTTCTCTTGAGTAAGTATGTCTTTCACAATGGGACTTGGCACATAAGCTATAACATGGGAGTATAGGATATAAATCCTAAAGTCTTTGATGGCTTTGACCAAAGCATATGCTTGCTTTTCCATGATCTGATATTTCAGGGGTGCATCTCTGAGAGCTCTACTAAAGAAAGCAATAGGTCTCTCATTTCCTTGGTCATCTTTCTGTAATAAGACAACAACAATAGTATGCTGGGAGGCAAAAGAGAAAATGATAAACTCTTTGTCAAATTGTGGATTTGTTAAGACTGGAGTTTGGGTAAGGGCCAATTTTATTCCTTCAAAAGCTTGATTTGCTTCTACTGTCCATTTTACTTTTGAATCCTTTTTAAGCATATTATTGAGTAATCTGCTTAATTCTGCCAAATTTGGGATAAATCTCCTTAGGAAGTTGATCTTCCCCAAGAATGCTTGTAGTTCTTTGATGTTTCTTGGGTGGGGCATTTGCAAAATGGCCTGTATTCTGTCTGGGTCAATCCTAATGCCATCCTTTGAAATAATATGACCCAATAACTTGCCTTCTTCCAAACCAAACAGGGATTTCTTGGGATTTAAGGAAATTTCATATTTCCTACAAGTTATGAATATCTGCCTTAGATGTTTCAAATGTTCTTGGTCAGATTTTGAGAAAGGTGTGAGGTCATCTAAATAGATGACAAGGAAATCATGAATTTCTTTGGCAAAAGCAATATCCATTGCTCTTTGAAAGGTAGCTCCTGCATTTTTTAACCCAAAAGGCATTTTGACATATTTGAAGGTTCCCCATGGGGTTGTGAATGTTGTTTTGTCCTGATCATCAGGGTGGACTAAGATCTGGTTGAAACCTGAGAATCCATCAAGTAGAGAAATTCTTGAGGCCCCCACTACTCTTTGCAAAATGTGATCCATCTTGGGTAAGGGATAATTATCTTTTAGGGATACTTGATTTAAGTTCCTTAGATCAACACAAAGCCTTATTTCACCAGTTTTCTTTCTTGTAGGGACCAAATTTGAAATCCAATCAGAAAACCTGATCGGTGCTATGATGCCAGCTTTAAAAATCTTTTGTACCTCTTTCTCAATTGAAGGGAGAAGCATGGGATTGATCCTTCTTAGTTTTTGCTTAAATGGCTTTTGATTAGGCTTGAGAGGGATTGTGTGTTGGATCACAGAGGTGTCATAGGATTTTAAATCCTCATAACTCCATGCAAAGACATCTTGAAACTCTTTGAAGAGGTCAATGTATTTAGGCTTCTGATCAGGTGGTAAAGATGCAGACAATTTAATTATCTTGGGTTTTTCAATAGTTCCAATGTTGCACTCTTCAATGGAAGCATTAAGGGGCTGCAATTTCGGTTTTCTAGGGACATCATTTGAGTCAAAAATGTCCTCTAATGGGGCTAGGCCTGTTGGAAGAAAATTGTCTTTCCATTGTATAACTTCATCTTCAGCATCAACTATTTCCTCAGAATGTAATTGTTCAAGTTCTTGTATTTTCTTCTGGTCAAAGTTTGTTGGAAAAAGCATTTGATTTGCTGTTTTGAGTGAGATATTTGTTTGTTGTTGTTCACCTAGTATTTGTGAATCACTTGCGGCCTCAGTATCAATGTTTAGTCCTGAGAATTCTTGCTGCAAAGTCAAGAAATTGTTTATTTGTGTATCATCCTCAAACACTTGCCAATCCTTGACATTGTTTGGGACAGAAGGTCTGTGTTTTATCTCAGCTGTAAAGCAATGCTCGGGTTCAAAAGGTAGTTTGCAAGTGCTTGCAAATGTAGCCAAACTATGAGCATGAAGATTACTGGTTCTAGGGATTTTGGTAATTTGAAATTCAGTGAAAGTTTTAAGCATTTCAGTAGCAGCAGACCTATAAGATCTCAGTCTTTTGTCATTAGTGACAAAGTTTCCCTTTACTTGTTGGACAATTAGGTCTGAGTCTCCTAGGATTGAAACTTTTATGGCTTGTAAGGATTTTACTAGCTTGAGGCCTAGTAAGAGGGCTTCATATTCTGCCATATTTTTGGTGCACCTGAAGTTTAACCTGTAGGCTCGGCCCTCTGCATGACTGTTTTGTTTGTTATGTATCCAAACCCCCGCTCCTGCCCCTAATTTGTTGACTGATCCATCAAACTCAAGGAACCATAAGATCTCCTATTTTAAGGGATTTTCAACATTCTTTCTATAATTTGGGATTATAAGTTGGAGTTCTTGTTTTTCATCTGGTTTATCTTTTAGGAGAGACTCATCAATAGGTTTCTCAATTTGGATCTCTTGGGGAGTTGGTTGCTTACTCTCATGCATGTTTTGTTCAAGTGTGACTGATTTATTATCACTCTCAAGGCTTGTATCATCATTGAACAGAATAAAAGAATCTATATCTGAATGGAGTGCATAAATGGGGAAATTCTGAGGTTTTTCTTCACTGCTCACCATGTATTTCATAAGTGACTCTCTATATAGCCTCTTGGGTTGACCAAAGACTGAGATAGTGGCATATGACATGTCTAATTGCAAAGAACCTTGGAGTTTAGCCCCCCATGATCTTGATAACAACATTCCATATTTGGGTGGGATATCATCAACTACAACATCCATTAAGATTGTTTTGTTTGGATACTGGACAAGGGATACACATAGATCTTTTATCAATCCTAAACACTTAACTTGGCTGGAGTCAAATGAAAATAGGTCCTTATAGGGTCTTGTAATGTCTAAGTTGAGTCTCTCCATCACTGATTTAGGCATAAGGTTATGAGATGCACCTGAATCAAACATTGCATTGTGTAATATTTTGTCATGAACATGCAAGCTGACATAAAAAGGTAAGATCCCTGTAACTGCTGTCTTTCCATCAACCTCTGGACCGAAAAGTAGTTCTAGGGTATCATCCAACACATTGACATCATCTTTATTATGGGTAAGTTGAAGGGACTTTTTGATTTGTTGTTTGTAAATGTCATGCTTGGTTAGCTCTGAAAGAGGAATGGTTATCTTCAATTTTCCTATTTCAGCTTCTAAGTCAAAGGGTTTTTCAGCTTGGACCTTGGTGTTGTGGTTGACAACCCTTTCTTTGTTGTTCAAGTTTTCTTCTTGGTTTTCACTCTGATCTTGAGGCTTGTCCTTCTTACTCATCTTCTGTGTAGTAATGCTTGGATTAGGCTGCAAGGGTGATGTAGCCATTGCTTGTTGTTTTGGGGAAGATGTTTCAGTTATTTCTTCAACTGTTACTTCCTTTGTAATGGAATCAATTTTGTCAATTGGCTCTGTGACAATGGTTTTCTTAGGCAGAGGAGTGTCCTTTGTTTTCTCAGGCTGTGTCACATTTATAGTTCTGCTTCTTAGCTTGTATTGTTTATGAACTTCATAAACAGCCGTGTCATAGCCTTGTTTAAAGTCAAATGACTCACCTGACTTGGTTTGAAACTGTTTAATATCATCATCCTTATGATCTTCTTGACTTAGGAAAACTTGTTGATCATCATTCAGGCCCATTAGGTTAATGTGGGAGTCATCTATTTGTTCATTAGAAGTGGATGCTTATGTATAGTTTTCTTGGAATGGAGGTTTGATCTCTGGTTCAGAATTGGCTTTACCAACATTAGGATTTTGGTTTCTTCTGAAATTAGGATTCCTAACAGGGTTATTCTGTGGTGCTTCCCATGATGACTTCCTCTCAACTGATTCTACTCTGTCACCTAATCTCTGCATACCAGTGATTATTGCATCCAATTTTTGATCCCAGCCTGAAGGCTCTTCTTTAAAGGTGGTCTTTCTCTCAGTTCTTGTCCTATTTCTCTTGGCTATCAGATTGGCTTCCACACTTACTGCTATATCTTGCATTTCAGCTAAAGTTCGGGGAGCCCTTTCCCTTAATTGATATGCCATATCTGAATCAAACCCATCAGGGAAGGTATATAGAGCTAGATCTGGTGGAGGTCTAAGATTTTGGGGAATAGCATTGTAGACATTGTTAAACCGGGCACAGTAGTCCAGGATAGTTTCTTGGGGACCTCTTTTGATAGTATTGTATTCAGATAATATATGGAGTGGGTCCTTCTTCTTCTCCCATCTGTTGATAAATGTTTGATAGAGGGCTTCACGGTCAGCTATAGAATTTGGTGCAAGTGACCTAAACCATGTTCTCACATCCCCCGTTAAGCTTTGCACAAAAATTTTCATCCTAACCCCATCATCATCTATTTCGTAGTTTTCAAAGTAGTCCTGCATTTCCTTAGTATGTTGAAGGGCTGGATATGAGCCAGTACCATCAAAGTATGAGATCTTGCTTTGGTATTCTTGAGGCAGAGGAGCTGGATTGGACGGTAACTGCAGTGGTGCATATCTATTAGCCATGTTTGATGGGACAACAGGGATAACAGGGATGAATGGGACTAGTGGAGGGAATGGGATGGAAAGGGTGTGTGTATTTGATGGAGTGGTTGAAATGATACCTTGTGAAGTGGATGAAGAACTAGGAGATTGTGGGCCAGTAGTATGAGGATGTAGAGAAGCTTTAGCAGGGGTTGGAATGTCAGTTTGGAAACCTGCTTCCGAGCTTGAATCTGATAAAGTGCTTTCTGATTTGTGTCTCTTGAGGATTCTTGCAATCAGGTTTGGATTCTGAAACTCAGGTGCTGGCTCAAGATCTGGGTTTGATCTTGTGTAACGAGTTTTCTTCTTAGGAGCCAGCTTCTATAACTTTCTTTTTGAGAATTTCTAAGGAAGTAGTGATCTTTTGATAAGGACTGGTTAGTTATAGCACAGCTATATGAGAATTAATACTGAATAAAGATTGACTGAGGCAGCTTTTATATACTCCTACAAATGCAAAGCAGAGGCAGTTTCTAAGGCTATCTGGCTGTCACTCAGGCTTTATCTACAGCATTAAGAATCAGATAGGAGGTTGCAAAGTTCATCCAAGTTCCCAGTGGAGTCGCCATTTATGTTAACACCCATGTTGTTCCCTTTGACTCCCAAGGGAATACGGCCGGGGTAACCACTAACCAAGCTTTGGATTATAAGTCCTAGCCTACCTATAATCAGAGAGGGCTCTCTCTATAAGTTTAGCTTTGCTTTGTGAAGATTTTAGGCTAGATATGAGGTGAGGGTTTGGTTTGAATTTTGGTTGAATGATGTCTTTTAGTACCTAAGGTGAAATGTTCAGACAGTTCTAGTCCATTGGGCAATGGAGTCTATGGCTGTGGGTTGCTTGAAATGCTTG
This sequence comes from Pinus tabuliformis, assembly GCA_031772625.1. Taxonomy (NCBI): domain Eukaryota; kingdom Viridiplantae; phylum Streptophyta; class Pinopsida; order Pinales; family Pinaceae; genus Pinus; species Pinus tabuliformis. Next base: position 1,685,674,912 of record CM062816.1, on the reverse strand, counting down.
AGTGGGATTGTTTAAACTGCAGGGCCTTTTGAATATTCCATGAAACAAACTTAATATTGTGGAAATGAATATGATTAGCCAGTGGAAGGCAATCAATAATTTCCCACTAAACTGGGGTTTGAGGATGAGATATATTGCACAGGAGCATGCTTGAATTCCTGAACAAAGATCACTATGAAAATTATAGTCTGAAGGTGCAGCAATTAAGAATTACACTATCATAACTATAACTGAAGAAAACATTCATAACAACATAGATTGAGCTCAGGGTATTCTATGAATAAATCCTGAAAAGCTATTCTTTTTCTTTGCTATTAAACTTGTAGAACATAGAACATGAATGGATTATGAAGGAATGAAATACATAACGAAGAGGTTATAGACACTTATTGTATTATGAAATACACAGGAATCCTGCAGCATTCAGCAAACACACCATAACGCATCAAACAACTCAGAACTTTCGAAATTCCATCAGCTCTTTGTATTAAACTCTGAATATTTACAACGTAGGATGTCTTCCAGAGAAAATCAACAACCCCTGTAAGCTTATGCGAGGGGGAATATATACAATCGGTTACACAAAATATCTGAACCGCTGAGTCACTTGAGAAGTAAATATGTTTACCAACTTTACAAAATAGCAGATAAGGGAGTTATTGCTGCTCTAAATACAAAATGAATGCTTTTTAATTTTTTCAGAAGACTTTTTGACATTTGGAGGCCATTGAGTCGGTTGAGCGTTCTGAATAAATGCTGAATGATGTGTCTTTATGCTCTGTCATGCTGTAGCTTTCTCGACCCTGTCATTTGCAGCTGTCAGTATTGCTTTGGTGGCCGAATCTTTCTCCTGAGTTGGCTCAGTCCACTCTTCTTCATATATACTGAATGCATCAAATTTTCCTGTATATGATAACTTATGTTTTTTGATGAAAAAACTTGATGAAAGGCTCTTGTTCACAGTATCAACTGTATCATTTTGGTCCACCATTCCTGTGTGGGCAATTGATGTCTCAAAATTGCATCTAAGGTTTCATTTGCCTCTGTGTATTTGTAGAAGTTTGGAGGCACTTCAAACAAATGTTTGATCTCATTCATAATGAAAAATAAGTTCTCTACTCTGTCATAGAGATTTTGCCCAGATGCTGGCCCTGTTACCTCTGAGGTACTTGATCCTTGAGTGATCTGATTGGTAGCAAATGTATTGACCCTTTTAGCATAGTTCTCATGTGAAAGTAGTCTCCCTGCGCTGTTCAGTAAGCCAGGAAGACCTCTGCTTTGTAATGCTGCAAACTTGTCCATGAATTTATTTACTTCTGTCTGCATGTCCTAGCTTCTTCTTTCCAGTGTTTGTACCAGGCTTCTCAATGTGAGGACCTTCTTTATCAGCTGGATGGTTTCAGTTCTGTTGGAGATCCCTATTGCTGCCAGCTGAGGACCTGTGCGGTTATTGAGAACGTTGATCATTCTGTTTGCTATCTCAGGCATATTGCCTAGAGATGCCCTTGATCTTTGCACTTCCTTGTGTGCTTTGCCTATGAGCTCCATTTGCTCATGAATGGTCTCTATATACTGCCACTGATCTGTGATTGATTGGCCAATGTTGGCCCATAAAACTGTCTTGAGCTCAGCCACCACTTTGTCAAGGGTGAGCTCTTTCTCCAACTCCTTTATCTTCTCTTTGAGAGCCTTGACTTCTCTTCCCTTTTCAGCTATGCTTTGCTTTGACTTGTCATATTTTTCATTGAGCTTAGCCAAATTCTCCCTGGCTTCATTTAACTTTGCCATTTGGGCTTCTAAGGCCTGAATTTCATTCTTCAGCTTCTGCATATCAAGGCTTGGAGCCTGGTCTGTTGTTGGTGCTGATGCTGATGTAGATGGCGCTGTTTGAGCTGTCTGCTCTGTAGGAGGAGCAGTAGTTTGAGGAGATTCCTCAAGGTTAATTATTTGTGGAGGGGGCTGTGATGTTTGGCCTCCTTCCTTCTGTTGTAGGGCTGCCTGCAGCGCAGCCTCTGACTCTCCCAATTTCTCCTGTGTCTGGATCAGCTGTTTGTATAATGATACCAACATAGCTGCTGCATCTTGGTCATGCCTTAGCTGGGCAACCTCTTCTGTCTGAGGATGAAGAGTTGCTGGGATCTTGATCATTTTTCTCAATGCTGCCATATCTGCATCTCTTAATTTCAACAGCGCTTGTACAACCTTGATGTCCTTGGGATCATGCCCAAGCTCTATGATGATATCCTCCAACGCTTTGATTCGGTTGTCTTTTGCCTGGGAGGATGCTTTCTCCAACTCAAGTTGGGCAGCTGTGTTATTTAGGCTATTTTCCAGCCTATAATTCACCAATTTTTTGTCTGCAAGGGTGGCATATACCATCTCACCCGTTTGCTTGTGCAATTCAATTTGATCCATAGGGTGGATGTCTTTTGCAAGGACCTCAAGGTTGGTCCTTATGTAGTCTGCAACTGACTGTGGCTGCAGCATGGTTGGCATGAAATGACTCATTACCATTTTGCCCTCATGTACATCATATGCAAACATCAACCTTTGTTGGTTTGTAGGAGCCATTTTCAACAAGTGATTGTAGAGCTGTATCTTGAGTGGCTCATTCCTCTTTTTGATATCAATAAATTGTTGTTTGATGCCTGCTTCAGCTCCCCTTTAGTGGCTTGAGGAGCTGACTTCTCCTCCAACTGTCCTTTCTTGTTCATGCTGAAAGGAACTTGTAGATGCTTCCATGCTTGGTGGGCCCATGCCCAAATATTTCCCAATAGGCATTTCTTCTTCTGAAAGGGGATTTAGCCTCTGTCTTTTCTCCCCTGGAGTTGTGGATGTGGTGAGGGGAGTCTCCTGCTCTCTATCCCTCTTCCGATTTCTGTCTTCATTTTGTGGGGTTTGGAGGACCGAGGCCTCCACTATCGTTTCCTGCCTAGGAGGCACAATGTCTTGTGCCTGCTGCCCAGTGGATATTGGGGCTTCAACTGTTTGTTCTTGCTGCACTGGCTGCTCCTGTTTTTGTTGTTCTTTTTGCTGTTGTACTTCTTCATGAGGAGGCTTTTCTGGCTCCATCTGTTTCTCTTTGCCTTTGCTGGAAGCCTGATAAGTATCTTTGGCTGCTTGCTGATGTGCTGTAGAAGATGAGGCAGCTGCTCCCACTTGAGTGCCTGGAAGAGAAAATACCTGTGAAAAAAGCTCTAAGTCAGCCAACTTTTGGAGATTTTTTACTGCTCTTTGAGCTAGTTCTTCTTGTGTGGCAGCCTCCTCTAAGGTGCCTTCCCTCCACTTTAGTTGATTTGCATATTTTTCTATGTGAGGCAACCTTAAGTGGTCATAACTGGCCAGCCTATATCTGACCCTTCTTAAACTTATGAAATGATTGGGGTCGTATGGTTTCCAAAGGAAGTTGGTCTGTAAGCCAAGGGCTTCTAGCATTCTATCTGCCTCTTGCCAACCTTCCTCCCTTTTATTGTAAATGAAGTGGCCTAATTGGTTTCTGACTTTGAGCTGTGCTTTGTTGCCCTTGCCTGAAAAATGGAGTACATCAGCATTCCCAAATTGCCTGAAGTACTCGAGGGCAAGCAATCTCATAGGCACATATTTGGGTAATCTGTATGGGGGCAACTCACACCCATATATTCTGATAACTGTGTGGTTTTGGTAATAGTACCAATCCCCAATGTTGTATACCTTAGACAACTGAAGAATCCTCTGCATCTCATCAGTTAGTCTTGGAGGAGGTGAGCTCAGAAGCAGGGACATGGCTGGGTGGATGAAGAGGTCTATAAACTCACAATAAGTGTATGGGGAACAAGATCTGCAGTGGAAGGCAGAGGACCAATAAACCACTGACCTTGGATTGCCTTGTGCATCCACTCTTTTCACAAGAAAAGGAAATTTCTCATGCTGATAATATAAGATTAAGTGGTAGATATAGGAGGTGTATCTGAACACCCTTTCTCTTGCCAAGTTCATCAATTGCTCATGTATTTTATTGGATATGTAAGTGGCATAGTCATAACAGATTGGGGACTTGCCAGGGGAAAACATGAGCATCATCTCCAGCACAGTTTCATCAACATATTCTATTGAATTATAGCCCAATATGGGACTAATCATGTCTACAAGGTCTCTGCCCAATTGGTTGAGGTATACATGAGAAATGGGAGGGTACTGTACGGTGTCAGAGTCAATGTACAATTGATTCATCTTGGTGACTTGAGCATCTGTCAGCTTAGCTCCTTGCTTTATCAGATCTATCAGTGATAAAGGAACTAATTTCTTATCAGTATTGAAGTGTAGCATCTCTCTGATGGCTTCAGGGGTGACATAAAAAACAACTGAGCCTGAAGGGTCAAGCACAACCCTCTGAGTGGGGTCATAGCAGTCAGCACATCGGTGGATTAGGTCAGGAAACTGGTTGACCTGAGGGAGCTTGAAGATAGGGAGGAAAGAGTCCCAAATGCCCAATACATCCATTCCACTCTCATGCTTGATCTTCAATTCATTTAGCAAGTGAATGTGGTACTTGCTATGCATTAGCATTTCCTCTGATATTTGATAATCTAGATCTGCTAATGCTTTCCACTCCAACTCTCTCTGAGGGGCATTCAATGGAGCAATATTCAGGGCCACAGGTGCTACTGGTGTATCCATGTTTCTCAAGTGAATTTGGGTTGAATCCTGACTATCTATGGGAGAAATACCGTCCTGCGCGGTAGGTTAGGTAGTTTTCTGAATTACCACCTGTTTCTGAGCAACAGGGGTGTAATTGGGCACAATTGGCCGGTTAAAAGCTGAGGGAATTAGTTTTAAGGCGTAGTAGGCCTATTTCTCCAGGGAAAATGGTCAATTCTATTGGTTTTTTAAGAATGCAGGATGAAACAGAGGGCGCAGTTGGGGAATTTGACAAATACCTGGTTAAGTGGCGGTATTAGAGCTTGGTTGCAGTTGAATTATGGGCGACAACAGCTCCGAATGTTCTTGGCGAGGTGCGGCAGCAAAGGACGTAAAATCTCATGCAGAAGGCAGAGCATTAAAAACACAGAAAAGAACGTAAAAATGACAAAATTCGGCCAAATATGGACTTTTTGGCGTTGGCGCGAAAATTTGGATGACGTCAGCATGACGTCATTAGGTGGGGTCAAGGTCGGGTGACGTCAGCATGACATCATCGGGTGACGTGGCGGCCTGTGAGTGGTCCACAGGGACTGCATAGGTGGAGGACATGTCGGAGCGATGGCGGGCGGGGTCGCTGACGCGGTGGTGAGGTGGCGTGACGCTGGCATGACCGATCAGCGGAAAGCCGAAAATGGTAAGCGGTATAATATCGCACCGCTCTTTATACGGAAGCAGGATTGTCAGAGGGCAGCCCGATAAGATTTGGGGCGACGCGTGACAGAGGCCTGACGTCACCCTCTGACAAATTTCGGAAACTAACTACAGTACATCGGGGCCGCTCCGAAATTGATAAGGGCCGTCGGATGGGAAAGCCCAGATCCGACGGCTGGCGGGAGGCAGAGGTGGCCGGACGATACGGTCAAGCGGGGCCAATAAAATATTATTATTTGTTTGAAACGTGCGCCCGACAGGACTTTGGAAAAAGTGGGTTTTTTAATGTTTTTTCTGTGTAAAATGCACATGACCTCCAAACTTTGGATAAAGCGGAAAAGTGGGTTTTTAGCGTATTTCGCAAACAACACGGGTTAGGGGTAATAATGGGTTTTTACATGGGTTTATTGACAAAGAGGGTTTAGGCTATTAGACTGACCAGAGGTCAATTTAATCCCTGACTTTGGACATATGGCTATAATGCCAAGGGAAGGGAATATTTATACATTGCTTGGGATTTATACACCATAGTGTTCATCATAGTAGGGGAAAGGGGAACATAGGGGATTTAGATAATAAGAAGTTAGGAGTTAATATGAGTGGAGAAGGTGTATGAGGGGGTAAAACACTAATTTTTATATGAAATCAACTTAGTTTAGGAAGTAGATCAAAATGAAAAGAATTTTACACAAGAAATGTGGCTCTTAAAGAGATAAGAACCAACAAAAGACTTTGACTTTCTTTCATGCACATGGGTAGTACTGGGATGTTAGTGATGAAAGTGATGGGGGGTAATCAGGAAGTTAGACATGCTTCATTGTATTGCTACAAAACTGCTGAATAAGAGACCTGCACTGGCACCATGTTTTGCCTTTGCTTGGGCCGGTGAAATGCCATAAACCATGCTTTCTGCAACCCCAACTACCTACCCACTCTATTGCCTAGCATTTTTTGTTACTTCTAGGAGGGTGCACTTAGACTTGCAAACCCTTTTGTGCCTTTTCTTTTCTTTTGGCTTTTTCTTTTGATTTTCTATCTAGAACTACCCTTATTGCTTCCAAGGTCCCAGATTAAACAGTTGGGAACCTTAATTCTCTACTTAACTACTGGTCTGCCAAGATTGAACAGTTTGGACAGACTTCTTTCTCTATTCTACAACAAGAAATTGAAACATGGCATGATCCAGATTAAGCTGTTGGATCACCCATCCAAAATTGAGTCAATATCAGGCTATGTACACATATTACCTTCTCTTGAAAATATGGGATCTTTGCATCACCAAAGCAGAGCATATTTGGAACTTTCTTTGCCAATCATGAAATATGAAACCTATTGGTATAGGTATCTAACACCTACAACACACTACTAATGGAAACCAACGCTCATGATAACGCAAATTAAATCTCATAATAATAATTGACCAAACTGTTCTGTTAAGCGGCAGGGACTAGCGCCACAACATTGGCTCCTTGTTTTTATATTGTATTAAAAGTTCTAACAAAAATAACAAGTGTTAGACGGTAGTTATTATTTACGGTTTAGTTTAATTATACGTAAATTAAAGTGAAAAATAATAAAATATTCTTGTGATATTGGCTATGCACATATATATTTAATTAAGATATATCTATTAATTTATATATGATTAGTAAAAATCTATAATTAATAAAAATTATAAAATTTTTATTTGTATTGAAAATTTTCATTTTAATTAAGAATATATTAATATATTATAATTTAATTTAAATGTTAATCTAAATTAAATTATATTTATCTAAAATAAACATGATTGAGTTTAAAGACTAATCTAAACTAAATTATGTTAAAAATAAAAAAAAGATGTTAGAATTTGAACGATTGCTTAAAATACCCGCAAAATCTAATCTCACACTAATCACAACGCTACATAGCATAAATATGAGCAAGCTAGAAAGGGCTTCCTTTTATTATTTTAAACTTGGTGCCTTATTCTAAACTCTGTGCTACTTTGCCAACGTATAAATTATTTTTGAAATTGATTTAATAAAACTTTTGTTTAAATGGATGTAGGCATGAGAATTAATTATAATAAGTATTAAAAGTAAATATGTTTTCAATTATTATTTATAGAGTGATTGGCCAAACTGCATAACTAGCAAATAATTATCCACCAAGCATCGTCGTGGAAAATAAATTAGCAATTGTCCCAACAGGTACAAAGAGAGGCCGATAGGATTATTAAATTGGAATTGTTGAATCTTTCTAGAAGAGATGTTGGTTCAAGCCTAACGGATCAAGCATCGTCGTGGAAAATAAATGAGCAATTGTCCCAAAAGGTACAAAGAGAGGCCGATAGGATTATTAAATTGGAATTGTTGAATTTTTCTAGAAGAGATGTCGGTTCAAGCCTAACGGATGAGCAATTTGAGCTGGCTAAAGGCTTTCAAATTATTTTTTATTATGGTAAAATTATATTGATAATTCATTGGTTTTAGTTTTAAAAGCTTGAAGGAATTTGAAGAGCAGGTATAGAATTGCTTTGTGGGATTTGATCCCAAAATAATTGATTTGTAAATACATACTCAATGAAATGTTAATTGGTTGAAACCCTGAACAAATCTTTGATATAAGCAAATAAGTTGAAAAGGTTGAAAGGCTTAATTGGTTTGTGGAAAACCTTGTTTTCTTAGACTGGATCATTGTGCAATTACTTTTCTTTAGATGTTTTGTTTATATCTATATTACAAGGAACACATTGAATGTCTTATTTCATTTTAGAGTGAGTTAATTACCCAAAATCAAGAAACCTCTATAGATGGCCAAGCATATACGAAGCTTGCTAGTGACAAAGGCAATAACCACCATGACTATCCCCTACCAATATATTTCATTGAAAACCATATTTGTATATTGCATTTAGAAAGTCAAAACGTAATATTAGAAAACATGTTGATATATTGCTATTAAAAAGTTAATTCCATTAGAAACCATGATATTATTATTATATTTTATAAAGAATAATATACATATATAGAATGATACTACATTGAAAACCATAATTGTATATTGTGATTAGAAAGTCAAAATATAATATTGGAAACCATGCTAAATATGACATTACAAACCTTAAATGTTAAAGGGAGAACTTAGAAGTTGGAAATTAAATGACCACAACCATTCCGAAGACCATGTCTATAGAGACGTTAAAAAACCATGGTCAATGCCAAATTAGGAGGCCGGAAGGCAAAAACAAAAATAAGAAAATACCAAATCGTTGCTAACATTACATGTAGCAAGAATAATAGAAGCACTTCTTCCCCATGGATGCCTTCCTGATTGTGATCTCACGCTCGCCTGAAGACAACCATCTAAACATGAAGACGCACGCTCGCCTGAAGACAACTATGCCCGAAGACGACCATCTAAACATGAACACACACGTTTGAAAGGAGGAACAACACACCAGACACTATTCAGATCAGTGAATGAAGTGAAGCAATGATATATTGGAAAGTCTCGAAGATGCCGACTTGAACAACGTTTCATGAAGGACAACATAAAACCGATATCCCAACTCATTCATTTCATTATCCCAACTGATTCATCTCATGATAAAATGAAAAAATCTGAACTTCTTTTAACAAATATAACACCTCAATTGGAAGAGAAAGGAGCCGCTGGCATTGTCACTATATCCAGGAACACTGAAACTATGATCAAAGACACAAAAGAATGATCAAACAGAACACATGCCAACTTATAATACAAAACACAACATAGAATCTCTAGCTCATGATGATGAAGGCAGATGGAAATCAGTGCAGAAGGCCACCCCAAATGGTCATGATCGAAGCCAAGAAGCAGAAAAATCCATTCATAGATACAAAAATAGCGTGCATGCCAGGAGCTATGACAATCCAATGATTTGACAGGTTTAAAGCATGGGAAAATCAACCCTCAGGAAGCCACAAATAACTTCGAAATAAAATATAAAATATAAAAGTCTGCATGCCGCCTTCTTCATTTAAGAGAAAGGGTGAGCAAAATATTCAGACATCTCTCTGAATCATAAAAGGCAGCCCTTACAAAACTTGCAAGCCACCTTAGTATACATTCATGATATGTACTGATTCATATACATTCATTATATGTCTTGACTCATAGAAGGCGACCCAGACGAGTTGGAGAGGATGAAATCACCTCTATGGTTTCTGTAGTGCAATAAATGGCAAGGAAGACATTCAAACATATCCGCTGATTAGAAGCAGATATGCAATCAAGAAATGATTGACTCTCCCCTGGAAAAATGATGAAACAAAGAGTTCATCTTGCTTAGAAACCTATCTTGAAGATGCAAACATACCATGGAGCCAATTGCCAATTTAGAGAATTGAAGACCATGTCCAAAGATCCATGTAGATATCTTCAAACACACTCGCTTGAGAAGAACTCATCTTGCTCAGAAACCCATCTTGAAGATGCAGCCATGCCACGGAGCCAAGAGGCAATCTAGAGAAGTGAAGAACATGTCCAAATACCCATGTAGCTAAAGAACCAATCAAGACCATAGAAGTGTTTCAATGCACAGCAGAACTCGGAGGTGAAAAGAACACAATACAATCAAAGCTAAGAGAGAGTGAAGACTATTGAAGACAGTGGCCAATGCAACAAATTAAGGAAGATGTGAAAAGGTTAATAGAGAGAACCACTCCGAAGAACAATCCGTTACAACCACAACTAAAAAGTTACCCACAATCCTACTGTGGCAACTCAACCAATATTGCAACATTGGTTAGAAGTTTTTGACACCAGAAAATACAAGCGGACATAGAAGTGGTTTCTATGTCTTTTTTAAGTACAAAAACATGTGTTTACTTTAAAACACAAAAGTAACATAAACATGGTGTATAACAATCCGATGAGGGAGATAGGAGAGTTAATTTATAGAAAGGAAAATTGAATTACTGAATTATATGCCAAAGGCTTTCAGGTAACAAAGAGACGAGCTTTTGAGACCTTTCAGAAAATAACCATTCAATGGTAGACCCTAATGAAATATTGCTTTGCCACTTCAAGGCTGAACCATTACAACACAACTTATAGATATAGATTGATTCAGTACACCTTCATCAGAAATAATACCGCTTGTCTCAAAAATATTAGACCATAAAAATCATTACACCTTCAAAATACAGGCCCAAAACGAAAAAAAAGGGGAAAAAAGTGACCTGTTTGGAATTGTGATCCTTACTATTCCCAAGGAGAATATGGCGACTAGGCGTCTAAAGCAGTCCTCAATCATTGAAAACACCTCTGATCCAGACGTATTATGCCCCTGCTTATCCCCTTGTTCTACTTTCACATGAATGGCTAATATGATCTTGCACCTCTAACAAACAGAGGTATATGGCTAATATGATCCAATATGATCTTGCACCTCTAACTGGCTAATATGATAGGAGTTAAAGTAGCAAAGAAAACTGAGTTACTCAATAGCCAAAGGCTTTTCAGGTACTGGAGAGACGAGCTTTAGAGAGCTTTAAGAAAATAAGCATTCATAGGCAGACCCCAATGAAATATTGCCTTGGCACTTTAAGGCTGAACCATTACAGCACAACCTGTAGATAGCTTGATCTAATACACCTTCATCAGAGACAGAATACCACTTGTCTCAAATATATTAGAACATAAAAAACATTACACCTTCAAGATACAGGCCCAATAAGAACAAAAAAAAAAGATCATTTGTTTGGAATTGTGATCCTCACTATTCCCAAGGAGAATATGACAACTAGGCACCCAAAGCAGCCTTCAAACATTGAAAACACACTTTTGATCTAAACGTATTATATCCCTGCTTATCCTCTTGTTTTAATTTCACATGAATGGCTAATATGATATTGCAGATATTGCAAACAAACAGATGTAACTGCAACTAAAAACCACTCATCAGAGTTTAATAGCAAAACTTTTGGATGATATTTTCGATCCAAATACGCCTTTCAATCCATTGTCCTGCACAATTTATGCCTAGGGCTGCAAATTGCGGAGTAATCATAAATATTACCAAAATATCAATAGACGGACCAAACACACTTGTTCAACTAAAGTGACCGATCCATACATATTATGCCCCTACTTATCCACTTGATGTAGTTTCACATCAATGGCTCATATAATCTTGCACCTCTAACAAACAGAGAACCTGAACAAATAACTGCAACTAAAAATCACTCATCAAAGATTAAACTACAAACCTCTTGGATGATGTTTTCAACCCAAAATTGCCTTCTAACCCCACCTTTCATCCACTGTCCTGGACAATTTATGCCTAGGGCTGTGGATTGTGGAGTAATCATAATATATCACCGAAATATAGGTAGATGGACTAAGGTAGAGGAATATGTTTAACCTGCATCCCAAGGACCAATTCTTTACTAAATCAGGCATATCAATGTTTAGAGACAACGTTAATGCCAAATAGACTTGACTACATGAATATAACACAACAAATACTCGGCACCAAATCCGCCTATGTAGATCCTGTAACAACCCCCTAATTAAGTCTTCTTGAAGAAGTTGCAGGAATCAATCCGCTTCCTATGATCGAATTCCAAAATTAGGGAAAGGCCCTGCAGCCCAAGGATCAATCATCTCTCAAATCAAGTATGAGAAGGACCAATAGCGCCAATGCTAAATACTTACAACGAAATTGATTCAACAACCATTGAGCCCTCATTGTCCTGCCACTAAATATGGAAACCATCTAAACAAGAGAAGAAATAGCGTTGAAGGGGACGAAATGATTCAGAGAATACTTTCAATTAATTGATTCAGCAGCCACTGAGCCCTCATTCTCCTGCCACTAAATACGTAAACCATCTAAACAAGTACAGAAATAGCGTTGAAAGGGACGAAATGGTTCAGAAAATACTTTCAAATACAATAGCGAATGGTGTGGACGGCATACCATCTTCAGATCTGGTCATCTAAGATTGAAGTGGATGAAATGGTTCAACTAATACTTTCAATTACACTAGCCAATGGTGTGTACGACCACCCCCATCTTCAGATCTTGTCATCTAGATAAACCAACACAAGAAAAACCCCTTCGAGTAACCCAAAAGCATAAGATCATACGGTCCTGTTATGAGCGACTAAAAGGTTCCGCTTCTTTACAAGGCATGCACATATAGTTATAAAGCATACATAACCCACTTCCTAAGAAAATGTAATTAACCTAATTACTTACAGAGCGAAGTTTCCACTGGTCTCTATTGATCTTCGAACCACAACATATAACCTAATTACCTGCACAGCTTCTTTACAAGGCATGAACATATAGTTATAAAGCATACATAACCCACTTCCTAGGAAAATATAATTAACCTAATTACTTACAGAGCGAAGCTTCCACTGGTCTCTATTGGTCTTCGAACCACAACATATGACCTAATTACTTACAGAGCGAAGCTTCCACTGGTCTCTATTGATCTTCGAACCACAACAGGAAAAACATATTTAACCTAATCACTTAAGTGAAACTTCACAAAAATACCTGAAAGAATGCCCTAGATTTCTGAATAAGGAAACTGAAAAGCGTCGCTTGCTATCTCCATAGACCTATGGAAAACCCATCCCCAACCCACAATCGCATCCTCGTTCACATCCCAACATAAGCATACGTAGTAATTTAAGGTGTTAGAATATATAATAGTAGAAACAAGAAAAGTACAGAAATTAACTATAGACAACACCAGAGAAAAATAAGGTGGAACCGTAAAAAAAACTGAAATTAGGGACAGAGATGACCATTGATGGAAAACCGTACACCTCTGTATCCCAGGAAGAAAAATACCAATGAGTAATGCTATTTTAAACTGTTGCAGGCAATCTCAAGCAAGAAGACGTGGAAGACAGATGAAAACCCTTTAACCCTTCCATCACATTTGACTAAACGATTCTGATCCCTTCATAAACCCGAGATTCTCAGCCTGTTTAAAGAGTTCCATAAATTTTTCCCCTACAACTGTCAGCAGACGGGGTCGCTTCGCCACTAACTGTGATAATGTTTTATCATCAAACTCTGATCTTAGATGAAGTGAAGCTCTTGATTTAAGCTTATCTTTGCTGAGATTAAGTATTCTTGCATCTCTAACAACAATTTTGGATATATCTTCTTCTTTTATAATAGTTCTAAGGAAGCTGAACTTAGGCTTCATCCCCTTACAAATTACTGGGATTCGATGCTCCATCTACATTCAAATCTAACAAAAATTATATTCCCACTCCCACTTACAGTTGTTTTAATGAAGTGAAGGAAAAATGTCGCTCTTTTTTTATCAGAGGCTTCAACGCTGCCTTTTGATCCAAACCTAAGATATATCATTCAGAATGAGATTTCTTTTGTAAACGTGGATTGGAAGCAAAATAAGGGTTCTGCTCCTGTTATGCCATTTATTTATTCCAATAACACCGCCCCCCAAAACCTTTCGGCTATTAGTTTGTCGTCTTTCTGGATCACAGATGTAGATCCAAACACAGCTTTTGGAAAAATGGTGAATGTGAGTGGGGTATTAAAGTTCGCTTAGTTGGTCGCAGAACAAGGTTTTCAAATCACCGAATTTGTTGATCGTGCACGGAATAACCGGGTTTTGGAGAGAGCTAAGGAATAATTCCACCAAACCAGACGCAGAGAAACCCCGAATAATGATGCATGTGGGAAACAGATGTCAAGCGGATAGAGAAAAAATTGTGCCAGATGTCAAACAGTAGAAGATCCAGATGTCAATCAGAGGATAGAGAAAAAATTATGCTAGATGTCAAACAACAGAAGATCCAGATGTCAATCAGGGAATCAAAGTGTAGACTACTACACTGATTCAAAAGAAGGCTTATCAGTCTAATTATTTCATTGGAGAGGTTATGACGGGGCGTTGCCAATTTTATACGATTGATTAACTCACTTGTCCTTTTATTTGGCCATTAATTATTTGTTCATCAAAATAAGTGGGTTGAGATGTATTTATTTTAGCACGTAAATTGGAAGTTTTCATTAATAGTTAAAGTTTGATTTTCCATAAAACACCTTAGAAAATAATTCTTTGAAAAAATTTAAAATAATTTTTTCCATAAACAAGTCAAATATATATATGAGATCACAATACTGTACAACATGGTGATATCAATTCCCGGGAACCTGTACTGCTGCAGAGGGTATGCCAATGGAGGTATTTGGCAATAAAAGCTATAAATAAATAACCAATTGCAGGACAGATAAATCTAAATAAAATAATTAGCAAAAAATGAAATTTAATTTGTTAAAGTTTACTTGGTTGATTCAAAAAATATTTGGCAGTTGACTTAATTAATACGGAGTCAACGTATTCCCTGTTGGAAACTCCTATTTCCACCTCTATAGCAAAGTTAATGCACCCTGACATGCAAGGGGAATAGTGGGTGCCTTGCATTTATATTTCCCCCAAAGTTGACTTTGGCATGTTAGCAACAAGGCACCCACTATTCCCCTTGCATGTCAGGGTGCATTAACTTTGCTATAGAGGTGGAAATAGGAGTCTCCCTGTTAACCCCTTTCCACGTGTTGATTTTTATTTGATTGAGGAAAAAGAAAATCACAAAATCCCTTTCCACGTGTTCATCTTTTATTTGATTGAAGAAGATGAAAATAAAGCCTAGGGATTCGCTGGGCAAACAATGTTTTCCCAACCAACTCCATATAGGGAACACTTTCGATGTAATTACATAACTGAATGTGAAACTGTTAAAGAGAGAGGCAAAAAGAGAAAGTAATATTAAATAATAGTTATTGCCAATAAATTAATTTATTTAAAGCATGAAAGACAATGCTATAAATTCAATAATAATGCAAGTAATTTTCTATACCTAAAATATTTTTAAAGAAATACAAGTGAAATCATAATTAAGAAAAATGGAGTTTCTTTATAGGACATAAATCATATAAAAACTTGGACACAAACTTTAGCAATGAAAATTAGATTACAATACTAGAAAACAACCACTTAATAGAGATTCTTGCAAATTTGTTTTTCAAAGGCTATAATTTATGAAGGCTTTCAAATGAGGGATTCACACATATCACAAAGTGAAGGTTTTTGTAGAAATTGACATTTAGTGTGGAAAATTATTTTAGATGCACTAATGCTCTTAATGAATCAACAAATTGATGCATAATTTGGCATGTGCACCAAAGGGTCAAGCCATTAGTTTCACTTACAAGTGTGATGCACGATCAATGACACCTCCCAAAAGGTAGACTTAAAACTACATCGTAATGACACTTGTGGCACTTCATTTTGAGCATCAATCATGTGACTTTCATTATTGTACATGGTTATTAAATGCTTAATAATTGAAGGTGGATTATACTCACTTTTATGGCCACAAGGAACCTTTTGAAGCATCATTAATAAATAAAACTATCGTACTATATGGGGCATGAAATCTATGGAGACGAGACATCAACGTGTCAATAGTTGTAACACCTTGTTTCCCCTCGATATGTATATATAATCATATCTTTGTGTTGTTGTGAGTCACAACATAGGTGTTCCATCAATGTTTGAATTATAATGGACAAACTATAATTGATGTGAATGTATTTTTCTTAATTAATGAAAATTCACTACAGAGTTGACTTAATAATTGACTACTAGCATTGGCCATGATACAACAAGTGGAAGAGCTAGCTAGGGTGTTGGGAGGAGATACCCTTCTTACTATGTAAATAACCTTCACCAAATACCAAATTGCCAAATTCAAATTTGAAATGATTTCCCTCTCTTTCCATAAAAATCTATTATTGAGAGAAAGATGGATAGTTAGGCAACCAACCACCCATAATTATGGAGCTATGGTTGGGGGTGGCTAGGATAGATAGAAATTTTATCCAAGACTGACCCATGAATTCCTTTGTTATAAACAAGAAAAACCATGAGTCTTCTTGGGTAGAAAAAGAGGGCACATGTGGGGTTTGAGGGGATCATTCTTTCATAAATGGGAGTGTATAGAACCCATGGGAGGTATAGAAGGATATTTTCGATGAGTTTTGGGAGATCCCATGAGCAAGAAGAGTAAAAAACCACAAGCGAGTTTGTTTTTGAATTTTTAGTGGCAAGTATAACTCAATTTGGTCACCAAAAATCATGAAAAAGCTTGCTAAAGATAAGCTAAACCCATTGGTGAACAATTGGGCATGTTAAAGCTTGAATTTGAGTACTGAAATTGGAAAGAGAAACCTAAACTTGATAAAGGTGAAGAGGGTTAGGATTTTTGATCTTGTTTGGGCAAGGAAACTGGTTTTGAGAGGGTAGGGTGGTGAGGGTATGCATAAGTAATGAAGGAATCCCTTGTGTTGGTGCAACCAACTGAGAAGGTATATATAGAATTTGTGAAAGTATTGGGCTCAGTTGGTAGAGGGATTTCTACTATTTGTCTACCTATGAAGGAGAGTGGTATCATGTCCAAGCTAGGGGGTGGCCAACTATAGAAAGAGATGGCATGATTGAGACTATGGTTGGGTGGAAAAGAGCCCATCCTACTTCAGTTGTAGGGAATTGATTTAAGATAAGTCTCTTTACTTATTTACATGATGTTTATTAGTTGTAATTACTTGATATTTATTTTCTAAATTAATGTTATCTGTTGTGGATGTTTATGTGATAATGATTTTAATACCATGCCTACATTTATAGGGTTAACTGGAAATATTTCACATGAGATCAATAAGAATTTAGACACCTTGCCTTGATGGTTGATTCACAAGTGAAATCCTAAGTTTTTATAAGAAGACTAAGTAAGCCTTATTCTTCACAAAACATCTTATGATAAGATTTAAAATACTCGCTAATGCACTATTTTCCTTGTAAATTTTGTTTGAGGGTTTTCCTAGACCACTAAGCATGATGAAACTATTATATTACTTAGCTTTACTAGAGAGTATTACTAATCTTCCAAAAACAATATTATATAGTTAAGTATAGTTCTAAGATAAAGGGTTGTAATATTATGTTGTGGATTGCTTGGAATAATGGAAGCTTTAGCCTCCAACCCATAGAATCATCCTATTAAGTCTTGTTGGGGTCTTGAACATATTTAATCTAGTATGGACTCAAGGAGCATATGGGATGGGATATTTCATGTTATTTCTTGATGATTGGAAAATATCTGGCATGCACGGTCATATATGGTGCTTTGGTATGTATTGGTAAGGATGTGATTGTAAGGCGCGATCAAAATATTTTCTTACTAGATGATTTAGTTTGAAAACTTCAAGAAAAAGGCATATGTACATTCAAAAAATTTGTGCAAGGGGGTCTCACAACTATTTGGAAACAAGGATGGTCCTCAACGGCTATTTAAATATCAATGAAATGTGGGTTCACCCATGGAGTCAATGTACAAGCTAGCTTGATGTTTCCCACACGAAAATTGAGAATGGAGAGGATGGGTTGGTATGGGTCTTCAATTTCGATGGTAGCCAATACACAACTCGATTGTTCTATTTCCCTTTAGTGGAAGTTAACCAAAATGATTTCGTCTGGTGGTCTAAAATACTTTGGAATCTCAAGGCTCTACTCAAGAGTACCGAATTACTTTGGTTGATCGTTCAAACTAGGTTTTTACATGGAATATAAATTAAAAAAGGGTTTCTTGGGTCTAAGCATATGTGCCTGATCTCACGATGTTGCTGAAGATATTTTGCATTTATTTTTGTAGTGATGATTCACTAGGAAGGTGTGGTAGGAGGTGGAATTACATTACAATTTCTCGGGGTTATAGGAAAATAAAATGTTGATGAATTTTTTCGATCTTCTTTGACATGCTAGCACTAAAAATGTATAGGACATTATCGTTGGAGTGGCCTGAAGCATATGGATAACACACAATGCAACATTTTTTTTTTTTTTTTTTAACAATGTCGGCTACTCATATATTAGAAAAACTTTCTGAAAAAAGAGCTAGTACATAGCGAGGGAAAGAATGAGAGCTGAGGCACAAAATCGGGTACGCAGACCCATTATCCTCATAGTTTCTCTTAATTGAACACAATACAGTAAACAAGCGGCTGTACTGCCTTACATAGGAACCTCCTAACCAAGCAAATTTGCAATGCATGAAATCAAGGGTAGTGTTGTGTGACCGAGTCCTCCTTCCGGGCGCTGGCTCTAGTCGAATTTTCTGCCTGTTGGCTCTCAGTGAGGGTGCGCAGATGGTCTATAACCGCCTCCATGTGGATACAGCGATCTTTTAAGTCTTCAATCTCCCTTTTTCTTTTTTCCAGCTTCTTTCTTTTGGAATTCCTATCCGCGTGGTAGTCCTCTGTTAATTCCTTCACCTGAGCTTTCAGACTGTTGATCATAATGGTGTGTGCCATACACATATTGCATTCTTTGTTATTGAAAATGTTCCCCAATGGATCTTTATTCTGGGCCTGGTTGGAGGGCTGGCCTTGCTGTCCCGCCATTGTAATGACCTGAGGAATAAGAGGTGAGTGCGTGCTTTTGAAGAGGGAACCTGAGACAGCCTTGGAGGGCGCAGGACCGCTGAGAAGCTGAGGATTTAGGAGAAGACGAGAGGGCCTCTCAACCTTCTGGAGGTCTCTGCTGGAGGAACAAGAACCACTGTTAAATAAAAACAAAATCACATAAAACTGGTACTGTCTTACCCCTGGTTCTGGACGGATGACAAGAATCCTTGAAGAGGAGAGAGCTTCCGAACTACACCAAGGATTTGAAAGGGCAGTAGAGACTCGATCACTGACTGAGGAAAGGTTATGGAGCTGTCCACTATTTGTAGATGAAGGGAGGTTCCTCGCGCGGGTGAATCGGGACTGAGTAGGCTCGAGGATAGGAGGAAAACGATCAAGGGCCATGATTACCCTTTTGACTGTCTGAGTACGAGAAGTATGGGCTTTGCTGAAGACGCAGAGAGAGCCTGCCTTGGAAGGACGAGGTGTCACGCGTGCTATGAGGACGATGAGAGATTTAGAGGCCCGAGATCGAGAGGATCTGTCATTAAGCCAGTTTGTGCAGCTTTGAGATATGGAGAAAGATACGATAAGATGGTTCGGATGCCTGAAATGACTTCTCCCCTGATAAGGGACGGCGGAGGGCTTATGGTTACGGGATATCCTTGACATAGAATGAATTATTCTCCCTGACCTGACCGAGACTCCTTCTGACCGCTTGATTTGCTTGCTGGTCTGCCTCCTTGTTGAAATTCCTGAGGATGTGTCTGAAAGTAACTTCTCCTAACGCTCTAACATTCTCCATGATTCGATTCTTGATATTGTTGAGGGCAAGATGTTTGAATTCTCTCCCTGTGCTCATGGCAGCGATTATTATAGCTGAATCTCCTAAAATGAGAAGGTTCTGAAGGCCGAGATTCTTTGAAATGAGAGAGCCCAAAAGGAGACCATAGGCCTCTGCTTTGTTATTGGGCATTTGGCCTAATCCCCATTCAAAGGATACCATAGTGTTCCCCTGTAAATCCTTTATGATCCCACCGGCCCCAGCTTGACCCGGGTTCTTTTTTGAGGCCCCATCGAAATACAGGATAGGCCTTTTTTGATTTCTTATCCAATTACTAATTTCCTCTTCGGTGCCACGAAGCTTCCAATTCTGACTGCCCTTCCTTTCTCTGATACCAGCACATGGACTTGGAGTAAGGTTGAATTTTCCCAGCCATTCCTTGAGCCTCTCATCCTCGACCTCCATGTCTTTCTTAGATACCCCTATTGCTTCGAAAGACTCAGCAATGAGGGCAATGGATTTAGCCACAATGCCTGTAATGGTAGGCTTTTGGTTATTGAAAATGCACTTATTACGTGCAATCCAGATTTGCCAACTCAGATTAGCAGGGATGCTGTTCCATATCCTGTGCACTATGTGATTGCCTTTTTTGGGTTGATGGAGTCTTTTGTCCCATTTTTTATGGAGGGTCGAGATCTGAGGAGGAAGGGCTTCTGAAGAGATAGCACCAGAGAGGAGATGCCAACAAGCTTTAGAAATCGGGCACTCAACGAAGAGATGAGTGATGGTTTCTTCTGCTGATTTACATAAACAACACATAGAAGGCCCCTGGATACCTCGCTTTCTGAGGTTCTCAGCAGTTAGAATTTTGCCGTGAAGAAGAGTCCAATTGAATAATTTGACCTTGGGGAGGCATTCAGGGCGCCATGCAGCTTTGTACAGGGACCAATTGTTTACCACTGAGATGTCCTGGAGGGCTTTGTAGCCTTCTTTGACTGAGTAATTGCTCCCATTTGGGTCCCAAACGAACTTGTCTTCTTTCCCTCTATTGGTGGGGGCTGAGCCACTGAGGGAGCTTTTGAGCTCGTCCCAAAGCTTGGCTAAGTTCATTGGGAGATTGGGGAGGGACCAGCCAGCCCAGCAATCATGATCCCATAAAGAGATGTCGGAGAGAGAATTGAAATTCGAATCAGCCATCCACCGTTGGAGGGGAAACAGATGACGAAGTGTATCTCTGGCCTGTGACCCCATTATTCTATCTCTCCAGATACTTATTTCGCTGCCATTCCCAGGAGCTCTAGAGATGAAAGGTTTGCAAAGGGGGAGCGATTTCTTGATAAGGTTCCAAGTCGGAGTGCCTTGTCTTTCTATAATGTTTTCTGATAGGATATTGCTGTTTGGACCGTTCAGGTATTTCTTCTTTATTATGGTAGTCCACCATGCATCTCTTTCGTTTAGAATCCTCCAGATAAGTTTGAAGCCCAATGCTAGATTTGCTAGCCTAGGAACCCTTATTCCTAGCCCGCCCTTTTCCACTGGAAGGATCACCTTATCCCACTTGACCAAACTGAACTTCTTAGTATTCTGCTTGCCACCTTGCCACAGAAAGCTTCGGATTATTAACTCCATGTGTTTATGGATGCTTGCCGGAGCTAGAGCGATAGCGAACTGATAAATGGGAAGAGAGGCGAGGATGGACTTGATTAGTATCGATCTACCTGCTAAGTTTAACCAGTGCACTCCCCAACTTTGCAATTTGCCTCTGAGTTTTTCGATGATCTTGACCCAAATCCCTGATTTGATTGTCTCTTTTGCCAGGGGGAGCCCCAGATACATGAAATGGGACCAGTTTAACTGAGCTGGAATTTCCATGATGAGGGATATGCGCTGTAAGATATGATTAGGAATGTTCCAGGCGTATAACATACATTTATTATTGTTGAGTTTGCCACCTGAGGCAAGAAGAAAGAGGTCCAAGACTTTTTTGAATCTTCTCGCCATTATGCAAGAGGCACCTCCTATAAGGAGGGTATCATCCGCAAACAGAGAGTGATTAATTCCTTTCGACCCTCTGACAATTTCAATCCCTGTTATTTCTCTTTTCCTCCTCAAATTTTCCAGCTTCGAGCTTAGAGCTTCCGCCATGAGAATGTAAAGGAAGGGAGAGAGCGGGCACCCTTGCCTCAGGCCCCTCGAGCTTTTGAAAGCTTTGCTGGGTCTTCCATTGATGAGGGGGGCTGTCCAATTGCCCGATATGCACTCCAGCACCCTGCTTATAAAGAGCTCGGATATGCCCATCTTTTTAAGGACAGCCTGAAGAAAAGAGTGGTTAACTCGATCGAAAGCATTGGCCATGTCCAGCTTCATTATCATACCCTTTTCTTTCCTAGTGATACTGCTTTGAATAGCCTCTTGAATGAGAATTACATTGTCAGCGATTTGCCTCTTCGGGACAAAACCCCCTTGGTTCTCAGAGATGAGAGTGGGGAGAATGGATTTGAGCCTGTTAGCAAGGATCTTAGTTATGATTTTGTAGGAGACATTACAGAGGGAGATAGGGCGAAAGCGGTTAAAGGAGAGAGGGTTGGGGTCTTTGGGGATTAAAGCTAGGAAGGAGGATTTCATTCCACCACCCATCTTGCCTTTTTGGAAGAAATTTCTTACTGTTCTGATATAGTCCTTTTTGATGATGTCCCAATGTGTCTTGTAGAAGTCCACAGTGAAACCATCAGGTCCCGGGGCCTTGTCTGAGGCCATGTTGCGGATTGTTTGCTCGATCTCTTCTTCAGTAATCTCTTTATCCAGCTCAGAGTTTTGGTCCTCAGAGATTTTGCAGTCCATCGTGTCAAGGATTTCCATGCCATCACTACTTTGCTGGTCCGCGGTGAGGAGTTCTTGGAAGTGAGCGGACGCAGCCTCCATGATTTCCTTTTGCTCTTTTATTTCTACTCCATCCACTGTTATTTTGTCTATGTTGTTACCCGCTCTCCTCATTTTCAGATTGTTGTGAAAAAAGGAGGTGTTCCTATCTCCCGACTTGAGCCATAGACACCTTGACTTTTGTCTTTGTTCCTCTTCTTCTTTTCTGTTCAGCTTGTACAGTTCCTTTTGAAGTTCCATCTCTTTGATCTGCTCCTCTTCCGTGTCTTGTCTGCTATCTTTCTCTTGGTCCCACTGCGTGAGCTTTGCTTGGAGTGCTGATTTGTTTCGATTCTCTTCTAATGCCTTGCTTTTGGCCCAATGTTTTATGGCCCAACGCAGGATCTTTATTTTGGATTCCCAAACATAGTGCGGGGATCCTCTGATCTCTATTGACCACTGCTCTTTAATCAGAGCTCGGAAGTCTTCCTGGTTATCCCACGCTTTGTTGTATCTGAATGGGAGCGGTCCCAAGTTTGCTCCTTTATCCAATTTAAGTGCTACAGGCTTATGGTCTGAGAAATATCCTTGGATAATGAGGCTTTTGATGCATGCAAATTTAGCCACTATTCTATCTTGGACTAGGATACGATCCAATCTTTCTTTGATGTTGTTTCGACCTGCTCTCTTGTTGGACCAGGTAAAGCGCCCATTCTGAGGAGGGAAGTCCACTAAATTGTGGTTTAGAATGATTTCTTCGAGGGCTTCCCTTGAGGGATCTGCCAAGAAGTTTCCCCCCATCTTTTCTTCAGCATTTCTTATTAGATTCAGGTCTCCCCCTAGAAAAATGCTTCGACCTTGTGTCCCCTGGAGGTCTGCCGCAATTGACTTCCAGCAAGCATCTTTGTCCCGGAAATGGGGAGGGGCGTAGACATTATAGATAGTGTAATCTTCTGTCCCTGCTGTGTTTTGTATATCTGAACGGATCCACCAGCTGCTTTGTCTTTGATTTAAAAGGTTCCATTTTTGTTTGTTCCAGATGGTCCCTATACCACCTGAGGCGCCAGATGCGCTTACTGCAATTCCTTCATAGGCTCTGCTATTCTTTAGGTAGTTCTTGAAGTCCTGCTCATTAATTTTGGTCTCCTGGAGGAGGAGGATGTCAGGGTGTTCTGATTTAAGAAGATCGCGGACTGCATTGACCTTGAGGGAGGAGCCCATCCCCCTACAGTTCCAAGAGACCAGATTCATCACTTGTTTGTTTTGGTATGGGAACCTCCTTTCTCTTTCCCTTTCTCTCCATTTCCTTTCGTCTTGTCCAGATAGGTGTCCATTGGTTGTTGAATCCCTGTTGTCATTTCTTTTGCTGCCGTCTCATCCCTTATCTCCTTATTTGATTTCCTTCCGACTTTTCTTGGTGGTTCTACAGATGTGTTGCTTTCCTTGGACTTGTTCCGGGTTAATATTCTCTCTATTGTGTGGGGAGGGGAGGAAGGCGGGGGGGAGGGAGGCGGGGGGGAGGCGGGGGTGACAGGGGGGGCTCTCGGGGAGGGGGGGGGGAAGGAGGATCAACCTCAGATAGGGTTTCGAATTGGTTGGAGGATGAGGGAATAGTCGGGCCTGACGGAGAAGGGGGGAGGGGGGAGACTATAGGGTTTTTGCTGTTTCCATTTGGAGGGTTGGGCCTCTTCTTTTTGACAGTTTCCCAGGCTTCCTCTGCTGTTTCAGGGTTAGAATCAGAAACATTTGCATTTGCTTTACTACATCTATTGGCGAAATGTCCATATTCATGACATACCTTGCATTTGAAAGGAAGCTGTTCATAATCGACTTGCTGAAGGTGCGTCCATTGATCGACTCTGAGTTTGATGGCTTCTGGTAGTCCCTTTCCTAGATCCACTTCTACACAGATTCTTGCACATGCATGCATGTTCTCCTTAGGTTCCGATCTGTCAATATACTTCCCTATTCCATTTCCAATTGCCTTCACTGATTCATCTCCCCAGCAATGAAGGGGCAGATGCGGGAGCCGGACCCAAACGGGAACCGCGTTGGGGACGTCCATCTCCGGATCGAAGTCAGGAGTCCACCTGTTCAGGTAAAGGCCTCTTGTGTCCATAAAGTATGGGCCATTCCTGAAGATTAGGTTTCGATCTTCCACTGTTTCGAAGAGGAAGGTGAAGAACCCTCTTCCGCAGAAGCGAATCGCGATCTTGCCTTGCACGATTGAGTTCCAGTTTCTTTCCACCCATCGCTGAACTGTGCGAGGGGAGGGCCATAAACCCGTGAACTGACCAACTAAACCTCTATCGGCTAGAGCTACCGCCGCCCTCCTGGGAAGGGCAGGGGGGAGCGGGATTTCAGGGATCTCATCCATTTTTTTCACGAAGCGAGAAGTAACGGGCCTGATCCTTTCCGAAGAGTTCTCCTGGGTTAGGGAAGCGAAAGATTTCATTAGTTCATCCGGGTCCGGTCCTGAAGGGCCCGAGGCCGCCATGGTCGGGAATCTGTCAGAGGCCAGAGCGACCTAGCAGCAAACGCTGCTAGGCGCAGAAGCGAGGCAGGGCGAGGCGAGATCAGGAGAGGCGGGGGAGGTAAGAGAAGGGGAGAATACACGGGGATAAGGAAAAGGGGAGGAACGGGCACGGGGGGCAGGAGGCCCGATCGCTGAGAGCGCAGGCCTCGCAGCGAGGCTGCAAGGCACGGGGCAGCGTGAAGGTCAGGTCAGGAGGCGGCCATGGAAGCGCGCAGACCTCGACATCACCACTTCCCAAAATTATTCGAAGAGGTTGTGCATTGTTATGCTTCTAAAATTGATGCAAAACCATCAAGCACACCAAGTCTCACAATGCAACAATTTTTTATGACAAGGTAATCCCATCATATTTAGTGGTTGTTTGGGCTATGTCTTTTATTACTTCTATTAAAAGTTCTCCAAATATAATATCTCATAGTATTCTAGAAGCACCTGTCATAAATCAACTCAGTGCTTGAGGTTGTTTTGATTGTCAAATTGAACAAGGGTCGTGTTTTTGGTATTAGTTTCTCATTACACCTTTCAGATAATCATTATTGTATGGAAATGCAAACATATGGGCGACACAAATAGTTTGGGTGGGATCAAATTCTTCTTTTCGGTTTTAAATCTAGCCACTACAAAATATGTCTATAGTGTTCAAGTCTTCGAGGATTCTAAAAATTGTTCATACAATGGGTGTAAAATAGGGCTCAAATATAAAATTGGACCTATTGTGCACAGTCATTGAAGGAAACTGTGAGCCTATTTTCTGAAATCACTTTTATGCCTGTATATTGTGAACAAAACCATCTAGCAAACTCCCTTTCTAAGGAGCACCTTCTACTCCAACCTTATTCTGGATTCCTTGAGAAGTATAGGAATGCCACACTTTTCTCTTGTTAGAATATACTTTTCAATTAATTTTGCCGCATTAATATGCTATATTTTAATAATATTTAGGTCACTAGTTAGTAACTCTATGATGTACTTTTATATAAGATATGTACTTTGATCCTCTTGAAGCAAGTTCTTTGTAGCACTTTCTTCGAGATAAACAAATTTGAGAAGGTCTACTTTTCAACTATAATGCAATCAATATTCCTTTGAATTGTACTTTACTAAAATATAAATTATACACACACACACACAACTTGCCTATAGTAGGGTAAAAAAGGTACTTAATATCCATTATGCTTGTCTATAGATTGATCATGGTCCATGCAAGAGTGATGGTCCAAGATTTTCAAATCCTATTTTATCACACCATTCTTCCTTAACAACACTTATTCATGCCATGAGGCCATCCAATACATGTGCATTTCTTCCATGATGACATACCATGATGCTAACATGCATGTCTACAAAGGCCATTATGCCACTCTTGCCATAATCTTCCACCTATGAAATTAGGTCTAAGATATTATTATGTATAAAGACATAAAAACTTCCAATTAGTATTATCCATGTTAGATGAGAGGTTGTGCCCATCCTAGATTCTCCTTGAGTCTAGACTAGATTAAATATCTTCAAGGCCCCAACAAGACTTAGTAGGACGATTCTATGGGCTAGAGGAAAAAACTTCCACTATTCCAAGCAATCCACAACATAATACTAAAACGCTTTATCTCAAAACTATACTTAACTATATAATTGTTTTTGGAAGATTATTAGTACTTTCTAGCGAAGTAAAGTAATATAATAGTGCCATCATGCTCAGTGGTCTAGGAAGACCCTCAAACCAAATTTACAAGGAAAATAATGCATTAATAAGTATTTTATATCTTACCATTAGATGTTTTGTGAAGACTAAGGCTTGCTTAGTCTTCTTATAAAAACTTAGTATTTCACCTGTGAATCATGTCATCAAGGCAAGGTGTCTAAGTTCTTATTGATCTCATGTGAAATATTTACAATTAACCCTGTTGACCACTACGTGTCAACGACCCATAGCAGTACACCCCCTTTTTTAACAAAAGGGATAACACCTGATCGACGTGTCTGTGTCGTTCGACTATCATCATCAACATGATCATCATGTTATATTGTAAACCATTTCTACATGTGTTAATTGTAAATGATCTCAACAGATCCATGTCGTGTATGTAATTACCTAGGTAAACCTAATTTTCTAGTGACGATCTACATTCTAGGAGGTTTTTTTGTCTCACTGATCCATTCTCGGATGGTCGACAAAGTTTTCCTTCAGCCTTACTCCAAAGCAGGAGTGGATTTTGTCACTCGGATCTTAGGGGAGTCCTAGTGTTTTAGATCGAGTCTATGTAAAAGTGATTTGGAAATAATTCTAACTATTTGGTTAGGTTATTTTATTACAAATTGCTTGGTCTACTGGATTATATTTGTGTCGCAGAATTGGGTAGTCTGTGAGGGTCTTTTGCAAATGGGTTTTCCCCATTGAGATGTAAAAAATGTAAAAATCATGATGTAAAGTGTCTTGAGGGTTAGAAAAACAATTTATCCCCTCATAGGTTAATTAATTAAATTTTCTGGTCAAAATTAATTAAAATCCTAAGCCAAAAATTTACTTAATTATAGGTCCTAGGTAAATTTAAATTTTCCAAAGGAAAAAATTGTGGCTCCTTTAAAAATTAAATTTTAAGAGGTCCAGGGACTAAGGTAAATTGATTATTTTGCTAAATTTTAAGCCTTTGGTCCCTGGGGTTAAGTCAAAGTCAAAACTTTGAGGAAATTAATTCAAAAATATAATTTTTGAATTAATTAAAATGCATTTAATTGAAAAAATCGAATTTTCCTTAATAGTTAAAATTTCGACGGATGAGGATGTCTATATGTTTAATGGCTCCTGAAAAATCGCTGCGGTCCTGACCTAGCCGATGCTGCGCAAAAGGCTGTTGGCCGTCTGGCCCCTGGCTGCCGCAGAGGGCCTGCTCCCCCCTGCTGATCGCAGAGACTCTTACTGCGCCCCAGTGGCTGCTGCGCCACTGCGTTCAGGTCTGAGGAACTCTTTTTCGGAGAGCATGGACTCCAATGGGGGCTCGGCTTCCCTCCCTGCGGAGGTCCTGGCATTCAAAGCAATGATCGAAGCCTGCACGAAGAGAGCCCCATCGGTGGCTCAACAAAAGTTCATCAAGAGGATGGATAAGATCCCCACAGTCGCCCTTTCAGAAGAAGAGACGTGTAAAGCAGCACTGAACCTGGCAGAGAGAGGTCTTATTGGCCAGTTCACAGGCCTCTGGCCTTCACCAAAGTCAGTAGAAGATAGGACTCAGAGAAATTGGAACCCCCTGATCAAGGACGGTGTGAAAAGCTACTTCGTCGGGAAAGGTTACTTCGTCTTTGTGTTCGATAATCCGGAAGACAGAAGCTTAATATTCAGAAATGGGCCATATTTTATGGGACCACAAGGCCTGTACCTGAATAAATGGTCCCCAGACTTCGACCCCACCCAAGATGTCCCCTCAGCAGTTCCAGTATGGGTGAGACTTCCCCACTTGCCTCTCCACTGCTGGAACCAAAAATCCCTTGAAATCATTGGCAATGCATTGGGTAAATACATTGACAGAGCTGCAAGAAAAGATCAGTATTCATGCGCTCGAATATGTGTTGAAGTCAATCTGGAGGAGGGGTTACCGGAAGCAATCAAACTTACAGTTGCAGGCTGGGAGCATATCCAAGAACTGGACTATGAACAACTTCCGTTTCAAATGTAGACATTGCCATGAACACGAACATTTTGCGAAGCATTGTAAGAAGAAGGCAGAAGAGCAAACAAACAAACAGAAAGAGGAACAATGGACTCTAGTCCAGAAAACAACAAATCCAAAAAAAGGCCCTAGCAAAGGAAGAACAACAGGGATGATAAGCAGCTCAAATCCCATCCAAGAAGAGGAAATAGGGATGCCAAGCAGCTCCAAATCCATCCAATAAGAGGAAGCAAATGTACAAGGGACATCAAGCGCACAGATCAACCCAACAGATCTGGAGCATGAAAACTTGGTGCATGTAGAAAGCACCCCTCCAAGTAAAGAAAGGGAGAAAGAAAAGCAGGTCGAAGCCACACAGGGCAGCTCGCCCAACCCTTCATATGCAGAAATAACAAGGAAAAAAGCAATAGAAAGTTCAGAAACATCAGAAGATGAAGCCTACGAGCATCCTACCAAAAGAGCTGGCAGGAAATCCCGGAAAGAAAAGAGAGAAGAAGAGGCCGAGAGACTTAAAACCTAAGGGAGCCAAGCAACCATAGAAATGTCCATTGGGCGGAATACCAGGCCGAGACCTTCCAAGGGAGGTCCCACCCCCCACCAGGTAAATAATGAAATTTGTCTCTTGGAATTGTAGAGGATTGGGGAGCCCTGCAAAACTAGAAGCAGTTAAGGATCTTCTTAAAGCTGAACCCACAGACATCCTCATGCTCCAAGAGACCAAAATTGAAGGGCATTCCCTTCTTGATACCAGTAGGCTAAAATGGAACAAAAATACAGGCAAGGCAGTTAGCGCAAGGGGAACCTTCGGAGGATTGGCTACTCTATGGTCAGATAACACATTCCAGCTCAATAAATACCATGAAACTCAGCACTGGATATACACAGAATTGACGCACAAAGTTAGTAAGTTGAATGTCTCTCTCTTCAATTTGTATGTTCCGGTAAATTATGCAGAAAAAAGAGAATGTTGGTATTCTTTAGAAACTTACCTAGAACAACAGTCTCCAAACAATATTATCATTGCGGGAGACTTAAATATAGTTCTGAAGCCAAAAGAGAAGAGGGGAGGCTCCAGTTCCAGAGACCCCATGCTGGCCACAGTGGAGGAGATCGTACAGAACTGGGATCTCTTAGACTTCCCTCCAGTACATGGACTCTATACATGGTCGAATAACCGGGTCGGGTCGGAACAAATCTCTGCCCGACTAGACAGATTTATGATCCAAAGCGGCCTCTTGTTGAACAAAAAGATCGCCAACACAAAAATTTTGCCCAAATTGACTTCGGACCATAAGCCAATACAACTGCTATTAGAGGACGAAGAAGATTTGGGTCCCATTCCCTTCTGATTCAGCGCTCTGTGGATTGAGAAACCGGGTTTTATCGAGACAGTGAAAGCGGCATTGGACAAACCCATCATAGGTTCCCCCAACTACATCTGGGAACAGAAGCTGAAGGCAACAAAACATGCGCTGAAGGAGTGGATTAAAAAGCCTGCACCCAATCCAACCAACCAAAGAAAAGAGGCAGTTCAGAGGCTGCACTCAATGCAAATGGAAATGGAGAATAAAGATATTACAGTTGAGCTTCTGGATGAGGAAGTCAAAACACAACGCTCTACCTATCAAGCCTTCCGAACTGAAGAAGAGTACTGGAGATTAAAGTCTAGAAGTTTATGGTTAAAGGCAGGGGACCGGAATACTTCTTATTTCCACAAACAATACAGAGCTAGACTATCCCGGAACCATATAGCGGAAATTAAAACCATGGAGGGACAGGTCTGCAAAGGGTTTGATCAGGTGAAAGCCGCTGCTGAAGCACATTTTAGGAATTTATACAATATTGGAATTCAAGCGGATGAAGAGGAAACCAATGACTTTCTTTCTAATATTCCCCAGCTTGTCAATGAAGAAGAAAATACAGTCCTATGCAGACCTATCACAACTGAGGAGGTTATCCAAGTGATCTGGTCAATGGAGACCGATAAGGCCCCTGGGCCCGATGGATTCTCTATCCATTTTTATCAATCACATTGGGAAGTTATCAAATCTGACCTCCTCAAAATGATCAAAGGCTTTATGATACAAGCTAAAATAGGAGGAGGTATCAAATCCACCTTCCTAGCTTTAATTCCAAAGGAAACCAATCCAGAGACCTTTGCAAGATTCAGGCCAATATCGTTGTGTAATGCTTCTTACAAAATCATAGCCAAGATCATAGCAAATCGACTTAAGCCTTTGCTCAAAAAGTTGATTTCCAGCAACCAAGGCGGATTTGTGGAAGGCAGATATATTATGGACAATGTCATTCAGGTTCAGGAGACCATCCATTCAAGCAAACAACGGGGCGAGAAAGGTATGTTGATCAAACTCGATATGGAAAATGCATTCGATAGAGTAAATCGTTTGTTTCTATGCAAAGTCCTGCTTTCTTTTGGTTTCTCTCAGCACTTTGTCCAGCGTATCAAAGCATGCATAGAATCCCCATGGATTGCCCCTCTCGTCAATGGACGTCCCACCAACTTCTTCCAAGCTCAAAGGGGCATTAGGCAGGGATGCCCTCTCTCTCCCTTCCTGTATATTCTCATGGCAGACTCTCTCAGTAGGAAGTTAGCAGTTGAAAAAACCACCGGCTCCCTCCCGGGTCTTAAACTTTCTGATGTATCAACTCCCTTAAATCATGCCCTCTTCACGGATGATTCTCTGCTCCTCGGAGGCGTTTCCACCAGAATAGCGAAAGCATTTGACAATGTTTTGAAAAGTTACTGCAGGGTGACTGGAGCTCTTATCAATGAGAGCAAAAGTGAAATCTACAGTTGGAACGCGGAACAGCAAGAGATCACCAACATTTCGAGGATACTCGGGTTCAAAGGCCAGGCCAAGTGGGACAACTTCAGATATCTTGGTCTTCCCATTTCCTCTGGGGTGAACAAGAGATGTTTTTGGACTCATATAATCAGCAAAATTAAATCCAAAATCACAAATTGGGGTGGTTATTGGTTAACAAAAGGAGGCAAATCCATTCTTATAAAAACGCAGCTGTCAGCTCTTCCCATATATCAATCAGCATTTCTCCTCGCCCCCAAATATGTCACGGACCAGATAGCAACCCTGATCAGGAACTTCCTATGGCAAGGCGGGAAAGGAAACGAAAAAAAGTTGCACTTAGTTAAATGGGATACGATCAAGAGGCCAATAGATGAGGGTGGTCTTCAAATTAGGGACCCCTCCTTTATCAACAAATCATTTGGCGGCAAACTGTTGTGGAAAATAATAAGCGACCCCTCACATCCAATCAACATAATTTTACAATCAAAATACTCAGACAAAGAAGCGATAAGGAAAATGCAACTACAGTCTACAACGGCCAGCTCGCAGGTATGGAGGCTATGTTGCAAGAGTAGCGAATTCTTCAAAAAGCACATGTACAGAATACCCGGAAATGGTAAGTCCACACAATTGTGGAAGGATCGAATTATGGGGAAAGACCGGCTGGCGGAAAGAGAGGATATCACAGAGCTCAGAAATTGGCTAGAAAGAGTAGGAGTTAACAGAGTATATGATCTGGCAAGCTGGGACGAACGTGGAGAATGGTTAAAATGGGACTTCCACGGAGTCCCTGATCGCCTAAAGGACCAACAGATCTAGCTTGAGAACCTGTTAGAAGATGCCACCCCAGACAGTAGATTCAAAAAGGATCGATGGGGATGGGGAAAGTTCAGAATATATACCTCAGCAGAGGGATATAAGTCTCTTCAGGGAAATAGGATGAACCACCATACTCCAGCCTTTTGGAAGCAGGTTTGGGAGCCATTAGCGCTTCCAAAAATAAATTTTTTCTTTTGGACCTTGGTACACAACAAGTTATTGACAGGGGACAATCTGACAAAAAGAAAGTTTGAAGGGCCTCATAAATGCACTCTTTGTAGATGTCAGTTAGAAACTGCCCAGCACTTGTTTCTTGACTATGCCTTTGCCAAGAAGGTGTGGGGACTTCTTCTCGATGAATTCCAGATCTCTCTCCCTCAGCAAATCTCTGTCTCCGAGCTGTTTGCGACTTGGTGTGCTAGCTACCCCAAAGGCATCCTCCCGAAGTCCTTTTGGCGCAGGAATTGGATAGCGTTGCCAAAATTTGTTTGCTAGCAACTGTGGTTAACCAGAAATCAGCAGATTTTCAAAGAAACGCAGTATTCCCCGCATCAGGTTGTAGCAAAAGCTAAGGCCCTTCTGTTGGAAGCGGCTCAGCAGCAATATATCAAAGAAGACCCCCTGCTCAGGCCAGAAGAAAAAAGGTGGCTTTCTATAGATCCGCTGTCCCGAAAGTATAGAACCTCACCCCTGAAAGCAAACCTGGAATGGAGAAAAAGAGAGATTGATGACATCTTTCAAAGCTGGTGGAGGGCGCAAAATGTAACTACCATTTTCTTTGACGGAGCGTCCAAAGGGAATCCTGGAGCAGCAGGTGCTGGCGGGGTCATCTACTTTGCGGAAGGGCTCTCCTTTGTTTCTTTTACATGGGGTCTCGGAGAGAAAACAAACAACCAAGCGGAGATTCTGGGGCTGCTAAAGGCCTGCCACATTGCAAGAGAGAAAAGCGCTAAAAATATTCAAGTCTTCGGAGACTCAGAAATTTTAATCAAAAAACTAATCAGAGAGGAATACTTCAACAATGTTGGGCTCAACAAAATATTGGATAGATTGAAGATGGTTCTACAGAGTTTTGACTCATGCAAATTTTATCATATACTCAGAAATTCCAACAAGGAAGCAGATCATATGGCAAACTTGGGCAACACTCTCAACAAAGGAATCTTAAATGTAAACGGAGAAATTCTTTATCATCATTTGTGAACTGCTCCTTTCCAAAGGAAGCAAAAGTAGGTTTTCAACCATGTAAGTAGGGCTGCCTCGGCAAAGTCCCTTTCTGTTTCTAACATATCAATAAAATAAACAACCGTTTCAGTTAAAAAAAAAATAAAAAAATTTCGACGGATGAGATTAAAATAAATTTTGATCCTCATCAATGGTCGAGATTACTTTGACAAGGATCACTCGAACTAGCTGTTGGAAGATTTATCTTTAAATAGGAGGTCGGTTGTCAGTTGAGAGGATTCGATCTTTGGATCGTGTACTAAGCGAAAAGCTCTCTTGTAATTTTTTTATGAGCAATAAAGAAAGACTTTGGGGTTAACTTTCTGCTGGTGTTACTCTTTGTGGAAATACTGTAAGATGTGTCATTTTCATGCGTAAATTTCTTTTTAGCCATTGATGATAGCTTTCTGAAGAGTGATTTGAGTACAGGTATCTGGCTTAGTCATTGAGGTTTGAATGATAATTTAGGTTTTGAATATAATAGCAGGTATCTCTATTAAATCTGAATTTTATTATCGTTTTCTCCCTCTTTGTTGACGACTGAATTGAGTTTTGCAGGAAAGTCCTGATTTTTAGATCATTGGGCGTTCGGGGAAGTTCTCGGTTGAGCCAGCCAACTCCCGATCAATGTTTTCTGAATAGCCTAGCTTGAATTTGATCTCGGGCTTATCATAAGATATTTTTTATGGGTGATGCATGAAGAGTTTCGAGCTCAGTACCTCCCTTAAAATTAAAAAAAAAATAAAATTATGTGCGAATTTGATAGATTTGTAAATTGTTTTTGGTTTCCTAACTTGGGGTTTTTTCTGGGTTTTAGTTTCATCATTGTATATATCGTTTGGGTGTTTCTTGTTGCCTTGCAGCTACAGATCTGAGGAAGCAATCTGTATAGAGTCCAGATCTAGGCCCTGGAGGGTAAGATCTGGATCTCTAGGGTTCATCAACATCATTTTGCAAGGATACTATTCAAAAGATTTTACAGTCCAAGGTTTTCAAAAGTTTTATATCTGGAAAATTTTTTGAGGGTTTCAAATAAATCTGAAGCAGAAGGATTTAACATTTTGTTTAGAATTTCTGGGGTTTTCTGGGCTACCATTTGTTCGATTTCTTTGATTTGTTGCCTAGTTTTTGGGTTTCATTGTGCAAATTCGATTCTTTATTTTATTTTTTTTACCCTCTCAGCCATTAAACCCCTGTTTGCGTTCTCTCTTGGCTATTTGTTGCCATTCTTCTACATATCCAACAGTGCCATCCACCGTCCCTGCAACAAATCTAGGGCCAAACCCTTTGAAAGTTGTATATCAAATTTAAAATCTCTCTTCAGGCCACAAGATTTTATTTCCTTGTTGAAGCTGCAATCATTAGAGTAAAACTATTTTTGAGATTTGAACATTTGTGGCTCGTAATTTCCATTAATTTTTTTTTTCTGAGGAAGCCACAGGGGTTTTGGGATTAGTCCTCTATTCTGCAAGTTCTGAGAGGCTCGGTTTCTCTTCATTATTAAATTTGTTAACCTTTGAAATATGTTGCAGAGAATAACCATTGTTGTGACAGGGTTTTTCATCAACTTTTTACAAGAAATCTAAAAAATGTCCTTATGGTTGTGCCTCATTCACTCCCTCTCAATCCTCCTGTGTAGACTACAGGTTATCGGCTATCAGAAATGTCCTTATGGTTGTGCCTCATTCACTTCCTTAGCCCCGTCCCATATTGTCTGTACCATTGTTTGTGGGACTACCCTCTCGCGGATGGTGTTATGAATCAAGGACTCAAGGGTATCATCACCCAACCTCCCTTCCCTGACTATACTACCCGACCAACGTGAAAGAGCCAACCTTAAGGGCATGATGGAAATATTCTCTTCTTTTATGTGGATCATATTTCCTTTCATCCCGCTTCTTTGTTGGGGTGAAGACATTTTTAAGGAAATAAGAAATAAACCAAGAAGATTTGTTTCCAACGATACAAAACAGGGTGTTGTAGCAACTACAACAACCCCAAAATTTGACCCATTTCAAAATTTTGGAGACGCCCCCCTAAGGTTTCATGCTCTCTTAAGTCTCTAGGTTTCTCTCAGACTTAGCATAGTCGCCACCACCTCACTTCTATTATCTGAGAATAGTCGCCACCACCTCACTTCTATTATCTGATCTATGCTTGTTTTGTGCCCCATCATTTGTTGCTCATGGTTTAGCCAGCGAGCTTGATTACTGGCGTCCTTTGTGAAAGTCTTAGGATTTTTTTGTTGGTTGTGTGTTTTAATGCAGGCACAATGTGTGCCCCAAATAAATTTGTGAAGAAGGTAGAAGAAAACCCTTCTATAGATTTGGGGCTTTCCCCCTCGGCAAGAAAGAATGTTGTTCTGTTAAAGGATCATGGGTTATTGGGAAATTTCACTGGTGTGGCCAAGTTATGAAGATGTTGAAGATTGGTTCTCTAACAATTGGGTAAATCATGAACTCCACAACATTTACTATTGTGGAAATGGGTATTATGTATTTTTATTTGAAAACCAGGAAGATAGAGACCATATCTATAAGTTGGGTCCCTATATCATGGAAACTAGAGGCCTGTTTCTCACTCATTAGTCTTTGGATTTTAATCCCATGATGGAAATCTCCTGTGATTTTGTGTGGATCACATTTCCTTTTATTCCTCTTCTTTGTTGGGGTGAAGGAATTTTTAAGGAAATAGGCAATAAACTAGGCAGATTTATTTCTAGAGATACAGAACATGGTGTTGTAGTGGCTACACCAATCCCAAAATTCGACACATTCCAAAATTTTTGAGACCCCACCCCATGCTAAACTTTAGACCTTTGTATACAACATCATAGGGTTTCATGCTCTCTTAAGTCTCTAGGTTTATTTGGGACTTAAGGAAATCCTAACCTACTAGACCTAAACTAGAGTTTTCCTCTAGATCATTAGTCGCACTGAGAGACTTCAAACTAATTCCTAATGTTGTGACTTGTGACCTTACACTGATGCCTCTATTGCTTGAAATTGCTAGGTCACAATTCCCTATGATAATTTCCACTACGACTTTCCAACCTTCCTTCTCATGCGACCTTCACTCGCTACAATTACTTGTCTTCAAGTCGCTCGGTCACATGATCGCAATGGAATCAACCATCCAACATTCATGACCCCTCCTAATTTGCGACCTCACCTAAACCAATTTCACACAACCTACCTCTCCTGAAGCACGACTGGTGCATCCTCATATTGCGACTACCCTCATCTTAAGTTTCATGCAACTTGGTCCCTTTGCATCTCCCCTTGCATCTTTGCCCCCCCAACCCTATCACGATCTCCCTCCCTCTCTCCTTATCTCTCCCCCTCTCTCGTCCCTCCATCTTTATGTCTCCATCTCTCTCTCTATTACCCTTATCTCCTCTCCCCTCTCATTTAGTTTATCTCCAGCACAAGCAATAAAATAGGATTAGAAATCACCAGGTACACTAAAATTAATGCATCTAGTGCAAGAAATTTGCTTCCCCCCCCATATAAATATATATCTCCTTCTTTATTTCTCTATCTCAACCCCTCAAATACACACACACTTTCTCTCTCGATATCCATATATCTCTCTCTTCTTCCCTCTCTTCACCTTCTATATATATCTCTATCTCCCCCTTTCTCTCCTTTGTCTCTCTATATCACCCCCAAAACATACACACTCTTTCTTTGTATCTATCTATCTCTCCCTACCTCTTCCTCTCCCACTCTCTCTCTTAACCTTCACTCCCTCTCTCCCTCTTTCGATTTGTCTTCCCTTATGCTCTCCTCTCTTCATCTTCCTTATCACTCCCTCTCTCTCTCCACCTTCCTCTCTCTATGCATTTCTTCTTACCTCCCCTTCTCTCCTTCTCTCTCTCATAATGTCCTAGCTCTCTCCCTTCCTCTCTCACCTTGTCTCTCCCACCTTCCTCAATATCTCCTCCTCATCTCTCTCTCTCTCTCTATCTTTCTCTCTCTCCACCCCCCAACTTTGTATATATTCATAGGATATGGTTTTCCTTTTAAAGATTCATTTTACAAATATTTAATTAAAATAAATATTAAAAGATTATGGAACAAGGTTTTTGATTCTTTGTGTTGCTCTAACATTTTACTTTCATTTAAGAAATGGTATTGGTTTTAGTAAAGAGTAAAGATGTTTAAAATTTTACCTAATTCAGAATCTTAATGTGGTAAAAAAATTTGTTGAAGGTAAATTTATGATCTATTCCAATTCAACATATATGATAAAAGAGATATTAAATGCATGACATAATTGTATTGTAGTTTTGTTTTGTTTTGTTTTTTGCTTTTTGCTTTTTCCTTTTTTTGTTCTGAAGGTCGACATTAATTTTTATTTTTATTTTTATGTATTGGATGGATGGACAAACTTACACATCCCCTTCATATTGGGTTATAGAATGCGCCTTTAGGTGCAATAAACACTTTGGTTCCAGGCTGCTTATAACCAGACACAAGTCACTTTCCCAAGTTCTCGACACCCCAAAGATAAAATTAGATTCTATTCAAAGTGGAGGCCTTCAACAATGGTGATGGTGCTCCGTAGTGACCTTCTCTAGTAGCTAGGGTTTCCTTAGTCATTGCAAGTTCCTTAGCTCACTGGTGCCACCACTATCGAGCCCTTCATCTTCAAAATATGCAAGAGAATTATGCATGTTCCTAAGGTTTGAAGGCAAGTCATCTGTTTGTAGCTCTGTCATGTCGTTGATCGATTCCATGCACTATCTCTTTCAATCAAGATAAAATTTCATTTGGTAGTATGGTCGAATGCTATGAATTCATCCACAACATGATTTCGGATGTTGAGAATAGATGACACCACCTCACTTCTATTATATCACTTGGGCTTATTTTGTGCCCCATCATTTACTGTTTGTGGTTTGGCCAATGGGATTGATTACTAGCATACTGTGTGAAAGTTTTAGGATTGTTTTGTTGGTTGTGTGATTTAATGCAAGCACAATGTGTGAACTAAATAATTTTTTGAAGAAGGTAGAAGAAAACCCTTCTATGGATCAGGGCTTTCCCCCTCGGCAAAAAAGAATGTGGTTCTCTTAAAGGAACATGGGTTATTGGGAAAGTTCATTAGTGTGGCAAAGTTGTGAAGATGTTGAAGACCGGGTCTCTGACAATTGGGTAAATCATGACCCCCACAACATTTACTAATGTGGAAATGGGTATTATGTATTTCTCTTTGAAAACCAAGAAGATAGAGACAATCTATAAGTTGGGTCCTTATTTCATGGACACCAGAGGTCTATTTCTGACTCATTGGTCTTTGGATTGTAATCCCATGATGGACATATCCTCTTCTTTGTTGGGGAGAAGGCATTTTTAAGGAAATAAGCAATAAACTAGGTAGATTTATTTCTAGTGATACATAACATGGTGTTGTATCAGTTACAACAACCCCAAAATTTGAACTATTTCAAAATTTCGAAGACCCCCCACATGCTAAAATTTTGACCTTTGTCTATGATATCATATGGTTTCATGCTCTCTTAAGTCTCCAGGATTCTATAGGACTTAAGGAAATCCTAACCTACTAGACCTAAACTAGAGTTTTCCTCTAGATCATTAGTCGCACTGAGAGAATTTAGACTAATTCCTAATGTTCCGACTTACGACCTTGCTATGATGTCTCTATTGCTTGAAATCACAAGGTCACAATTCCCTACAACATTGCAACCTTCCTTCTCATGCGACCTTCACTCGCTACAATTACTTATATTCAAGTTGCTCGGTCACATGATCACAATGGAAGCAACCATGCAACATTCACGACCCCTCCTAAGTTATGACCTCGCCTAAACCAATTGCACACAACCTATCTCTCTTGAAGTGAAACCTTGCAAATGATGCATCCTCATCTTGCGACTACCCTCATCCTAAGTTGCATGTGACCTAGTCACTTCACATCTCCAACCACGTGACCCCACATAATATGATTGCATGCAACCTAATACCTGTGTGCCTTTCGTTTGTGACCCCTCGCTCCACACGTGCGCACCTTTATTTAAACATAACAATTGCTCCTCTGTTTCATTCGTACGTTGAAGCTGAGGAAGTAGAGCTCCCACCAACGACCTTGCGACCACCATAGGTAAGTGGCTTCTAAATTTCCCCTGTCATCATTATTTTTGATGAATTTGACATTTTTGTTGCCCCTAGGTGACATGTTTCTGCATATTCCCCTTAAAATCCATATCCCTTCCTCTCCTTATACCTTTAAACTCCCTATGCTATGCTCGTGCCTCACACCTTACCTACACATAACTCATCCTCTCATACCCTCACAACTCCTCTCATCGATACCCTTGGATTAACCATGAGTGATTTGTCACAGTCCTCTGGCCATATATCACTCTCCCCAATGAACAGAACCTTTGTCCCATCCATCATCCATGGAGTCACCTATATCATCACCTCAATCCATTAAAATAATTGACTCGCCCCGGTTGAGTTATTGCTAAACCTTACCTACTCGCCTGAGTGTCCTTTATTTTTCTCAGTCCTCAGTTTTTCCCTTCTGTCCACGCCCTTCGAAGTTCCAATAAAATATAAGCCTCAAGGTTTTTGAAGTCACAGGTCGTGATCCTTATAGAGTTTCCTTCCCACCTGTGGCAACAACAAGGGAACTTGAGACTTGCGATTAGGTCGCATGTACTGTCATGAATGGTTTAGCCTTCTCTTAGCCGCATAATCACACTAAAGAGTTTTGCAAGCCCTGTAACTTTTTGTGTTATGTGACTTCATGACTTGTGATTTGGTCACAAATTACAATCGCGCGTCCCTTGGATATGATACTATATCCTCCCATTGCAACTTGATTATCTCCCAAAACCTCAAAATCGCAAGTCGCAAATTCGCAGTTGTTTGAGCTAGGGATTTTTGTGACCTCCTCTTTTTTGCAACCCTTTTTCATTTGTAACTCATTCTCCATTGCACTTGTGCATTGTGACCTGTCCTTCTGGAATTTTGTACGACCTACCTCACCAATTGAGATTGCAACCTTCTTACCAATCCAGATTACAACCAAGTGATCTACCTATATTTTCCTCTTGTGACCCCAAAATAATATTTATCCTTGTTTGGTGTTATTTTCATTAATGTTAACATCTTTGTCTTGGGATCACATTTTGTAAATTCCAAGTGAAGTTGATATGGATTGCATTAGTATTTCATCCTTCTTCGAAGAGATGGAACTTCTGGTGGTCCAGAGTTCTTGCAGGGGATCGAGCAGGAGTTCAGCTAACGTAGGGAGAAACATAGAAGAAGTGGTAGACAACCCACCTACTTTGTCAATTTATGGAGACACAAATTGTAATAGCAATAAGAAGACTAAGCTAACTTGGTGGGAAATCTACTCAAAGTTTGCTAACCAAGACATCCCTAAAGACATAGAATATTTCAGAGCATATATCAATGTTAAAAGATCTTGGTTGCATAAGGTACTTGCACACCCACCATTATACCTATGTGTTGAAACCATTGACTGGATATTGCAATGTGCAGATGAGAGTCATTGGGAAATCAAGAGGCATGATGGAGAGATTTTGGCCTCTTTTGCTACTGCCTATATTGCTAGCTACTACAAGCTATCTGAACGAGAAGAGTCTTTCAACATTAGATGGCTAACATATTTTAATGAAACTGTCAAAGACACTAAGGACATATTGAAATCATGGTGGCAGGAACCCACCAAGTTCATGGTTAAGGTAGACCAAATCTATTTGACAGAAGGCCTTAGAAAAGTGTATCAGTTGATTGCTGTTATGATGAACAAATTGTATGAGTGAGAAGATATAGATACTTTCCTTGGATCATGGGCACCTCTGATGCACACAATTGCTACTAAAGAGGCCATATTAAATTGGGAAAGTATCCTGGCATCTGCACTCAAGAAAAATATATAAACGACCAAGGGTCCAAAAAAGAGTAAACCACCATAATTTGACATGGAATCTTATCTTCTTGATGTAGTTTTCACAAGGTACCAACAGAAAGGAAGGAGTTTGAAATGGACCCCAGAGGTACCAGAGCCAATACATATTTACTATAAGTTCTTTTGGAACCCAAGTTGTAAGATTTCATTTGAAACTACTGTATAATCTTTTATTGCTCCTCTATATCAGGCACTCTTTGGTCATGACCCACTTTGTATGTAAGAGCAAGCTCATAATACCCTCATAGAGGTGGTATATTGTTTCCCTATAAGGGAAGAAACATATACCAGGGTTTTTGGTGCATACAATCCCCCTCACTCTCTCCTGACAATAGTGACAGATAAAGTCCTCTTGTAGGAAGTTCTAGACCT
Source organism: Pinus tabuliformis (assembly GCA_031772625.1). Lineage (NCBI taxonomy): Eukaryota > Viridiplantae > Streptophyta > Pinopsida > Pinales > Pinaceae > Pinus > Pinus tabuliformis. Next base: position 1,685,633,040 of record CM062816.1, on the reverse strand, counting down.
TATCTTCTTCATCTCCTTTATAATGTCTATAAGATCATTCTTCTAGGGCATAAGGTATGAATGAGAAACAACAAGAAGAAGAGAATCAAATGATACGGATGGAGAAGGCACGGGTCTTGAGGACCGAAGAACTTTTATTAAAAGGAAGAAATAACAACAAAATAATAATTGAAAACAAAAGAATCAGAAGGGAAACCAACAAAAGGAAACCAACCGAGGACCATACAAACAAGGAAACCCAAAGGATAAAAAAGAAGAAGGTGAAGAAGGGGAAAATCTAGAAGAAAGGAATTCAATAATAACTCGAAGAGAATAAGAAATGAGGAGGAAAAGGGAGGAAGAGTAGCACAAACAAATGGATGAAGATAGAAGGAGACGAGAGGAAGAACTTTTGAAGAAAAAGTAGGATGAAAAAAATAAAAGAAATCTATAATAAAGAAGAGCAACTTAGGAAACAAGAGGAAGAGTGAAGAGCACATGAAGTAGAACAAACGAAGAAATAAGAAGAGGAAGAAATCAAAAAGAGGCAAGAAGAAGAGGAGCTAAGAAGAAAAGTTGAAGAATAACAAAGAAGGAAAGTCAAAGAAGACAAGAAACAATAAGATGAGGAGGCCAAAAGACAATAGGATGCCCTTGCTAAACAAATTGAATAAGATCTACTCAGAGAGAAACAAAGAAAAACCGTAAATGATCAGTTGTTACAAGGGTCTGAGATGCAATTTGATTTTCCTTTGTTGGACATTCCTCCTTCCACTCCAATTACTGGTGGACATTTTCCACTTCAAGAACTAGGCATCCCATAGGAATAAGAAGAGGAATTGTTGGATATTTCAAGGCTCACTTTCAATCAGATACAATGCAAGATAATGTAAGAAAGGATAAATTGTTATGAAAAGAACCTATCTAAGCCCATATCGGTGGTCTTGGAGAAGGAAATTGTCATAAATACCACCATGAACCCCGAGATGATTGCTTTAGTTGGAACTTCCTTTGTGCAACAAATTTGAATATGAATAGATTGAACAAACATGTGGTTGAATTATAATCCAAGCTTGCTACTTCTGAACAAAAAGCCACACAAGTACAAAGTGAGAACCAATCCTTATATGTGAATCATTCAAGCAACAAATAATTGCAAGCATCTATTCAAGAGGAAATGACAAGACTAGAGGGTGTTATGGCCACGATCTACCAAGAAATGTTGAAGCTACATCAAGGTAAAATAACATTTTCAACGATACATGTAGAATTGAAAGAAAGGACAAAACTGCTCAAACAAGCCATGATAGTTATTGATAATATACACGAGTGGACCACCCAATATACAGATGCGCCATAAGCACTCCCGAGAAAGGATTGGATAACTTTAGAATATGATAAACAAGAATTGCATCTAGATGTACCATATCTCTCTATAACTAGATTGATAGATTAGGAGCATTTATTTCTTCCATGTAATATGATAATGGTAGAATATAGACTAGGATAAAGTAGAGAGTCTCATGGGAATGTAAGAGGTCACAGGGTAACTCAAAAGTGACAGGGGTAGACAAAATGTCACCCAATTTCTATAAATATCACCTCATGACACAATGTAAGGGACTTTTAATTTTGGACTTATTTGTGCATATTATTTGAGAACTAATAGGTATCTTGATAAATTCAAGAAGTGATTTCATGTTTCCACACATGGATTTGATGGAATTATCATGTGATGGTGCTATGGATATTTCAGATTAATGTTTCGAGCTCTATGAGCCTTGGTGTGTAGTTCTTTCATGTGTCATCAAGCATTGTGGGATTTATCTTGTGGTGAATGGATGGTATATGATGTGTTTACTTTGTGTTTACGTCAACAAACTGTTTTATTGATTTGAGGATTATATCATTGTAGAATTGTGCACTTATGCTTTCATGCCATTATTGATCACAAACTTATTCGTGGTTGATAAATTATCTTTGTAACACACATGGGTTTGATTTGAAGCTTTGCTAAAAATGCTTCTTTTGAGATTCATGTCTTAATATTATGTTGTCGTTATTCACAATATCTTATGTGTTGATTTTCCATAGATTTCTTACTTTCATTTGTTGAAGATTTGTTTGTTCTCGAAGGATTAGTATATCTTTCGTCCAAAGCTAATCTCAAACAACGAAATGGCAGTATGGTCAACATACTCGATAGTACTCCTAAGGTGTAGAGTCTAATTGGGATTCTACACCAGGGAGATCCCTTGCTATTGGAAAAACATTCCAGCCTATCAATACAGGGAATTTTTTTTTTCATGTCCCCAAATTTGTGTTGAAATGGATTTCTCCAAAGGTCTCCCTGAGGCAATTAAGCTAAATCTAGAATATGGTTGGTCTCATCTCCATTCATTGGATTATGAGCATATTCCTTTTAAAAGTAGTATGTTCCATGAGTATGGACACTTTGCAAAAGAAATTCCCAAAGATTTAGCTTCTCGAAGCTCTCCAAATCCATTGCTCCCTCTTAAAGAAAACCAAGGAGAAAATTCACAGGGATTCATCCCAATGAAAAGGAAAACATAAGAAGCATGGAAGAAAAAAAACAACAAAAATGTAAAATTGAATGTAAGCATCGACCTATTTCCAAAAATAGCTTTGAAGTCTTCAATGCTTCAGAGGAAGAAGGTGAAAATCTCAAGGCCAATGTGAACCAACAAAACGATCTTCTTCCAAAGGTCCCTCCTAATTTGAATGATGTAGAAGAAGAAAATAAGGACCTTCCAAAGGAAACTCTTGCAGTGGGAAAGTTCCCCCCCAAAGGCATCTCATGCATTAAAAGTTGAATAATATGGTAAGGTGGTCGAGAAGAATCCCTCGCCTTCTTTCCCTTCCTATTTAGATGTGCTTTAAAATAAACATTCCTACTCCGATAATAAGAAGCAAGAAAAATCATAGTAGAAAGAACTCTAGTCCCAACTCCTGTGGGCCAAGCGGTGGACCATCTTCTAGCAAATTATAGAAATCCTTTGCTTCTACATTTTCTTGTGCAAGAAATGTGTTGAAATATACTCATACTCTCATGCAACAGTAGAAATAAAAATCAAAAGGCTTAGTTTTGGAACTTCCCCCACTTGCTCTTGTGAGGAGGTTGTTTTCTTTGAAGTGTCATTAGAAGAAGGTAGTTTGAAAGGGGATCACAAAATGAAGAACATATTACATAACTCATTTCTTGAGTAACTACTACTTTCGAGCACATATTTTATATAAATCCCTCTCACTTTTGTTTAAAAAAACAATTTGAGTAGGTCTAATGGTTAAGAGTATTTACTTCCTCTTAAGAGGCCACATGTTTGAGTCTAGAGGGGATAGAGTATGTATGCCTTTGTCGATTTTAGTAGCTACGTCGCTACATGGAGATAGGTCCCTTGTTTCATAAACAAGGGGGTATCATACACTGATTTTGTGTTTGTCTAGGCTATGACCATAAAATTGAATATAGATGGGTCTCGTGTCCCACAAACAAAGGGGTCTCATACACTAATATGGTATTTGGCTAAGTCGTGACATTTAAATTGATATATATGTGTGTGTGTGTGTATGCACACATGTGCATGTAGAGAGAGAGAGAGAGATTAGCCCCTGACCTTAAAATTGAATAGGCACACACACACAACTATATTTTATCTTTGTGAAATATTCTAGATTTTTCTAAGTAGTAGTCATACACCAAAAGATATAATGCAACCATAATGGCTAGTAAACATTAATGCAACTAGTAATATTACATTGAGTGTTGTTATTTTTAACAATAAAATTAATATAGTATTCGAGGAATTTTAGTTTTTTAAATTTGTTGTTATTTTTCAATGTTTCATTGGTTTTTTTTAAATAATTAAATGATAAATAAAACTAAATAAAACTATGTGACAGAGATGACTTATTTAACATTTTTTCTTTTTTGAAATACGAGAGGTGTAGATAAGTTGGTGTGTGTGGGACTTAGTCTCCATCATGTAATTGGTTCAAATATCTTGGGGTGGGGTTGAGGATGCGAACCATCTGTAGGTGATAACAAATTGTCCCATGAGGGGTTCAGGCTCAACCGAGCCTCGCACAATCCTTGTGACAACATTCGACAAGCGGTCAAAACATTCTTCCATCCAACATTAGCACTAACCTAGACCTAAGCTCAATCTAGTTGAAAAAAACACCTTTGAAAAATAATTTAGAGAACAAGTTCATGAATTAGTGTGATAGTGTTCTCCCTCATTTTGATATTGACATTGTCTAATATAAAGTCGTAATAAATTAAGGGCTATATCTTGGTCATTTGTTTAGAAAATTGAAAAATATATTGTGTGTTTCCTTCTTAATCATGCAAGATTAAGGTTCTTTATTTTTTGTGTTTCTCTGTATATTTTGGATGATGGGAGAAGTGAGTGCATGTTGCATTAGTGTTTATTAAATATTACAATGTGAGGTCTCTATTATTCAATCTTTTCTTCCAGACATTGGTATTTTGTAGACCTACATAAAATTCAAGCGTTAGGAGAATAAAGAAAAGGTATTATGAGGAGATATTCAAATGTACAACAAATCATTGTCTTTACTTTTGTCTAAAAACACAAGGGATACAAAAGTGAGTATGTCCATTTCTATGTTTAGGACTGGCACCAAATGGGTTGTAGGGGTTACCTTAACAAATATAATCAACAAGGTAGGTCTAGCACTGATACCGAATGGGTTGTAGGGTTACCTAAACAACTATACTCAATGAGGTAGTGGAAAACATTATGGAATCTAAGATCCAGTTTTAGCCTAATTAGAAAAATGGAAATTCTTGGTGTTGTTACAATGCATGTGTACTACTATTATAATATCAATTGAGTGGACATTATGTGTTCTTAATTTATTAAAAATAAAAATAAAAATAATAATACAAATACAAATAAATAAATAAATAAATTGTTCCATAGGGTGTTCTAGGCTCGACCAAGCCTTGCACAATCCTTGTGAAAACATTTGAATGGTGGTCAAAATGTTCTTCCATCCAACATTAGGGTTGGCCTCGTCCTTAGGCTCAATTTGGTTGAAAAAAAACCTCTTTGAAAATTAATTTATAGAACAAGTTCATGAATTAGTGTGATAACATTCTTCCTCATTTGATATTAACATTGTCTAGAATAAAGTTGTAGTTAATTAAGGGCTTTATCTTGGCCATTTATTTAGACAATTTAAACTATATTATGTGTTTCCTTTATAATAATGTAAGATTAAGGTTCTTTGTTTTTGTGTTTGTTTGTATCATTTCGGGTCATGGGAAAATAGAGTACATGTTGAATTGGTGTTCATTGGATATTCCAATGTGGTTCTCTATTATTTAATATTTTCCCCTAGACCTTGGTCCTTTCTTGACCTACCTAAAATTGAAGCATTAGGAGAAAAGAGAAAAGACATAATGAGAAGGAGATATTCAAATGTACAACACAACATTATCTTTCATTTTGTCTAAAAACACAAGTGATATGATTGAGTAGGTCTATTTATATGTCTAGGTGTTATAGACATTTTTGGGCACTGCAACCCAAATCATATATGTCCATAAACCAAGGGCTTCTGAGTCCCTAAAATTGTTGTTTCATGCCCTAAAGGAACAAGGTCAGCTGATTACATCATCTCCCAGAAGTTCTCCACAGAAAACTGCTCAGAACTAGTCAAAACTGGACCATATAGTTTGCTCAGTGCTAAGGGTGCGATGCATCTCACCTGCCTAGTGTAAAAGGTGCGATGCATACTAGAAATCCCTTCTGTAGGGTGATATGGGCGAGAATGGACAAATGGAAGAGACAATTTGCGAGGTGGATGATCATGGAATCTTCTAGAAACTTCTCCTGTGACACTTGCCTCTCTGAATTCGCCCAGGGATGAGTAAGAGATCATCAATATCCAAGTGGAATCAAGAACTATCAGAGAGAAGACACTAATCAAAATCCCAGAAGCTAACTCACCTCCCTGCAATCATCTATATATGGATCCCTCATCCCAGAGATCCGAAGGTTGGAATTTTGTATCTTGTAAGGAAGTGCTGTTGGTTTCCTGGTGGAATATCATAGCGTTGGGTGATCTAAGTTTTTCATGAGGTGAAGAAGGGCTTTCATGCTGGAAGGATGACGCTGGGTCAGATCAATGGGTTGTAATCCTCTCTTCTAATCTTTACATCAATAAATCCATTCAAGTTTTCCTCCACATTCTTGTATGTTTGATAGTATATGCATTTGTGTGGTCAATATATATCTGGTCCTATATTGCTTATGATTGTAGATCTTTGCACTTTGAAGGTATTATGCTGCTTTGACTTTACAGGTACTCTTTGAAGCAGAGTGGTCAAGGGAGAAGCGGCAAAGACCTGTCGGTGAGGAGAAGGAACAAGCAAAGAACTGAGTGAAAGATCGAGGTTGGTATTCTTTGATTCTCTCCTATCTACTTCTCATAAAGGAAAATGAAAGTAACTTTAATCTGTTTGTTTCTAAGATAGCTACCCGTCTTAGTGGGACTAGCAGCTCTACATAGACACTAGATTTCCCGATAACAAAATGGTGACTCCATTGGGATGAATAGATTGTTTGCTTGTCTATATTTGTTTGCTTTATAAACTTACAGACGGATCCTAAAGTTAAGCCAGCTAGCCTTCGAACTGCATTTGCTATGCAAGTGCAAAGTAGATCAATGCTGCTTCAGTCTATCTTCGGGTTTTGTTTATAAACTGAACAATTGATTTGCAAACATCCTAATTGCCCTAGTGGTGGCTCTAGTAACCTCCTTAGATCAACCCCTGTCATTTCTATTTATTGACTATCATTAGCTCGGCCTAAATCCCTGAACTAAGTTGCAAACTGTGACCAAGAACCAAGTTGAAGTCTCGTCCCTGGACCATCGCACTTTCTCCTCTCGGGAATCTGGATGCATCGCACCTCCCGTGTGTAGTAGGTGCGCTGCATCGCACTTTACCAGTGTTGTAGGTGCGCTAATCAGATAAGACCTCTTTTGCTTCCAGATTTTGGTTTCTTTGTTCACTCTCTTCAGCTTTATTCAAGAGTTTTGCTGTCTGTGATCAGTATACCACTGTGGAAAATCCATTCCTTTGCATGATTCCGCCTCCATAGTACAAAGAATTGTGAATGTTTTTATGTATTGTGTGCCATTTATAGTTCTCTTTTACAAAAAGTAGCGTAATCAAACTGTCATCTTTTGATTTAGAAGTATCACAAGTGTCGTTTTCAGTCAAAGAAAAGAATCCTATCATTCTTGATTGTCGATTATACAATTACTCTTGTATTTGATTTGAATTATTAGTTTTTCAAGTGTCGAAAGCAGTTTTCAATTCAAAGTCGCAAAGTGTCATCATTATATTCCTTTCATTTTTGAAGAGAAATTTGTTAGTATTGTCGCTTTGAAAAGATAATTCAGATTTGTACTCAACATTCTTTATGTCATTCACACATTAAGAAAGTGGAAAGCAAATACTTGCATGTGCATTTGCATTCAAACTGCTTGTTGGTTTGATTTAGGATAGTGCATCTAGTGTGTGCTCTCTGCTCTATGTTGAAAGAATATCGTCTCTCTTTCTTCAGTAGCTAGGATTTTCATTTCAAAAGAAGATTAAACGATTGTTTATCATATTAGATTGCATTTTAGGAATTATATATCTACATCACGCGGTGAACCTGAAAGGCAAATTTCTTAAGAAAGATCAACTGTAAAATAAATTCAATGAACATAAAAATGCTTTGGAACCTAACGCACAACATTTAGAATTCTAGGCTAGAGATGTATTCCGGCGTCGTAAAGCCTGGTAACTATCGCTTTCATTGTTGGTTGGGTGATTCCTCCTCTTTGAGACGACAAGTGCTAGTACAGACTTGTGCTCCCATGTACCGTCGAGTATATATTGGGAGACCACAATAGGATATATCCTTTATCCATAGGAAGCTGTGTCTGCCGCCCTATCGATCGCAATGCACTGAACACAACATTCAGGAAGATTGACTATCGTACCGTAAAAATTATTCTGCAGTTTTGCGATTGGTTTGGTAATCCCTCTGTCTAGATTTCCAGAGTAGTCTCTTTCATTCCTTTTCAGACTCCTTAAAGGAAAAGGTCCATTTGAGCACTTGTCACTTCAGGCTCATTAAAAATCGAAGGTGACTAGAGCCATCTTTTGTTTTTTCTTGACTCTTAAAAATTGAAAAAGCAGGTTGTGTCAAAGCGTCTAAAATTTATTTTAATCGGAATAACGTCACTGTTCCCTCGTTGGTCTTAGGTTGAGAAAATGGAGTCCACCAACCAAGGATTTCCCCTTGGAGGAAATCCTGGTCCTTTCTCCTCTTAGGGAGATGTTGGTGCACCTCATATGGCCACATTGTCACTTCTAGGATTGACGATTGGCTTGCCAATATGGCTCTTCTCGACCTCCGTCATTCAGAATACCGTGGTTCTTGAACAATCAAGTCAACAACTAGATGATACTAGAGTTACCCCCCAACCTTCTACTTGATCCGTTTCTCCCTCTCCTCCTTCCTCTTCACTTGATGAAGCTGGTAAAGAAAAAAATCAAGTAAATAAGAAGGAGAAGAAGGAAAAGAAGAAGGAGCCAAAGGAAAAAAGGGGTAACCATGCATCATCTAGCGAAAATCCACACACAACACCGTCTAGACCTAAATCTCCATGTGTCATTTGCAAAGGGGACCACTATCATCGAGATTGTCCTTGTATCCCCCGGATCTTAAGGGACTAGTCTCCTCATTTGCACAATCCAGTGTCATCAACCTCTGACGATCATGTTGAAAGCACACCATCAACTAGTGAAAACGAAGTCTCTGGACAGAAAGGAAGATGTAAATTTCCTTGCAAACTGTGCGAAGGAAATCATGCTGTCCACCATTGTCCCTTCCTGGACGAAGCTAAAAGAGTCTTGGATAACCGTCCTGCTTCACCGCTGCGGCTTCCTCCTGGATACAAGAAACTCTTGCCAAGTCCATCGCTAGTTGAAAATCTGACCGACACAACTTTTTGGTCGATTGAAGCATCTATCATTGAAGATAAACCCGCTGAATCCATACCAGACGAAAGTCAAAAGGTTGAGGCGACAGTTGACCTGGTCTTGTCTTCGGAAGGTCCATCTTCAGATGATACAATCACCGAAGAGAATGAGAACGACACCGTTCAAATTCTTTTCGTAAACACAGACTCCGATGAACATGGGGCAATCTACCCGTTCCTTTACCGCAAGAAGGAAGTTCGTCAGAGTCATACCCGGCCGTTTATTCAGTCCCACCTCCGAGCAACCTAGTCGTTTCCTTCGATTGGAATCTACTAGGCAGACCCCGTTTACCGACTAGTGTACCATTCTGAATCATTGTTCAAACCTACAGAATGGTCATGGTCGGTACCATCATAGATGAGGGGGCTTCTGTGAGTATCCTTTCCTCAACTTCTTGGAAAGTGCTTGGTTCGCCATCGCTTGTGCCTGAGATGCGGAATCTAACAGGCTATGATAAAGGAACCAGTCGACTATTAGGGATCCTTCCAAGTTTGCCTATAACCTTGAGAGGGAAAACCATGTATATGAACGTAATGGTAGTCCAAGGACCTTTAGATTATAATCTGCTCCTTGGGCGTGACTATATTTATAGCATGGGAGCCATTGTCTCCTCACTCTTTCGAGTAATGTGTTTTCCGCATGAAGGCCGAGTGGTCCAGCTCGTAGACCAGCTTTCGTTCCCCGGCTCACACATAGCTAATAGTCAAATACCATCCCTAAATGGTCTTTTCATGCAAGGAATGTCTCATCAATCTCCAGTCCATCCACCTGAAGAACGCGAGTAATTCGGTGGCCATGACTGAAACCCAGGGGGCATGCACCCTGGTCTGCTTCGGCAGAAAAACTTCAAGTATAGGGTAGGTTTCCGCGGAGGATACATGACTAGTCTGACACACCCGTGTTAAGTTATGGTAGTTCTATGCTTATAACAGTTTACTTCTTTTTCTTATTATATTCCACCGATTAGCAATCACATGTACATAAAGTAAAGTGCAGATAGAACATTAAACGATCGACAGAAAACAAGCCAAGACAAGAGACACAAGATGTGGCGGCTAGCCAGGGACAAACCCCACAATGTGTGGGGAAACCCTTTGATCAAATCTTCTTTTATCTTCAATAATTCAGCAGAGAGAAATAGTACAATAAATCTGATTCATATCAGCAGTAGCAAACCCTAGATCAGTAGCATCAACACTAGCGGCTTCATTATCAAACTAGGGCAGACCATATCTCACAAACCGACAGTCGGATTGACTTCATTCCACCACCAAAAGTTTCGGCTTCCAGAGGAGGTTCAGATGAACCTACATCACATTTCAGATGAGGATACCTTCTAGGCCACGCAAGTCAATCTTTATTTCTGCAGTTGCAGCTTCAGTTTCAGCAGTTTCCGGCTTCAAACTAGGGCAGTCGATATCTTGCAAACCGTTCGTCGGATTGACTTCATTCCACCACCAAAAGTTGCGGCTTTCAAAGGAGGTTCAGATGAACCTACAACGCAATTCCAAAGAGGAGATCTTCTAGGCCATGCAAGTCAATCTTTACTTCTGCAGTTGCAGCTTCAAATTCAACAGCTTTCGGCTTCACATGTGTGAGAGAGAGAGACCCATTTCAGCACAGTAGAGAAGAGACTCATATATGCGCAGTAGAGAGAGAGAGATGTGATGAGATGAGTGAGTCCAAATGAGGAAAATTCCTCTTATATTTATACACAACGTTGGTGGGTGAATAGATGCGACTGTTGGGCTTCTGAGCCTACATGAGTTGTAGGTCGGCTTGATAAAATTCCATAATCAAAATAAATTCATATCTCCATGAATACTTATCAGAATTGGATGATCTTTATATCAATCCTACACCTCTCGATGAGAGGAATCTAATAAAAATATTATTAGCCATGAATAAGATGACCCACATGAAGTTTTTCCCTGGTTGCCAATTTTAACACTCCCTCTCAACCATTGAGAACTTCATCTGCAATCGGTCTATCGGTCGTTACTATTCATCCATCAAATGCACTGCCTTGTACAGCCTGACCCTTGCCCTGCTCTGCTCTATTTTTCCTGTTTTGCTTGGTCTTGTTTTTCCCTGCATTGATCTGTACTGTTTTGTTCTGTTCTGCTCTGCTCTTGCATTGTTCTGTTCTACTCTGCTTTTGTTCGAATTATGAAGAAGAAGAAATGATCGAGGATGTATCATACTGACTCAAAGTCAGTCTCAGAGTATGTACCACTGGTCCCAAACCAGTCTCAACCAACCCAAAGTTAGCGTCATAGTGAGTACAACTCCAATGGTCCCAGACCAATATCATCCTCCACTGACTCAAAGTCAGTCTCAGAGTATGTACCACTGATCCCAGACCAGTGTCATTGATCCCAGATCAATGGAGGTCATCCTAGCATAGGGAGTACGGTAGTTACAACGATGCGTCCATCGGTACTACTATGGTCCCTAACTTCATTTCCCTGCTCATTGATCAGATGAGAGGTACTTCCCATGAGTCCCAGACTACATGGGTAGGATGCCTCGACAGGAGAACTAATCAATCCTGTCCTCACAGGAGAACACATCAATCCTACTACAATTGCCATGGAGAACACATCAATCCAGGCCTCATAGGAGAACACATCAATCCTGCTACAATTGCCATGGAGAACACATCAATCCAGGCTGCCATGGAGAACACATCAATCCAGGCCTCACAGGAGAACAAATCAATCCTGCTACAATGTCGCCACGGGGTGTACATGTATACCACCAGGGGATAGTGAATAATCCTGTGGTCATATGCTGCTCCAAGAAGCACCCTGCACCCTCCTGGAGCTCTCAGAGCTCAATGCATCATACATGACCCTCATTGGAGGGTCTTTGAACAACTCCAAGTTGTTCACGGAAAGTCAGAAATTTTACTTTCCCAAGGGGTTTTGTCAGAATGTTGGCGACCTGTTCATCTATACCGATATGATGGAGCCTTATAGCTCCCCGTTGCACCATATCTCGAATATAATGGTATCTGATATCAATATGCTTGGAGCGATCATGGAATACGGGATTCTCTAACAAACGAATCCCACTTTGGTTGTCACAAAGGATCACAGTGGTATCCAATGTGAATCCAAACAACTCACTGAAGAGCTTTCGCAACCAAATTGCCTCACAAGAAGCCATGCTAGCAGCAATAAACTCTGCTTCGGCGGTGCTCAAAGCCACCGACTTTTGTTTCCTGCTCATCCAGGATATCGAAGCAGATCCCAAGGAGAAACAACACCCGGAAGTGCTCTTACGGTCCTCCACATTGCCTGCCCAGTCAGCATCTGTGTATCCAAATAGTCTCACATCTCTGGCAATGTATCTTAACCCATAAGTGATAGTGCCACGAAGATATCTCAGCAGATTCTTGGCACCAATCCAGTGTATGTGGTGGGGTTCAACCATATGCTGGCTCAACGTGTTGACTACAAAGCATATATCTGGACGGGAGTTCACTAAGAACATTAATGCTCCGACAAGTTGCCGATACTTGGTAGCGTTTCGTAAAACAGGTCCAACAACACTACCGCTTAACTTCTTGAAGTCAAGCTCCATCGGAGTAGTTACAGGCTTGCAGTCCACCATTCCGAATCTTTCCAATATCTTCACCACATATTTTCCTTGAGATAGGAAAATTTCTCCTGGCTTTTGCCACACTTCAAGTCCTAGGAAGTAGTGCATCAGTCCTAGGTCTTTCATTTTAAATTCAGAGGCCAGCTCCCTCTTACATTTGTGAATGAGAGGGTCTGCACCTGTTAGAAAGAGGTCATCCACATACAACACCAGTATGAGAGGCTTGTCATCTTCAACCTTAAAGTAAAGGTTAGGATTGGCTTCACTCCTAGTGAATCCCAGCTTCATCAAGTAGCTATCGATCCTCTCATACCATGCTCGGGGTGCTTGTTTCAGTCCATAAAGAGCTTTCTTCAACCTGCATACATGAGATTTTCGATCATAAATCTCAAATCCTTCGGGTTGCTCCACGTAGACCTCTTCTTTGATCGAGCCATGCAAGAACGTTGTCTTGACATCCATCTGATGTAGGTTCCATCCTTGTGAAGCGGCAAGGGCTATGATCGAGCGGATGGTCGTATATATGGCAACAGGTGAAAATATCTCATCATAGTCTATACCTTCCTTTTGGGAGAAACCTCGAGCAACAAAACGAGCCTTATACTTTTCCGTGCTTCCATCTGCTGCATGCTTTATCTTGTAAATCCATTTGGAAGTAACAACAGTCTTGTCCTGGGGTCTGGGAACTACTTCCCAAACATCATTCTTTATGATAGACTCATATTCTTCGGTCATAACATCCTTCCATACTTGATGCTTGATGGCATCTGAGAATGACGAAGGCTCATTTTGTATGATCGTGCTCATGATGGTCAGGTATCCTTGATACCTATTAGGTTTCTTACTTTCATGAAAGGTTCCTCGGGGTGCAGCATGTCCTTCAACATCATCAAGTAACCCCTTAAGCCATGAAGGCCCCTTCCTAGAAGAGGAAGGTTCATATGGAGGAGGATCAATCGGATCCATGGGTTTTTCTACATCAGGCATTGATTCATCATCCTTTTCTTTCGGTTCCCTGGTGTCGACTTCTTGAGAGCTCCTCAAAGTCGGAAGATTGATCACCTTGCTGAGAGCCATATCTTCGTCAAAGGTGACATCATGACTAATTATGACTTCCCTTTGACCGGCTACATAGATTCTATATCCTTTAGTATTTTCACCATAGCCCACGAAAATTCCCTTCTTTCCAGATGCTCCCAATTTATTTCTTTTCTCTTTCGGCACATGAAAGTATACAGGGCTTCGAAAATTTTTAAAATGAGAAACATCAGGTTTCTTACCGGTGAATTTTTCTTCAGGAGTCTTGGAACCCAATGCTTGATGAGGGCATCGATTTTGTACATATACGGCAGTGTTTGCAGCTTCAGCCCATAGAAACTTAGGAAGACTTTGATCATGTAGCATGGCCCGGACAGCTTCCATAATTGTGCGGTTCTTCCTTTCTACCACACCATTTTGTTCAGGAGTATATGGTGTAGTAGTCTCCCTCTTGATGCCAGCCTCTTTACAAAAATCATGGAACTCATTAGATTCATATTCAGTCCTATTGTCAGTTCTTAAGATCTTGATCTTCTTTTCGGTTTGATTCTGGATTAGGGCTTTGAAGTGTCGGAACCAAGCGAACACTTCATCCTTCTTTTTCAAGAAGTATATCCAGGTCTTTCGAGAATGGTCATCTGTAAAAGTGAGATAATATGAGTATCCTCCCAAGGAGTTCACAGGCATCATACCTGATATGTCTGAGTGAACTAGTTGTAATATTATAGAGGTGTGTATTTGATCCCTAAAGATATGAAAGGTGTGTATTTGATCCCTTGTTCCTGTGGGACCCCCTATATTGGGGAGACTGGTCGCTCCATTAATCAAAGGATTAGTGAGCATTCAGCGGACCTTAGACATAGGCGAACAAAGTCTTCCGCTTTAGCTGAGCATGCTGAGAAAACCAATCATCATGTCTGTATTGAGGAGGCTAGTGTTATTGCTAAGGTTGCGCACTTCCATCATCGGAAATTTAGGGAAGCGCTTGAGATTGAAAGGAGGCCTAACAATCTCAACAGAGAAGATGGTTGGAAGATCAGTAGGTGTTGGGTCCCGACACTCCTTTCTTAGTCTTTTTTCTGCCTCCTTCATTTTATTTATTTATTTGTATTTGTATTTTATTTATTTATTTTATTATTATTATTATTATTTATTTGTTATTTTATTTATTTATTTATTTATCTATTTTATTTTTATTTTTATTATTTTTATTTTTAGTTATTTTTATTTATTTATTTATTTTTATTATTATTAATTATTATTATTATTATTATTATTTTTTATTTTATTTTATTTATTTTATTTTTATTTTTATTTATTATTATTTTTATTTTTATTTATTTTTAATTTTTAATTATATATATATATATATAGATATATTATTGTTATTTTTATTATTATTATTATTTTATTATTTTTATTATTTTTATTATTTAGTTATTTTTATTTAACTCGTATTCACATTTAATTTATTCATAGAACTGGTCCTTTGCAACTAATTTCCTTTTAAAGAATAATTAACCTATAATTTTTAACTATTTATTAATAAACTATTATCACTAATTTAAATTATTTTTATCTCCTTTTTATTATTAAAAATGTTTTGATCCCGGTCCATTAGTCAATATTAGCGGTTGGTCAAACTAGCCGTTGGAGGCTCTGCTCGGTCTATTTAACATGCTAAGCTGGATCTGTTTCTTCAACTTGTCCTGACGATGAACCACATTGGTTGGTTCGAAACACGTCGACAAATGATATTTCATGTGATTTTCGACGAAAAATCTTTTGTAAACTAGTTGTAATATATCGAAGGTCTTGCTTTGACTTGAAGGGAATGGTCCCCTTTTGAGCTTTCCTTCGGCACATCCCGGACATACACCTCCTTTCTCTACTTGGAATTCAGGCATCCCTGTTACCATCTGTCTTACATCGGGTAGAGCTTTGTAATGAAGGTGGGCAAACCTCCAATGCCAAAGTTCGGACTGAAGCGTTATGTCACAAGACATGACACCTAGCGGACTTCCACAGTCTTGATATAAAGAATCAGCTCGAAACCCAAGAGTGAAAGCATCTTTAACATCATTTTTCCATATGCGTACCTTACCATCGCTGAAGGTTACCTTATAGCCTTTGTCTTCCATTGCCGAGATGGATACCAGGTTCTCTTTGAGATCAGGTACATATAATACACCTTGTAAGTGAATCGTATTACCTTGATTCAGTTTAAGAGAAACATTAACTACACCTTTCACTGGGTATTTCATGTCATCTCCAAGGACAATTTCAAGGTTAGTTTCTTTCTCTACCAGATTATAGAGTACTTCTTTGTAACCAGTGAAGTGTCTTGAGGCACCACTATCAATGAGCCAAATTCCCATTGAGTCCGAAGGAGCGGAGGTCGATAGAGCAGCTGGTAGATAATATTCAGCCTGCTTATCGTCAACAGTGTTAGATTCATACCTGGAATTTCTAGCCTTCTTGAATGGTTGCCCTCTTCCTTGATTTCCCGCATTCCTTTTTCCTTTGATGTTGAATTTTCCATTCCTTCGATTACCATGAGAGGGATTTTGATCATCGTCACGGTGAGAGTCCTTTCTATCAGGGCATTCCCTTGCATAGTGACCTGCTTTATTGCAAATGAAACATCGTCCTTTTCTTCCACCCTTAAATCCAGCCTTTCTTTTCGATTTAGACCCAAAATTATTTCTTTTCTTAGCATGAGAAGAAAAAGTAGCAGGAGGACCTTTAGGCAAGGGCATTTCCTGCTCTTCTACCCTTGTTTGTTCTTGAATGCATCTAGCCATTAATTCCTCGAAACTAGGAATTACATTATTGTTCAGAAGAGTAGTCCTGAACACATACCATTCAGATGGTAATCCTCCGAGAGTTGTGAGTGCCATTTCTCTGTCAGTAATGGTTTCCCCAATAGAGAGGAGATCGTTCTTGATCTCGGTGATTCTTAAGAAGTATGCTTGCATACTTTCATCTTTACCCTTCTTCATTTCCCTCAACTTATTTCTAAGAAACAAAACTTGATTTGCATCATTAACTTTAAATAAACTCACCAGTCTGTCATAGATTTCTTTGGAGGTGTCTAGATCAGAGATGTAGGCCACCAAGCGCTTGTCGATAGAGTCCCAGATGATCTTCTTTGTTTTGACTTCTCCATTTTTCCATTTGTTCCAGGCAGCAGTAGATGCATTTGATGAAGGCTCAACAATATTGCCTCTTACATGGTCCAGCACTCCTTGATCTTCAAGGGTTAGATAGATAGACATCTTCCATCCGTGATAGTCAGCTTTCTCACGGAGCTTGTCTTCGGCATGAAAGAGTGTTGAGGACCCCATAGTTATTTTGGATAGCCTTGCCAATCTTCTCTTCAATGATTGCTCTTGCTCTTGCTCGGGCTTTGTCTTCACCTCAGCTCTGATACCATGTTAAGTTATGGTATGTTTTATGCTTATAACAATTTACTTCTTTTTCTTATTATATTCCACCGATTAGCAATCACATGTACATAAAGTAAAGTGCAGATAGAACATTAAACGATCGACAGAAAACAATCCAAGACAAGAGACACAAGATGTGGCGGCTAGCCAGGGACAAACCCCACAATGTGTGGGGAAACCCTTTGATAAAATCTTCTTTTATCTTCAATAATTCAGCAGAGAGAAATAGTACAATAAATCTGATTCATATCAGCAGTAGCAAACCCTAGATCAGTAGCATCAGCATTAGCGACTTCATTATCAAACTAGGGCAGACCATATCTCACAAACCGACAGTCGAATTGACTTCATTCCACCACCAAAAGTTTCAGCTTCCAGAGGAGGTTCAGATGAACCTACAACACAGTTCAGATGAGGAGATCTTCTAGGCCACGCAAGTCAATCTTTACTTCTGCAGTTGCAGCTTCAGTTTCAGCAGTTTCCGGCTTCAAACTAGGGCAGTCGATATCTTGCAAACCGTTCGTCGGATTGACTTCATTCCACCACCAAAAGTTGCGGCTTTCAAAGGAGGTTCAGATGAACCTACAGCACAGTTCCAAAGAGGATATCTTCTAGGCCACACAAGTCAATCTTTACTTCTGCAGTTGCAGCTTCAAATTCAATAGCTTCCGGCTTCACATGTGTGAGAGAGAGAGACCCAATTCAACACAGTAGAGAAGAGACTCATATCTGCGCAGTAGAGAGAGAGAGATGTGATCAGATGAGTGAGTCCAAATGAGGAAAAGTCCTCTTATATTTATGCACAACGTTGGTGGGTGAATAGATGTGACTGTTGGGCTTCTGAGCCTACATGAGTTGTAGGTCGGCTTGATAATAATTCCATAATCAAAATAAATTCATATCTCCATGAATACTTATCGGAATTGGATGATCTTTATGTCAATCCTACACCTCTCGACGAGAGGAATCTAATAAAAATATTATTAGCCATGAATAAGATGACCCACATGAAGTTTTTCCCTGGTTTCTAGTTTTAACAACCCGTCCATATAGGAAAATGGGATTAGACCGGAATAAGGTACCTCTATTAGAAGGTAGGCCTTTCCCGATAGAACGAATGTTTTGTCTGCAAATTGAAGGGTAACCTAGAAAAGGTAGGCCTTTCCCAATAGAACAATTGTTTTGTCTACAAATTGAGGGGTAACCTGGGAATCTCTACTTCGCTATACCTGGGGGCATGCAAACCTTTTGTGCGCAAGTGAAAAGTGACCAGCGTAACGCTAACTCCATAGTTTCGCTAACTTCAATTGCTTAAGTTGGGTGAGTGGTCGAATCGACCGTTCGCCTTCGCAGGGGCCAAATGGCACCGACGAAATAAAGGAAAATTTTTCCTACCCGACCTTAGTAGTTAACTAACCCCTAGGACAGTAGTTTGTCGTTCCTAGCTTGCATGCAAGAGGCAGCAGAGCAAAGTTTCGAATGGTGCAAGCTCCCTAATAATTGAACCTATCGATGAGACATCCTTATTATACGACTGGCACGAGCAGTTTTTATGCGAAATTCAAGCTTGTTAAAAATTAAACCTAAGAAATGAGCAAATGTTCCCCCCCTAGAGTTTAAGCTCATTAAAAAATAACCAATTTCCAGTAAATAACCATTGTGAATGCATTATCATCAGCTCTTGAGCCATGGTCATGTTCTCATCGTCACCTCCACTCTGTTTCAGCTGATCATTCGCCTCCATTTGATTGTTTACCCCTTTTGAGGAACAACTACGAAAAGTGATTCTGTTAGCCATCCTTGTGACATTGTTGTGATTGAAAAATTCCAAACCTTACCTGGAATCAGCTGCTACCTGGAAATATCACTCGTTCCTCAAGAGGCGAGTCTCCTTTAAGCTCTTTTTGTCTGACTCGTAAAATATGAAAAGATTGCCGAGCAGTTGGCCTCTCCAGCTCGTTAAAGCTACTAGGAGTGCTATCCCTCCTCTAGATTTTAATCTTTTTGGACCTGAGGGATTATTACAAAAAAAGATCGAGCACTTGTCTTGTTCGGCTCGTTAAAACTATTGAAAATTCATCCCTTTCGTATTATTTTATACTTTTTCAGACTTAAGGGATTACATGAAGAAAAAGGATCACTGGAGTTTCCTTTCTATCCCTTTTCAGTCTCTCTAAAATTGAAAAAGGACCGAGTTGTCTTTGTCGTTAAACTCGTTAAAACCAATAGCGACAAACTTGTCCATGCAAACAAGAACGAGTTTCACTGTCGCTAGGCTCGTTAAAACATAGCGACGGGTTTGCCCGAAGGGAAAATTATAGAAAAAGCATATGTTATCCTCCTCAAGTTTGATAAAAATAAAGAGGTACTGGTCAATAATGACTGGGGAAAAATTGGGAAGAAAACTTGAAGAAACTTTATTGGTAGCGAGTCACTCTTGAACATGACACTTTCGCTCCATCACCATGATTGAGTTGGGTTGGGTTATTTCGTTCACCGATCATATTACCATTGGTCCACCGTACCATCCATCTTTGGGGTTAATGCTACCAATCCATTTCAGTGTCGCCGATATGTTCAAGAGAAGTCGATTAGAGAATTCACCAACCCATCTTGTGTCTCATCCGCTGCAATACCTTTACGTTTCATTCTTTCATGACCGCCACCCTGAACCCTATATCATCAGATCGTTTTCACCTCCAAAAGTCATTTTCTCCGTTCCATGTCGTAGATGTGGGATTCATTAAGGCCCCCCTACGACGGGTCACTTCTTGTTGACATCAGCTCATTATCCAAGAACTCGACCTAAGAACAACCCTTTCAGTACTTTGAAGCTTGCATGCCTCAATGGCAAGTTTCTCACTTTCGGCGACAGGTTTACATCAATGGCCTTTGACCGAGAGATTTTGCGTGGTGTTCGACGCCAAGTCCCATTTTCACACCACGCGAATTGTACTGTCGTACCTTGAGGGTCATCATCATTATTGGTGATTCCTCTCGCGCCTGTTAACAACTTACATCATTGGCTGGTAATCAGGCGATGTCTTTCCATGTTCGACTCCAAAACATTTTTCACATGGATCGACTTGTACTTCGGGCAAAGATTGGACGAGTTTGAAGACCTTGGATCTAGTTTCATCCATCCGGGCTACAATATATTTAGGAAAATAAAGACATCAAATGTACATCATTACTGCATAGATGATCATTCGAATCAAAGGATGATGGCTCTATCAGAATCATAACTCTGCCACATAGACGATCGTCTGTCCTATGTACATGAAAATGAATTTATAAATCTGAGCATGGGAATGCCCGCCTCAACTAGATCATGAAAATGTTATGAAGATAATGTATTGTATTGTATCTTATACAGGTCGCCTTCCAGTTCGAAAAACCTCGGATCCTCATGATAAAGCATTTCACCCGACATCAAAAGATTAACGGCCTCATGCTTTAGGGGGCAACTGTTATAGACATTTTTGGGCACTGCAACCCTAATCATATATGTCCATAAACCAAGGGCTTCTGAGTCCCTAAAAGTGTTGTTTCATGCCCTAAAGGAACAAGGTCAGCTGATTACATCATCTCCCAGAAGTTCTCCACAGAAAACTGCTCAGAATTGGTCAAAACTAGACCATATAGGTTGCTTAGTGCTAAGGGTGCGATGCATCTCACCTGCCCAGTGTAAAAGGTGCGATGCATACTGGAAAGCCCTTATGTAGGGTGCGATGGGTGAGAATGGACAAATGGCAGAGATAGTTTGCGAGGTGGATGATCATGGAATCTTCCAGAAACTTCTCCTGTGACACTTGCCTTTCGGAATTCTCCCAGGGATGAGTAAGAGATCATCAATCTCCAAGTGGAATCAAGAACTACTAGAGAGAAGACACTAATCAAAATCCCAGAAGCTGACTCACCTCCCTGCAATCATCTATATATGGATCCCTCATCCTAGAGATCCGGAGGTTGGAATTTTGTATCTTGTAAGGAAGTGCTGTTGGTTTCTTGGTGGAATATCATAGTGTTGGATGATCTAAATTTTTCATGAGGTGAAGAAGGGCTTTCATGCTGGGAGGATGACGCTAGGTCAGATCAATGGGTTGTAATCCTCTCTTCTAATCTTTACATCAACAAAGCTATTCAAGTTTTCCTCCACATTCTTGTATGTCTGATAGTATATGCATTTGTGTGGTCAATATATATCTAGTCCTATATTGCTTATGATTTTAGATCTCTGCACTTTGAAGGTATTATGATGCTTTGACTTTACAGGTACTCTTTGAAGCAGAGTGGTCAAGGGAGAAGCAGCAAAGACCTGTCGGTGAGGAGAAGGGACAAGCAAAGAACCGAGCGAAAGATCGAGGTTGGTATTCTTTGATCCTCTCCTATCTACTTCTCATAAAGGAAAATGAAAGTAACTTTAATCTGTTTGTTTCTAAGATAGCTACCCGTCTTAGTGGGACTAGCAGCTCTGCATAGACACTAGATTTCCCGATAACACTAGGATCGATACCAAATGGGTTGTAGGGGTTACCTTAACAAATCTAATTAACAAGATAGGTCTAGAATCGATACTGAATGGGTTGTAGAGGTTATCTTAACAGGTATAATAAATGAGGTAGTGGAAAATATTGTGACATTTAACATCCATATTTTCCTAATGAGAAAAATGGAAATTCTTAGCGTTGTTATTGTGCATGTGTAATATTGTAATCTTGATTTAGTGGACATTAAGTGTTCTTAACGAAATATTGTAATGGTCTATCATAAAGGTGATGGTTGGAAAATAGATTGGTGGTTACATAACAATATGGTAGTTAAATTTTGAGGTAATTGATATATATAGGACTCCTTATACTCATTATTAACATTATGTGTGGCATGATAAGGAGACTTAATATTTGAAAGTGGGAATTTTTTCTCGTAAAGTTTTTCTCTATTCTAAACCAAATGTTGGTATAATAATGTTAGAGATTATATATTTTTTTTCAATTTTTTCCCATAGGAAAATCTAGGCAGATAAATCTCGAAGAGGATCTTTTAAAGCCCGTTGGCCAAATCAACCCCGAAGAGGATGTTGGAGATTGTTCATAGTTTGCCTTCTTAACTTTGCAAGGTGGTGTTTTTGAAGGTTTGTTATGGGAAAGCATAATAAGGAGAAGTTTAAGAAGGGTAAGTTGGCAAGAAAACACTCCCTTTAAATTGTTCAATGTGATTTATGTGGATTGATGAATGAGCCCTCTATTTTAGGCATGGAGTATATTTTGACTTTCATTAATGATTATTCTAGGCATGTATGGACTTATGGTATAAATTGGATTGAATAAAAAATGAAATAATATAGTATTGCAAAGGTAACAAAAAGATACAATATTGAAAACAATGTATTCCAATGAGAAACAATATATTAATGAGTCAAATGGTGAAAAACATTGCAATGCACATACCAATAAAAAGTGGCCATAATGGTAATAGCTTATCTCTGAGGGGAGTTGAGACAAATATGTTCATTTAAAGAAATTCCATAACAAGGGGCTAAATCTACATTATGTAACAATGTGAACAACTCTGAAGTAAAAAACTTAATATGCAGGAACCCTATACCGAGCATGAAGTTAGGGTTGAGCAAGATTATTGAGTTGGATGAATATGAGTTTTTGAAGAAAAAGAGTTTTCTTGAGATGATAACTATTCACTCAATGCTCTATTTTGGTTATTCTTTAGCTCATTGAAAAGAAAATGAGAAGAATGGGTGGATTCCCTTAGTTATAGATGTAAAAATCATAAAAAATGTATGGGAAATTCTTAAAATGCATTGAAAGATCATGACCCAAAACCTGTCAATATCATGATTGTTTCTAAGCTAGTAATGGATGTTCATTTGTATCAATGATCCCCCCTTAACTAGTAATTATGCCCACTATGTCACATTCTTATTCTAGACGGGGAGATTTATGTTTGATCTAGTTACAAGTGAACCACTTACCTTGGCAAAGATACTATTTTTCTTTAACAACCCAATAGATTTCTATGCTTTACTTATGAGTGCTCTTCAACTTAATTTCCATGATTTGGTTCATTGTAGTTTACTCAATGCAGTTAGAGTGGATAGTTGTAGTGTCAAAGTGTGATGGTACCTTTGAGGTGTAACAACATCTCCACATTAAATACATGATGTAACCAAAGAAGGGTGAAGGATTCAATTTAAAAATTATCTCGTCCACAACCTTCATGGAAGTGTAAGCCCTATATCAGTCATTTGAGATTTCTATGGGAGCAGGTGAGTTATTCTTTCTACAAGAGCACCCATACCCTGTCACTAACCTAAAATTTATGTGGAACTTGATCTTAATTATGTCATTTCATGTACTTAGAATTTGTGTCACATGGAATATAATGAAATTGTTGCATGATGTGCTAGATCCATTCAACAAATTTTGTTGCTTAGTCTGCCTCATTCTAAGCATGGGAGGACTTTGAATGTGTGGATGAAATTGGTGGAACTACATTAATTACGACCAATGGATGGAACATCATTCACATCTAAAAAGGTTTATGGTTAATAAAACCATGAATAGACCTATTTCATATGTGTTGAACGCAAGAAAGGATCCCATTCCACATGCATGGATGCCCAAGGACATAAAATATGAACATATTTATAATTATCATGTTGAATATGTTTATTTATCCAATGATATAGGGATGAAAGGCAATTGATTTTCGAATTTTGGGGTCCATATGGACCAAGGGCTGAACTAAGAGACATGTAGGAATCTATCACTCCTGTCACATATAATGGTATTTAATAACACACAGTGAAGCCAAGCATGCTTGAAGAAGAACTTAGAATAACTTATGTTGTGGCGCTTTTATTGAAAATTGTCATATTAGAGAATCAACCAACAACCACAAAAGAAAAATTGTCATTGTGCCTGATTAAGAATAGACATGACGTAAAATCCATGGAGGCTAGGTCCCAAGGATTATCTATAATGGGTATAGGAGTAAATAGCCTTTGCTTCTTGGTTGCACGTTTAGTAATGGCTTGGGTAATTCATGATCTAGTATATTTGTGGATGTCACATCAATGCTTTGGCTAGAATAAATATTTAAACAAAAATGCCAATATCTTTTCCACATAGAAATGTCATAGTACCCAACGGTAGTGTGCCCTCAAAATCATCTTCTCTCGCCCACGTTAAGAAAAAAATACATGAATAGATGGCATAAAATTCCATTTTGAAACTGAACGTCTAAAACTTGTTGACATCCAACTAGTGTCTAACATGTAATAATGAAGCTAATATGGTTTCCATGCAATGCGGGTCACTTTGAATTTATGTGTCCACAAGATTTGGGGATTGTGGCTAGTACCACAATTGGAGGTTAAATGAGGCAATGTGCAACTCAATGGCGCTTCCCTTATTATAATTGATGTTGTGGAATTGTTAAAGGAATATGGACCACTTATGATGGTGGTCATTTTTCAACTTGTCCCTAGGCATACATAAATTCTAGAAGCCCATAATCAATATGCATGGTTGTGTCCCTTTCAAAATATGATGCTTTTATTGCCAGTGGGCCTATTAACAACAAAGTAGAGCTTGTTGTCATAAGTAGGGTATCTATGAACCATGTCAAAGAATGATGTCTTACGTGAGGACTCCATTTTTAACATAATATGAGGCAATTGTCTCAATTTTAGATGGTGGTTGTAGATCTAGTAGAATTAGGACTAGCTTAGTGTAGAGGCAATTCTTTAGCTCCTCAAATGTTTTTGGTTGTACCTCAACCTAAATAAAGTTAGCCTTGGCTCACCCTTGGTTACTTGGCTAAATGCCTAAGAAATACAAGAGAACCACAACATGAGCCTATGGTAAAAGTTGGAAAGAACCAAAACACTATGGATCTTCAATAGTGCCTTTAGTGAGTCACATATGACTTAGATCTCAATCGGGTCCAGATGCACACCACACTCATTGTTGTGGGCTATTTGGTGGACAAGTGCATGAAATAAATCAAGTCAACCAGTTGAATTTGTTGGGGTAGATAGAAATTTTAAGGGTATGAGTATAAATGTTGAAATCAAACTAATTCTTTCCCTTAATGTGTAAAATTATGAAGTTTAGAATAATGAGCAAAGACAACATTTGTGATAACTTCTTCATGGACTATTTATGGGGTTTGAAGTAGGAGAAGGTAGATCCAAACATTGGAGTCTCCTTCATAAACTTACACATAATGAAAAACAAACAAGAAACACTACAAATCCTTCATGGTGTCAATAAGTTAGAAAATAAACTCACGAGAATAGATAATAACCATTGAAATGCACATTTTTTTTTAACAAAAACGGTTAGAATGATATATTAATTCTTGGCTGAACTGCCTCAATTCAGATTACAAAGAGGAAGGGAGGGCTCAGATTTTGCCTCGACCAGGAACCATATAACTATCCTCCTAATGAGCCTGCAAATTTTGCATTCTATATTGCTTGCAAATTTCTCTATCTTTCCTAATTTGTAAATGCAAACAAACTGCTTCAATAATAGACAGTAAAACATTTTTATCGGACAATTAGGGGATTGGATCCCAGCCTTCGTCTCTGTCTCTTATAAGATTTCCGAGAGGGAGAAGAGCCACTTTATTGGCTTCGGCATCAACTTCTTTATTGTTGTCCCTCTTTATGTGAAGGAATTCCAGACTCTGAAAGGAGTTTGTCAGGGAATTGATTATGCTTAGCAATGGCCTTTATAATAGTCTGAGAGTCCCCAAAAACAACTGCATCTTTGATTCCCAAGAACTTGAGCACCTTAAGCCCCTGGAGGAGAGCTAGTGCTTCAGCTTGAATATTGGTGTTAATGCCCACTCCCCAAGCGTATCTAGTTTCAATTTCGCCCTCTGCGCTTTTGATAACAACACCAGCTCCAGAAGTGCCTGGATTGCCTTTTGCTGCACCGTAAAAAAAGAGAGCTTTCCTCGCCTTTTTGATGCAAAACTCAGCAAATTCTGTATCTTTAAGGCGGATTTGCCAATGTTTTAGCGGAGGAGAGGGGGCCTTAACTCTATCAGAGAAATGGAGATCTAGGGAGGCTCCCCATACAATTTCTTGTTCACTGAGATCCGTCCTGTCTAGCTGGTCTCCCAAGCAATCTTTAAGATGACTTTTAATTTTTACCCAGGTTATCTTAGGATCGCTCTTCTTGTCCTTAAAAATCCTTTGGTTTCTTTCCAGCCAAATGTGCCAGCAGATTAATTTGGGAAGGGCGAGCCATGCTTCTTTGATATGGGGGTTCTGAGCAGTGCCACCAGGGTACATACGCTTCCAATTTGAGAACAGTTCTGAGAAGTGATTAGGGGGAACGAAATCCATGCTCCATGGGCTTAAAGCCTCCTTCCACAGATCTGCAGCAAATTTACAGAACAACATCATATGGGAGGCATTTTCTTCGTGTTCCCCACACAACGAGCAGCGAGAGGGTCCTATAAAGCCTCTTTTCCGGAGCCTATCCTCTGTCAAAATTATTGAAATGCACATTTTAACAAGGGAAAGAATTTGAAACTTTTATTAGTAACAAGTTGTTTGAAACCAAGAAAATACTGATATGGGGGTGAATCATTATTATATAAATTTTAATAGTTGTTTATACATGAGTGCTTGAATATTTTTGTGGTGATAATCTTGAGTATCTTGAGTATTCGTAATTTGGTCCATAGTAGTCATTTTTGTGTCCAAAAATGACTATTATGGATCAAATTCTGAATACTCAAGATATTTATACATTTAAACTCATTCAATCATGCAATAATGCATCAATCACATAAGGCATTGAACATGGGATATTTAGTGGAAACCCATACAAGAGAAAACCACAATTTTTTTTTGCATTGCAATGTAAATGCAAGCACCAAATTTAGTTTACATTAGATTTATTAGGCACCAACCCACATGAGGCATCAACCCCCTTTTATTTACAAGCACCCACTTGATGGAAGCACCAACTCCCACTATTAGCGAGGCATCAACCCCATTTATCTTTAAAGGAACCAACATAGAGGAGACTCAAATCCAATGATATACAAACACCTACATATTCTACCTATCATATTCCTCTTTCATCACATTTTCAAAATTGGATCCACAAAATTTTTAAATAAAACTTACTCATTCATGTTGATTTTTGTGTAGCATCTGGAGGTATTCTCGCATGCAAAAAGGGCCCCTTAAGTCAGCCTAAGAAAATGATTAAATATTAAAAATAAAAACTATTTTTCCCAGCCTTCATGTAGGCCCCAAAAGATAAGTCAACCCCACCATGTGAATGGGTATGACCCTTGGTCAAAACCCATCTTGTTTGACCACTATAAATATTAACTCAACCTCCTCATTTGGAAAAAAATGAAACACACAACATCTCTCTATCTCTGATCCAAACTTCTGAAGTTACTAAACAAAAGAAGAGCATAGTTTGACCAGATCTGAAGCTACCACTGACCAGTGTTGACTGAATCTATTTTTTTACTTTGACCGAGATTTTTTTTGCTACTATTTGATCGAATATTTGACAAGTTTTACCATGGAAGGAGGATTGTTTTGACCGCAAAATCTCAGACTTTGACCATAGGATAATTTAACCAGTTGACTATAGGTCGAAATTAGGACCCTTTGACCAGAGTTTAGCTTTGCTAGTTTGAAGGATTTTGATCAGTATTTTTGACCAGGTTTGACTGGTATTTTGCCTTGGAAATTGGCACAAATTTCTAGAAAATTTTATTGTAAACTTTGTTGAAGATTGAATTCTCCTTAGAAAAAAAGTTGGATGGATTTTCCCCAAAGTCGGTTTTTCCCAAGATAAATTGTGTCTCTCTTTTGTTTGGCTCTCTTCATGATCGTATGATTAGTATTGCATTACTGTTGATATTTTCTGTGTATAATTGCTTACTGATATAAGTGACATAAGATAACTTGATATTAAATCATTGGAATTAATTATCAGACTAGAAGATTAGTTTTTATTATAAGAAAATTAAATAATTCAAACTTCTTAATCAAGTCTACCATTTAGCTCCTCAGATCTATTTTGGATCCCAATTCTTTACTAGTTCTTCAAATTTGAACTTAACCTACAAATATCCCATACACCAATTCTTTAGATTTCTTTTGTAGTTAGACTATGTCTCTACACTGCATTTCTTCACCTCTGACCTAGATCTGATCACAACATTCCAATATACTCATCATCAATTCTTTTCTGGCTTAGATATGATTGCAACATACAAATCCACTATGCATCTCTTCTTTCTATGCAATAGACTCTGTCTCTTTGGATTGCTCATCCTTGCCCACTCTCTTTTATGGCCTAGATATGATCTCAATGTTTTGTTCTTTTAACCTCTACCAAGGACTCTTGTGCATATGTTTTCTAAACTTACCATCATTCTACACTTATCTCCTTCTATTTTATGCAACACATTTCTCTTCTCTACATACTCTTCCAATGACTGACACAAAGCTTCTTCAGATATGTGTTTCCTCTTCCACGCAATAAATCAAACTCTCTTGATCCTTTTTTATTTACACAACCTAATACACCTCTTCAAGATTTCTCCTCTAGTTTTATAGATTATGTGCTTTCTTTACCATGGGAATCGATCCATGGTTTTCACCCATGGTATTTCGGCTTGGCTTCATCACACATCGATCAGTTTCACAAGGTAATTTGCATGGGAATGAACACTTATCACATCATTTTGCTTCTATTTATAGATTGTAGAACCCATAGATTTATGCTTTAGACTTTTCTCCTTTCATGGATTGAACAAATTTGGCACACAAAAACATTAAATTTATGATCTCAACTCTCGATTTTTTTCAGTCTCTTGAGTCATATGAACAAGGGTTGGAAACAATGGCTTAAGCTTAAAGGCACTTAGCCTAGTGACTTGTGCAATCCAATCAAACCATATTATCATCGTTTATTTCAAATGGAAAAAAAACTCTTTTGTTTGCCACTCACCGCTCACTGTGCATTGGCCAAGTTCAGTGTCTACTACAATATCCTCTAGTCGAGCGGTCTAATAAACAAAGTCCTCACTTTCCTTTTCGTTACCAATGATGGGAAACTCTCTCATTTTCTGCTTCACTACTTGTTGCTGTTCTTAACACTTTTTAGGTCAGGCAGTTTGATGGACAAAGTCTTCACTTTCTTGTTTATTGTTAATGATGGGAAACTCTCTTGTTTTCCACTTCATCACTCATCGCTCATTGGCGTTCACAATTTTTTTTAAACCAAACGGTATAATGAGGTATCCACAACATCTTTCATCCATACTTGGTCAAATCGATTCAAAAATATTTGAAAGGGAAAAATTCTTTGATATTGCAAAGTCCTACAAAACCACCTCTCGGTGTGAATCTTGAGGCATTATATTCTACCATGTCGATGCTATGTGGACCAATAAGGACTCGCCACCTATCACACCTTGCCACATGTGTTGTGGGGAAAAGTATCCGACTCGGATGACCCTATCCCTACTCTAAGGGTGACAGTCCTTAGCAACAACTGAAAGTAAAGCTTTGATATTTTCCTTTATGAAAGTACAGAGAAGGAAGAAAAGATTGACCAACCGGTGTCTTTCGCTTTTGTCGATCCTGTCCTCTCTCTTTGTCTCTTGTTCCCAGCTCCTTGCTCCCTTTGCCGGCCCAGCTACACACAGATCCTCCACAAACAAGAGAGGGAAACTACAAGAAACATGTACTCATAACTGATGCATGGATTAGAGTGAATCAGATATACAAGTAAATACAATACATCAATGCAATACAAGTATATAGGAGAACATTCAAAGCTTTATTGATAGAAGTAAAAGGGTTCTGAGAAGGTTACAACCATCAATGGCTCCAATCCAGCAGCACCTCCCCAGCAGCAAGAAATCTCCTCTTCACCTCTATGAAAGCAATCACCCAATAGCTCTAACTGTAAACCAACAACACTTCCTTGCTTTGCACAAAATTCCAGCCTCCTTAGACCTCATAGAAGAGCTCTATATATAGGATAGAAGAAGAGAGGATGAGTCAGCTTGAGACTGACATAAAGCTGCCTTGTGTCCTCTCCCTCTTCAGTTAATCTTCAGTTCTTGAGTCCACTTGGAGATCCTTGCTTACACATGGAGATCAAGTACCTCTTACTCATCACAGGGCGAATCTCTTGAACCAAGTGTCAGTTTGGAAGCTTCCTGGGCAATTGACACCTTGCAGAATGACTGTGCCACTTGGCCAATCTCGCCCAGCGCAGGTAGCCTTCATTAGATTTGACTTTCAGCGCAGGTACAAGGAGGAGCAGTTGCATTCCAGCGCAGATGCTCAGTGGAGCAGCTGACATGATCCAAAAATAGCCCGTTTCTGAGTGTTTTCAGGTGGAGAACTGATGGGAAGTGCTGTGGTTTGCTGACCTTGTTCTTCTAGGGGTAAGAACAACATGTTTAGGGACTGAGGATCCCTGTAATTATTGACATTTCATGCTCCATGCTGCGAGGCACAAAAATGTCTATAATAGTTGCCCCCTAAAGTATGAGGCCGTTTATCGGGTGAAATGCTTTATCTAGAGGGTCCGAAGTTCATTCCAGTGCTGAGGAGGCGCCCTGTAATACAATACAATACAATACATTATTTTTCATTTTGTTTTCATGATCTAGCTGAGGCGGGCATTCCCATGCTCATCTTTATAAATACATTTTGGTACATAGAACAGACGATCGTCTGATAGTAGACTGACAATTTTCTGCTGAAATTATCATCCTTTGAATAGGATGATCATCTGCTGCAATGATGTACATGACAAATGCTTTTATATTTCCTGAATATATATCGCAGCCCGGATGGATGAAACTAGATCCGGGGTCTTCAAACTCGTTCGATCTTCACTCTAAGTACAAGTCGATCCATGTGAGAATTGCGCTGAAGTCGAACATGGAAAGACATCGCTTGATTACCGGCCAATAATGAAAACCGTTAACAAGCGCGAGAGGAATCACCGATAATGATAATGACCCTCAAGGTACCGCAGTACAATTCACGTGGCGTGAATAAAGGACTTGGCGTCGAACGCCACGCAAAATCTTCTGGTCGAAGGTCATTGATGTATACCTGTCGCCGGAAGTGAGAAACTTGCCATTGAGGCATGCAAGCTTCAAAGTACTGATGGGGGTGTTCCTAGATCAACTTCTCGGATAATGAGCTGAAGTCGACAAGAAGCGATCCGTCAAAGGAGGGCCTTAATGAATCCCACATCAATGACACGGAACGGAGCTAATGATTTTAGTGGAGGTGAAAACAATTGTGACATATGATTCAGGGTGGCGATCATGAATGGATGAAGGATAATGTATGGCAGTGGATGGGACACGGTTGACACTTTCAGAATGACCTCTCTTGAACATATAACGACACTGATGCGATGGATCGGTAGCATTACCCCAAATGTGGATGGTTTGGCGAGGACCATGGTGATGAGACCGGTGAATGAAACAACCCAACCCGATGTGGAACGGAGGAAAAGTGTCATGTTCAAGAGCGACTTGCTACCATTAAGCTTTGATGTTCTCCCAATTTTTCCCCAGTCATTTCTGACCAGTACCTCTTTATTTTTGTCAAGCTTGAGGAGGATAACATATGCTTGTTCTATAACCTGCCCTTCGGGCAAGCCCATCGCTATGATTTAACGAGCTTAGCGATAGGGAAACTCGTTCTCGTCTAAAGACAAGTTTGTCGCTATTTAATCATTTTAACGAGTCTAACGACAAAGAAAACTCGGTCCTTTTCATTTTTAGAGAGTCTGAAAAGGTACATAAAGTCAACTCCAGAATTCCTTTTTCGTCATCTAATCCCTTAAGTCCGAAAAAGTATAAAACAATACAGAAGGGATGAGTTTTCGATTGCTTTAACGAGCCGAACAAAACAAGCGCTCGATCTTTTTGTGCAATAATCCCTCAGGTCCAAAAAGATTAAAATCTAGAGGAGGGATAGCGTTCCGGTCGTTTAACGAGCTGGAAGGCCAAAACTCGGCAAACTTTTCATATTTTACGAGTCAGTGAAAAGAGCTCAAAGAAGACTCGTCTTTTGAGGAACGAGTGATAAACAAGGATAGCAACTGATTCCAGGTACAGGTTGGAATTTTCCAATCACGGCAGTGTCACAAGGATGGCTAGGTGAAATCACTCTTCGCAGCTGTTTCTCAAAAGAGGTAAACACACAAATGGGGGTGAATGATCGGCCAAATGAACAGTGGAGGTGACGGTGCACAAACACGACCAAGGCTTTTATGGCTGATGAATTTACGATCTCAAAAGGTTATTTACCGGTTCATTTTTTCTGAATGAGCTTGAACTCTGAAGGAAAGCCTGCTCATAAACTTATGTTTATTTTTTAACGAGCATGAACTATGCGCTAAAACTGCTCGGATCTTGCGTTTATTTTTTAACGAGCATGAACTATGTGCTAAAACTGCTCGATATACCAGTCATAAGAACGCCTCCTGTGAGATAGCTATTTTTTAAGGAGCTTTACCTCACGAAGCTATGCTCCAATTTTGGCAAGTTTTTACCTTTGCCCCACAGGCTTTCTTCATGTAAGGTCGGAAACGGCTAATCCTACGAGTTTAAAGGGTTAGACCTACAGGTTTAAAGGGAGGACCTAAAAATTTAAAAAATAAATAGTCGTCCCTTGCTTACATTCCAAAAGTTTGCATGCCCCCAGGCATAGGACAGAATTTCGAGGCTGCCCCTCCTCTCCCCTACTTCTGCTTTTCTTTGGGTGTTCACAGCTACTTGTCATCTTGCCAATCTAATGTTAACGATACTAGTCTTCTCGTTATTTTAAGGGGTCTTATGCGGTACTCAGGCTTCCCGTCGGCCCAACTTTTAATGAACAGCTATTTGTGACAAGAGAAGAACACTACTCAAAGACAAAACATTGGTATTATTGAGGGAGGCTTGCTTCTTTCTTATTATCCGAAGAGGGTTCTATTTGCTGCCGCAAATCAATCTCTTTCTTCGGCGATGTCTAACATTAGGTTACTAAAGATGGTGGCCACCTGTTGTAACAATAGAATCTCTTTCTTTGGAGGCTGCCCCTACTTATCCTTCAAAACATATGTTTTAATGGGTGAGGATTGTCTTCAAAGATGGTTACTACTTGCTACAGCAAATGGTCCTCATCCTCGGTATCCTGATTATCTAGACAAGGGGAGCGAGAAGCTTATTATCTCACTCACATAACTTTGACAAAAGAATATTATTCCAGAACAACCCCTCTTCCATCCACGGACGGGGTACGGTCTAGTCATATTCTTTTGCGGAAATTCTACCTTATACCCAGGGTTTCTTCTGCCCGAAGCAGACCAGGGTGCATGCCCCCTGGGTCCTAGTCTTTCTTTCCGAATCACTCGCACTCATCGGGAAGGAGGACTGGGGGTGGAGGCGAATCTTGAGTGAACAGACCATTAGGAATGGTATTTGACTATTTGCGATGCGAGATCCCGGAAATGAAAGTTGGTCTACGAGCTTGACCACCCTTCCTTCGTGTGGAAAACACGTTACTCTAAAGAGTGAGGAGACTATCGCTCCCATGCAATAAATATAGTCGCGTCCAAGGAGTAGGTTATAATCCAAGGGTCCTTGGACGACCAACACGTTCATATTGACGGTCTTCCCTTTCAATGTAATAGGCACATTGGGGAGGATTCCTAATGGTCGACTGGTTCCTTTATCAAAACCTGAGAGATTTCTCAACTCAGGTAAAAGCGCTGGGGAACCCAGTGCTTTCCAAGCAATAGAGGAAAGGATACTCACAGACGCCCCTTCATCAATGATAGTACCAGCCATAATCATTCTATAGATCTGGACAATGATTCTGAATGGTATACTGGCTGGTAACCGGGGTCTGCCTAGTTGATTCCAATCAAAGGATACAACCAGGTTGCTTGGTGGTGGGACCGAATATACGGCCGGGTATGACCCTGATGATGTTCCTTCCTGCGATAAAGGAATGGGCGCATTGCCCTGACGCTCATCAGAGTCGGTGCTAATGAAAAGAACCTAGATGGTGTCATCCTTATTCTCTTCAGTGAGGGTGTCGCATGAAGATGACTCTTCGGCGACGGTGTCATTTGAAGATGGGTCTTCAATGACAGAGTCATTGGACGATGAAACCTCTGAAGGAAGAACCGGGTCAACTGCCGTTTCGACCTTTAGACTCTCGTCTGGTCTGGATTCAGTAGGTTCATTCTCAATGACTGACACTTCAGCTGACCACTTGGGCGGGTCAACTGGATTTTCAACTATCAAGGGATTAGGCACGAGTTTTTGGTATCCAGGAGGAAGTCGTAACGGTGAAACCGGACGATCTTCCAAAACTCTCTTGGCCTCATCTAAGAATGGACATTTGTGGATGGCATGCTTGCCTTCACACAATACACAGGGTGATCTTGGTCTCCCTCTTCGTCCTTCACTCTCGCTAGTTGACGGACTGCAATCAACATGACTATCAGAGGTTGATGCTACCGGATTGTGCAACCTCGGGGACCAGTCCCTTAGTATCCGGGGAATACAAGGACAATCACGATGGAAGTGGATCCCTTTGCAAATGACACATGGCGATTTAGGCCCGGTCGGTGCAGTGTGTGGGTTTTTGTCAGCTGTCTTTTGCTTGCCCCCAGCTGCCTTCGCCATAGGCTCCTTCTGCTTCTTTTCTTTCTTCTTCTTTTCCTTCTTCTCCTTGGGAGGTTGACTTTTGCCAGCCCTACCTTGAGAAGATGAAGGATCAGAGGAAGTATTGTAAGAAGTGGAAGACTGGTGGGTAGTTCTAGACTGTTTTGACTGTTGATTCGACTGCTCAGGATTAGTGGCGATCTGGACTACATTAGTTGAAAAGAGCCATACAGGTAGGCCAATTGTCAATCCTGGAAGTGACAATGTCACCATATGAGGCGCACCAACATCTCCCCAAGAGGAGAAGGGATTTGGACTTCCGCCAAGGTTGCCTCCTTGGTTGGTGGGCTCCATACTTTTCAACTGAAAGATCAACGTGGGAATAACAGGTGATTTTGTTCCGTTTAAAATAACTTTTATTAACGACGCTTTTAGACACAAACTTGCTTTTTCATGTTTTAAGAGTCGAGAAAAAGCTAAAGATGACTCTAGTCGCCTTCGATGTATTAACGAGCCCGAAGTGACAAATGCTCGGTTGGACTTTTTCAGTTATAGAGTTTGAAAAAGGCCAAAAGAAACTGCTCTGGAGATCTAGGCAGAGGGTGTGCCAAACCTCTCGCGAAACCACAGAATACGTTTTACGGTACGGGTGGTCGATCTTCGTGAATGCTGTGTTCACTGCATCGCGATCAGTAGGGCAGCCGACACGGCTTCCTAAGGATAAAGGATAAATGCCTATAGGGGTCTCCCAATATACGCGACGGTACGTGGGAGCACAAGTCCGTATTAGTGCCACCGACTCTCAGGAGGAATCACCCACCTTCGTAGAGATCGACAGTCACTATGTTTAACGACGCCGGAACACGTCTCTACCTAGACCTCTAGATGTTTGCGTTATGTTACAAAGCGTTGTTATGTAAATTGAGTTTATTTTAATGTTGATCTTGCTTAGCAGTTTGCCTTTAAGGATCACCACGAGATGTATATATACAACTTCCTAAATGCAATCTAAGATGAGAAGCAAAACTTTTCAATCTTTCAACTTTGAAAACCTTAATCTACTGAGGGAAAAGAAAGACACAACTTTTCGCACAGATCATAGAACACACACTAAAATGCAAATTTTCCTAAATCGTCAAGCACACAGTCAAA
Organism: Pinus tabuliformis; assembly: GCA_031772625.1. Lineage (NCBI taxonomy): Eukaryota > Viridiplantae > Streptophyta > Pinopsida > Pinales > Pinaceae > Pinus > Pinus tabuliformis. The sequence continues at coordinate 1,685,597,013 of CM062816.1, read as the reverse complement.
TGCAAAATGCACAATGCAGATATTTCTTTTCGTTATCCTTAATGTTGATGTAAGACAAAAAGGAAACTGTTGTATAACTTTGAATCTAATTTCGAGCGAAAGTAAACAAGCTTGTCCAAAATCAAAAAACACCTTAAGATCGACTTGTTTAGACACTGGAAATGTATAGATTCAAACCATAAAATGAAAAACAAACAAACTCAAACAGCCATGAACAGTAATAAAACTAGCTCTTAAGATCACAAAGACACTTTTACAGTTCAGGATCTAAGAGGCCACAGCTATACTGGTTCGCTTTTCACAATGGGAAACTGTAACTGAAGCAAGAAATACTGAAAGAAAAATCACAGTTTCATCACACAACTGAGGCGGAATAATGTCAAGGAAAATTGGTTTACAGCAAGTACAACGACAAGCAATCAGCAGCAAAACAACAGTGAAAACAGGGCTAAGACACAGTGGGAAACCTCAGGAAGACATAGCCTAACTGGATCAGCGCAGGCTCTGGTCTGTCAAATTGACTCTCAGCGCAGTTCCCGAAGGGAGTACCTGCGCTGGAATGCAGACTGCCTGTGGACAGCCTGCACTGAGACACGAGAGTTGCGTTTACAAGGATTTCCGGGTCATAAAAAGCTCAAAAATTCACTGTTTTTGCTGAAACAAAAAGCTATAGGTCAAGTACAAGCTAAGGGATGATCAAGAGGATGAAAAGCTATCACAAAGAGTACAAGAGTCTTTTGTAGATCAGCTCTTCAAATCATGAATCTGCTCAAAAATGAGCAAGAGTAGCAGCCCCTCTACTTCGCTTTTGATATAGTCAAAAGCTTTTCGATTCGGTACTCTTTGGTTCAGGAAATGAATAGCAAAGATACTACAAACACAAATCAAACGGATACGCTCCCCAGCGGAGTCGCCAGTTTGTTGTGGGGAAAAGTATCCGACTCGGATGACCCTATCCCTACTCTAAGGGTGACAGTCCTTAGCAACAACTGAAAGTAAAGCTTTGATATTTTCCTTTATGAAAGTACAGAGAAGGAAGAAAAGATTGACCAACCGGTGTCTTTCGCTTTTGTCGATCCTGTCCTCTCTCTTTGTCTCTTGTTCCCAGCTCCTTGCTCCCTTTGCCGGCCCAGCTACACACAGATCCTGCACAAACAAGAGAGGGAAACTACAAGAAACATGTACTCATAACTGATGCATGGATTAGAGTGAATCAGATATACAAGTAAATACAATACATCAATGCAATACAAGTATATAGGAGAACATTCAAAGCTTTATTGATAGAAGTAAAAGGGTTCTGAGAAGGTTACAACCATCAATGGCTCCAATCCAGCAGCACCTCCCCAGCAGCAAGAAATCTCCTCTTCACCTCTATGAAAGCAATCACCCAATAGCTCTAACTGTAAACCAACAGCACTTCCTTGCTTTGCACAAAATTCCAGCCTCCTTAGACCTCATAGAAGAGCTCTATATATAGGATAGAAGAAGAGAGGATGAGTCAGCTTGAGACTGACATAAAGCTGCCTTGTGTCCTCTCCCTCTTCAGTTAATCTTCAGTTCTTGAGTCCACTTGGAGATCCTTGCTTACACATGGAGATCAAGTACCTCTTACTCATCACAGGGCGAATCTCTTGAACCAAGTGTCAGTTTGGAAGCTTCCTGGGCAATTGACACCTTGCAGAATGACTGTGCCACTTGGCCAATCTCGCCCAGCGCAGGTAGCCTTCATTAGATTTGACTTTCAGCGCAGGTACAAGGAGGAGCAGTTGCATTCCAGCGCAGATGCTCAGTGGAGCAGCTGACATGATCCAAAAATAGCCCGTTTCTGAGTGTTTTCAGGTGGAGAACTGATGGGAAGTGCTGTGGTTTGCTGACCTTGTTCTTCTAGGGGTAAGAACAACATGTTTAGGGACTGAGGATCCCTGTAATTATTGACATTTCATGCTCCATGCTGCGAGGCACAAAAATGTCTATAACAACATGTCCTACTAGTCACCCACCATGTGTCACATCTTGCCATGTGTCCTATTAATCACCTGTTATGTGTCACATGCCAAACATCCACTTGGTCACCCAAAAGTGTCGAAAACAAGTTCCATGTGTCACCATCCTAAGACTTCCATATCAATGCTTGAGCCACATTGTAATGCCCCACTTAAATCTTATCATGAAAATTCTATTAATGTTTACATTACCTGAAAATATTCAGAAATATTGGTGAATACTTTCATTTTGGAAACTATAAATTTATTTAATAATATAAAATTCATTATTTCTATTTTTCCCAACTTGCCTTTTCAAATTGAATCTTAGTTAGGATATGGTCTCCTTCCATTATCATCTCATATTCTCTAATGTACTCTCACATTTACTTGGGAGAAGACATGGTCCTCTCCAACTAATTATTAATATATATTCATCTCACATTCCCCAATGTACTCTCACATTTACTTGGGAGAATACATGGTCCTCTCCAACTAATTATCAATATATATATTCATCTCACATTCCCAAATGCACTCTCACATTTACTTGGGAAAAGACATGGTCCTCATCTCACATTCCCAAATGTATACTCCCATTAATTACCCAATTTTATATTCATATCACATTTCCAAATGTACTCTCAGATTTACTTGGGAGAAGAGAAGTCAACTGTAAGGATGAAAGGGAAATCAATGACATTAATGAGAGGTGGTTAAGGTGGAGAAGAGAGGAAGGGCATAAAAGGGGAAGGAGGAAGGGAGAAAGGGGGAAGCTGGGTCTTGCTTGTATTTTGGGGGTTGGCTGTGATTTTTTGGAGACCTTAGGAATCTGTGGAGGTTTTTTGGATTGTTGAGAGGAGGGAAATATTGTTCATCTTGGTCTGGATCATTCATCTTGGACACACACACTACATCTGGTTGGACTTGGGCTCAGAGGGTTAGGGAACTTGTGGAGGTTTCCTGGGCTAGGAATTATTTCCTAGTTGGCTGGGAGGTAAATCCAGTTGGGTTAGTCAAGAGGAGCATTCAGCAGGGGCAACAGCTCAAAGGCATCTCCACCAGACACCAGTACATGTATTCCTCTATAGATTACTAATGTAAATTTATTCAAATGAAATGTTCACTATAAGTTATAAGGATTAGAATGTAAATGGTAAAATTTTCATTGTTTAAAAGTCTTGTAAGAAAGTAAATTATTGCCTCTTATTGCATTTAAATTCTATAGAAATAGATCTGTTAGAATACCCTAGGATAGGGCTCTTACACATGGTATCAGAGCTTTGGTTCAAAATTTGGACCCAAAGCCCACTAAACCCACAATTTATACTTTCCACAAGTCTCCTTATCATTTGATGCGAATCCCCACCCACGGCTACTAGCCTTCACTTATGCCGGGAGCCTATATTCCGTTCGCATTTGGTTTGACTCTGCCATTTCCTCCACCAATCCGATGACTAGTCTGAGGAGTTTCTGTGTTTTATAATTTATTTTTGCGCTCAGGGGCACCTTCAGGCATACCCCTGATTAAACTCTAGGCAGGGGCTGGACTTAATGCTGCTGGACATCTGTATTCATATTTCTTTACCTGCCAAACTCAGGTGATTCATTTTCCACCTCTTTTCATTGAAATCGTTTTTAATCCTCATTACATCTTCTGGTTGCTCCCTTTCATTAGCTTCTGTATTTATTTTGGGTTTTCAACCCTAACTTGCTGTAGTTTTTATGAGGCGCACCTCTGTGCTCTTCTATTACATAATATTTTATCCTTGTCCTGCAAATGAAAATCAGAATAATTTTCCCAAACTTCCTTTCCTGTCCAGTGACAAAGATCCCCTTATTCGTTGTCCATCGACTCTCTTATTTTTATATTTCCATTCATAATTGTCACCGGGTCCACTCTTTTCGTGTGATGTATCCAGGTTTTTCCCTTTGCTGATCATTACCTTTTCATGCTAGTCTACATTTCTTGCTTTAGTAACTTGTTTCGGTCGAATCCGTTTTAACTTTGATTGCATTTAGTTCGTTTTAGCTCAATCATGCAGGTGATTACCTCTTTAAAAGCGCTTGTTTTCTAAACCTTGTTTATTACTATTTATCTAACTTGTATATTATATATTCCCCTATTTATTTTGTATTTCCATTCCTTATTTCTGGTTGGTATGTAACTCCAATTTTGGGACTGTATGCATCCTATCATGTCTCCATCTATTGCAATCATTTTCAAATGTTAAATCACTCTAACCTTTTATAGCATACTGGAAAAATATTTGGACACCATCTGACGGATCAGATCGAGTGACCTACGAAATACGTCTGGACTGTATTACATAGTTAACCTTGCAATGTCTGTACACATCATTCACAAAGAATTACATTAAAAAAATAAAAAATGGTTGACCTCTAATGCATACACTCATTTTAGGTAAAGGGGACAAAGTGAAGGTTCTTTGGTAGTGTCCTTGACATTCTTGTTTATGTATTGCAGTATATATAACCTTTCTAAATTATCAGAGTAAAGTCAGCCAATTGTATTGGTTTGTTTGTAGAAAGGATATGATATGTCAAGGGATCGCTAAACACTCAACCTTGGCAACGAAATTTCAAATTTGCATGAAGGTTTTGTTTAAAACCCACTACTTTTCATGTCTGGTCAACCCCAAAATAGCTTATGCAAGATTAGAGAAGGATCTCTAAAATTTCTTATGGTCTAAGACACAAGAGTGACAAAAGGAAGGGGCTCAAAGCCTCAACATAATTAATTAGGTGTCGTGTTGTGTGCCTCAAAGAGTTGGTCGTTCTGGGTATCATCAACCGACCTTCAGGTGAAAACCTTATGTGCCAAGTGGGTGATTTGAACTGTTAAGGGAAATGACACTTGAAAGGTCCGTCTCCCGTGCCAAATCAATCACGTTTTTCCACTCAAGAAGCATACATGGCAGGGATTTTTATCACCCCTTCTCAAGTTAAAGTTGTTAGTAGTAGTACTTTTGTTTTGTAGAGCATTTGGAAGGCTTGTGAGGCTGTTAAGATTTTTCTTTCCTGGAAGGATTAGTTCTCAGATATGGCATGTCATTTAATGATCACCAGCTGTGGTGGTCCCCTCTTGTGAAGTTTGAGGGCAATCTATCGTTCAAGTCTCCCTAGGTCTCAACCTTAAGGTTCTGAAGAAAGACATTAACGCATCCAATGAATTCTTTACCAGTAGATCGAGGAACTAGCTCCCTTTCTTTGAGCAAAAAGAAAACTAAGACTGGCTAGCATGGATATGTTTATTTTAGAACAGGTTCAAGGACTCATTCTTAATGTTCTCATGCTCAAGATTGGCATTCCAATGCTGCTGTCACTGGAAATGGGGAAAAGTGGCAACCTTCTCCAAACACGAACATACTATGGGATACACGTAGCTTTTCTCTAACCCATTGTCGGAGGGTCGACTAAACAAACTTTTGAAGCTATTTTGCTTCATGTTTAACAATGGAGACCTTCTTGTGGATAAGAGATTATCATACTTAGGGATGAAAAACCCACGTTGGCCACATTATGGGCAAAGAGAAGCCCTCAAGAATATTTTCTGTTTTATCTCTTTATCCAAATCTGCATGGGCCTAGGCCAAGTCGCTATGTCCATAATACCTCCTCCCCTCTATGTAATGGAGAGCTACACTGTTAGTTGTTAGGCAATACACTACCTTGGGCTAGTTCTTTTCAGGCATGCATAAATTCTCAACTGAGTTATGGGATAAATTTCCTCTCTCTCCTATAAGTAACAAGCTTAAGCTCTTGTATTCCCCAAGGTGACCATTGACTTGTTTTCAAAGTTTTAATCAGAGTGATGTTCCCTGTCAGTATAATTAAATCCATGATTTTTGAATCTCGTCTTTAATCTTGCCCCAACAAAGGAGGGTGCTGTCTGTTTACAACTTATATAACAGAAGAGTCTACCTATGGGCTGACATCATGAAAATAAGCATAGATCACACTCTTGCATTTAAGTAGGTTACAGACAGACTTTTAAATTGAAGATGAGAGCATTATAACTATTTAAAACATCTACATCATGACAAAGTGCAAGAATGAGTCATTGAATTTGCCACCAGAAATGGGTGTTATTCGACACCACCCCCGAGCTAAGGTGGTGACATAACAGAGGAGATGTAATATGTGGTGCAATGGCTTGCCATTTCTAGCTTTTCTACCTTGTAAGATTGAGCTTATAGCAGTTACTAGTCTGGTGATATCAGTGATAGGCCCTGAAGTGTCTAGCTTCTGCAGTAAACTTCTGCACTCAACACCCACTTGCTGGCTGACCAGACCAAGGAAACATTACAAAACCTTTCTGGTCTTCCAGACACAAGGTTACATTACTACTATTAGACTTGACACCAAATATAACTACTGAAGAGTTCTTCGTGGAAGGAGCTTTTGTGAACAATAAATATATAACCTCACTAGTCAACTTCTGCACTCAAGGTCTCCCCTTGTTGGCACCAATTAGACCAAAGCAAAGCATGGCCAACATCCCCCTCGTTGGCACCAACCAGAATAAGGTGTTAATGCCCAATAAAAAAAAAATTGACTTTTATAGAAATATTTCTGGTGAATGTATCTACCAGCAAACCTAATGCAGCAAGGCATTACAAGTCACCAAATACAAGACCTTAGCAAGCAAGCATACAAAGCATAAGCTACAGCTTGGCTGTGCACCAGCGTGATGCTAAAAAAAGTATCAACACCCTCATCTCTCTTCCAAAGGTGGTCAATTTATAGACATGGGCTAACAGAAGGAAAGAGTAGAATGCTTTATGGCATTGATTGGGATATCTCAACCTATGAGGGTATCTTCCTCGCCCCCCAGGCAACTTCCTTGGGTCATTTGTCTCAAGACATTCTATCTGCTGCATCTCTCTAATGATTGAAAATTGATCTTCCATTCAATGAAAAGCACTATCAATTATGACTTGTGCTTTCTGCTCTGAATGGGGCCTTCACACTTGAGCTTCAATCCATAGGGAAGCTATTTGGTTTAGGTGATTTTCCTGTTTCTATTTCCATCACTGCATGTTCAACTTCTCTTGGTGAGACTTCTTTAATTAATTCTTGACTCAGGTCATGGGTGACCAACTTGAGGATGTGTTTCACTATCAAGTCATTACCTCATTTTCATTAGCAATAGGTTCACTAAGTGAGTCTTTGGAGAAAGAGACTAGTTCCTCTTCAATCCCCTTTTTCTCTTCTAGTTTTTCCCATGCTATGGTGCCGAGGTTTGAATTCTATTATGTTTTGGCAAGCTCGGGATGAGCGATTAGAAAATTGTGTTACTATCTTCTATCTAAAGCCACCTTATTCTTAATTTTTGTGACCAAAATATTTCTTCTTGCCATGCTTATGTGGCTTGTTGTTCCTTGAGTTTAGCTTCTCGCAGATGAGCATGTGGTTGTTCATCCCCTGAATGAAGTTGCCAACCTTCCTAGAGGTTACAATGTAGCATGGATTCTCTACAATTTTGGCCAGTTCTCCATTAAGACTCTTTAACCCGACGAATGGCTTCCTAGTAGCTCGATTTTGGTCAAGTTTTTACTTTGGAGTTCTGGATTTCTATAGGTTATCTTCCTTGCTTACGAATAATACTATCGCAAGCTTAGTTGGCATGAGGAGTTTAGAATTTTAGTTGAACTGTTACAAAAGGATGGGGCTTTACACGTGGTATAAGACATTGAACAAATATGACCTCTAATGAACAGTCAAGATGCGACCCACATATTGATGGCAAGTCCTATACCTCAAGTAGGATCAAATCAACCAAGTTCCATCTTATTTCTACAGTAGCCAACACATCTCGAGTTCATTAACACATATAAGTGCATATCCGATGTGTCCAAAACTGAATCACTACCACTTCCATCTTGCTTCCACCCCAACATAGTCACAACTACCTAAGCAACTCACCTTTGCTTTAGCACCATTGACCTAGATGTCATATGGGTTTAGTAAGTGCAACAGAATCTTGGGCTTATCAGTCCACACAACTGAAGGATACCCAATTGCATCTTGCTCCCACCCCATCATATATGTTAAGAAACAGACTTTTGCTTCAATGCCATAAAACACCAAACCAACACATCTACGCTTCTGTGTTCGATATGTGTAATGCATTCATCCTTGGCTATACAAACAAGCAAGTCTTGTCTCCCCACAATTGAAGTGTGCCAACTTCCATCTTGCTCTCACCCAAGCACAAGCATGGCTACCAAAACGGCTGAGTTGTGCACACAGTAGAACCACTCCTAATATGGTGTCTAGTCAATTTAACGTCTTAAATTGCTCTACATAAATTATCAATCCGGGTATCGTAAACTGATGAAGTGTGGTGCACTATATGTGCTTAGTTAACCTTTTTCTTACTTCGTTGTTTTATAGATTTTATTTTGTTTTTGTTGATCTCCTAAAGTGTCTAATGCAAATGGAAATCCTATTCTAAGGTATTAAGAATAATTTTAAAGGTCAAGTATGGATGTAGATTTCAAGACAAGGCTTATGTCCCTAATGGTAACTTCCAAAACTTATCACTTCAAAAGATCTCAAAACATGTTATTGATGGAATTAGTACTTAAACAAAAATGTAAATATGTAGCTACTTCAATCAAATAAAAGATGAAATACTGATTATGAAATCACTTTCTCTGCTGCTTGTCTAAATACGAAAATAAAAGTTAAGCTATTGCACTCAAACAAATCAAAAACTGCAAACTAATAAAAGTAAAATCAAATCACATCATTCATAGTTCGATTCCTCGCCAGTTAGTCTAGCTATGGCTTTCGAAGAAAATCGTTAATGACATGAGCAATCTGATATCTAATTGCAGAAAAGTAAAACTAAAATCAAAACACAACATTCATAATCCGATTCCTCGCCAGTTAGTCTAGCTATGGCTTTTGGAGATAATCGTCAATGACATGAGAAATCTGATATCTAATTGCAGAAAAGTAAAACTAAAATCAAATCACAACATTCATAATCCAATTCCTCGCCAGTTAGTCTAGCTATGGCTTTCGGAGATAATCGTCAATGACATGAGCAATCTGATATCTAATTACAGAAAAGTAAAACTAAAATCAAATCACAACATTCATAATCCAATTCCTCGCCAGTTAGTCTAGCTATGGCTTTCGGAGATAATCATCAATGATATGAGGAATTTGATATCTAAATTAACTGACAAAGCAAATAAATAAGACTGAAATCAAAGCATAACTGAAATTGAAAAGTTAAAAAAAACAAAGTCAGCAAAGAGGCAAATCTCATGTCACTATTTGATGCAAAAACATGTAAAGAAAAACTAATCTACAATCAACCGGTTGAACACACTTACATGAATTAAAATTGCATGAATGGAAAATCTAATCTATCAAACTTGAAAGCAATCAAATGACATAATGAAATCAAAGTAAAATTACAAAATGAAATCTACTCTACCTTACATTCTAATATTCTCCATGACATCTACTTCACATCTCCTTCCATGTTGAGAACATCAAAGCTTTATTCAAATTCTTCAAAACTACAAAGTACAACAAAGTTCTCCAAAGCTTTCCAAGGCCATCTCACAAGCTAACAAGCTTAAGAACTAACAAGCCAAGATTCACAAGCTAAGCTCTAAACTCTAAGCTAACAAATGAAGGAGAAAGATCTCCTATTTATACAAAAAGATGAGAAGCCATCTCATTAATGAGAGTCCATGAATCTCTCCCTCTACCTCTAGAGTCCTAATCAAAATAGGAACTGATAAGACACATGTCTTCTTAGAGTTTTAATACAATTAGGAGATGTGACACATATCCTCATGATCCCATGATTCTTTCCACTCAAATTCGAATTTGGCCTTAGAGTGCCACATAAGAGTCTTCTAGAAGTCTCCTTTTGACCTACACATGTCAACAATCTCAACCCACTTGTTAGGTATAAGCATATGCACATTATTTTAAAATTTAAACCACAAATTCACTTAAAAAGGCTAAGAATTAATAAAGTTTGGAAAAACATAAATGTGGCCCAATGATAATGAAAATGGGATGAATGTAATGACATAGTAGTGAAATGGAGGTGATATAATGGACATAATAGTGAAAGTGTAATGGAAATGAATGACATTTTCAAGACCCAACATACCCCCCAACTGAAGTTATTGCATGTCCTCATGCAATATATATTACATTAACTCTCTTGAGCTTTGGCTTAACTTTGTATGATATCATTTGATAACTTCATATTTCTGCAAAGTGTTTTACTTGAATTGCAACATGGTTGGTTTTTGTGTTACAACCAATTTTTTGTTGTTGTTGCATTCTATTTCGATCTTTGAACTTTGCATAATGATATTTTGATTATTTTTGCAAAGTATATCTTTATTGGATTGCATGATGGTTGGTTTTTGTGTGACAACCATGATTTTGTTTGTATCCAATTTATCTTTTAAGCACTTTTTTGAAAAGCCATTGTATGCTCATAATAACAATGTAATAGTGACAATATGTTGGAAGTATGTGGGCTCCTCAGTATGATATGGACATGGCAAGATATGAAGATGAATGTATTCCCCCCCAACTGATGGTATTGACAATTTTATGAAATGAGGAAAAGAAATGTTTTTCCAACAATTATCATTCTAGCTTTTTATGGAATTCTATGGTCAAAAGTTAGAAAATGACATACCTTAACTTACCATTTGGAATGGATGAGTTGTATGTGTGGTGGCTGCAAAATTCTGATCATATTCTTCTTCAAGTGGATGAACAAGGGGAGTCATGGATAAAGAGATAAGATGACTTTTTATTGCTTCTACTAAAACTTGCTGAATCTGCTCCAAAATGCTGAAAATAATAGTCTTCATGTCTTCAAAATTTATTGGCACAATTCCTACTATGTGAAAATATGTTCTGATGTCGAACATAGTAGGAAATTGTTGACTTAGTGGCCATTAATGGATGCCACTAGTCAACACGAGAACTCTCACCATTGATGACAATGAGAGTCAAGATGCCCAAACACATCTTGCTAGGTACGAATGATTTTGCCGATGTCGAGTCACCTAGAAGATCTGACGAACAAGGGACATTAATGTATTCCCATTGTTTGTCAGCATGAGAACTTGCCATTAAGGCATGCAAGCCTCAAGGTGTTTTTACAAAGAACTTAGACTCAAAGGACTATGGACTCAATAATTTGCATTGAAGCAGGGCTTATTTGCGAAATGAAAATGACAAGAAATGGAAGATGAAAATGGAAGATGGCAATGGAGAGTAGAAATGACAATGGGCAATAAGCATGTGAATGAGCCTCTTGCTTTTATTTGTGGGTTATGAATGGACAAAAAGAGATGGAAAGTGTATGTGAATGTAAATGGAAAATATGGAGTGAAATGAGGTGAATGGTTTATTATGAAGTATGGATGTGATGGAGACAATAGTATCTGAAAGTTTTTCAAGTGTTTGGATCTGATTTTGCATCAACATATTTCCTCTTTGTTGCTGATCATCCTCTTATGAAACAAATTGGTCTCTTAGAGAGACACCATTCTCTTGTAGTCATTTATCCTTCCTCCTGGAACCTGCAAAAAAAATAATACTTCTTCTGCAATGGAATGTAAGATTATCAAAGGAGAGAGATGGCCAATCTCTCTAGTTATGATATTTACACACAAAACTAAGAATTTGTATTAATGAAACAAGTTCTTAAAAGAAAAATCAAAAGAATTTATACCTGATTTGGAATTAGTGTCTCAAGTTGATGTTTCTTCTTTTCAGCGATTTATTTCATTATTTGCCATTTCAAACTCTAATGATGGATTTCTCATTGTGTAAATCTTGTTGATATCTTTCCAACGATACTTGAATCATCAAAATCTGATTTTTTATGTGAAAGGTTGATTTGAACAATGAGGTTTTGCAGCTGTGGAATTGGACTTTAGCTGCGGAATGTCGACGGTTTCTGTAGCTAAAAATCTTGAATAAAAAGTTAGCCATTCATCTTTCATCATCAATTCAAAATTAATCAATACCTTCAGAAAAGTGAACAAATAACATATTCATTTCATTGATTCAAAATTATTATTTTTTTCTTGACATGCGGCGACTTAGTGATAACACACAACTTGACTTCCCTTTGACCGGGGTCTTTTCCATCGGATTGGATCAAATGAATAGGACACCATCCATGTACTGACATTTTCCCAGCTACCCATGTGGATCGTTTTGTCTCTCGACACTTATAACCTATAGAAGTAATAAAATGGCTGCGAAATTGCCAGTTAGCTGCGGAATTAGGCTGCTTTCTGTAGCTAAAAGACAACCAACCATCAATTTTGAAATTTAGCACGCAATCCTCTTACTTCTGTATGATCAATAGCAAGATCCATTGGTTCCAAGGCATAGTTCTCAAGGCCACTGATTAAAGGAATTTTAGAAACTGGATTCAGCCATTGCTAATTATTGATTTATTCAAACTACTTAAAACTAGAGCATATAATCCACCCTCGCTGTAAGCACATTTTGATAAAGATGAGCTTGATCGACGCTTTTCATGGGATTACGGGTTGACAGAGGTTGTTTTATTGCAGATTTTTTGGCTGAAAGTATGGTGAGACTACCAAGCATGTCATAATAAAGTTAAACACGTACAAAACTTGTCAATGGAGACAAAATCCATGAGTATCAACACCTGTGCCGATATTTTAGCAAGTAAAACGCCGAGTCATATGAATAGCTTTTAGATGGGTGCTTGGAGAAGTGCCGTATTTGATCATCTTACTGTCAAACAGGAAGTAGCGGAACAAGATTAGACGGGTGGCGGAAGACGTGTTTCCTCAAACAATCAAAGCGTGCCCTGTTTAAACTGTTCTTTGTTCATTTAATATATATATATATATATATATATATTTTCCACATATTCAATGACATGGTGGATGACCTGGAATCCAAGGAAATCAGATCTGAGCGGATTTCTCAAAGAAATCGAAATATGTCCGCAACTGTTAAAAAAAATCACTGTTTTTTTCTCACGCGGCAAACAAAAAGAGGCTTCATAGAACTGATAAATTATCTCAAACCACCACGAATTTCTTAAAACGGTTTCTGGGTTATCTAATTGACTCTACTGGCGAAAAAACCCATGTTTTATTTTTTCCAAATTCACCTTCTTTTGGCCAAATCATGCATCTGAAGTTTGAATTTTTTCTCTGTTTTACGTTTTTCCTGAGTTGTTGCATTCGACTTGTAAAATCAATTTCAGGAAAAATTTGTTTTCAGATGCAATCAACAGCAAATGAATTAGTCAGTTTTAGGGAGGGGACGCCGTAAAAATGTTTCCTATCATATTAAGCAAGTGTTGAGATCTATTCTAGCTGGAGCAGCTCAAAAATTTGTTTCAAATGCTTGCCAAAGAAACATATGGGAATCTTATAGTGGATTCAAATTTGATGCAAATCCGTGTGAGGTTGGAAAAGAGTTCAAGTTATGATCTTCATAGTAAAAAAACCATCCTGTTTTTTATTGGTCTTTGAAATAATATCATGTGGCAGGCCAAGACCAAAGTCATAGTCATTTCCGTGCCTCCGTATGAAGTACCAATACAATACTGAGTGCAAAAGAGAAACCCAACCCAATTTTAGCACTAACAGATAATCCATGCTTTTTCCAAAAGTATGGACAATCTAGTAGAGATGGCACTCCATAAAGGCCGTGAATTTCTCATAAATGTTAGCAGGCATCTCCATATAGGTATGTTCTCAGTTGGGATGTTCTGGCTGTATGAAGGATTTTCACTAACATTGGCCTGCTGCCGCTGATTACAAGAGTCAGGCAAATAACTAGAGGAGGCTTTTGCATATTTTATTATTATTTTTTTAAATGTTTTTGCAGGTTCGTTTTAAGGCCAAAACTTGAACATGGATGCAGATTTCTACTGAGGCCACAGTGAAAGCTAGGATTGAAGATAGCCATAGATTTTTTATTTTTATTTTATTTATTTTATTTATTATCTGAAATTGTAATTTTTTATAAGAAGGATTAATGATTTTCAATTTCAGGCAGCAAAGACTTCAATGAAAACATGCTAAAAATAGGACTTTGACTGAGGTCTTAAGCTGATTTTTTTTATCAATCTGGGCTAGGTGACTAGGATAGGATCCATGTCGGGACAATTCTGGAGATGCCCATGTGGTCGGTTTCTTCATTGGATGCCTGTAACCTATTAAACCTTGAAATCAGCTGCGGAATTCACAACTAGCTGCGGAATCAGGCTACATTCCGCAGCTAAGTTGCAAAACCTTATTAAAATAGGATACAGTGTTTTGAGGACCACTACAAACCATAACCAGTCAATCTTGGACAGTTGAACCTATCAAAGCAATTGGGTTTCATTTTATTTTTTTTTTTTTTTTTTTTTTTTTGAATCAATTGAAATGATGAAGTTTATTTTGTCTCCCTTTTTTTTTTTTAACATAACAATCCTTTTTCTGATCCTCCAGATCACACAAAGTGCAGGACTATAGCATACTCAAGAATTATTAATTTTTTTTTGAGATGTAGGAAATACGGTCTCCTAATTACACTTCCCCGGAAACGACGCCAAAATGTCTAGTCAATTTAATGTCTTAGATTGCTCTATATAAATTATCAATCCGGGTATCGTAAACTGATGAAGTGTGGTGCACCATATGTGCTTAGTTAACCTTTTTCTTACTTCGTTGTTTTATAGATTTTATTTTGTTTTGGGGTTTTGTTTTTGTTGATCTCCTAAAGTATCTAATGCAAATGAAAATCCTATTATAAGGTCTTAAGAATACTTTTAAAGGTCAAGTATGGATGTAGATTTCAAGACAAGGTTTATGTCCCTAATGGTAACTTCCAAAACTTAGCACTTCAAAAGATCTCAAATCATTGTCTATGCTGCTTGTCTAAATACAAAAATAAAAGTTAAGCTATTGCACTCAAACAAATAAAAAACTGCAAACTAATAAAAGTAAAATCAAATCACATCATTCATAGTTCGATTCTTCGCCAGTTAGTCTAGCTATGGCTTACGGAGATAATCGTCAATGACATGAGCAATTTGATATCTAATTGCAGAAAAGTAAAACTAAAATCAAATCACAAAATTCATAATCCGATTCTTCGCCAGTTAGTCTAACTATGGCTTTCAGAGATAATCGTCAATGACATGAGCAATCTGATATCTAATTGCAAAAAAGTAAAACTAAAATCAAATCACAACATTCATAATCCGATTCCTCGCCAGTAAGTCTAGCTATGGTTTTCGGAGATAATCATCAATGACATGAGCATCTGATATGTAATTGCAGAAAAGTAAAACTAAAATCAAATCACAACATTCATAATCCGATTCCTCGCCAGTTAGTCTAGCTATGGCTTTTGGAGATAATCGTCAATGATATGAGGAATTTGATATCTAAACTAACTGACAAAGCAAATAAATAAGACTGAAATCAAAGCATAACTGAAATTGAAAAGTTAAAAAAAACAAAGTCAGCAGAGAGGCAAATCTCATGTCACCATTTGATGCAAAAACATGTAAAGAAAAATTAATCTACAATCAACCGGTTGAACACACTTACATGAATTAAAATTGCATGAATGGAAAATCTAATCTATCAAACTTGAAAGCAATCAAATGACATAATGAAATCAAAGCAAAATTACAAAATGAAATCTACTCTACCTTACATTCTAATATGCTCCATGACATCTACTTCACATCTCCTTCCATGTTGAGAACATCAAAGCTTTATTCAAATTCTTCAAAATTACAAAGTACAACAAAGTTCTGCAAAGCTTTCCAAGGCCATCTCACAAGCTAACAAGCTTAAGAACTAACAAGCCAAGACTCACAAGCTAAGCGCTAAACTCTAAGCTAACAAATGAAGGAGAAAGATCTCCTATTTATACAAAAAGATGAGAAGCCATCTCATTAATGAGAGTCCATGAATCTCTCCCTCTACCTCTAGAGTCCTAATCAAAATAGGAACTGATAAGACACATGTCTTCTTAGAGTTTTAATACAATTAGGAGATGTGACACATATCCTCATGATCCCATGATTCTTTCTACTCAAATTCGAATTTGGCCTTAGAGTACCACATAAGGGTCTTCTAGAAGTCTCCTTTACCTACATATGTCAAAAATCTCAACCCACTTGTTAGGTATAAGCATATGCACATTATTTTCTAATTTTTAACCACAAATTCACTTAAAAAGGCTAAGAATTAATAAAGTTTGGAAAAACATAAATATGGCCCAGTGATAATGAAAGTGATGAATGTAATGACATAGTAGTGAAATAGAGGTGATATAATGGACATAATAGTGAAAGTGTAATGGAAATGAATGACATTTTCAAGGCCCAACATATGGCTACCAATTTGGTCCATCTATGCTCTCAATAGGGTCCATGGTCAAAAGGGATTCTGATAGGACTCATTTGGGGTCTCAATAACACTGATGGCCAATGACACTTAAATTATTCATCTGTGATCAAGCAACAACAATGGCCATCTCAACTATAAAAAGAGCTTATCTATGCTCTACACAACAACAAATCCAATGAGGTTAGCAATATAGCTCTTTTATTATTTTAACAACATCAGTGGTCAAAACAACTCAGCTTAGCTAACAACAATAATAGAATACATGAACTTACTCACCAATAGTTCCCTAATCAATTCAAGCACGTCCTGACTGCAATACTTGAGAGGTCATCCTAAAGATCTAGCAGGAATTTTTGGAGACCAAGAATTTTTGGAAATTTTGGTAATCTTGGTTAAAGGCAGTTAAGCAGCAAGATTTTGGGTACCACACCAGGTTTTATTATGGTTCTAAATCTATTTCTACCATCAAAAACATAATTCAAGTATCAAATTTTTGAGAAAAAAAATAAAAAAAATTGATTCCTGCTGCTTTTAACCATCCTGTGAAATTGACACCTATTCACAACTCTATAGAGAAGGCCAAAATTTCTGAGCAAATGTTGTGGACCTTTCAAGCTACAAGTTCTAGTTACCTAATAAACATGAAATTAAGCGAGCGCACTAAGTTTTACCAGATCAAATTAAAATAATAAGAGAAAAAGAACATTTGGTCTCTTCCAAGATTTTCAACCTTTAACTAATATGATTCCAAAGAAGGTTTCATTTTCATGGGTAAGTTACAGGTCTTCCTACTTCCATTAGTGTTAGGTTGTGCAATTTACCTAGCTTGGAGCTTTAGAGGATTC
Organism: Pinus tabuliformis; assembly: GCA_031772625.1. NCBI lineage: Eukaryota > Viridiplantae > Streptophyta > Pinopsida > Pinales > Pinaceae > Pinus > Pinus tabuliformis. Next base: position 1,685,579,743 of record CM062816.1, on the reverse strand, counting down.
ACTGACAGGACCACTTATACATAGTCACATCGGGTTCTGCTGCAATTTGATTTTGGATCATTTGCTTTCATGTGGAGAATCCTCCTCTCCACTTCAAGAGAACCTTTCATAGAGACTGGGCCTTAAAATTTTAAAGCCCAATCTTAATAACTTGAGCTTGTTCTTAATTACATCTGTACCATAGAGTCCAGGGTCCGCGTTTTATACTATCCATTTAAAATGTTCATAATGGCAGAAAAGTTCCTAATCTAGATTAAGAAAATGGTCTAATCATAATCATACGGGTTAAACTCAAAGGCTGTGCAAGGGAAATAAAAGCATATGATCAGACCAAGAAGTGGGCATGCTTCAAGAAGTGAAACAGAGGTGAAACATATATGAAATAATGAAAGAACTGTTGGTACTATTTTTTTTTTTTTTTCTCTCAAAAGATACATGCAAAATACATGCCTGTCATACTAAAAATTGTGAGGCCTGCCATGAAGAGCAGAAGCTGAATTCTTCCATTCTGTATATCCATTCTGGGGAACGTTTAGTTCCCACCTACTGAATTTCCTCAAATCTCACTGCCCAAGAACAGGAATCAGTTAACTCATTGAAAACTAAAAGACCCAACAAACCCAAAACGTTTGGCAAGCTCAAACGCTAAGGCAAATGAATAAAAAATGGTGACACCAAGCATGACAACCGTCTGGGGAGAAAACCAATTCAATAGGGCATTGGTGTTGACTGTGTTTCTTGGTTGTGGATACCCTTTTAGCACCTTGGAACCAAAGAGAGTTCACTTTTCAAGGCATTCTAACAGAAGGGTGAGCTCGTTTGAAAGTGAAAGTCATGGCAACGAGACTAAGAAAGGAATCTTTTACCGAAGTATTTGGGACAAGGTTTGATCTAGGAATTTATTTATTTATTTTTTTTTTTTTTTTTTGGTGTAAGGTTATATTGTTTTCATTTATTCATATTTATATAAGTATGGCAATGTTTGATTTTATATATAATTTAAGAAATAATAAGTACGGTGGCGTTAGGTTTTATGTATGAGTTGATTTTAGAGGTTATTAAAAAGTAGTAAAGTTATATAGATTAAATGTCTAATACATCTTAATATATGTTGATAGCTATTAAAATATTGATGTGTCATTTAATTTATGAGCTGTTTAATTTATGTTGAGAATTTGTAAAGCTGTGTTTAATCTATGTTGAGAATTTGTAAAGCTGTGATAGAAGTGGAGGTGTGAAACACACTACATAAGTTTTGAAATAGAAATTTTTTTTAGAAATACTTGATTTCATTGATTAGATTGTGTATATGACAAAGAATATTTTCATATTATTAAATGTAGACCATCCATAAGTTTATATTTTTTAAAGAAAAGAAATTCTAGAAGCCATATTCCGAAACAAATCATGCCTATTCGCCTAAATATACGATTTTATTGAAAATAGTTTGGACCATTAGCATCCATATATAGCTTTACAATGGAGCTAATAATTTATGCCGAAAATGTGTCACAATCTAAAGAATGAAGTCAGTTCTATTTTACATACGAGGGTGGCTTTTAATTCTGTTGATAGTAGATTATCATTATTCTTATTAAAAATAAAGTAGATTTTTCCATTCGAATAGTAGGATTATCTTTTAGATAGTATAATTGTCATTCTTCATAGAGGAAGTCATAGTAACAAATCTCGAGTTTAAGAAGTAAACAACTATGAAGCATGGGAATTCAGATTAGGATGTGTTGAAATACCCTATATGTCACGTTAATGATTATTCTATGGGTGGTGGAATCTTCTAGTGAAAACATAGATTGAATACCATGGACTTCTGTAAGGCTTATTGTGATAATTGCTTTTAATGATCTTAAATTAAATGAGAAGATCAATTCGTAGAGAAATTTGGATTTTAGAATGGAAGCTTATTTAGTCAATGAAAGACCTATGAAAATATTAGAATACACTTTTACCCTTATTCTAGTGTTGAATAAAAATGCCGTGAAAAATAATGTGTCTCTAGCTTTGGATAAAAGGACCCTCAAATTTCTTCGCAACTTTTGTGGTCACTGGCCACTTGTGAAAGGAGTAGGCATATTTAGAAATGTGGTGCCATTTAGAAGGGAAATACTAATAGCAGTAGGGCAAAGGCAATTATTCCATTTGTTTATTTATTTCTCATATTGTGAGCTGCAATATATATTATGAAATTGTTTTAGTACTAGTAACAATGATTAAATATAAAATAAATTGAACCTTTGACATTTAGAGGACATTTCTCTCAATAAGTATGAAAATCATGCTTGGAACAGTGTTTGAAGTTTGGAGTCTTTTATTTTTAAGTTAACTAATTTGTTTGGAAGATGAAAAACCAGCAACTTGGAAGAGTGGGACTTTTAGATTCACTGAGGTATTAAAGAAATTATATGCTTGAAACTTATACTAGCGCCTTCTAATGGAATTGATAGTGCACTAATCCGTTGCTTATGTTTCGGTTTTGGTACCACCTTATAGCATATCCGGGTTCAAATGCTATTTTTACATGGTGGACAGTTGAATCTGTTTCAACTCTAATTGTTATCAAGGGGTTTCACAAGGTTGTCACATGAGCATCTGTGATGCCCATTTTGACTTAGATGGCTACCCATACTAAGGCTCTATTTTGCAGTTCCATGTTATTATTTATGAACATTATGTAATATTGATGCATTTGGTTGGACACGTGGGACTACTTAGGTTTGATTTTGATGATGAAAATGTTTGATGTATGACCTAATGTATGATGTACTTGGTGATGATTTATATAGTGCATGACTTATCAGAGCTATAGTTGCTTCATGTATGGCTTAAGTGGATATGATTTATCTAATAAGTAACGTAATGAAATTATGATTTGTTTCCAATATGAACTACAAAATTGGCATGTGGATACTAGACTTAACAATGTGATGATTATACGTCTTGTTGTTATACGAATGCATGAATGAGAGCTAAACCGCAAGCGGAAGAACTATATGATAGCTGAGATCTACTCTTCCATTAAGGGAAGGTCAAGACATCCCATGGGGAATGTATAATGTACATTACTCTACTACATTTGGTATCTACTTGATATGCACTCTTATGACAAGAGTAAAATGCAAATGACAGGTGGCAAGACAACCTGACTAGATTATTCGATGGCAAGTCCAACCAGCTCTGTAGTGTGGTCCATATTAGGGCATTGACCCTAGTTCTTAAGGAGGGGTGGAGGCATTTCCCATAGTGTATCCTCCGAAACCTGGAATCGTGGGAGGGAAATGGTGGACATGCTCCCCTAGACATGTGATGATGATTGCCAGTTGCCTGCTGGGGAAGTTAGGTCGATATAGTCGACGCTTCCACCATGTCAGTTTTATCAGTGGTTAGTATGGCTGTTACCACTGATAAAGTAGTAGAGGGCGGATAGGGTGGGAACAGAAGTAGGTCAGGATGGATAGGAGGATATAAATCAGTTGGAGACTCTTGATGGGAAGTAATGTCATTGTTTGACTTATCAAATTGTACTGCTATAACACTCTCCATTTTTTTATGCCTTTGAACTCCTTGTATCTTTTCATTCTAACTTCGGGACGAAGTTTTTTAAAGGAGGGGTGTATGTAATGCCCCACTTAAATCTTATCATGCAAATTCTATTAATGTTTACATTACCTGAAAATATTGAGAAATATTGGTGAATACTTTCATTTTGGAAACTATAAATTTATTTACTAATATAAAATTCATTATTTATATTCTTCCCAACTTGCCTTCTCAAATTGAATCTTAGGTAGGATATGGTCTCCTTCCATTATCATCTCACATTCCCCAATGTACTTTCACATTTACTTGGGAGAATACATGGTCCTCTCCAACTAATTATCAATATATATATTCATCTCACATCCCCCAATGTACTCTCACATTTACTTGGGAGAAGACATGGTCCTGTCCAACTAATTATCACACACACACACACACACACACACACACACACACATATATATATATATATTCATCTCACATTTACTTGGGAGAAGACATGGTCCTCATCTCACATTTCCAAATGTATTCTCAGATTACTAGGGAGAAGAGAAGTCAACTGTAAGGATGAAAGGGAAATTAATGACATTAATGAGAGGTGGTTAAGTTGGAGAAGAGAGGAAGGGCATAAAAGGGGAAGGGGGAAGGGAGAAATGGGGATGCTGGGTCTTGCTTGGATTTTGGGGGTTGGCTGTGATTTTAGTTTGCTGTGATTTTTTGGAGACCTTAGGAATCTGTGGAGGTTTCTTGGGTTGTTGAGAGGAGGGAAATATTGTTCATCTTGGTCTGGATCATTCATCTTAGACACACACACTACATCTGGTTGGACTTGGGCTCGGAGGGTTAAGGAACTTGTGGAGGTTTCTTGGGCTAGGAATTATTTCCTAGTTGGCTGGGAGGTAAATCCAGTTGGGTTAGTCAAGAGGAGCGTTCAGCAGGGGCAGCAGATCAAAGGCATCTTCACCAGCCACCAGTATAGGTATTCCTCTATATATTACTCATGTAAATTTATTAAAATGAAATGTTCACTATAAGTTATAAGGATTAAAATGTAATTGGTAAAATTTTCATTGTTTAAAAGTCTTGTAAGAAAGTAAATTATTGCCTCTTATTGCATTTAAATTTTAGAGAAATAGATCTGTTAGAAGACCCTAGGATAGGGCTCTTACACACATCACTACCATCTTTCACCACCTATGCCACCACGTCGTATTGGGGTCCACCTGTGTTGTTCCACTACTTGTTAGTCAAGTTAGTTGTTTGTTTGCAACTTGAACTTTGTGAGCTCAAACCGATGAGATGCGTATGTGCTTTAGAAAATGGTTGATATCATGGGGGATGGGGTCCCTTCCTAGTTTTGGTATGGAATTGGGGGGGGGGGGGGGGAATTAATCACTTGCTACTAAATCATTAGTGTAAACCTTGGTGGTTTCCACCGCAAGGGAGTACCTTTTATTAATACTCAAATGGAATTAACCCCATCCCATCATAAGTCTATCCAAGAGCCTAATTTGATGGTGCTCGACCTTCTTGGCAGGGAAATACTGATCCAACCCACATCTTAAGTGGTTGCCTGAATGCAACCCCATATGCTTGGATAGATCGATGAGGTTTGGATATATGGTAAAGTTCTAGACACCATGGAACCTTAATCATTTGGAACCATGGCTAGACTATTTCACTTGAAGTGCATGTTTCTTCTTGTTCCTTGTGAGTTAGGATAGGTACTTGTAGGAAAATTTTCTTCAAACATAGGTTTCTAGGTTGCACATCCATTACCCAACAAGCAAACTAGACTACCAACACTCATTAAGAAATAGAGAAATAAATGACATAATAGCCTTAACGCACTGCTAATATACTCAACATGATCCACTTGAACTTGACATCAATGACAACACTTGAAATCAATATGCCGACACACTCAACAATCTCCCCCATTTGCATTGACGGCAACAAAACTATAAATTATTGCTCATTAATAGATTTGGGCTTGACTTCCCCTGTCAAGCACTCCCCCTGCTAGGCTATTATCCTCCCAGGCTGTTTTTTGCTCACTTTATCTATGTTTTCTCACTCTACCCAATTAATACTACTTTTCTCCAATTTATTCTCCAGTGTTTGCTCATTCTCCCCCTTTGACATCAATGGAAAAGGGTTATTTCTGCTCAAAACTGCATTCTCTACTCATTCTCCGCTTTCCTACTTGTTCTCTAAATATTGATACCAAATCTTTTGTTACTATACCAATATGCTACCACATCAAAGGTTGGTTTGAAAACAAAAGCTTTCCCCTCTAATACCAATTGACTAAGCTATATTTTTGTTGCTATACAAATGAACTAATGCACAGTAATGGTTGTTCCAAGAGCCATATGATTTGATATGACATGTTTGTCACGCTAATTCATCCACTTATATAAATTGAAATGATTCAAATGGTATAAGGTAAGCAAGGTTTGAGTGATACAATTTACATGAGATAAGAATATGAGGTAATCAAACTTTTCATTTCGTCATCGCTCGTGGAAAAATAACTCCCCTTGAACACACACTACTAATTATCTTGTAGCTCCGCTTGAGCTTATTCTATTTTCTTCTATCTGAGCTCCTAACATATAACTATTCCTGACAATATTGAAGATATACCTTCTTTATTTTTGCTTGTTTGATATTCTTGCGAACATCTCTTTACTTTAGTTCACTTGGGCCTTGTGTTGATTTCATTGTTCAAGTCACTAGCTCATATTAGAATAGTTGGTTCATATATATTACTCTTTCATTTCCATTTCCTTGATGGCCTCCTCCATTTATTGCTTCTTCTGAGGTTTTACCTACATCTGAGATCCTCCTACCAAGACTATGTCCAATTTTATTTCATGCAACATTATTATTTGAAACCTAAATTGTCTTGGGCTTTCATCTTGTACTTTTGTTCACATATCTTCTAGATGTTATGATTTCTCCAACAAAACATTCTTGTTGTTCATTTTCCTTCTCAATTATATGCCATATATTCTTCCTCCATTAAAAAAATAGACTACATGTTGTCATGACCACTCTTATTCCTTAACAAATCTTGTTGTAACATTTATTATTGTTTTTGTATGCATTGTCTTATGGTCTTGGTTATTTTTCTCACTAATGGGGAAAACTCTTCTATCTTTGGCAGTGCACCTTATGAATACTACATGGTGTGACAGACTACATTTGTGTATTACTCCCTTCATTGAGAATGTTAAGGAGATATTACTTTCAATATTCACTGACTATCTCTACTTCCTTTCAATGCATATGCAGTGTCTGGAGTCCCGATTTCTCTTGTCACTAATTTTCCATAGTCTTCCTTCCTTGTTTTACATCCTTTAGAATTAAATGTGACTTTGTGTCATATATCAACCATTTGGATTACACTTAGAAAATTGTTCTTTAAGCCGTCAACAAGAAGGACATCTTTAGCTTTTCCTTTTTCATTATCAAGGCTAACTAATCCATTGCCCATTATTCTAGATGATGTATTGTCTCCAAGAATGATACTTCCACCTTTGATTTCCTTTAGAAAGAGAAATCTACCCTTTTTTCATGTCATATGATGAGAGAAACCATTGTCTATATATCATTGGTTATCTGTATCTTGAGCACACAAAGCTAAAGTACACTTCTCTTGTGCCCCTTGCTCCCTTCTCCAAATCTTCTTACTCTGATTTTTGGTGATGACATTTGCTTATGTTTTCTTCTCCCTAACCTGAGTAGGTTCTTTCTGATTGATTTGCAATAGACTCTATAAAATTACTTCTGCAATATTTTGTCTTGTGCCCAAAATGTTACATATGTAACACTAAACATGATCTAAGAAGGGGGTAGAATAATTGTGATTTCTTATGGCATTCTTATCATACCTTCTAGATTTTTTCTCACATACTCATTCTTTGATATCTTAGATGATATCTTACTTTTTTTCATAGTATTCTAATTTCTTGCATGATGTATACAATCTATTGCTTTATGGCCAAATATATTACAAGAAAAACAATGCCCCATAGAAAAAATTTGATACCTAGGAGCAAACGACCTTTGAGGAAAAATTCTTCTAATTCTTTATTGATTGTCTTTTTGAGGGGGACGTGACTCCTGCTAAATTTTCACTTCATTTTTGTAGTTGTTCAAATTGTTGTTATTAACCTTCCTTTGTTGTTGTCTTATTCTATACTAATAGGATTTAGTTGACTTTGTTGTAGATAATCATTACCTTCCTTCCTACTGTTTGTGTGGCTGGTTTGATCATTTCTCTATTGATTCGTGGCCGTATTTTTCACTCAATTTGACTAATTGTTGATTCCTTCAAGCATGTTAAGATAGGTATTAGACTCTTATGTCTTTGATTTTCTTGGAATTGACTCTTCTTTGACATCCTCATGATAGCCTATGCCTATTTTAATGCATAGGGATATTTGGATGCTGAGTTGATTATCTAACATTTTAGAACTCCTTCCAAACTTCGATTAATCATTTACCTTCTTAAGATCATTCCTCAAGGATACAATCTCAATTTATAGTTTCTTACAATGATATTCTCTTAGTTTCTATTAATCTTTCATCACTCCCTCCACTCTTTTAGATTCTTCTAGCCAGGTCTTTAGGATAACAATTGTTTTCCTTAATTCATCAAAGACACGTTCCTTGTTGTCATAGTCCTGCAACATTTGCTTATTTTTTTGGTTTTTCATTGTAAGCCTCTTAATCTTTTCTAAAGCAGAGATGAGTTTTCTTCTTAAATGTGTCTTCTCATCAATATCTTCCTCTTTTGAATTTGATCTTTCTAATTCAGTGTATTGAGCCCCCATTGTCATGAGTGGAGATTCTTTTACAATGTTATAGATGCATATATCTTCAGATGAGCTACTTCTTTATTTTTCATGCTCATAGGTTTTTCTATCAAAGTCATGTTCTTCTCTATCACTACCTATAGAGCCTCATGAATGCTTCATTTTGACAATATGCCTTACCAATTTTTCCTCTCTTTGACCATCATCATCAACTCAAAAGGCATCAAACTACAATGTTTTTGGCATGGTAAGGTATTTAATTGTCTTATATTTCATATTTAAGAATGTTCCTTATTATTCAATTAATGTTTGTATTAGCTACCGAATTCATAAAATTATGCAATTAATCTATGTTTTTGTAGCCAACTCCAAGGTTTACCAGGATCTGAGGTGCCAGCTAAGAAGAAAAAGATATGGACAGGTGGAGATTGATCCCTTCAATGATTCCCTCCTATCCATCCAAACTAGATCATCAAAGGATTGTTCGATTGCATGGTCAAAGGGTGAAAGTCAACGTGTTGTTGAACAGGCGAGCGAGAGTCCGAAAATCTTATGCTTCATGATTTGCTTTGCCAAATAGAAAATCATGAGAAAATGATATTTTGATACCTGTTAGAAGCTAAGTTTAGAAGTTTGTTAGCTAATGGTAGGCATAAAAGCCTCGAACAATTATTTGACATGAGCTTTTATAAATACCGTGCAACAAAACATGAATAGAGGTTGAATTTGATGTATGCGACAATGATGTTTTAAAAACTCCATTTTCCTATTAATGAAGAATGAAGCTTGATGCATAACTGACTGTGTGATTAGAGTTTCATGACCGCCTATTTGTGGAGGGCCCCTGCAAATAGTGAAGGTTTTGCATTTCTATATTTCCTTTTTATCATTTATTTCAGTTATTTATATGCTCTATAATCATTTTGCAACATTGATTTTAATTAAATAGCAATAGCAATATTTCACTAATGATGATAATTGTAGCATAGACACCTTTCATAGATTTATTTACAACTTTCATTTCAAAAGCATTTCATAGATTTCTTTACAATTTCATTTCAGAGTGTTTCATTTCAGAACATGAGTGATTTCCTTACAATTTTGTTTCAAAGTATTTCATTTTAAAGCATGAGTGATTCCTTTGTAGTTTTGTTTAGAGCATTTCATTTCAAAAGCATTTTATTTCAAAGCATGAGTGATTGATAATGAGAAGATGTATGGTTTTCATTTTAACTAGAGGTCAATTTCATTTTATTTTTTATGCAAAGGATTGTTAGAACATTAGATGAATACTTCTACTTTTAGAGATTAAATTTGTGTTGCAATAGATTAGTTAAGTTTTTCTTAATTCAATAAGACAGTGTAAATTTGCTTTAGTTTCATTTTACAAGTGTAAAGAGCATTTTTTATTTCATTAGAAAGGAGTGAGTAGGAATGTAATTGAGATTGAATATGTTAATTTCATTTTCTTTAAAGAGTAAAATAGGAACACAAAACATCCTTAGAAATAATTTTCAATAACTCAATCATACACATTAACAATCTGAAGAGTTCTAGCATATATAGTGCACTTTCGCTTCAAAAGTTTACCAACCCCGGTCGATAATTTATGTAACAATTTAAGACAATTAAATTGACAAACATTTTGGTGCCGTTGTCGAAGAAGTGTAAATGGGCGTATTTGTCTTTCATAATTAAAAACAAAAACATGATATGCATATGGAAAGAGATTCTAGAGGCAAATTTGTAGGTAGAGGTAAGAGTTTAATTCCAAAAACATCACTCACCCCACCACGACCTCGTAGTGCCCCACCAACCATTTAAATAACCATTGCAAAGTAATTGGAATGCACCAATGCCTTGGAAATATTTGCCACAACGTTGGTCACAAGGATGGAAAAATCCTTACAGAAAATACCCTCAATATCCACAATTTCAATAGTCATATCCCATTTTTCCTCCACAATATTATCCTCAGCCTATTCAACAAACTCAACCCCATAATTTGAATCCAAAAATTTCATTACCATGTCCTCAAAGACCAAACCAATTACCTACCCAACCACTTCCAAATTCGAATAATAATAAAAACTAACAACTTGTTTACAATACAGAAGGACAAAATTTCCAAGCTTACATGATAACTCCACTACAACTAAACAATTTCCAACTTAGATCTAGTAGAGTATTGGAGAAAAAATCCTCGTCAGTTGTTATTCAGGAAAGTGAAAAGATATATGAAGAAGAGAAATCTCTTAATGAAAAGGAAAAAACTCAAAAACACGTTATTCCAACACATCCAAATAACTCAACTCCTATTATGCAACAACCTTCAGTATCTATTTCAAAACCACCTTTTCCCAAGAGATTGAAAATTGACGGAGTAGAAAAACATATTTTATTGCCTGATTATGATATGTTAGATGAATTGAAGAATGTTTTCATAAAGTTCCTTTGCTACAAGCCGTTAAGGAAATACCAATTTTTACAAAGACAATTAGAGAGTTGAGCATAAAGAAACCAAGAAGAAAAAGAAAAGAAGTCAAAAGAATACAACTAGTTGGGAAAATTGCAGATATCATGATGGGTAAAAAAACAATTCAAAAATATCTTGATCTAGGAAGTCCCATTGTGAAGACACACATCAATGGTGTAGAGGATCCCAAATAAATTGATTGATCTAGGAGCAACTATAAACATCATGAGTACACAAACTATGAATAAACTAAAACTTCCTAATCTTCAATATACACCTACATTGTTACAATTAATAGACATATCTGTAATCAAACCTGATGGTGTATTAGAATATATACATGTATCCTTAGATTCTTGGGAATATCGTGTTGATTTCATGATTTTAACACTTAAGAATAACTTAGGAGGACATCCATTGATTTTAGGAAGACCATGGTTGGCTACAACTGATGCTTTCATAAGTTGTAGATCTGGTGACATGCTTATCTCTGATGGAAATTTAACAAAGAAACTCAAACTATATCCACTTGCAAGAACAACAATAGAATTTGAAATGAAGAATGGTTAGACGATGACATTGATCTAAGACCAATATTTTCTACTTCACAAATAGATGAGGAAGATCAAATTTTGAATTTAATGGAAAATAATGAGTCTTTATCATATTGTGAATCAAGTAAGAGTTTTCAAGAACAATGCAATATTGAATATTTATCATCTCGTCAACTATCCTTGCATTCTATGGAAAAATTTGGCAATTCCACAATTGAAATCTTTCGAGGAAAAACTTTGAATATCAATAATAATTTGGAATAATTTCAAAAGAAATAACTAATAAATATGTTACAAGAACATTCCTCCACTTATGCATGGGAATATATTGACATGAAGGGAATTGAGCCTAGTATTTGTATACATCATATTTACACTGAAGAAAATTCCAGACCAATTCGAAAACCTCAAAGAAGAATGAATCCAAATCTAAGGGAAATTGTTAAAGCGGAACTACAAAAATTGTTGAATGTAAATTATCAATCCAATATCAGACAGTTAGTGGGTTTCACCCTTAGTAATTGTTCCTAAGAAGAATGGAAAATGGAGAGTATGCATTGACTATAGAGAATTGAATAAAGCCACTTTAAAAGATCATTTTCCAATTCCTTTTATAGATCAAGTTTTAGATACATTGGTAGGAAAGAAATAATTTTAATTCTTGGATGGTTTTAGCGGGTATAATCAAATCCAAGTAGTCCCAGAAGACGCATATAAACCTACCTTTACCTATCCATGGGGAACTTATGCTTATCAAGTACTTTCTTCTGGATTATGTAATGCACCTGCAATATTCCAAAGAGTAGTAATAGGCATTTTTTCTGATCTAATTCATTATTGTGTGGAAGTATATATGGACGATTTTATAGTTTATGGAAATTATTTTGAAGAATGTCTTAAAATTTTGGAAAATTGTCTCATTATATGTAAAGAGGCAAATCTCTCATTAAGCCATGAAAAATGTTTTATGATGTTTACTGAGGGAATTGTTTTAGGACACCATATTTTAGGAAATGGAATTAGAGTTGACACATCTAAAGTAGAAGTTATTTCTAAATTATCAATTCCAACTTGTCAACGAGATGTTAGAAGTTTCTTGGTTTCACTGGTTACTATAAAAGATTCATAGAAAACTTTACAAAAATTGCATCCCCACTTTTCAAACTGCTCACAAAAGACTGTGAATTCAATTGGAATTTTGATTGCCAAAAATCCTTTGAAACATTAAAGGAGAAAATCTCTAAAGCACCCATTCTTAGAGGACTGAACTAGAAACTACAGTTTCACATTTCAATTGATGCTTCTTCAGACACATCTTTAGGAGTTGTACTATGAAAAAAGGATTTAACTCCTTATGCCATTTATTACACTAGTAAAAATTTGACTCCTGCAGAGTTAAATTACACTGTAACAACAAAGGAGTTTTTAGTTGTCGTCCATGCCATCAATAAATTCGAACATTACATTACTGGCTACGAAAATTTTATACATACAGATCATTATGCAATTAGGTACAATTAGGTACTTAATGAATAAACCTATCACTAAGGGCAAAATTATAAGATGGTTGTTTTTGTTGCAAGAGTTTAACATCACTATTTTGGATCGACCCGGGTGTTGGAGCCTCAAATTTCTGCTGCTCCATCATGGGGGATAACCACCCAGTTCAGACCTTAAAGACAACTCCTTCTCCGTTTGAAGTGGTGACTCCGACTAGGGATGATGGGACCAGTTTCCCAGAGTGGGTTTGAAAATCAGTGTGGTTTTCAAGTGATTGCAATAAGAATAATGATAACTAAATGACCTATTCTAGCATGAAAATCTCTAGCTAACTAAATCTAATATAAACCCAAGTATTCTATGTGATATGCAATCTAAAAATATATATGTTTGACATGTGATAATAAATATCATTCACACATTAAACATAGATGAAAACATGTAAAGATAATTTCTTTGACTAAATAGTTAGTCAAAGAAATGTATAAACAATATCTCATATATCAATGATCATATATGAAAATAAATACTTTCAGCTAGGCATCATACAATAATGCAATTAACACATAACAGAAAGAAAATTTTCCATATATAATTCATGAAAACGAAATGTCATCACTAATATAACAAAAAATGACTAATCATACAAGATAAAAGTACCATATGTGTGGAGTCGTGCTTATTTAATTAGTGACATAGATAAACTCTTTTCTTCAAATCAAATTATTCTCCAAGTATACAATAGTGCATCAACAAAGGAAAGTAGTTTGATATTCAAAAGAAATGACCATGTTCTATAATTTCATCAAGGAATTCACAAACTTACAGAAGTGCATCCTTTGCAAATGTTTTTGATAAAATTATGGGCCCTTCTCTAAATGCATGAGAAGGGTATAAATACTATCTAACTAAAGTTCAAAAATAGATTATACAAAATATTTGAGGAGGTTTCAAACAACCTTCCTCTTAACTAGAAACTAACTCTAAAAATAAAAGTGATTTGATGAGCAGAGGTTATAAAGATGACTTGCTGTCTGCCAGCTTCTCCTTTAGATCGCATATATTGGACATCGGTTTCACTTGAGGAGGTGCCCCAAACTACGTTCTGACCTATCCTGTGAAGATAACATCTGTGAGAGGTGGCAGCATCCTTTGCGTTGAATGGAGTGAACAATTGAGCGTCATTATTTGGCTGTGAGGTTTGACAAGGAATTGCCAATATGCCTCCCAGTCAGTCTTTGATAACTTTGTGATTGCTTCCCTTTGGGTTTTCACCTTTGCCTTCCAGTTTTTATCCAAGTCATTCAAATTTGGCAGCGTCTTTGGATTACCTTCTTTCATCAAGTTGGTAGTGTGCAAAGTGTAATTTACTACTTTTACTATGTTCTTTGCCACTCTTGCTGCTCTTTCCACTGCTAATTCAACCTACTTGATCCGCGCATCCCAATCTGTAAATAAAATGTCCTTATGTGTCTCCTCAATCTCGGGCATATTAGCTCTCCTTCCTTCTTCAGTTTCTTGCCATTCAATGAATTCAGAGATCTTTGTATTTAAATCATTAAATTCAGTTCTTTGATCAATCGCCTTATCCGTTAACTGATCACTGGTAATAAGATAAGGAGTGCCATGTGACATTCTCTAGAAAAATATATCTTGTTGTTTTTGTTAGAAAAATACTATATATGACAGAGAAATGCAAGACATATAATATGCAGAAAAACAAAAACACATAAAACCAGAGAGACACAGATATACGTGGTTCACCTAGTTTGGGCTACATCCACCCCGAACAGCCAGTCCTTCCTTTCTATTATCCAGCAAAATGAATAGACACAACCTACAGCAGATCTGCTATAATATCCTCTGTTTTCTCTCACAGTCTCACATCTCTGTTTCTCACTCTGAGAATACACATATATTCCACAGCCTCAATACAATACCCTCATACAAAGAGAGGGGTTTCCTTCTAGGGAAAAAAACCCTAAACTAAACAGAAATTCTACCATCAGATCACCCGCCTAATGAACAACCCAAATTGACTAGAAATTATTATACTTTTTACAAGGACAAGTCCCCCCCCCGTGCCCCCCCGCATGGACATGTGTACAATATTCCTAGGGTATACATCTGACTGAAACAAATACCTCTAAATTAGGATGATAATCATGCTCCACACCCAACAATCTCCCACATGGAGAATGATTGTAGCAACTCCACGACTGCTTCATTTGCTGGACAATGACTCCTCTTTGGACCTAGCTGTTTCTCATCTTCATCGTCATCCTTGAAGACCAATTGAAACTGAGCATATTCTTAGTTTCTCCCAGGTTACAACTTTTGTTAGCACATCTGCAGGATTATGGCCAGTGTGTATCTTTTCCAGCTTCAACTCTCCATCTTCCAACACTGATCGTATGAAGTGGTACTTGAGCTGTATGTGTTTAGTCCTGGAATGAAATGCTGAGATCTTTTCAAGATGAATGGCACTTTGGCTATTACTGTATAACGTGCCCATATCATGCTTCTTACCCAATTCATCCATAAACCTTTGTAACCAAATCATTTCTTTACTAGCCTCTGTAGTAGCAACATACTCTGCTTCTGTTGTTGAAAGTGCAACAACACTTTGGATTTTTGAAACCAAACTGAAAGTTGTTCCACCTACAGTAAATACATATCCTGTAGTGCTCCTCCTATTATCTCTGTCACCTACCATATCTGCATCAACATATCCCTATAGAGAAATGTTTGAACCACCAAAGCATAATGCTTGATTTGCGGTACCTCTCAAACATCTGAGAATCCATTTCACTGCCATCCAATGTTCTTTTCCTGGATTGTTCATGTACCTGCTTACAACTCCCACTGCATGTGCAATATCAGGCCTTGTGCAGATCATTGCATACATTAAGCTTCCAACTGTTGATGCATATGGAACTTTAGACATATAATCCATGTCGTATTGGGTCTTTGGGAACATCTCCTTACTAAATTTGAAATGGCTAGCAAAAGGTGTGCTAACTGGTTTTGCATTGTGCATATTAAATCTTTTCAACACCTTTTGTATGTAGTACTCATTCTGAGACAATGTTAATTTGCGATTTTCCTGTCTCTAGTTATTCTCATACCAAGGATTTGTTTTGCAGCTCCCAAATCCTTCATTGCAAATGAATTTGCCAATTTTATTTTGAGCACATTTATTTCCTGCGTGTTAGACCCTGCAACAAGCATGCCATCTACATACAATAACAATATAATATAGCTGCCATCATTTTGCTTTTTTAGATAAACACAATGATCAGAGTGACATCTAGTATAACCTTGTTCAGACATAAACCTGTCAAATTTTAGATACCACTGCCTTGGAGCCTGTTTTAAGCCATACAAGCTCTTGTTCAATCTGCACACTAGTTTTTCCTTCCCTTTTACCTCATATCCTTGTGGCTGCTGCATATATATCTCTTCATCCAAATCCCCATGGAGAAAGGTTGTCTTTACATCTAACTGCTCAAGATGAAAATCTTCAACTGCTACTAGACTTAAAATAGATCCTATTTGAAGTCATTTTAACAACAGGAGAAAATATTTCATCAAAATCAATACCTTTCTTCTGTGCAAACCCCTCCACCACAAGTATAGCTTTGTACCTCTATTTTCCTCCATCTTCTTCCTTCAGCCTGTAAACCCATTTATTTTGCAATGTAGTTCTACCTGCAGGCAACCTGACTAAGTCCCAAGTCTGGTTATGCATTAAGGAGTCCATCTCTTCTTCCATGGCCAGCTCCCACTTCTTCCTACTTTCAACCTGCATTGCTTCTTCATAACATTCGGGTTCACCAGAATCAGTCAGCAATAAATAATATAATGAAGGAGAGTATCATTCAGGGGGTATACTTATCCTGGTAGATCTTCTAACACCACTTTCAGGTGTTTGGGGTGCCTATTGCTATTGTGGTGGTTGCTGTTGTTGTGGTTGTTGATTATTATTATTTTTGTGCACCTTTACTTTTTTAGTGATCTCATTAAGAACTGTGCATTCCTTGTTTTCTTTTTCCTGTTTCTTTTCCTGCAACTGATTCTTATACAAGACCTTTTCATTGAATATTACATCTCTGCTCCTAATGATTTGGTGATTTTCATAATCATATAAGCGATAGCCAAAATAATTAACACCCTATCCAATAAAGGTACATTTCTTTGATTTTGCCTCAAGCTTTGTTCTATTTTCTTTATTAATATGGACAAAGGCCTCACAACCAAAAGGCTTTAAAAAGGAGTAGTTTACCTTTTTACTTGTCCATGCTTCCTCTGGAATACCACCATCCAAGGAACTTGAAGGCCCTCTGTTTATTAGATAAACAACAGTATCTACAACATCTACCCAAAATTGTAAAGGCAATCCTGCATGTAATCTCATGCACCTTGCACGCTCCATGATTGTTCTGTTCATCCTTTCTGACACAATTTTCTTGTGGTGTTCTTGGAACTGTCTTCTCTCTGTGAATTCCATGCTCTGAACAGTCCCTATCAAACTCTTTGCTGCAATATTCACCTCCATTGTCTGATATGAGACACTTCAATTTCTTTCATGTCTCAATCTCAACCAAAGCTTTCCATTTCTTGAAAGTATCAAATACATCAGATTTATTCTGAATACAATAAATCCAAGTTTTTCTAGTTGCATCATCAATAATAGTAACATAATAACGAGAGCCACCGAGAGATGATACTTGAGCAAGTCCCCATACAACTGTATGCACAAGCTCTAATTTTTCACTCTTCTTTTCTTTCCCAGCTCTGAGAAATCTGACTCTCTTCTGTTTTCCATAAATACAATTCTCACAGATGTCCAAATCAACATTCTTCAAACCCAACAAGAAATTCCTTGAGTGAAGAATCTTCATCCCCTTCTCACTCATGTGTCCGAGCCTATGATGCCATAATGCTGCATCTGCTCCTTTGGAAGTTAAAGCATTAACAGAGTTAAAAATACCATTGCATAAATACAATGTACCAATCTTTTTGCCTTTTAATATTACCAAGGCTCCTTTGGTGACCTTCCAAGATTTATCTGTGAAAGTTGTCACACAACCTTCACAGCCTAACTACCCTGTTGAAATCAGATTTTTCTTCAGATCTGGAACACGCCTTACCTCCTTTAGTAGCCATTTGTTTCCATTCTAATGTTTTACAAGAACCTTACCCATTCCAACAATTTTACAAGGTTTATCATCACCCAAATGGACTTGTCCAAAATTTCCTTGAACATAGTCATGAAAATATTTCTTATCAGGTGTGGCATGGAATGAGGCCCTTGAATCTACCACCCAGGAATCAGTAATATTTTCGAAAGAAAGAATCAAAGCATATTGTAACACCTCACCTATCACATTTCTTTCATGATTGTTTTCTTGCTATGCATCTCCTTCTTTTCCCTCCCGAGATCTACAATATTTCTTTAGGTGTCCTTTCTTTCCACATTTCCAGCACACTATCCCTGATTTGGACTTGGATCTGCCTTTCCTTGATTTACTGCGATATCCTGAGCTCTTTCCTCTCTCCATTCTTCTCCCCCTAGACTCTGCACTCACAGCATTACCCGATGTCTCATCGGAGCTTTTCCGTCACATTTCCTCACTAAGGATAGCACCAACAACATCATCAAACTTTAAAGTACTAGATCTAGAAACAAAGTTACTAATGGCCATTACTAAACCATTCCAACTTTCTGGCAATGAGCATAAGAAAAACAGAGCTCTAACTTCATCATCAAAGTTTACCCCTACATAACTTAACTAACTTGTAACTGTATTAAAATCATTTAAATGGTCTACAACAGATCCACCTTCTGACATCTTCATATTAAATAACCGTTTCATAAGAAATACCTTGTATGAGGCCGAGGGTTTTTCATATAGTTTTGCCAACACCTGAATCAAACCCTTTGTCATTGTTTCCTTTGAAATGTTGAAGGCGACTGATGCTACGAGGCACAATCATACTATTACGAGTGCCTTTCCATTGAGAATGTTCCATTCTTCATCTGTCATAGCCGTCGGCTTCTTTGTTTTTCCGCTCAGTGGTAGGTACAAATCTTTCTAATACAAATAACCTTCCATCTGCATCTTCCACAGCGGGAAGTTTTGGCCATTAAATTTCTCGACCCTAAACTTACCATCTTCCACCATTTCTCCCACTCGAATGAGAAACCCTTCTTTCCTGCGAGTTTATTAGCCAAATAGACCTTCGGCTCTGATACCAGTTGTTAGAAAAATACTTTATATGATAGAGAAATGCAAGACATATAATATGCAGAAAAACACAAACACATAAAATCAGAGAGACACGGATATACATGGTTCACCCAGTTTGGGCTACCTGCACCCTGAATAGCCAGTCCTTCCTTTCTATTATCCAGCAAAATGAAGAGACATATCCTACAACAGATCCACTGCAATATCCTCTCTTTTCTATCACAGTCTCACATCTCTATTTCTCGCTCTGAGAATACACATATATTCCACAGCCTCAATACAATACCCTCATACAAAGAGAGGGGTTTCCTTCTAGGGCACAAAACCCTAAACTAGACATAAATTCTACCGTTAGATCATCCACCTAATGAATGGCCCAGATTGACTAGAAATTACTATACTTTTACAAGGCAATTTTACATCTGTTTTTAGCTTCGGGGGCGCTGCCCCCGAAACTCCCACCGGGGGACTGCTAGCCCCTGGACCCCCTAGCCGGGGGGGAATACCCCCCCCGAACCCCTGCGGGGGGGGGGACAAGTCCCCCCCACGCCTCCCCTCGCATGGAGGGGTGTACAATCTTCCTAGGGTATACATCCGACTGAAACAAAGACCTCTAAATTAGGATGATAATCATGCTCCACACCCAATAGTTTTGATAGAAGGGAATTTAGTTCTAATGCCTCTTTGATGAATTCATCAATGGTAGGGACATATTTATATTTTTCCATGGCTTCTTGCAATTCTTGGATTTGCATGTTCTTCGCAGAGATGTCTACTTCATGGCTTATCTTTAATACCTCCATATTCTATTGCAATTGGGCTACTTGTTCACACTTTCCTTCTCAATTTCAAGTTGTTGCTCGAGCTACGCTATCTTTTATTCCCTTTCCCTTAACAAAATAGATACCTCAGTGGACTTATCCATGGTGGAAGTTGCATAGCCCTGTAAACTGTGAAAGTCTGGTCAAATTTTCAGCCGGATTGGAAGGAATATCCTTCCACACTATGTCCATTGTATCATTCTCTCGTGGGATCTCGGGTGTTTCCACTCTCCTTCTTTTCCTTTGTCTTCTTACTACATCCTTATGCAGTGGGTTGTAGAACACATCTAAAGGAGGAATTTCAGTCACCTTTAGGATAATTGCCGATGGGAGTTGAGGAAGAACATAACAATTGTGGGGGCATCTCGGGCGATGTTGCATGACCAAGGCCAACCATTTCATTTGTGGGTTGAGGCATGCAACACAACAGTCTATTTTCAAAATAGAAGCCCGCATCGCATTCTTGGGATGAAGAGAGTAGAGGAAGCTTTCTCCAGGAAGAGACCAGATGTGGGTCACTTCAGGATCTTTGGCACATCGGTATATTTCCACGTGACCAAGGATGCCCGGAAGAAACTTGAGCTGAAAACTAAGTTGGGAATACTTGTGGGGTACACTAATACACTGCATAACTATTGGGTGTACTTGCCTACCAGTTGGAGGACTGCAGTTCGCAGAGATCTCAAGTTTGATGAGAAAAAGGCCATGGGAGTTTCCCTTGAGAAGGAGCTCCAACTACAGGTTGTGGAGGAAGTTTTGGTTCCTAAGGAGGAGGAGCCTCAAACTGATGCGGAGTAGCCGCATGCAGAGGTTTCGACAGTGGAGGCATCCACTCAAGCAGAGTCTTCTAGAGAGGGATGGAAGCACACGAGAGAAGCTGAAAAATTGTTTTCAGATGCAAGAGAGAATGTGGGAGAACCATCTTCTCAACGCAGACAAAGGAGGTCACCTGATAGGTACACTAGATACATGGCCATTGTTGGGGAATGTGTTGAGACCGGGCCATCTTCCTTTGAGGAAGTAGTGCAGCAGCCGATTTGGGTTGATGCTATGGTGGAGGAGTATGACTCCATAGTTCAGAATAGTGTTTGGGATGTGGTTCCAAGACCAAAGAACAAGTCAATTGTGAGTTCATGTTGGCTTTACAAGGTAAAGCAAGCTGCTGATGGTAGTGTGGAGAAACATGAGGCAAGATTTGTTTCCCGTGGTTTCTCACAGGTCGAGGGGATCGACTATGATGAGACTTTTGCTCCTACAACAAGGTACTCATCTATCAGATCGATGTTGGTAATATCAGCACAGATGGGTTGGAAGATCCATCAGATGGATGTGAAGACCGCTTCTCTTAATGACAAGATTGAGGAAGAGGTGTACATAGAGCAACCAGAAGGTTTTGAGACCTTCGATCATGAGTCGCCTGTGTGCTGACTCAAGAGAGCTTTGTACGGGCTGAAGCAAGCACCTCGTGCTTGGTACACTAAGATCGACAACTACTTCACTGGGTTGGGCTTCACAAGAGTGAAGCGGATGCGAACCTGTACCACATCATGGTAGAAGGTAAGTAGTTGTCATTGTTCTTTATGTTGATGATCTCATATTGACAGGTGATGATACGTTGATCATGTCTTGCAAGGAGGACCTTTCAAGGGAATTCGAGATGAAAGACATGGGTCTCATGCATTACTTCCTTGGCATGGAAGTGTGGCAGAAGGATGGGGATTTGTTTGTGTCTCAAGGCAAGTATGCCAATGAGATACTTAGGAGATTCCACATGGAGAAGTTCAAGCCCATGCAGACTCCTCTAGTAGGTAACTGGAGGAAGGAGGATTCTACTTCAGGAGAAGTAGTAGAGGCTACTATTTATCAACAACTTGTGGGTTCACTGATGTACTTAGTGAACACGCGACCAAATTTGTGCTATGCAGTGAACCAGTTAAGTGAAGCTATGGTTTAGCCTACCAAGTTGTTTTGGAAGGCCACTAAGCATGTTTTGAGATACCTCAGAGGCACATCTCAGTGTGGATTATGGTACAGACAGATAGAGGGAGTGAAGCTACAGGGCTTTACAGATGCAAATTGGGCAGGAATTCCATCAGATTGGAAGAGCACATCAGGAGGAATTTTCAACGTTGGTTCAGCTACAGTTTCTTGGTACAATAGGAAATAGAGGTCAGTTGCACTCAGCTTAGCAGAGGCTGGATACATGGCTGCAAGTCAAGCAACATGTGAGGCCATTTGGATGCAGAAAATTCTAGTTGGTTTGTTTGATTAGAGGATGGATCCAATTGTGATCTATTATGATAATCAGAGTTGTATCAAACTCTATGAAAATCCAGTATTTCATGACAAGTCCAAGCACATCGACATTCAGTATCATCATCTTAGAGACTGTGTGGCGAGAAGGATCATGTTGTTGCCGTATATTTCAACCGAGGAGCAAGATGCTGACATTTTGACTAAGGCATTGTCAAAGTGTAAATTCGAGTTCCATAGAGCCAGGATCGGGGTGGCAGATAATCCCTTTCTTATTGAGAGAGTGTGTTGAAATGTGGCAACAAGAATATTCCAATTTTAATTTGTCCTTAAGTTAAAATTGAGAATTAAAATTCGAATTTAGTCTCACCAACTGTTTGAAAAATAATTAATTAATTCATCTTGAGTTAATTAGTTGGAGAAATTCAAACATGATGTCTTTGTGAAGTCATGCAACAATTATCCCTTTGATTGAGGAAGTTATCCCTTAATTAAGGAGATAAGAATGAGTTGTATTTGAGTTGTAATTAGTTAGCTCAGTTAACTGAGTTAAGTCCAGTTAAATTAGTTCCAAACAGTTTTAGGAACTAATTGCGAGTTCAGTCAGTTAATCCATGCATGCATGAAACTAGTGTACTCTAGATAACTGAATATTCTCTCATAAATAACTCATGCATGTCAGTTCAGACAAAGACCTAGTTGAGATTAAAGGCAGGGAAAATGTATTATCAGTTGCAAGAATTTTCCTATAAGAAAATCTCTTGCATGTAGAAGGAATTCATTCCTTGAGATTTTCACAGTTTTACAGTGTGTTGGAGCAGTGTGTGAGATCAGTGTCACACAAGGTTATAGCTGGAACACCCAGGGAAAACAACGCAAGGAAATAGGAGGCTTGGAGGACGGAGGGAAAGGCATATGAGTTGTCTAGTCTGTCTATGAGCAACAGAGTGAGAGATTGTATTGAGAGCTGGATAGCTGTGAGAGCTAAAGCTTTGTGTAATCTTGAGCTATTTCCACTTGTATGATAATACAGATAGCGGGGTTTTTAGCTAAGGTTTTCCCTAGAGTATTCTTCTGTGTTTCATATGTATTGATTCTTCTTCTCTGTTATATGTGTTCTGTTTTATCTTGCTCAAATCGATTAAGCTTCCGCAAGTTTGATTGTAGAAGTAGATTAAGTGTTTTGATTTAGTCTATTGCATAATTAGGTTAATGTACAACGAGAATTTCTACAACAATGGTTGTAGACTTGTCATCAACTCTTAACAAATGCAATGGGATTGTTTCGAGCCTCTGACTTCTGAATTCCTGAAACTTTTCAAAATCATCAGGATTTAAATTTTCCTTTGCCCAATCGAATGCTTGTTCGAATGATTCAACAGATTGTAAAAGATCTTCAGAATCATTAGCTTCATGGTTGAAGGGCTTGATCTTTACTGCAGTAGTAATATTGTGTGCTATCTTGTCTAGGTCAAATTTCCTCTTTGGCAGAGTATGGAGCCTGAGGCTCTCTAGGCTTAGTAATTCCTTGTTTGCATGGTTGAAATTTTCCAACGAAAAAGAACCACACCGGATGGGAAAGGATGGCCACAATGACTTTTTGTTATCTTTTAGGGTCTTGGTTAAGCCTTTTCCCACAGTCTGGTGGGCTATTTCTCTTGCTAATAACTTGTCATAAACATACAAAGGGAGTACATGTTGTAGCGGCTTCTTTAGAAAACCCGAGGGCTTTCTTATTAAAAATAAACTGATGCAATGGTAAAATAACACCATGGAATATTTTATAAAAATGGGGTATATAATGGGATTCCCACATTTGTTTATGTCTGAGATGAATGGGGTAGAGGTCTTGCAAAGTCCGTTTCCAACCCATGATTGGAAACTTAGTACAGAAACAGATGGCATCCATGATATATGCACTGAAATAAAATGGAGGAAGGTTCTCTGTGGAGGTGGATCTCTTCTGACGATACTCGAAAATGGCAGTGGCTAGATTATCAGATAGGATAGTGGCCCAATTCGTTATATGAGAATTGACACATGAATCTATCAAAGGGACCCATTCTATAGAGAAATTGGTATTATTAGGTAATCCTTAT
This sequence comes from Pinus tabuliformis, assembly GCA_031772625.1. NCBI lineage: Eukaryota > Viridiplantae > Streptophyta > Pinopsida > Pinales > Pinaceae > Pinus > Pinus tabuliformis. The sequence goes on along the minus strand of CM062816.1, from coordinate 1,685,555,405 downwards.
ATCCTACATAACATAGAAGCTACATAGTTATGGGGATTTTCTAAAGAAGCAATGGGGCACATAGCCGTCCTATCACATTTGAATTTGTTCTCTAGAAATCTCTAGCCTTGAATCATATTGAAGGGTTCCTCATTATTCTTTACGAATTTGGCTAGGCATGATTTGTCATATATATCTTAAGGGTTAGGAATATGATACATTTGCTTTAAATATTCAACTTTGAATGACCCCATTAGCTCCATCTTTGAGTTCCTGAATTGTCTATCTTCAATACTGAGATTTTCCACCACCCATCTAATCATATCAGTCAGTTGTTGCCTTTGTGACAGTAATTTTGGGCCACTTATCTTCAAGCCTGTTATATATGACTTCCCTATGTCGTCACTCCTCCATCGGCACTGCAAACTGTATCAACAAATATGGGCGACATCTCGAATACGTCATACTCTGAAATGCTCTACTTCTTCTGCTTTTGCATCACCTTCCATAATGACATTTCTTTTGAAGCTTGCCTAAAACAAAAGAGATATATCATCACACACAATATAGGGAAAATAAGGCTGAGAGCTCTTTGAAATGACTTTGAAATGTGGGAAGATTTTGAATGAGATTTCAGTGTTAACTAGCCATAACTTGAAAACATCAATTCCTCTCCTCGAGCTGCTAAACATTAATTACTGTGTAAAAGCACTCATTATTACATTAAAACTTAGTAAATTCCCCACACTTCATGCTTTATTTGGGCATCGCAACTTTCAAACATTGTAATATAGCGTTTCCTGGAGATAATGCGAAATGCGATTGCGAAAATCACAATATTGCATTTTGCAAATTCTTAAGGGGTGACACAATGGCACGCTTTATTAATTTACGAATTGTGAAGTGCATTCGTGTGTTCATAAAGTGTTCCGATAGGAAAGTCACAGCGGGGACCTATCGCATATTGCATTTCAGGATTTTCGATGGAATGTTAACAATTGTTTACATGGAAAACTGCAAAATGCAATTTGCGATATAGGTTCTAAGCCTGGGTTGTATTCTAAGGTTTTAAGGCAATTTGTAGAGTTAGCATTTATTTTCAAAGGCTAAAAATTTAAAAGGGTCCCCATTTATATGTCAAATATTAACTATTACTCGTATAAATGGGGGGGTTGTTACATAGTACAACAATTGGCGATTCACTTGGGAGAACCAACTATCTCTGATTGATCTTTTGAAATTTCTAAAACTTTAAAAATTAGAAGAGTTATAGGGATAATAATTACATGAGTTATAAACTAAACAATATTTCTTTGAAATCATAATCACTCACTCAATCTATCTATTCAACTACTTTACTCTTGTAGTGATAAAAATACAAATGTTTGCATCAGTCAATACTAAGATTTAAAGAGATATAACAAGTGTCTTCTATAGATTAGTTTTTGTTGTTTACTCATTTATCATAGATAGAGCCTCTGCTACCAACAGGCGTTCATAGCCTCGGTAGGGTTATCTTTTAACCAACAATGATTCATTGTCCCATCCAAAGCAATTTTCAAAATTCAAAATGATATTCATTTGCTTTCTTTCTCATTTGGACCTTGTTTTTTCCTTTCATGTAATTTTTCTTTTCAAGTTCTTAAAAGTCAATGTATAGACTTGGTAACCCCATAATGAAAATGCCATTCACTGGGTGTAACTAAACTAAACAAGTTGGCTCTTGATGAGACCCCTTGTCCTTTGATTGATTAGATCATTGGCTATTACCCTATTTTGATATGCAGTTTTGGTAATATCAGTTTAATTATTCCCCTATGATCATGGTAAACAAGCTCGTAATGAGACTTATTATCTTTTACGTTTTGTATATTTTAGAATTACACTCGGAAAAAAGAAAATTTTATCAAATGGGGTGAATCATTATCCCTTTTAAGACTTTTGGATGATAATAATAGGGTTTTGAGATACTCATCTGTAGAAAGTCCTTACCAGGTTAAAGATTCTTTTCTTGACTGATAACAAAGCAACTATACTTTTATAAAGATAAGAGCTTGTTCGTAGAATAAGTGTTTTAGTAAGGTCAAGCTTTTCCAAATAAATAAGGTTCACTTTGATACTCAAATGCTCTAATTATTTCTTTAACTTTTCCTACTTATAGAAGCGAAAGATCAAAATATTATCAGAGACTTTATTTTGAGAAGCCAAAAGTAAATACTACCTAACCTTTATTTTGCTAGGAATGTTAAAGACAATATGATACAAAATTAGAAGAGATCATCTTCTAGGAAAATTATTTTTTCAAAATTTTCCCATTAACGGGCAAGGAATCAATTCTACCTGACCAATCTTGTAAAAGAAATGTTGATGGACCAATTTTCTCAATGACTTGGAATGAGCCAAGCCACAATCTTTGGATTTTGGTATGCTTACCTGTTTCCTCATGTGCTTTGTCCCATTTCAAAACTAGATCACCTACTTCAAAATTTTATGACTGACAGAGGTTGTATCAAAAGAGGCTTTGACTAATTGTTGATGATGGGAATGCGTAGCTTTGGATTTTTCTCTTTCTTCTTCAAGCTTAAGGATCTGAAATTGTCTTGCTTGAAGAGAAGAGGAAGGATTTTCATTAATAAATTGCACTAGGGAGAGAGATGGGATTGCTATGTTTGTGGGGATAATTGCTTATTTTCCATAAACTAAAGCAAAAAGAGAACTGATTGAGGCCTTTTGTGTTATTCTATCTGCCCAAAGAGCAAATGTCAATGCTTTGTACCGATTCCTATGATTTTGGTCTATAGTCCGCTTGATGATTTTGATAAGGTTTTTGTTTGTTGATTCAGCTAATCCATTACCTTGTGGATAATAGTTGGTTGAATACTTCAATTTGAAACCTCTTTTTAAAGAAAATTCTACCATAGTATTTCCAGAAAAAATAAGATGCATTATCAAACATTAAAGCTGTGGTAAGCCAAACCTAGTGATTATGTACTGATCAACAAAGTTTGTAATACTTTTTGTATTAGCTACCTTTAGTAGGACAACTTCTACCCATTTTGTGAAATAATCAGTAGCTGTACAGATGTTGCTTGGAAGAGTTAGGAACAATCTCACCAATTATATCTAATCCCCATTGTTCAAATGGTTGTTGGATATTCACTGGTTGCAACGAGAATGCTTGTTTCTTTTCTCTTCTAGCTGCAGTTTGACAAGTTTTGCATTTTCTTGCATAGTCATGCGCATCCTTAAATAGTGTTGGCCAATAATAACCTGCATGCAAGATTTTGTGAGCTATGGTGTTTCCTCTGAAATGACCTCCAATTGGTCCATCATGTAACTCTTGCATAGCCTTTTCAGCTTCAGGTTTTCTAGGCATCTTAATAATATTGAATCATATTTTTTTCTAAATAATACATCATCAATTAATTCATATTGATTTGATTTCAACCTTAAAGCACGTTTTGTTTTATAATTGAGATGTGTAGGAGCATATCCATTCTTTAAATAAAACTTCAAATCAACATACTGTGATTGTGCATTGTTGAAGCTTACCTCCGATATTTGCACTTCAATACCTTGGTCTTCTTCTGTTGATAAGTGGGAAGCTCCAGTTAGCATCCTGCAAAAACATTGTCCTCTAACAATTTTAGCTGGCTGTATTTCTGCATCGTACTCTTGAAGTGCAAAGACCCAATTGGATCTTTTCTCCCCCACTTCTCTTTGAATCAATAATTGCTTTATTGCAGGGTAAGGTACTACTATTTTTGTATGAGGTTTGAGGAGAAAAGATCTGAAATGTTTCAAGGTTTTAAAGACAACAAAAGCATGTTTCTCAACAACTGAGTAGTTTAGCTCGACACCCTGTAAATTGGAACTAAAAAAAGAGATAGGTGCTTCGATGTTTTGATCGTCCAACTGTGTTAAAATTGTTGTATATGATGTATCAGATGAAAATGTGTTTAGAAATTTCACCTGTAGAACAAACCGATATATGCAATGTCCTAAAGCATAATACTTGTTCTACTTCTACAAAACATTAAGTGGAAGCATAATCGAATTCATGAGCAACACCAAGTAGAAACATGCATAACTGATCAAGAGAAATCAATCACACATAACACATATAATATCACTAGGGAAAGCACCAGCATAAAACCCCAACACTGTATTATCAATCAAGTGGAAATCCTCTTCAACATACAAAAAGAATCAGCTCAATAGCTATCCTGCTCTCTCTGTACTCTGATGATCTTCAATCAGAAGATGAAAATCATGGACTACCTAGGCCTCAATATATAGGCCACAAGTCCTCCAATCTCCTATAATAGATCCTTCTCCATGCAAGGAATACTTACTAGAAATATCCAAGCATCTGATAGTACACTGTCCCACATCTGATCTCAACTGGGTCTCTGACAGAACTGACATGCAACAGTTATCCATGAGTGAATCCTCAGTTATCTAAAATAATAGTTGTCACATGCATCCAAGCATTAACAAACTATATTTTATTGTTTTAACAACTTGTTAAAATAATATAACTGGACTTGACTAGTTAGAACTAAGTCAATTGATTCTCTCATTATAGAACTCATACTTATTTCCTCAATCAGTGGAGGAAATTAAGGATAAATTCCTCAATTAGTGGGACAACTCATGTGCATGCTCACAAAGACTTCAAATTTGAATTTCCTTAACTAATTAACTCAACTGAATTAATTAATTAATATTTCCAACAACTGTTAAGACCAAAATTAATTTTACTTCCTATAGATAGACTAGGGACTGCTATAAATAGGAAGGGACCCAAAAATGCTATTTTTAGAACTTTCTATTTTTAGCAGTTTCACCTCTCACCCAATGTGGCCAATGACCTCACTGGCCAAACTACTATTTTTAGACATGCTATTTTTAGCAGGTCTATTTTTAGCACATTCTAAATTTAACATTTCTTGTTGCACATTTTTCAACAATGTGTACAATACAAAAGGTTTAAGAAAGTCTGGAGTTGTTAAAGAAGGAGCATTGATAATGGATTTTTTTATTAACTCAAATGACTCTCTTTCATCTTTACCCCATTTGAAGACTGCATTCTTTCTTATCATTGATTGAAGGGGTAGAACAATCTGTGAGAAATCTGGAACAAATCTTTTTACAAAATTAATCTGGCCTAGGAATGATTGCATGGTCTTTTTATTATGTGGGAGAGGAATCTTTTCAATTTCTTGGATTCTATCAAGATCAATATAAATTCCTTTCTTGGACACTATGAATCCGAGGAGTTTGCCTTCTGCCAAAGCAAAGTATGACTTTTTGGGATTTAGAGAAATGCCATATTTCTTGCATCTTTAAAAAATATGCTTTAGGTCATTCAAGTGATTGTTTATGTTCCTAGAGTAGACTGTGATGTCATCTAGGTAAATAACAATTTATTTATTAATCAGACCTTTAAAAGCAATATCCATGGCACGTTGAAATGTGGCACCTGCATTGATAAGTCCAAAAGAAATCTTCTGATAAGCATATGTCCCCACTTGGTACTGATTGTTGTCTTCAATCTATCATCTAGATGTACAAGAATCTGTTTGTATCCTGAAAAACCATCTAAAAAAGACATTAACTCAGAACCTGCAACTGATTGCAATATTTGCTCCATGGTAGGCAAAGGAAAGTTATCCTTTTGACAAGCTATGTTTAAGTTCCTAAAATCAATACAAATCCTAACATCTCCATTTTTTTTTCCTGACAGGAACCATATTTGATACCCATTTTGAGCATCTAACAGAAAGATTATCTTTTCTTTTAGAAGTTTGTTCAACTCATATTTGATTTGACTTTCAAGGTTTGGATGAATCTTTCTGAGCTTCTGTTGAACTGGTTTCTCATTAGAGGTCATCGATATAGTATGTTGAATTACAGAGGTATCATAGGTCTTGAGATCTGAATAATCCCAGGCAAAGACACCTTTATATGTTTTCAACAACTTAATGAATGACATCCTTTCTTCGGATGATAAACCAAGACCTAGGTTGACATTTTGAGGTTTTTCAGTTGTACCTAGGTTTACCACTTCAAATCTCAAAGTAGAACTCTGAGTCTTGGAGTTGGTAATCTTCTTAAATCTGTCTTTCAAATTATAGAGATCTTCCATTTTGACTACAAAGTTCAGAATTGGGTTTTGATATTGTTTATAGTTGATTTGCAAGTCATGTTCATGTTCATCTATTATTTGTTCTTCATAAGATCCTTTTGATGTAAGGAAATTGATTATATCAACATCATTATTAAACACTCTCCAATTTGTCACATTATCAGGGATGGATGGTCTAAAAACTAACTCTATAGAAAATCTATCTGGACTAAATTCCTCTAGAGGTATAAGCTTAGATGCTACATTGGCAAGTAAGTCAGCACTTGCATTTTGTAATCTGGGGACTGAAGAAATGTTGAAAGCAGTAAAGTGAGAAGTAAGGTTCTGGCCTAGGGATTGATAATATTTGAGATGCCCAGACACACAATGGATTGTGTTTCTTACCTATTTAATGACTATTTCAGAGTCTCCATATACTTGCAAATACTTGACATTAAGGCCAATGGCTTTGTACAACCCTTGAATCAATGCTTCATATTCTGCAGTATTGCTAATGCATTGGAATTCAAGCCCATAGGCTAACATGGTTTTCTCTCCTTGCAGGCTGATTAAGATACATCTTGCACTTGCACCATCTTCAGATTTGGAACCATCAAAATAAAGAGTCCAAAATAACGAATTATCTACAAGCTTATCAACTACATCTATACACTTAGAAGCATATGTTTGTGAAAAAATTTCTATCTGAGATACTACAACATTATCCAAAAAGGGAGATCTTTGAGCATTAAAGGATCCCAAGAATGACTCAGCTGAGTAATTTTCAATGATGTTATTGGTGAAAGCTATAGGTTCATTGCTTCCCTCGAGATCAGTGACTGTGTACTTCATGAATTTCTCACAGTCTACTCTGATTTGGTTAGGTTTACCATTGTGTGGCAACCACATGTGAGACCAATCAGTTGCAAAGTATCTATGTAACTTTTCAAACCAATCCCTACTTAGAATTAAACCATAAAATTTAGGGATATCAACCACTAGAATATTGATTATTTGTGAAACTTTTGGATTAGAGGAAAGCCTGGTTGAAACTATATCATTTCTCCAAGTACCTCTACTTTCGTTCTGTCGAGTTGAACTATGTGTACAACATATTTTTGAGGTGTAATATTCAATTTGGTGCACACAGTCCTTGGCATAATATTTGAAGAGGCCCCTGAACCAACAAGGAAATTATGGACATTTCTGTTAAAAATATCATAAGTAGGAAGAAATGGAGGTGTATGAGAAATAGACCTATCACCTATCAGAACTAGATACGTGGGATTTACTCTGTTTGAAGATGAGGGAGGCTTTCCCATATCATAAGCAACTTGAGTGACTACATCAAACGGTAAGGGAGCTCCAGGAACTGCTTTTAACTCTCTAAGTAAGATTTTTTGTTGTTGCTTGAGTTTAGTGAGTTCATGTAATGAAATATTTTCTCTTGTCTTTTTCATATCTTTGACTATGTTATATTCCATTGTATCTAAGATTACTAAAGTTTTAAAAGCGGTTGGAGGATTTAATGGAATAGAATCAGTTTGAGTAGTCTTAGATTTCTTACTTACTTTCTTCTCCTTTGTAGGAGTAGTAACTTTTTGTTTTTGAATTGTTGTAGATGTATCAGGAGAGTTTTTAATTCTTGTAGTTACTGGCATAGCTTGTGCTTCCTCTTCAGTTGGAAGAATGAAGTCCCACATTCCATTTAACTCAACTTCTTCTTCAGTTTCGACTTCTTCTTCGGTTGGTGAGTCTTCTTCTGGTTCTTGATCAGATTCAGCATTTGAAATAGTATTTGGTGGCTCAGATGTAGAAGAAGGATTTCTCTTAAATGAGAAAAAAAGGTTTCTTAGGAGCAGATGACTCTGCAACTTGTTTCTTGATTTCGACCATTTCATTTGACATGGTTTTTAACACCTTCTGAAGGCCTTCAAGGTCGAAAGGGTCCTTTCGAGCTTTCTTTTTTGAATCTTCCTTGAATGTTACTTTCTTTGATTTCCTTTCTTCTATCTGTGACCTCTTTTCTAAGGAAATAATTATTCTTTATACAGATAGATATTCTTTCATGTTTTCTACAAGGGTAGCCTTATTGGCTCTATCTAAAAAAATTGTGATATTAGAAGGAAGGGATATGTACCACTCTATTTGTCCATCTACTGCAGGTTTAGAGGCAGCTGGGATTTTGAACAATTTGAAGTCTTTGATCCTTTTGCCTGAATTTGTTTTTAGGTTGGAAAGATCATTGATTAAAGATGTTATAGTCCTATCATCACCAAATTTTTCAAGAAATATATCTTCAAAAGTATCACAATTTCTTATTGAGCTTGCTGGAAGGGAAAAATATCAAGATCTGTAGATCCTTGGAAAATATAAGGAAAATGTCTGATTACAACATCTTCATGTTCAACTCCATTGAGATTCATGGCTAACATAAACTTATTTATATTTTCATCAACAGGAAGACCATCATCAAGATTATACTTAGGTAACCATTTTTCTGGGTTTGCCGGGAGAGCATTTGGATTTACAACCAGTACATCATTAGGGTTTGGGCAATGTTGAGCAGGTTGATTGGCCATAACTTGCTTTGGGGATTGGGAAAACGTGAAGACTAGCCTAGAAGTAGATATGGGTGGTGAATAACTTACTACTAGATTAGTACTACTAGTAGCAGTACTAGCTGAAGAAATGGATAGTTGAGAAGAGGTGGATTGAGTGGAAGTGAATGGTGAAGTAAATTGAGGGAAAAGTGAAGTGACCTCGCTGGTATCTTAGTCAGATCTTTATGTGGCAAATTTCTTACGTCGTGAATGAATGGGGAACTCAAAAGGAGTTACTCCGAGCCTTTCACTTTGCAATCGAGTTAATACACCAGTTTCTCGTAATAAGGAAGTGATGCTTTCTTCAGAGGCTTTGAGTTTCTCGGGTTTCTCGGGTTTCTTGGCAGAAAAGGATATCTATTCCAATTTCTGTATCAAAGAGTGAACTTCGAGAGACTCGGGAGTGTAATCTAAAGAAGGTGGTTGTCTTAATACTTCAGGAGACGAGGGAGATGTTTCTACAACTTCAGATTTTTGATCCGGAGATTTTGAACGAGATCTAGAAGAAGTAGAAGTTGTGGAGGGGTTTTGACTCTTATGAATGTTTTTCAATTGATCTTTAGATTTATATGCCATTCATAGTCGGATGGCCCTCCTTCTAGTGCCAAAATGTTGAAGCCTCAGATTTCTACTGCTCCAACATGGGGGATAACCACCTAGTCTAGACCTTAAAGACAACTCCTTTTCCGTTTGAAGTGGTGGCTCCGACTGGGGATGATGGGACCAGTTTCCCAGAGTGGGTTTGAAAATGAGAGTGGGTGGTTTTCAAGCGATTTCAATAAGAATAATGATAACTAAATGACCTATTCTAGCATGCAAATATCTAGCTAACTTAATCTAATATAAACCTAGGTATTTTGTGTGATATGCGATCTAAAAAGATATATGTTTGACATGTGATAATAAAGATCATTCATGCATTAAATAGAGATGAAAAAATGTAAAGATAATTTCTTTGACTAAATAGTTAGTCAAAGAAATGTATAAACTATATTTCATATATCAATGATCATATATGAAAATAAATACTTTCAGCTAGGTATCATACAGTAGTGCAATTAACACATAACAGAAAGAACATATTCCATATATAATTCATGAAAATGAAATGTTATCACTAATATAATAAAACATGACTAATCATACAAGATAAAAGTACCATATGTGTGGAGTCCTGCTCATTTAACTAGTGACGTAGATCAACTCCTTTCTTCAAATCAAATTATTCTCCAAGTATACAGTAGTGCGTCAACAAAGGAAAGTAGTTTGATATTCAAAATAAATGACCATGTTCCATAATTTGATCAAGGCATTCACAAACTTACAGAAGTGCATTCTTTGCAAATGTTTTTGATAAAATTCTAGACCCTTCTCTAAAAGCATGAGAAGGGTATAAATAATATCTAACTAAAGTTAAAAAATAGATTATACAAAATATTCGAGGAGGTTTCAAACAACCTTCCTCTTAACTAGCAACTAATTCTAAAAATATAAGTGATTTGATGAGCAGAGGTTATAAAGATGACTTACTGTCTACCAGCTTCTCCCTTAGATCACATATATCCGACATCGATTTCACTTGAGGAGGAGCCCCAAACTGCATTTTGACCTGTCTTGCTAAGATAACATCTCTGAGAGGTGGCAGAATCCTTTGTGTGAATGGAGTGAACAATTGAGCGTCATTATTTGGCTGTGAACCTGTTTCATTGGAGAAGGAATTCATGTTAGCGAGAAAAATGGAAAGCAAAATTATGGCAACTAGGAAGCCTACCACTCACAACTATAAAGATGGAAGTGTTGTTTCCCCTAGTCTTCCACAACCTACAAGGTTGACACCAAAACAATTGGAAGAAAAAAGAGAAAAAGGGATTTGTTACAGTTGTGATAGCAAATACACTAAAGGTCATAAGTGTCCTGAGAAAAAATTATTCTACATAGATTGTGAAGAGGAGGAAGAAAAGGAACAAGAAATGTCAAAAGAAGAGGATATACTCTAGGAACAAACCCTAGATAAAGAAGAAATGAATCCGACCATATCTTGTAATGCATTGGATAGAATTACCACTCCTCAAACTATCAAGATAAAAGGACATATCAAGAAGAAAAAGGTAATAGTGTTGCTTGATTCGGGAAGTACCCATAATTTTATTCATTGTAAGATAGCAAAGGAATTGAATTGCTTCCTATATGCAACACCAGAGTGTCAAGTGATGGTTGCAAGTGGAGGAACCATAAATTGCTATGGAAAGTGCCATAATATCAAGCTATCTATGGGAGAATATGTATTGAATACCCAATGCTTTCCATTCCAATGGGTGGTTCTGATGTTGTACTAGGAGCCCAATGGCTACAGTCCCTGGGTACAATAGCTTTTAATTTTCAAGAACTTTTCATGAATTTTTTTGTGGAAGGAAAGGAAGTTGAATTAAGGGGTATTGCAGGGAAACCAAGAAAGATAATCAACTCTAACGGTATGACAAAGCTTCTAAAGAAAGAACAACGAGGTGTAATTGCATAATTATGTTCGCTAGAGGTTCGCACATCGAAATCATCTATTTCTCCAGATCTTCAAAAAGTCTTGGACAATCATTCCAAGGTATTTGAGAATCTCAAAGGTCTTCCACCTATTCGTGATCATGATCATGCTATTCATTTGATTCCAAGAAGTGTTCCACCAAACATCAGGCCGTGCAGATATCCCTATGCCCAAAAGAGTGAAATTGATCATATAGTTTCAGAAATACTAGAGGCTGGTATAATTCAACCTAGTCAAAGTTCTTTCTCTGCTCCAGTAGTATTGGTGCACAAGAAGGATGGATCATGGCGCATGTATCCAGATTATAGGGAGCTCAAAAATATCACTATTAAAGATAAATTTCCCATTCCTATCATTGATGAATTGCAAGGATCAATTTACTTCACCAAGTTGGATCTTCGTTCAGGATATCATCAAATCAGAATGAAGATTGAAGACATTCCGAAAACAACATTTATAACTCATGAAGGTCATTATGAATTTTTGGTCATGCCTTTTGGCCTAACCAATGCACCTTCTACATTTCAAGGTTTGATGATTTCCAGGGAAAATTTTAAGAACCCCCCCAAATTTATATGTATAATAAATGGGCGAATCTCCATGGTATATAGGAAAAATGGAAGGCGATTTTATCAATAATATAATATGTATATATAATTTTTTGGCGAATCTCTCACCAGGCATGACGAATATTTTACTCAATTATAAAATCTTGTAAGATCTTGGCAAGTCTTTCACTAAATAATAAAACTTTGTAAAGTCCCAGTGAATCTTAGCATTGTGAACTCTTAGAGAATTTTTTGAAAAAGTATAAAACCATATATGACAAGAGCCACATGGTGGCAATATCACTGTTTTTTTTCACATTTCCATGACATGGAACTTGTTTATAAAATTATTAAAAAACCAACCAAGTCCCTTATAATATGCAGGTAATCTTATAACAGAGTCTGATGCCTTTACTATGCTTGTCTTCATTCAAGTGTCATAGATGCTATACTTAACACTATGAATCAAAACTCTCTCAGAACTCAACTCTATAGTGTAATTAAAACCTTTGGAAATTGAATCTGACAACTCTATAAAAAGGATTAGTGAAATAGAAGCTTTTGTGAATGAGCCCACTAACTATCACTGCTAAACAATCAATCTCGACTATGAAGTCTTCCATCTTGATCATAATCATGCTCACGATCAAGGGAGTGTGACCACATGGCCTGACATAATGGCCATCATAGCTTCCAATAATCAACAACCACCTTGCAAGGAAATCCTAGTTCATGTCTCATGAATTTTATTCATCAATCTTAACTGATATAAATCTTATAAAGATAATATTAGAATCCTCTCCAGATTCACTGCTAATACAAGGGTAAAGGAAATTTTCTAGCTCAAGGCACTAGCCAATACCAACTTTGGTATTTGTGACCCCTTTGTGGGGATGCACCTACCCTGCCCCGTTGGGTTTCTGCCTTGTAACATAGTTCAAGGATCACAAGACTTTCCAATCTTCCTACTCCATTAGACACACTTTATATGCTATACATAGTGAATGGAAAAGAAGCATTATAGAACACACAATTTCACAGAAGGAAGAAAAATCTTAGCCAGTTCAATATCAAAACCTTAACCACTGATTAATAAAGAATAACAAGTAGTGTAATGAATTGTTCCGAGTTATTTATTTACAAGCTGTAAAGAATGTAGTGGAATGGAAAATATTACTTAGGCAACCCTTCAATATTTTCTACTAATATGTCTGTGCATGTACATATGAAATTAAGAGCATTGTTGAATACAAATTTTCCTTTTCTCTTGCCTCCATTTTGACAAATCAATGTGAAATCAGTGTCACTTTGAATCTCCTTTCCCGTGTGGATGTTTTGACAAATCAATGTGAAATTTTAGTCACTTTGAATTTCCTTTCTTGCGAGGGATCACATCCACAGTTGATTAGTAAAAGATAATCTACTATATATTATGTTCAAGAAACTGACTGCAATCTACAATGGAAATGAGACCTCAATTCTTATTCTGAATTTGAATATCTCTAGACAACATAAGAGATAAAAATGCATATGGCCTTAGTAGCTAGAAAACAATCACTCCATCATTACAAGACCACCTAGATTTCGGCACTTAATCTAAATAATGGCACTAGTTGTAGTGCTTATTTGCATTAACACCATGGAAAAGCAACAACAATGTTTCAAAGCACACTTACTGGAAAAGTTGTAACGTTTCGAGAATATTTAATGATAGCATCTGAACCTCGTAGCTATGGTGGGGAAACTAGGGAACCCAAATCTTGGAAGATATCTCATACCAAATCTGAGAAAAAAATAAAAAAGGGAAAAAATCAAAATCTATAAATCAAGCAATGAATTGTTTACAAATCAAATAAAATTCCTTTAACTAACAGTTAAATTGTGGTGATATATTTAAATATTTAGCAAGAGGGGAACTTCAAACCATGGAATATTACCTTTGTCATTACTGTCATCCCTCAGTGAATGAGATTACAAATCAATACTTATGGAAAGATTGTAAGAAATTCTGTGAAATAGTAAAGCATAACCTCTATTTTCAAGCAACAAAATCAAGACATTGTTACATCAAGAGCCATAATTGATACATAATCAATGAATCAAGTCCTTGTATGGCACAAGCTTGTTTCACAACCTCTATTTTCTCAATAACAAAATCAAGACATTGTATGTGGTTATTTCCAAAAGGAAACTATGTTCTAATTTGGAAGAGGATCTTATCAAAAGACATGGATTTATTCAAAACTACAAAGCCTAATGGGTTACTGAAAAATAAGTTGGAATATGGGATCATGATACTTAAATTGAAAAAATATGCTTTCCTTTTAGAAACATTACAATTATACAATGTTTTTTGAAAGCATTAGAATTTGAAATTGGGCCTTTCTATCAAGACAAATTTTCATTAATAGAATGTACTTTCCTACCTGAAACGTTGTAGATATCCAAGAAGGATTTGAAAAGCATAAGAGAACTTAGCATAATGTACTTTCTTTCCTTCCTTAACATTCTTAAAGAGTTGAAGCTACCCAAGTCATCAGGTAACTTTCGAAGGAAATGATAGTTAGTAATAGTCCAATTCACAACTGAAGATGTGTCACAAATACGAGGGGGCATCTCCTCCAAATCACAAAAGTGCTCCAGGTTAAAATCTAGCATTATTGGAAGCTTAATGCTCGACTGGGTGTTATTGAACCCAAACATTTTTCCAATCTTCACTAAAATCTTAAAGATAGCTTCTCTAAGTTCTACATGAATTTACTATGCTCTTGAAGTGGGGGCACATGCAGAATCTCCAAGTGAATAGTCTTAAACTAAGTGAAGATAAGGCCGATAGATCATTCAGTGTGGATCTCTTTAACCCATTATTGAATACTATGTCTCTCTTGAATCCATAATTGAATACTATTAAGATTTTCAAATTTTTCATGGAACTCAAAAATGTTGGAAGAAACTATTTGCTTCCAGAAAAGAGTAAAACTAAAACCTCTTCTTGAGGAAAATTGATGTCACACCACTAATACTTCTCCATGGAATCTGTATAGGTAAACCACAAATGCAGAATTCAATTAGAATATTGTGTTTATTGAATACACAAATGAAATCATTGCATTTCTTTAAAATATCTTTTGAAATCAAAATTACCGAAATTACATATCGATAACCTAGTGGGTGTAGGATAAAATTCACCCGTGTCATTCACAGAAAGCATGAGAAAAAACCTAATACTATATATAAAACCAAGAAAAATTCAAATTCATCACTTCTATGGACCTCGTAACCACCTTGCCAATACACAAGTATGTTCCTGTTTGCAATTAGAAAAATTACCCAAATTACAATATGTTTACTCCAGCCTATGTTGGAAAGTTATAGAAGGATGACTAGCGCAATCAATCCATTCCTTTTAGCCCTGAATTTGTTTCAGTTTAAAACAGAAGTATACAAATATACTTGTCCAATGTCTATGCTTTAACCATTCACCTTAAGATGTTTTCACAATATAATTTCCTAAGTCTATTTAATATCTTCATTATCATAAAAACCAACCTATATCCATCTTAACTCCACATCTACCACTCTTAGGGGGATGAAATTTATTTATCCCTCTGAGCACTTGGTAGACCCAGAATTAAGATGAATCTAAGATGATAGAATTTCCCCTTTAAATAGTCTATGCTCACATGAATACCATGGTATTACCATGGGTTATCATAAACCTGGAGCTTAAAAATTACTATTAGTAATTTATAAAAATTAATAAAATTAATAGTTGATTTTTATTTTATTTTTTATTTTAACCAAGCTAAAATGTTTAACATACATTAAATTACAACATCCATTTTTACTCTTGATCCACCAAGCCCGGAGAGGGATCAAATATTTTTTCACTCTATGCTAGTTTGCATATCACGATATACGATATTTGATACCTCTCGGGGGTTAGTAGATCCAGAGTAAATATGGATCTATGCTGGCTTAATTCACCCATTTAAATAAGCTACATTCCAGGTGAATACCATGGGTCAATACCATGTTCCATTTTGGTGAATACCATGGGTCAATACCATGTGCCAATTTTATTTTTATTAATACTAATATTAGGGTTAATAATGTTCTTTTGCATGGTATTAATAATAATCTAGCCCATGGTATTTGTCCCATAGTATTTGCCCATAGGTTTCACCTAAATATAACGCATTTTTTTGAGTGTTCATAAATATAAGGTGACTTATGGAGTAAATATAAAAAAATGTTTTATTTGTTTACCATACCTCTCATTTATTTGGCCCATAGGATTCACTTAAATAAAACCTCTTTTTTGAGCCTTCATAAATAGAACGAGGGTTATGGACTAAATATAAAAAGAGGTTTTATTTATTTACCATACGTCTAGTTTATTTATATTTTTATTTATTTACCATACCTTTTGAATACGTATAAAAATACGTTTTATTTATTTACCATACCTCCACTTTACTTATATTTTTATTTGTTTACACCCTTGCATGTATATGTTGTGGTAAAAATACAACACCCCCCATTATTGATGCGTCCGCTTCGAATAATGGGGACCCTTTCTATAAAAATTTTGGCTAAGCACCTTTTTGGTTTTATTTTAGTTAATTGCCCTACGCTTTCGTTAATTTTTAGTTTTCTTTGGATTCTTGTTTTGATTGCTTTGCTAGAATCGATTTTTTATAAGCTTCACATTGACGCTTGTTTCGCCTCATTTGGTCAACCGGTTTGAAAATGGCACTCCTTTGAAGTCTCATCATTTATCTAGCCTGGGTTAAAAATGCATAAAATGTACCATATTGCATTTTGTAAATAAATTAGTCCAATAACGCATTCAGTTTAAATATTAACTCGTAGAGGGTTTTACTAACATTTTTCATTATGCAGCCAAATAATTAAGCATCGGGACTTAAGAAATTCACTCCAATTTTCTAATCAAATCTTAATCTCGAAAAAACAAACATTCAAGTGGCTGTAGTTTATTTTTATTATTTTTCATTTATTTTCTAAGTAGCTGTAGTTTTATTTTTAGCTATAGTTTAAAAACTTATGTTCATAAAAATAAAACAAGAAAATAAAAATTTAAGTTTAAAATTAAATTTTGAATTAATTAAATTAATTAATTTAATTAAGTTAAAATTTAAAACAAAAAAAATAATATATAATAAAAATTGTTTTAATCGCTTCGGCAACTTTTATTCGCAACACATTTTAAAAGGGCCGAAATCTCATTACCCATCCCATGCGAAATGCCGATGAGCGAAAATCCCAAGTGCCGATAACCAAAGGGCAATGAATCGCATCGAGAGTTTTTGTTTGATATAAGTTAATGCCCCGATATCACATCCTTCCCGACTCTCCGATTGCGAAAAATAAAGTCACCGATGCCCCGATGCGATACTTTGACATCGCAACATGTTATAAAGAACCCCGATATTCTCCACGCCGAAATGCCGAAAGCCTTCTCCACGATGGCACGATAAGACATGGGGTATTAAGTTTTATTACACATGGGGTATTAAGCATGTTTTAAGTTTTATGTTAGTTTGAAGTTTTTTTTAAAAGAACACTCATACGTATGAGTGGAGAAGGTAAGTAGTGTAGGTTAATATAAATATTAGTATAATATTAGTTTATATATGTTAAATGTAATATATTATATTATATTAATTAAATTAATTAATATGTAATATATTATATTAGTTAAATTAATATATATTATTTAATTAATAGTCCAGATTAATTAATTTATAACATTTAATTAATTAATTTAGATTTAGATTTAAATATTATTTAGAATTAGTTTTTAATTAGATTTAATTTATTTATAAATAGTTAATTAGATATTCGTTAGTCAGTTTATAATTAGCAATTAAATTAGAATTAATTAAGGACTAATTCAGGATTAGATTTTTAATTTAAATTCTGATTTTTAGCCCAGCAACAGAATTTCCAGATTCATGCCAAATTTGACTCATCAACTTTGGAGGCTCATAAATTGAGTTATACTTGGCCAAATGAGGCCCAGGACGGCTCATTGGAAAGAGAAAATCAAGGAGAATATTTCTGAGCAGATTTCATTGACAGATTTGGTCATTTATTGGGCCAAAAATCAGGCAGAAGATCAGGCTCCGAATTTTGAAAACAAAATCAATTTTCTAAGTTATTGTTTTCAATTTCATTTGTCCAAAGCCTCTTCTAATTGCAGATCCATTGGCCAATGATATCCTTTGCCAATCAAATCATTACAAGCATCAATACAGAGCTGATATTTTATTTTCAATTATTTATTTAAAATAGAATTTGATTGAGTTTGATTTAATTGCCAGAAATGATATTTTGATTGCATTTTAATTTATTTTGATTTCTTTTGCAGGAAAACAGTGGAAAAGATATGGAGAAAAGGATTTCAAGCAATGAGAATGCTCCAGCAATGAGATTTGGCAGATTTCTCTTTACCAAACTTTCCTCTCAAGAATTCCTTCACAGATAGTATAAGTAATAGATTGCAGAATGTAATAGGGGCTGCTCTCCTCTGCAATTTTAGAGCTTCTGAAAGCACTATTGTAATTGGAATTTAGAGTTGTAGGAGGGAGGAGTGAAAAATCTCAGATCTGGGGATTATTGAGGATTTTCCCTTTGTATATTGAATTATGCATGAGAAACAAAGCTTGCACTATTGTGGCTCTAGTTTTGAAGGCAAAAGTTCAAGCAATGTAAAGGGCTGTTGGAGACCAAGAACAGAGAAATGGATGCAATAAATTGGTATTTCTAATACTACTGTTTCAAATATCAGTTTTATTTTTATGGTGATATGAATGTGTCATTTTATTCATGTTTGTGCACTATTGTCAATATGAGTAATTTGTCTCAGTCTTGTTATTATGTATCTCTGTTTTTATGGATTAATTTCTCATTTTGGAGTAACTACTTACTTTGAAATCTGTCTTATGAAACTGATTTATTGAATAATAATGTGTGTGAACTATTTCTACATATCATTATTCAATTTTTGGGTTTATTGATTTGATAATCAATATCATTTTGAGAACTACTTCCTGAATGTTCTTGATTTATTATTTCAGTTTTAAGGTCTCAATAGATTGTGTTTTGGTAACCATAATATCAGTTAATTGAACTACTTCATTAACTTGATATTCATTATAAACAAGACATATTTAAATCCCAATATTTTAATTATCTTGCTCTTAGTTGGGTTAGATCTATATCTGCCTAATTAAGATAGGATTTAGATTAGTTTCTTTTGCTTGCATCATAGAATAATTTTGCATTTAGAGTAAATTATACACTCTGTTAAGTCCTCTCCTCAAAGAGGCAAAACTTTAGTTGTGGCTTGGCTGAGCCCAAATCAGCTTAAGGGTCATTCTCTTGCCTGATCAGCAAGGAGAAGTGATCTGATGTCCCTGTCTATTGGTAGTTAAAGATACATTATAAACCAATAGCAATAGGGAGAAGGTAACTGGACCTAGATGAACAGTTGGAGCCACCACACCAAACGGAAAAGGAGCTGCTTTTAAGGTCCGGACCGGGTGGTTATCCCCCAATGTTGTTGCAGTGATTTTCGAGGCATCAACATTTTTGGCGCTAGAAGGAGGGCCTGAGATTATTTGTCTATTAGAGTCTTTTCAATTTTAATATTTTATTTATTGTGATGGCTCCTCTTAAACTTCCAATTTGGAGTTGTATCCATGGACGTGCATCTTCCAATACTCCACCCGAAGTGGTAAGACTCTTGTCTCAGGTAAAATTCAATGGTAAGAGGAATTCTTCTGCTTTTAACCATGTCTTTCAATTTATTCAAAACATTTCAAATTACGATTTTCAAGGAATTGATGAAGGCATTTTATGCAGAATTTTTACTCTCACATTTGCGGCAAAAGCCAGAAGCTGGTGCAAAACTCTTCCAGTTGCCTCAATCCATAGTTGGGATCAATTTGTTACAATTTTCATTTGTAAATTTGACGGCTACGATTATGAACAGGTATGTCAAGAAATTGAATATCTACGAAGGTTTAAACATGAATCTGTTAATGATTTTCATATTCGATTTCACTTGAATTGTTTAAGATTTAGCGACAAAGATAAACCTACGGAAGAAGAATCATTAGATTGGTTTAAATATATTAGTTCTCTTCCAACCATTCCCAATCCATATGAAATTGATTCAAGCTTTGTTCCATCCCCTTCCAATACAAATGAGAATCCCAATTCGGATGTGCAAATAAATGGTGACGAAGTGGTTTTACAAAGCTTGGAAAATATTTCCATTCAAATGCAAAAAGACAACAATAGCAATTTTGGAGAAAAAACCGCCTTGAAATCTGAAAGCTATTTTGAAGTAAATTCGGAAAATCAAATCGCAAATCAGCAAGTACAAGCAGCAATCAAAGCAAATAAAATGCAAACTGCTGTACAAATTTCTGAATTTCTCCATGATGAACAAATGCCAAAATCAGAGCAGCAAAGCAGCGTTCTTCAAGAAAGCATATGCACGCAAAGGAATGATCTACAATCTGAAATTTACAATGAGCATAATGCACAAGAGCTCTCAAACAGAGACAGTTTTAAATGCATTGTTTCAGGTTCACACTTTTCCCTTTATCCTGATATTTTCAATAATGGTAATATTTTTCCTCTTGATGTTAATGATATTTCAGAAATTAAAGAGGGTGATTTAAATGAATTACCATTAAATTTTTATCAAGATAAAGAAATAATAATCGATCATTCTTTTGCCATTAATGAACATGAAATGCTTGTTCTTTCTTGTTTGGATATATTGGATGAGATTGAAGGGAATTCTAGAAAGTCTTGTGAGGTCATTTATGATGATTACTCTGATATTGAGGATGTTGATTTCAATTTTTCTCAAGAGAATCCTCATGATAAAATTCAAATAACATCTGAGAATGAGGAACGCTTCAATTTAGAAATTATCCCAACTAATTCTCATTTTAGAGCAGCAAATTATCTTCATGATTTCACCATTCAAGAAAACGTTCTAATTTATGATTCATATGAGGATCAAACTCTCATTCCTACTCATAATCATAATTCGTTTTCTAATTCACAAGTTGGAATTCAAAATTTTTCAAATTCCATAATTCTGGCCAATCCTTGTGAAAATGAAATCATTTCAAAACGATCCCAAATGTGTTGTAACATTAGTTGTACAAATAATGATTTCATTTTAGTTTTTCTTTTACAGCTATTTTGTTTAAACTTAGATTTATTTTCTAATTTTATTTTGCAAAATTTTCACACTCTTCGCTGGCAGATTGAACACCTTACTATCAAACACTCAATTGATGCATTGCCCAATTGGGAAATTCAAGTTTCATATTATAATCATCAGCATCGAAAAATATTAATATTCCAATTTATATCAATGCTAATGTTTCAACAAAAGCTTCTATTTTTTCAAAGGCAATGTGAACAAGAGAATGTATTTTTGCAATCCGGCCAGCAATTTAATTCAATTAATAAATTGCCATTTTATTTGAAAGGCTTCCATCCATTTTTCATTGACTCATTTGAAAATTTTTTCCTTCAAGTAAAATTGACAATGATTTAACATTTGTACATAACACTAACAATTTTTTCCAGGCCTTTGAATTTAAAAGCTTATCTTCACAATCTGGCCTGTTATCTCTTCCTTTGAACATTTCTCAATCCTTAATAGAAATCCATCCAGATTTTTATGATCTAATTGGTAGTCAATTGGAAAGGAAATTTCAGGAGAGAGAGATTTTAATTAAGTTCCTAACAATAACTGTACATTCTGATTTCATATTTATTTTCCTTAGCTTAGTCAAATCTGTATTTTTATTACTAACATTTGAACTGGACATAAATGCGGGAATAAAAATGAGAAAATGGCTACACTGGAAATATGACTATACCTAGTCATTTTCATGTATATGGTTAGAATAGGAGTAGAATTAATTTAGTTAGCTTGTTTTATGTAATTAATTTATTTGCAATAGTTCTGTAAATTAAAAAATAAAACAAAGCAATCAGCCTTCTCATACATGTTCAGTGGAAACATTTTTCCTTATTAGAAAATTTTAATTCTTGCTTTCCTTTTTGAAATTTCTTATAGCGATTTCTCTACTCTGCCTATTTTGAATAATGTCTTGATCAAAGTCAATTAAAATTGCACTTGGCATCGATTGCCTCAAAGCCATTTTTCTTCATTTCGGGATTTCCTTATAAGATTTTCTTTATGGTAAGGATTTGAGGATATAAAAGCTTCATGATCCCATTATCCTATGAGATGTATGATTGACTATGATAAGCCTAATTCTAATTCAATCATTATCAGTTAATCTAACCTGTCACAACAATCATATGAAGTTCATATTATATTCCTCGGAATTTGCCAAAAGCTGATCTTAAGGATGCCCATTTTGCCAAGCGCACACATTTAAATCTGTTTTGACATTTTTCTACAATTAGTGGCTTAATCTCATTCTAATCTTTAGTTTATTATCTGATGCTGTAAAAACGCATCATGTCTATTTACTAAAGGCATTATTAAAAAGTCATTATAACAATACAGATTTTTCTCAAGATTAATTCGGAATGAGCAGAGGTAATAAATTGTTGTTTCACTTCGAAAGGGAAGCATAGCTTAAAATTTATTTCTGGTAAATTCTATATTCCATGAACATGAATGATTGATTTCATTTAGGCTGATTGCACACTTAGATTTAAAATAAATAATGAGATGATTTTAATCAAAGGAAGAATTTGAAGATTTATCAGGTAAAATTTACAGACAAATTCTTTTCAGGTACGCATTTACAACTTTATTTTCATCCATTATTAGTTTTGCTTTTCCTTAGTTTATTTTTTATTTGTGTTCTGTTTTATTTGCAGGTTTTCATTTGTTTTCAAAACATGAAGTAAGCAGCAAACTCATTCCAAATTTGCAAACAGGTTCAGGGAAATTCAATTCTGATTCATTAGAATTTAAGCATTTTTTTAGCTTTGCTTTCATTCATTAGAAAACCCAATTGAAATTTCAAGAAATATCATAAGACCCTTCGCATCATAAGATTTCATCGGAAGTAGTTTTTAGTATTTCTTTTGATAAATTGTTCATCGAAGACCTCCGATGTATTATCATACTCATATGCCATATTGCATTTCGCATATCGGAGCTTTCCAAGTGAAGTATACTTCCATGAACATGAATCGCCGATCTCCGATAATCGACTTTACCGATATTGCGATAAACACATAATTCCGGACCCGATATGAAATTCAAATCAAATTCATAAAAATATCGCGTTTGTTCAATCGCAATAATGGTAGGAGTATAACTTTAAAGGAGGCCGATGTTTCGGATCCGATATGTTATCAAATTTTCAACATAAAATTATCGGGTCCACTCTTCATCACATATCGGCATATTGAGAATTGTTAAATCGTGCACATAACATTGCCGATTGCGATCGCCGATTAGCCACGTCATTCATCGCATATCGGCATCGCAACAATCATATTGTGTTACATCGGGTGCTTAAGATTGCCGATCGCCGATTTACGTCATCCATCGCATCGCCGATATCGCAATCGCTTCCTTGCAGTTTTATTTATGGCCGATATCTCGGATCCGATATGTTATTAAAATCCCATCATAAAAAGTTATCGGGTCCGCTCTTCATCGCATATCGGCATCGCAAAAAATATATTGTGTTACATCGGGTACCCAAAGTTTGTCGATTTCCCATTAGCTACGACTTCCATCGCATCGCCGATATTGCAATCATTTCATCACATTCTTACGCTCACATCACTTCTCCGAATCTACAATGTGTATTTTGCAATATGGGAAGCACGATGCAATTTATTCTCTGATCCCCGATATAATATTTCTTTAATGATGCGATCGCTTCATTTCATTGCACATGTTCTTATCGGCAATTTGCCATTGCAATCTCCGATGCAATAGCTTCCAATGCATGCCTTTGAGCCATTAACATTTAATCGATATATGGCATAGCAATAAAGGTGAAGTTCTGCAGATTAAATTTGAAGCATGGTGAAGAAACATGTTATGTAAATCATCCGATACGGCAATGTGTTATTTTAAAAGCAAGTTTGGGTAACCACTATGGTAAGAAAGCAGTTAATGACCAATTTGCAGCATATTCAAATTATTTCAATTTATCATACATTTTAGTTTAAATATATAATTCCATAATTAAAAATGGAATTCAAGACCTCTCTATCTTTATATTTAAATTTTATTATCGTAGATTTGGTCTTGATTCTGGACAATTTATAAAATCATGGAGTTTATATAGAACTAATAATATTTTGAGAAACAGTCATTACTGCAAATTCTCATTCTCATCTCTGATGCATTTCTTTTATTTCAATTCCCTTGAAGCACTAAGCATTCCATTTTTACTGCTTGCTTTAGTTTAAATAAAATAAATAATGATTTTGGGTTATAGGATTTTGGTTAGTGTGACTTCTTCATGTTTTTAATGTTAATTAAAATAAGGAGTCAGCTAGTTTGGAGAAATTGATACCTTTCAGGTAAGATCAAGAGCAATTATCCAATGGTAAGATTCATGTGCCCACTTTCATTAATTTCCATTTCATCATTCTAGTTTCGTTTTTGTTTTTAAATTATGCTGATATAAAACTCTGTTTTGCAGCTCTCCATTTAAAGCTTTCAATCTTTTTGCCAGATCATATGTTTGAAGTCCATACTCTTTTCCTGGCTTAATTTCATGAAGCAGCGATGATCTTCCAGCTACACCAGCAAGTTTCTGAACCTTTAGTTTGTTTCTTTAGCATTCCTTTCATCGGAAAACAATTAAGATGATGCTTTCAAACAAGAAAATTAATATCAGACAGAAAGTTTTCATGATGGCTGAATTTTACGATCACTGTTATCTAAAAGCCTAAAGCATTCACAACTCTGCAAGGTATGTTTTTCTAAATCTCAACATAAGAAGGAATGATTGCATGCTTATTTTCTTTTTCTTCATATTGTTGGAGACATTGGTATAAACATTCTTGTTTGAGTTTATCTTGCGAGACTTGGATTTTCCTTTCCATTTTTAGAGATTTCTTTGTTTTTATTTTTGTTCGCTGATTTCTTTTCTCACTATTAGCATAAGACTTCTTTTCTTTTGGTTTTCAGTTTTGATTTTGGTGACTTTGCTGCGATTTATATGAAAGGCCTTCTTGTTACCTAACTATGGTCAGCATTCATGGAGAAAAAATTGTTAATAGTTACCTATTAGCTTTTTCTTAAATCTCTTAAAATAGTTTTATTTTCTTATTATAAAGGTAAACATATTTAAGGAAGAGATTACCAACCAAGAGAAGTTGGCAAAGTATCATAAAATCTGAAAAAATTTCTTTTTCATCAAATTGTAATCATTTTGAGATTTCAAAATTTTATTAAGATCTTTCAGAGTTCTATTATCAGTCAAGAAAAGTTATTTTTAACCAAGTAAAGACACTTTACAGCAAAGCACCTTTAACTCTGAAATTGTCATTCTTAACTCTTAGGGAGTCAATGATTCTCCCTGTCTCAAAGAGTCTTATTTTTCTAGAGAATAATCCAGAAATATATTTAAACTTAAAAGATAAGAGGTCTCATCATGAGCCTGCTTACCATGATCATAGGGGAAAAATAGGCTGACATTACCACCACTGCTAAACAAACCAGGGTAATGGCTTATGATTGCAAACAATTATAAGACGAGGGGTCTCATCACGAGCCAACTTGTTCAGTCCAATTTTAACCAGTGAATGGCATTGTCAACTATCTGGCTACCATACTAGGACAATGGCTTTTAAGATTTAATAAAAAATAAAAAGTAATAAAAAATAAAAAAAGTAATACATATATAAATGGATTTATCTCTAGGTCAATAATTCTTGGAAAGATGGGATTCTGAATCATTTATGATTAAAAGGTAACCATGTCGAAACTATAGATGTTTGCTGGCAGCAGTGGCTCTACCTGTGACAAATGAGTATACCTTAAAAGCTAAGCTGTAAAGTTACCCCTGCTTTATCCCTTCAGCTAATTAATGACTGATATAGAGTTTTGAAATACTTTAATTTATGAGGAATTTTAAGAAAAATTACAGTTAGATGATTCTGGTTTTTATTCAGACTAATGAACTAAGTCAAACATTTCAAGCATAATCTTCTCTTCTTTAATTATTTTTGCTTTAATTTTAGGAAAATTTCATTCATAATAGAGATAAATGGTTCTTCTCCCGTGTGTCGCCAATTGTTGTGGTAAAAATACAACACCCCCCATTATTGATGCGTCCGCTTCGAATAATGGGGACCCTTTCTATAAAAATTTTGGCTAAGCACCTTTTTGGTTTTATTTTAGTTAATTGTCCTACGCTTTCGTTAATTTTTAGTTTTCTTTGGATTCTTGTTTTGATTGCTTTGCTAGAATCGATTTTTTATATGCTTCACATTGACGCTTGTTTCGCCTCATTTGGTCAACCGGTTTGAAAATGGCACTCCTTTGAAGTCTCATCATTTATCTAGCCTGGGTTAAAAATGCATAAAATGTACCATATTGAATTTTGTAAATAAATTAGTCCAATAATGCATTCAGTTTAAATATTAACTCATAGAGGGTTTTACTAACATTTTTCATTATGTAGCCAAATAATTAAGCATCGGGACTTAAGAAATTCACTCCAATTTTCTAATCAAATCTTAATCTCGAAAAAACAAACATTCAAGTGGCTGTAGTTTATTTTTATTATTTTTCAT
Organism: Pinus tabuliformis; assembly: GCA_031772625.1. Lineage (NCBI taxonomy): Eukaryota > Viridiplantae > Streptophyta > Pinopsida > Pinales > Pinaceae > Pinus > Pinus tabuliformis. The sequence continues at coordinate 1,685,528,795 of CM062816.1, read as the reverse complement.
TTATTTTCTAAGTAGCTGTAGTTTTATTTTTAGCTATAGTTTAAAAACTTATGTTCATAAAAATAAAACAACAAAGTTAAAATTAAATTTTGAATTAATTAAATTAATTAATTTAATTAAGTTAAAATTTAAAACAAAAAAAATAATATATAATAAAAATTGTTTTAATCGCTTCGGCAACTTTTATTCGCAACACATTTTAAAAGGGCCGAAATCTCATTACCCATCCCATGCGAAATGCCGATGAGCGAAAATCCCAAGTGCCGATAACCAAAGGGCAATGAATCGCATCGAGAGTTTTTGTTTGATATAAGTTAATGCCCCCGATATCACATCCTTCCCGACTCTCCGATTGCGAAAAATAAAGTCACCGATGCCCCGATGCGATACTTTGACATCGCAACATGTTATAAAGAACCCCGATATTCTCCACGCCGAAATGCCGAAAGCCTTCTCCACGATGGCACGATAAGACATGGGGTATTAAGTTTTATTACACATGGGGTATTAAGCATGTTTTAAGTTTTATGTTAGTTTGAAGTTTTTTTTAAAAGAACACTCATACGTATGAGTGGAGAAGGTAAGTAGTGTAGGTTAATATAAATATTAGTATAATATTAGTTTATATATGTTAAATGTGATATATTATATTATATTAATTAAATTAATTAATATGTAATATATTATATTAGTTAAATTAATATATATTATTTAATTAATAGTCCAGATTAATTAATTTATAACATTTAATTAATTAATTTAGATTTAGATTTAAATATTATTTAGAATTAGTTTTTAATTAGATTTAATTTATTTATAAATAGTTAATTAGATATTCGTTAGTCAGTTTATAATTAGCAATTAAATTAGAATTAATTAAGGACTAATTCAGGATTAGATTTTTAATTCAAATTCTGATTTTTAGTCCAGCAACAGAATTTCCAGATTCATGCCAAATTTGACTCATCAACTTTGGAGGCTCATAAATTGAGTTATACTTGGCCAAATGAGGCCCAGGACGGCTCATTGGAAAGAGAAAATCAAGGAGAATATTTCTGAGCAGATTTCATTGACAGATTTGGTCATTTATTGGGCCAAAAATCAGGCAGAAGATCAGGCTCCGAATTTTGAAAACAAAATCAATTTTCTAAGTTATTGTTTTCAATTTCATTTGTCCAAAGCCTCTTCTAATTGCAGATCCATTGGTCAATGATATCCTTTGCCAATCAAATCATTACAAGCATCAATACAGAGCTGATATTTTATTTTCAATTATTTATTTAAAATAGAATTTGATTGAGTTTGATTTAATTGCCAGAAATGATATTTTGATTTCTTTTGCAGGAAAACAGTGGAAAAGATATGGAGAAAATGATTTCAAGCAATGAGAATGCTCCAGCAATGAGATTTGGCAGATTTCTCTTTACCAAACTTTCCTCTCAAGAATTCCTTCACAGATAGTATAAGTAATAGATTGCAGAATGTAATAGGGGCTGCTCTCCTCTGCAATTTTAGAGCTTCTGAAAGCACTATTGTAATTGGAATTTAGAGTTGTAGGAGGGAGGAGTGAAAAATCTCAGATCTGGGGATTATTGAGGATTTTCCCTTTGTATATTGAATTATGCATGAGGAACAAAGCTTGCACTATTGTGGCTCTAGTTTTGAAGGCAAAAGTTCAAGCAATGTAAAGGGTTGTTGGAGACCAAGAACAGAGAAATGGATGCAATAAATTGGTATTTCTAATACTACTGTTTCAAATATCAGTTTTATTTTTATGGTGATATGAATGTGTCATTTTATTCATGTTTGTGCACTATTGTCAATATGGGTAATTTGTCTCAGTCTTGTTATTATGTATCTCTGTTTTTATGGATTAATTTCTCATTTTGGAGTAACTACTTGCTCTGAAATCTGTCTTATGAAACTGATTTATTGAATAATAATGTGTGTGAACTATTTCTACATATCATTATTCAATTTTTGGGTTTATTGATTTGATAATCAATATCATTTTGAGAACTACTTCCTGAATGTTGTTGATTTATTATTTCAGTTTTAAGGTCTCAATAGAATGTGTTTTGGTAACCATAATATCAGTTAATTGAACTACTTCATTAACTTGATATTCATTATAAACAAGACATATTTAAATCCCAATATTTTAATTATCTTGCTCTTAGTTGGGTTAGATCTATATCTGCCTAATTAAGATAGGATTTAGATTAGTTTCTTTTGCTTGCATCATAGAATAATCTTGCATTTAGAGTAAATTATACACTCTGTTAAGTCCTCTCCTCAAAGAGGCAAAACTTTAGTTGTGGCTTGGCTGAGCCCAAATCAGCTTAAGGGTCATTCTCTTGCCTGATCAGCAAGGAGAAGTGATCTGATGTCCCTGTCTATTGGTAGTTAAAGATACATTATAAACCAATAGCAATAGGGAGAAGGTAACTGGACCTAGATGAACAGTCGGAGCCACCACACCAAACGGAAAAGGAGCTGCTTTTAAGGTCCGGACCGGGTGGTTATCCCCCAATGTTGTTGCAGCGATTTTCGAGGCATCAACAGTATATAAGGTGACTTAATGAGTAAATATAAAAAATGTTTTATTTATTTACCATACCTCTCATTTATTTATATTTTTATTAATTTACCATACCTCTCATTTATTTATATTTTTATTAATTTACCATACCTATTTTATAAATATAGTATTTGGCCCATAGGATTCACTGAAATAAAACCTATTCTTGAAAATTAGGGCGAATGGAAGGTTGTGTCCTAATTTCAAGGGCTAAATTTACCTTTTATACCCTCTCCCTTAAAATAAGGTGGGCTATTTGAGGTGATTTGTAAAAATGTACTATGATACAAAATATTCGCCCACTAAAAATTTAAAACCCCTTAATTTTGCCAAAGGGCAAACATTCACCCCTAAAATTTTCCATGATGATTTCCATTTTCAAACCCTTCCTTAAAAAATTGTGTTAATATTTTTTGATGATATACTAATCTACAACAATTCTTGGAAGGATCATGTTGAACATGTTGATAGGGTGCTCAAACTATTGGAGGAGAAACAATTATATGCAAAAAGCTCCAAATGTTTCTTTGGAGTACAAGAGGTGTAATATATGGGTCATATTGTATCTCATGAAGGTGTTAAGGTAGACTCTAGAAAAATTAAAGCCATTAAGGAATAGAAAATGCCCACATCCATAAAGCATCTGCGATGATTTCTCAGGTTGACAGGGTATTATTGCAAGTTTGTTAAGAATTATGGGAGAATAGCAACACCTCTAACAACAATATTAAAGAAAGATGCGTTTTCGTGGACTCCAGAAGCAACAAAGGCCTTCGAACATCTTAAAGAGGAAATGTGCCAAGCACCAGTCTTAGCTACACTGAACTTCACAAAAACCTTTATTGTGGAACGTGATGCTTCAGGAAATGGAATTGGTGTTGTTTTAATGCAAGATGAAAGACCCATTGCTTTCGAAAGTCATCCAATCAAGGGAAAGTATTTACAGAAAGCTATTTATGAGAAGGAAATGTTAGCAATACTACATGCAATTAAGAAATGGTGACCCTACCTAATGGGAAGACACTTTAAGTTAAAAACGGATCATGATAGTCTTAGATACTTTTGAGAACAAAGATTATCCTATGAAGAGCAAAAAAAATGGGTCAGAAAGATGTTGGGTTATGTATTTGAAATCATCTACAAAAAAGGGAAGCAAAATGTTGTGGTAGATGCACTCTCAAGAATGGATGAGGATGTGGAAGCATTGTTGTGCGCCAATTCTATTATCCAACCAGATTGGATAAACGAAGCAAGGGAGGAATGGAAGAATGACGAAGAAGTGTGGGAAATCATTAGAAAGTATAACAAGATTCCAGTACATCTGATACATTTAGTTGGAAAAATGATTCATTATGGTACAAAGATTGCTTATACCTATGTCAGAATTCCCAACTCAAACAAAAGATTCTTATGGAATTGCACACTTCTCCCTTAGGAGGGCACTAAGGATTTTAAAAAACTTACCATAGGTTTAAGAAGGAATTTTTTTGGAATGGCCTTAAATCGGATATTCAAAATTTTGTGGCGGAATGTTTGGTTTGCCAACAAAATAAAGTTGAAACAATTAAGACGCCATGTCTATTACAACCTTTATCCATTCCAAGCCAACGTTGGGAGGAGGTTTCAATGGATTTTATCACAGGTTTACCCAAGTCCAAAGGAAAGAGTGTCATCATTGTGGTAGTGGAGAGACTTACCAAGTATGCACACTTTTGTGCATTATCACATCCATTTAAATCCAGTACAGTTTCTACTACATTTATGGAAACAATTCAAAAGCTACATGGAAACCCAAAGATTATTGTAAGCGACAGAGATCCCATTTTCACGGGAAATTTTTGGGCAGAATTATTTTCTTGTCTCAGTACTCAGTTGGCTCATAGCTCATCTTATCATCCTCAATCTGATGGGAAAACTGAGATAGTAAACAAATGTTTGGAAGGATATCTTTATTGCTTTGTATCTGATAAACAGACACAATGGGTCAAATGGTTGCCTCTGGCTGAATGGTGATATAACACTTCCTTCCATACTGCAGCAAAAATGACCCCATTTATGGCACTTTATGGATATCATCCACCATCCATCACATCATATTTAAGAGAAAATTCTAACGTTAAAGCAGTGGAACATCACATCAAGCATCAACAACAAGTTCTCCAACTCTTAAAGGATAACCTCACATTGGTGTAGAATAGAATGAAACAACTGGCAGATCAACATCACAGCGAAAGAAGTTTTGATGTAGGTGACTGGGTATTCCTACGGCTACAACCATATAAACAAATGTCCCTCAAGCAAGCTAAGAAGGATAATAAATTATCACCAAAGTATTATGGTCCGTACAAGATGTTGCAAAATATTGGTACTATGGCATACAAATTGGAGCTTCCTGCAACTTCTCAAGTGCACCCAGTTTTCCATATTTCATGTTTAAAGAAGGTTATAGGCGACAAGCTCCCAGTTCAAACAATATTGCTAGAACTTGATGAGGAAGGAAAAATTATATTGTAACCAGAAGCAGTTATAGACAGGAGAACTCAATAGCTACGAAATAGATCAATTTCAGAGTATCTCATCAAGTGGAAGAACTTATCCGCTGAAGATTCCACACGGGAGGATGAGAATTTTATACATAAGCATTCATAACTACTCAAGCGTTGAGGAAAACATTTTTTTGAAGGAGAGGGGCATGTTAGGTCCCTATAATACTAGTGATTATCCATTACTATTTTCGTTGTATCCCTTATTATTATTGTTGTGCCCCTATTGTCCCCATATTGTTATTATTGTGCCCCATAGAATCCCTCTATTATTATTTTTGTGCCTTTATATTATTATTGTTAGGTCGGCTTAGTTATATTGTGACCCCTTAGACTCCTATAAATAGGAAGGAGGTTTTGTCATTTGAATCATCTAAGAATTGTTCATTTGTGTAATGTAAAGGAGGTTGCCCCCTTGAAGAGGTTTATTTCTAAGGCGTTGATCTATCTTTTCTATCTTTTTGTGAGCTGGTTTCATAACAAAATGACTTTGAAACATGGGAAGATTTTGAATGCAATTTCAGTGTTAACTAGCCATAACTTGAAAACATCAATTCCTCTCCTCGAGTTGCTAAACATTAATTACTCTGTCAAACCACTCATTATTACATTAAAACTTAGTAAATTCCCCATGCTTCACGCTTTATTTACGCATCACAACTTTCAAACGTTGTAATATAGCGTTGCCTGGAAATAATGCGACATGCGATTGCGAAAATCGCAATATTGTATTTCACAAATTCTTAAGGGGTGACATAATGGCACACTTTATTAATTTGCAACTTGCGAAGTGCGATCACGTGATCATAAAGTGTTATGATCGGAAAGTCGCAACGGAGACCTCATCACATATTCCATTTTGGGATTTTCGATGGAATGTTAACAATTGTTTACATGGAAAACTGCGAAATGCGATTTGCGATATAGGTTCTAAGACTGGGTTGTATTATAAGGTTTTAAGGAAATTTGTAGAGTTATCATTTATTTTCAAAGGCTAAAATTTTAAAACAGTCCCCATCTATATGTCAATATTAACTATTACTCATATACGTGGGGGGGTTGTTACATAGTACAATACCGAGAAACAAAATATAGTTGCTGACTTTTTATATAGGATTCAAAATGATAATAATGATGTACCTGTAGAAGACAATTTCCCTAATGAATATCTTTTTGCAGTATCTACTAAATCACCTTGGTTTGCAGATATTGCTAATTATTGGCTACAAGGAAGTTACCATCATATTTATCTCCTCGAGAAAAAAGAAAGGTAATTCAAGTTAGTGCATCTCATTCATGGATAAATGAAGAATTGTATAAAACAAGGCCAAATCTGATCATTCGAAGGTGTGTTAGAGAAGATGAAGTACCAGAGATATTGAAAGATTGTCATGATGATCCATGTAGAGGAAACTTCGCTGATAAAAGAACTTCCTACAAAGTCCTTCTCTTAGGATACTATTGGCCTTCCCTTTTTAAGGATGCCAAGGAGTATGTCAAGAGATGTGATAGTTGTTAAAGGATGGGGAAGCATGTTCCCTCTGGTGAAATGACTCTACAACCTCAAGTACTTATTGAGCCTTTTGAAAAATGGGCTCTGGATTTTGTTGGTCCAATCAATCCACCATTGAGACAAAAAAGGTACATTCTTGTTTGCACTGATTATGTTACAAAATGGGTAGAAGCTAAAGCACTTCCTTTTGCTACTAAAAATGTTGTAGTTTCATTTCTTTTTGAGGATATATTTACTCGTTTTGGTGTCCCAAGAGAAATTGTAACAGATCAAGGTACTCAATTCACATCCAAGTTGATACAAAAGATAATAGATGAGTACAAAATCAAACATCGGAAGTCCACTCCATATCATCCTCAAGCAAATGGACAAGTGGAGTCCACTAATAAAGTAATTGAAGCAATTATCACCAAAATTGTGCATTTGCATCGAAGAGACTAGGAAGAAAAGTTTCCAGAAGCTTTATGGGCATACAGTACCACATGGAGAAACACGACAGGGCATACTCCCTATGAACTAGTTTATGGGAACTAATTCTTTTTTCCTATTAAGTTTCAAGTAAAAACTTTCAAGACAACAATTAAATTGGGTCTTGATCATTTAGAAGCACAAAAACAAAGAATGGAGTAGCTAAATGAACTTGATGAGATAAGACAAGATGCAATCCAAAGAACCAATCTAGTTCAACAACAGAGATCCAAATGACATGAAAAATATATCAAAGAAAGAAAGTTTCAACCAGGAGATTGACCATTTCTTTTTTATTCAAAATTCAAAGATTTTCAAGGGAAATTTCAAACTCATTGGCTTGGGCCGTATGAGACTGTTTTTTTTTTTTGAATGGTGCAGTTAGGATCAAAACTATTGATGAAGAAAGAATAACCTTCCTTGTAAATGGTCATAGATTAAGAATTTATCATAAGCCATTGACAAAGGAAGAGTTTATCAAATATTTGCAAGACAACACCGATTTTCAATTGGTTAAGAAGGATTTTCCTTCTCCTCCAACTTGACTCGCAAGCCTTGTATATATATATATATATATATATATATATATATATATATATATATTATAAACATGAAAACCAACATTGTTGGCATGTTTATACAGAAAATTCAGGGTGAAAACCAAGTAATTTTGGCATCCTAAATTTTCTTTCCCATTCCTATCTTCTTTTTAGAATAATTAGCTACCGAATTAATGAGATTCTGCAGCTTTGACAAAATTATGCAACTGATGTTTGACAGGGACCACTAATTGGAGCAATTGAAGAAATGATCAAATCCATCCTTGGAAGCACCTAAAGACAATGAAAAAAGGAGTAATCAAATGTTAGAATATCAATTCAAAAGGTATGCAAATATTTAATTTAATAATAAGGGTCAAAACATTAGTAGATGAATTATATGGATGATATACCGTCGATTCAAAAACCATCATTGTCAAAAGTGAGATGAAAATATTTTGTCATATCAAATAAAGAATCCGTAAACTTCTATTCGTCCCTCATCATTACACAACACTCCTGTCTCAAATTCCACATTCATTGTTGAGATCGCCCAACTCATATTCATTCATACTATAACGATCACTTAACTTCACTTATTTTTCCTCTCGCTCTAGTTCATACTCTCACCAAAAGCCATTATCCCGAACCCTGACTCATACCCTGTCAAGAAGTGAATTCTAAGGTGAAACTTCTCAACCATGGGCGTCATAGTGAGAACATAACCAAATGGTAGAAAATTTATGGAAGTATATCCGTAGGTGAAATAAATGTTGCAGAAAGCACAATGGCTAGAGTTCGTGGAAAAGTTTGGTGGTTTTAACAAGGAAGTAACCAAATCATTTTCCATATTTTTTGATGGCATATAGTTTGAAATTGGAGACATCAAGTTTGCAATGGAAATATATCTTGTTGTTGAAGCCACCAGACTGCCAAAAATCAGAGAGAGATGGTTTAAGAACAAGGGAATTGAAGGAGAAGAATGAAAAACTTTCTTGAAAAACCCATGTTTGGATACCACTATTTTTAAGAAAGGAATTTCCAGTACAACACTTAAGGGTAAATGGAGAAATTTGTTGCTAGTAATTCATAAATTTGTCACCTGTGAAGGAAGATTTGGTTTTATGTTATTTTACCACATTTGTTTGATGATGCATTTTCTCAAAGAGAATGAAATCAATCTTCCTTATTTTTTGTTAGATAGCTTAAGGAAAATGTCTGAGAATGTTTAGAAAAGGATCAAATTCATAGAAAACACCATGTATCACCATGACCTTATAAAAATACTCATTGAATTTCATCTTGAAAGCCTAGGAGATAATTGGGATAGCTTCCTAATAGAAATCATTTTAAGGAGGAAGATTAAGAGTCACCATGCAACAACAAAGCAAAAAGAGGAAGGAAGAGAATATATGAGAATCCTATTAAACACTTACCACAACAACAACTACAAGAACAATCAGAAGATGAGACTCCTACTGCAGAAATTTTAGGAAGCATTAAAATGCAACCTATTAGAAGAAAGAAATCCAACAAAAAGGAAGAAAGCACATCGAAGAAAATAGAGGAAGATAAAATAGAGAAGAAAAGAGCTAAAACTAAAAACCCTCTTCCATCAAATGTAAGAAGAAGCGCAAAGCTTAATCAAAAACCATCTCAACAGTCTACAAATGTTGTTAATTTGGAGGAAGAAGAGAAAATGAAAGTTCCATCACCTACTGTCATCTCACCTATTCATAGCCCAGGCCGAAAAACACCAGAAATAGATCTAGTACAACAAGAAATATACGATTACATTGAATCTCTGGAGAAGAAAGCCACAAGAAAAGCATCATTTTCAAATCAAGAAAAAAAACTCAGTCTAGTAGCCCACAAGAACCTCCAGTCATAAATATTTTGAAACAGGAAATCTTTGAGCTGGAGACGCTAAATAGACACATACAGTAGGAGCATGAGGCCTTAAAGATACAAAATGAGATTCAAAGAACTAAGAATGATAATATTCTTTTGCATTTGGGCCTGTGGTATAAGAAAAACAAACAATTAAAGCAAAATAATAAGGTTCTTAGAGGAAAGGTGATAAATCTGAAGTATAAAATCTTGATGAAAAGGCCAAGAATGGTAGTGGCTAAAAAGAGGGTGAAGAAGATAAACCTAGATGTACTAGCTCAAGTCTCAGAAGAAATTCAGTAGTCCAATTCTAAATTTTTTCATGAGGACATGCAATGGCCTCTGTGTGGGGGAATGTAGAGCCTCATGAATGCTTCATTTTGACACTCTCCCTTACCAATTTTTCCTCTCTTTGACCATCATCATCAACTCAAAAGGCATCAAACTACAAGGTTTTTGGCATGGTAAGGTATTTAATTGTCTTATCTTTCATATTTAATAATGTTCCTTATTATTGAATTAATGTTTGTATTAGCTACCTGTTGGAAATACTGGGGGGGGGGGGGGCTAAATCAATATTTCTTTTCAATTGTTATTTTTACCAGTTAAAACATTTATATTAAGAACACAAGATGAATAACAAGAATAAATGCTTTTATTAATATAATCTTTGCAATAAAATAGATACATATATATATATATATATATATAAGATATATGACTCCAATCTGTTGCCAAGCACCAACTTGGACTTTTGTGAGGCTCCAACCTCTAGAGCGCCAACTCTGTTTTGTCAAGGCACCAACCTTGGACTTAGGAGCACCAACCCCAAGGGCTCCAACCCTCTTGACAATGCATGTTTGATAGTAATGTTCTGCTCTCAGAACTCTTCTTTACTGAGTTCTGTCTATTTACAGCTTCATTGTAGTCTCCATGCTACAGCATCAATGCTAATCAGTCTTCATATGAAGAAGTCTATACAACTCTTCATACTGTCCACATAGAGTCTGCAATAGCCATCATGATCTCTGATAATGTCTCCACACAACTTTAATGAGTCTACTATTAGCTGCACTAAGCTTTGATTAATTCATCGCTGGTCTGAGCCTTTCACAGGTTAGCTCAACCAATAGAGTTGCTTATCCGTTGGCTTCCTCCTGTCCTGCTGGACCTTCAGCTTCCACTTGTCCTGTTGGACCTTCGGCTTCCTCTTGTCCTACTAGACCTACCGCTGCCTCTATTTCTTCCAGTTTTTCCAGCCTCTAAACTTTCCTTGTTCTCTGTTTTATATTCCTGATACCCATGACCTTTGGCTTCCTTTCTTCACTGGCTCTTCGGCTTCCTCAACGCTCACTTGATCTTTCAGCTTCCTCTACGCTCACTCTTCACCTTCCTCCGTCTCTTCAAATCCATCAATACACACGGGACACATTAATGTGGAAGAGAGGCCGAATTACATTAGTGTTGCATATTAAAAAATATCAGAGAGGCCTTTTTTTATTTTAATATTCATACAATTTACATTAATTGTTCATGGAAACCATATAAGAGAGACTATAGCCATATAGAGGTCCCACATGCCACGTCATCCTTTTATCACAATCACCACTTTAATATGACAAGGCCTTAAGCCTTTAAACCCGGGACCATACAATATATCAGAATACAAGGATGCACAAGAAATACACGGAAAATATACCCTTTGAACACATAAGGCCAGACTTCAAATGCATTACGCCTGCATCTATAACTTCATCGGGTCCGCTCCTTCACAACTTTATCGCAATCGGAAGATTTGCACATAACATAGCCAATTCCCCGATACCTGGACACGATATTATTTTAAACTATTTTAATAACTCCATTGGGTCCATATATATATATATATATATATATTGCAATCGATGCTTTCAATGTGGCAAGGCTTTACAAGAGGCTTGCGATATGCGACAGATGCGATAATATATTAAGTCTTTTGGATTTAAGATTTCTGTGGTTTATATCTTTTGAAATTACCGGAGAATCCACAGTAAAAACCATTTTTCTGTCAACGTTTCAAATCCCAATTGGGATCCATCATCAGGACTGCTTGAATGCTTGAAAGAAGAAGAGCTTGATTGAAGGATTTAAATAGAAAATGAGATGAATGTCGGCTATTGTCACGACAGTTTTTAAGAAAATGCAAGTCTGCAGCTCTTCTTGCTATCTTCATTCTAAATTTTTCGAGTAAAATGATCTCACTCCATATATCCCCTCCGTATAGGGAAATGATTTTGGATTTAAGACTTCTGTGGTTTATATCTTTTGAAATTACCGGAGAATCCACAGTAAAAACCATTTTTCTGTCAACGTTTCAAATCCCAACTGGGATCCATCATCAGGACTACTTGAATGCTTGAAAGAAGAAGAGCTTGATTGAAGGATTTAAATAGATGAATGTCAGCTATTGTCACGACGTTTTTTAAGAAAATTCAACTCTGTAGCTCTTCTTGCTATCTTCATTCTAAATTTTTCGAGTAAAATAAATCTCACTCCATATTGCAATGGTCCATTTGGGTCCGTATATATATCGCTATCACCGTTTTAATGTGACAAGGCTTAAAACACTGTGATACATAACTCCCGATATGGGGGACATGATATATCATTAGGGCGCGATATAACAGGACCATCGGGTCTGCAACTGTATATCGCAATTGGAGGTTTCAGGGGTGACAGCCCTTTGAGACTAACGACACAGTGGATGCGATATTACATTAGGGCGGTTTATAATGGAGCCGCGGGTCTATGTTATTATTAATGCATACTTAACCCACAACCCTTTATCCCCTTTAATTATATTATAACCCTCGTATAATGGAAATATACACAAACACACAGAAACTTACATTTTGCTGCTTTTCTATAGCCTTGGCGCATTTATCGATGCTTACCTTTATCAGGCTCATTCTCCACCGTAGATTTCCCTCCATCAGATCTGACAGTTGATATTACACCCAAAGTTTCAAACAATCCATTGATCCTTCGTTGTCGATCACCTCCCGCAAGATCCAATGGTTCACAAGGATTTCGGGTGGACAAATAGCTCAAGGATTACCCGCCTGAAAAACGGTTTCCTCTCTCCTCCTTGCTGCTACATGTCGCTCGGTTAATGGAATCAGGTGCTCTCCTCTAAATGCCACTTACCGCCTAGTGTCCGCCCGAAAACCACTGCCACTGTTACAAATCCTCCTTTTGGAATATAACCATGTGCATTCACTTTGACTTTAACCCGATATTATATACTTTAACTCGATATATGTGGTTCTAAACTTTAACCTGATATATACTCCTCCACTCTTTTCTGGTCTAATATGACTCCGTGATGGCTTCTGATGCACTGCTCCAATAGCTCTTCTCTGATATTCCTCCGATATCACATGATATGGCTCCTCTGTTAACTGTTCTTCCGTTGGCTTCTCCTCCTGATGCATGTTCCTCTTTGTTCCTTCTAATAAAAAATATGGCTCCTTTGTTAACTATTCTTCGGCTAGCTTCTCCTCCTGATGCGTGTTCCTCTTTTGATGGCTTCCCTAATGGCTTTTGATACCGTTCCAATACCTCTTCTATGCTTTGATAGCTCTTCTCTGATAGCTCCTATGACTTTCGATATTCTCTCCAATGGCTTGAATATCTTGGCTTTCCTCTGGTTTCTCCTCATGGCTTCTTGCTCATGTTTCTTCACGAATCTGCTCTACTTCTCCTTGGCCTCACATCATTGTTTACTCATCCAGAATATTGCCATATTGAAATCAATGACAATCAAGGTCAACAATCTCCCCCTTTCTTATTGATGGAAATATTCTTCTTCTCTCCCCCTTTGACATCAATGGCAAAGGAGTGCTTAGGGACTCCCCCTATCAAACTTCTTATGTTCATTATGAATAGTAGATCTTCATGAGTATGTTACTCCCCCTGTAATAGTGCTCTTCTTTTTACTAAAGATAGAGGGATTGATGCTTTATCATCAATTAGCACATTATCACCTCTTCATGTCTCAAAACTACTTTATCAAGGTTTGAACAATGCTTAAGGATGCTCCACTTCAATACTTTCAAACATATTGCAAATAGACACACACCAAATGATCAAGTCCAGGTTTTTATGCTTCAATCCATATTTTGTTGTCTCCATAGTCAAAATTAAGAGGCCTTCATAGTCCGAATCAAGAGAAAATGCCATTGAAATTGTCTTTCTTGCTATCTCTCTTTAGATCAGAGTTCCTTTGTATTTTTGTGCTTCTCCTTAAGTTACTGAGCTATATTCGACTACACAACATTCTCCTTTCTATAGTCTTTTGATGAGCCATCTTGTACTTGTGTTCTTCAAAAAAAATCTCTGCAAGTTATCTCCACAAGCAGATTTTTATATCCAATCTGTGACTGTCTTTTAAATTATTGTTACTGATTGGCATATTTTTGCAATGCTTTAGTTTTGTTAGATGCTGCCAACTGCTCTTACTTCATGCTTCATTCCCAGATATATCTGTTTGTTTGAAGGTTGTCTCTATTTGTGTCCATAATCTACCTGTTCTCACATCAAATCCCTGAGTCAAAACATTTAACATCTATAATATCAACACCATAGTTATTTGCCCTATTTCTCTAGTATTAGATGACCTTCTTTGTTGCTCCAATTACTACTTAGTGATCAAGTGGAAAACATCTTCAACAACAGTTCAAAGAATAGTTAAGAGATCAATTCTTCAATGGAGTGCTCCTGAGAGATGATCTTTATCAAAGAATGATTGTTAATATAGCTCAATAAGGATTTCATAAGGACCCTTTCATGAATAGCTTCTGCAATAATGATCAAGAATCACAGGCTCCCCCTAACTGTATGCATCATCTCTTTTGGCAGAGTCTTCCCATCAAATGCTTAGATTGTCAAAAATCAAGCCAATAACATGTGTTGTTGGCTGGAGTGTTCAAGGGACTTTCAGATTGTATTTGCTTCCTTCTTCGTACTTGTGTAACTTTCTTCTTTTGCATGTTTCTAGCTTATGTAAGAGCCCAAGTTAAGTTACAATCACGTGACATATGACCAATGTTATGACACTTGAAGCATTCTACATTGTTCATGAATAAGAATTCATGATTTCTTCCTGCAAAATTGTTCCTTGGAGATTGTTGGAGACCATAATATCTATATTTATGATATGGTTGGGGACCATAACATCTAACTCTATGATATTCTTTACAATCTTTTGCCATGTGACCAAAGTTTGTACAAGAATAACAATAACCAAGAAATAAATTTTGGTATCTGGGGGATGGAGATTTCCTTGATGTACTTCTGAACTCTTTCTGTCTTGAGATCCTTTGATGATAACCATTGCTTCTAGCATCCTTAACATTATCTACATTTCTTCTTGGAGCAGGAATTCTTCCATTGTTGCCTTGATTTTTCTCCTTGCCTTTGTTGGAACTGGGAGCATCACCATTTCTTTCTGGCTTCTTCACATCCCTTTTGTTTGAAGCATTATCATTCTTGTTTGAGGATTCACTTGCATAACTGAGACCTGATTTATCAAATGGACATCTTTGATGGCTGAGCATGTCATCCAAGGCTTGAGAGCTCTTCATGGTTTTGTTCATCCCTTCAACCTTTTTCCTGAGGAAGACAATCTCTTCTTCCATTCTTTCGCACTTATATTTCTTCTTAGCAAGTTGTTTCTAAGTTTCCTCCTTGATATGAGAAGCTTCATTTGCTTCTATTTTAAGGGAGATGATATCTGACTTCATTTTGAAGATTTCTTCATTTTCCTTTGCTAGACTGCTCTTCATTTCTTCCTTGGTCCTTGTAACTTTACATGTTTCAGCCTTGAGAAGTTTGATGCTAGATTTTAATTTGAAGATTTCTTCATCCTTTGCTTTTAATTGACATATCATGGTGTTTCTCTCCTTTTCTGCTTCATCGACCTATTCTTCTATGATTGCTAATGCTTCCATTGTCTTGTCAGCTCCTTGTGCTAACTTTCTTGCTTCTTGCAGTTGACTTGACAAGGTATCTTCCCGTTTCTTTGCTTTATCCAATTGATTTGTCATGGATATAACTTCTTCATGATGGTTTCTTTTGTTTTTATGAAATTCCTTCTTAAGCTTGGCAAGCTCTTCATCCCTTTCCTGTATTTTAAGCTAGACAAGGTCAACTTTCTCCCTTGTTTGGTCTTGGTCACCAGCTAGTTCTTTCTTCTTAAGTTCCTTGTTTTCCTTTTTCAAACTGATAATCTCTTCCATGGCAGTTGTAATTTGGGTGAGGAGATCTTCTACAAAATCTTCTTCATTCTCTTCATCTTCTAGGTCTTCTTTAGCCTTGATGTCATCATTCTCACTTTCAGCTTCTATGGTGGGTTCTGGATTTTCTTCTCGATTTCCATCATCTTCTTGACTAATGGTCATGGTCAATGCTCCTTTTGAGTGAAGGTCATGAAGTTTGTCCCATATACCATGTGTTGATGAACATTTTCCTAAACTGCTCTTTATAGAATCAAGTAGCCCATTCAAGATTGCCTTCATTGCTTTTTCATTGTACTCCTTGGATTATCCATCCATCAAGCTATAAACAATTACTGATTTCCAGATCTCAATGCCTTGAGTCTTTAAGAAATTCCACATTCTTGCTTCCCATATATTAAAGTTTCCATTGAACCATGGAGCCTTCTCAAATTGATTGTCTTCTATTTTAGTGGAAAAGGGAGACGCATCCTTAGGAGGATTGGAGACTTTCTTCCTTGACTTTGCCATTTTTGTTCTAAAGATCAACCTTCAAGTTGTTAGGCTTTGAATGAAGGTACTGGCTTTGATACCAATTGTTGGAAATACTGGGGGGGTGAATCAGTATTTCTTTTCAATTTTTATTTTTACCAATTAAAACATTTATATTCATAACACAAGATGAACAACAAGAATAAATGTTTTTATTAATATAATATTTGCAATAAAATAGATACAATATATATATGATTCCAATTTGTTTCCAAGCACTAACTTGGACTTTTGTGAGGCTCCAACCTCGAGATGCCAACTTTGTTTTGTCAAGGCCCCAACCTTGGACTTAGGAGCACCAACTCCTAGGACACCAATCCTTCCAGTTCTGTGGCACCAACCTCAAGGGCTCCAACCCTCTGTTGCAAACTGTCTGGATCTGTTTTTTCAAGGCACCAACCTTGGATATAGGAGCACCAACTCCAAGGACACCAATACTTCAAACTTCTAAGGCACCAACCCCAAGGGATCCAACCCTCTTGTCAAGGCATGTTTGATAGTAATGTTCTGCTCTCAGAACTCTTCTTTATAGAGTTTTTTCCGTTTACAGCTTCATTGTAGTCTCCATGCTACAACATCAATGCCAATCAGTCTTCATATGAAGAAGTATATACAACTCTTCATACTGTCCATACATAGTCTGCAATAGCCATCATGATCTCTGATAATGTCTCCACAGCTTTAGTTAGTCTACTATTAGCTGCACTAAGCTCTAATTAATTCATTGCTGGTTTGAGCCTTTCATAGGTTAGCCCAGTCAACAAAGTTACTCGTTCGTCAGCTTCCTCCTGTCCTTATGGACCTTCGACTTCCTCTTGTCCTGCCAGACCTTCGGCTTCCTCATGTCATGTTGGACCTACTACTACCTCGGTTACTTCCAGTTTTTCCAACCTCTAAACTTTCCTTGTTCTCTAGTTTATATTCCTGATACCCTTGACCTTTGGATTCCTTTCTCTGCTGGCTCTTTGGCTTCCTCAACGCTTGCTTGATCTTTCAGCTTCCTCTGCGCTCACTCTTCGGCTTCCTCTATCTCTTCAAATCCATCAATACACACATGACACATTAATGTGGAAGAGAGGCCGAATTACAATAGCGTTGCATATTAAAAAATATCAAAGAGGCCTTTTTTTTAATATTCATACAATATACATTAATTGTTCACAGAAACCATATAAGAGAGACTATAGCCATATAGAGGTCCCACATGCCACGTCATCCTTTTATCGCAATCGCCGCTTTAATATGACAAGGCCTTAAGCCTTTAAACCCAAGACCATACAATATATCGGAATACAAGGATGCACAGGAAATACACGGAAAATATACCCTCCGAACACATAAGGCCGAACTTCAAATGCATTACGCCCACATCTATAACTTCATCGGGTCCACTCCTTCACAACTTTATTGCAATCGGCAGATTTGCACATAACACAGCCAATTCCCCGATACTTGGATGCGATATTATTTTAAAATGTTTTAATAACTTCGTCGGGTCCATATATATATATATATATATATATATATATATATATAGAGAGAGAGAGAGAGAGAGAGATAGATATATATATATTGCAATCGGTGCTTTCAATGTGGCAAGGCTTTACAAGAGGCTTGCGATATGTGATGGATGCGATAATATATTAAGTCATATTGCAATGGTCCAGTCGGGTCCGTATATATATCGTTATTGTAGTTTTAACGTGACAAGGCTTAAAACACTGTGATACACAACTCTCGATATGGCGGACGTGATATATCATTAGGGTGCGATATAATAGGACCATTGGGTTCGAAACTGTATATCGCAATCAGAGGTTTCGGGGGTGACAACCCTTTGAGACTAGCGACACAGTAGATGCGATATTACATTAGGGCAGTTTATAATGGAGTTGCGAGTCTATGTTATTATATCATCTATATAATATATATACTCCTCCGTTCCTAACTTTGGTTAATGCAGACTTAACCCATAACCCTTTATCCCCTTTAATTCTATTATAACCTTCGTATAATGGGAATATACACAAACACATGGAAACTTACATTTTTCGCTTTTCCATAGCCTTGGCACATTTATCGATGCTTACCTTTATCAGGCTCATTCTCCACCATAGATTTCCCTCCATCAAATTTGACGATTAATATTATACTCGAAGTTTCAAACAGTGCGTTGATCCTCCGTCGTCGATCACCTCCCGCAAGATCCAATGGTTCACAAGGATTTTGGGTGGACAAATAGCTCGAGGATTACCCGCCTGAAAAATGGTTTCCTCTCTCCTCCTCGCTGCTACGTGTCACTCGGTTAATGGAATTGGGTACTCTCCTCTAAATACCACTTACCGCCTAGCGTCCGCCCAAAAACCACTGCCACTGTTACAAATCCGCCTTTTGGAATATAACCATGTGCATTCACTTTGACTTTAACCCGATATTATATACTTTAACTCGATATATGTGGTTATATACTTTAACCTGATATATACTCCTCCGCTCTTTTCTGGTCTGATATGACTCCGTGATGGCTTCCAATGCACTGCTCCAATAGCTCTTCTCTAATATTCCTCTGATATCACATGATATGGCTCCTTTGTTAACTGCTCTTCCGCTGGATTCTCCTCCTGATGCATGTTCCTCTTTGTTCCTTCTAATGTACAATATGGCTCCTCTGTTAACTGCTCTTCTGCTGGCTTCTCCTCCTGATGCGTGTTCCTCTTCTGATGGATTCCGATACCGCTCCAATACCTCTTCTTTGCTTCGATAGCTCTGCTCTTATAGCTCCTATGACTTCTGATATTCTCTCCAATGGCTTGGTTGTCTTGGCTTTCCTCTGGTTTCTCCTCATGGCTTCTTGCTCCTGTTTCTTCACGGATCTGCTCTACTCCTCCTTGGCCTCACATCATTGTTTACTCATCTAGTATATTGCCATATTGACATCAATGAAAATCTAGGTCAACACTATCGAATTCATGCAATTCTACAACCGCTCTATGTTTCTGTAGCCAAATCCAATGTTTAGCAAGATCCGAGGTGCCAACTAAGAAGAAAAATATATGGACATGTGGAGATTGATCACTTCAACGATTCCCCCTATCCATATGAACCAGATCATCAAAGGATTGTTTGATTGCATGGTCAAAGGGTGAAAGTCAATATGTTGTTGAATAGGCGAGCGAGAGTTTTAAAATCTTATGCTTCATGATTTGCTTTGTCAAATAGTAAATTGTGAGAAAATGATATTTTGATACCTGTTAGAAGCTAAGTTTAGAATTATGTTAGCTAACAGTAGGTGTAAAAGCCTCAAACAATTATTTGACACAAACTTTTATAAATACCATGCATAAAAACATGAACATAGGTTAAATTTGATGTATGCGACATTAATGTTTTCAAAACTCTGTTTTCCTGTTAATGAAGAATGAAGCTTGATGCATAGCTAACTATGTGATTAGAGTTTCATGGCCACATGTTTGTGGATGGCCCCTTGTTATCGGGAAATCTAGTGTCTATTCAGAGCTACTAGTCCCACTAAGGCGGGTAGCTATCTTAGAAACAAACAAATTAAAGTCACTTGTTTTCCCTTTACAAGAGAGAGATGAGAAAGAAGCATAGAGTACCAACCTCAGTCTTCCGCTTGGCTCTTTGCTTGTTTCCTTTCCCCTTTGACAGAATATCACCACTGCTTCCTTACTTGTCCAGCTTCAAAGAGCACCTGTAGATTCAGAGCAACATAATACCATCAAAGCATAGAGATATTTCACCGTAAACAATATATGATTAGATATATATTGACCATACAAATGCATATATCAACACAATATTCAGAGATACACAAGAATATGGAGGAAAACTCAAATAGCTTTATTAGTAAAAGTAGTAGAAGAGAGGATTACAACCACTTGGTCTGACCCAGCGCCATCCTCCTGGCTTGAAAGCCCTCTTCACCCCACACAAAGAAAGATCACCCAACAATGTCTTCAAAGAGAAACTAGCAGCACCTCTTTGCAAATTACCAAATTCCAACCTTTGGATCTCTGGGACGAGGGATCCATTTATAGATACTTGTAGGGGGGTGAGTCAGCTTCTAGGATTTTGATTAGTGTCATCTCTCTGATAGTTCTTGGTTCCACATGGAGATTTCATGATCTCTTACTCATCCTTGGGCGAACTCAGGGAGGCAAGTGTCAAATGAGAAACTTCTAGAAGATTCTCAGGTTCTCCACTTAGCAAACTGCTTGTGCCATTTGTCTGCTCTCGCTCATCGCACCCTACAGAAGGTCTTTCTAGTATGCATCGCACTTTTTGCATGTGGCAGGTGAGATGCATCGCACCCTTTGCATAGGGCAGTCTGTATGATCTTGCATTGACTAGTTCTGAGTTGTTTCTCATGGAAAACTTCTGGGAGATGATGTAATCAGCTGACCTTGCTCTTTTAGGGTATGAAACAACACTTTTAGGGACTTAGAAGCCCTTGGTTTATGGACATATGTGATTGGGGTTGCAATGCCCAAATATATCTATAACAGTTGCCCCCTAAAGCATGAGGTCGTAAATCTTTTGATGTGGGGTGAAATGTTTTATAATGAGGATCCGAGGTTTTTAGCATTGGGAGGTGACCTGTAATAAGATACAATACAATACATTATCTTCATAATATTTTCATGATCTAGCTAAGGCGGGCATTCCCATGCTCAGCTTTGATAAATTCATTTTCATGTACATAGGACAGACAACCGTCTGTGTGCAGACTGATGATTCTAGTAGAGCCATCATCCCTTAGTTTGGATGATTATCTTTGCAGCAATGATGTACATTTGATGTCTTTATTTTCCTGAATATATCGCAACCCGGATGGATGAAACTAGATTCAGGGTCTTCAAAACCTGGATGGAAGGACATCGCCTGATTACTAGCCAATAATGTGAGTTGTTAACATGCACGAGAAGAATCACCGATAATGATGATGACCCTCAAGATACTGCAGTACAATTCACGTGGTGCGAATACATGAGTTGATGTCGAACACCACGCAAAATCTTTCGGTCGAAGGCCATTAGTGTAAACCTATCGCCGGAAGTGAGAAACTTTCCATTGAGGCGTGCTTCAAAGTATTGGAAGGGTTGTCCCTAGGTCGGCTTCTTGGATAATGAGATGATGTCGACAAGAAGTGACCCGTCGTAGGAGGGAATTAATGGATCCCACATCTACGACATGGAACGGAGCAAATAATTTTGTAGAGGTGAAAACGATCTGATGATACAAGGTTCAGGGTGGCGGTCATGAAAGAATGAAGCATGAAGGTATTGTAGTGGATGAGACACAAGATGGGTAGGTGAATTCTCTGAGTGACTTCTCTTGAACATATTGGTGACACTGAAATGGATTGGTAGCACTAACCCCAAAAGTGGATGGTACGGTGGACCAATGCTGATATGACCGGTGAACGGAATAACCCAACTCGACTCAATCATGGTGATGGAGTGAAAGTGTCATGTTCAAGAGCGACCTGCTACCAATAAAGTTTCTTTAAGTTTTCTTCCCAATTTTCCCCAGTCATTTCTGACCAGTACCTCTTTATTTTTTTCAAGCTTGAGGAGGATAACATGTGCTTGTTCTATAATTTTCCCTTCGGGCAAACCCGTTGCTATGTTTTAACGAGCCTAGCAATAGTGAAACTCGCTTTTTTCTGAATGGACAAGTTTGTTGCTATTATTTTAACGAGTTTAACGACAAGGATAACTCGGTCCTTTTCAATTTTAGAGACTCTGAAAAGAGACGAAAAGAAGACTCCAATATTCCTTTTTCGTAATATAATCCCTTAAGTCCAAAAAAGTATAAAACAATATGAAAGGGATGACTTTTCAATAGTTTTAACGAGCTGAACAAGACAAACGCTCAATCTTTTTGTGTAATAATCCCTCAGGTCCAAAAAGATTAAAATCTAGAGGAGGGATGGCACTTCCAATCACTTTAACGAGCTAGAGAGACCAATCACTCGGAAATCTTTTCATAATTTACAAGTCAGATGAAAAGAGCTTAAAGGAGACTCATTTTTTGAGGAATGAGTGATGTTTTCAGATAGCAGTTGGTTCCAAGTAAGGTTTGGAACTTTCCAACACGACAGTGTAAAAAGGTGGCTAATAGGATCACTCGTCGTAGTTGTTCCTCAAAAGGGGTAAACAATCAAATGGAGGTGAATGATCGACAACAACAGAGTGGAGGTGATGGTAAGAACACGATCAAGGCTCAAAAGTGGATGATAATGCATTCACAATGGTTATTTATCGAAGGTGGGTTCATTTATTAATGAGCTTAAACTATGGTGGAACATATGCTCATTGCTACGTTTAATTTTTAACGAACTTGAACTTCGCGTAAAACTGCTCGTGCCAGTCATATAATAAGGATGTCTCATCGATAGGTTCATTTTTTAGGGAGCTTGCACCATTCGAAATTATGCTCCAACTCCTTTTGTTATGTAAGCTAGGAACTACCAATCCTATGAGTTTAAAGGGTTAAGAACCTACAAACTAAGAAAATAAATGGTCGATTTTCACTTTCACGCAAAAAGTTTGCATGCCCCCAGGTATAGCGAAGTAGAGTTTCCAAGGTTACCCCTTAATTTGCAAACAAAACACTTGTTCTATCGGGAAAGGCCTACCTTTCCAAGTTACCCTTCAATTTTCAGACAAAACATTTGTTCTATCGGGAAAGGCCTACCTTCTAACAGAGGTATCTTATTCCGGTCTAATCCCATTTTCCTAAATGGATGGGTGTGTCAGACCAGTCATATATCCTCTGCGGAAACCTACCCTATACCTGAAGTTTTCCTGTTGAAGCAGGCCAGGGTGCATGCCCCCTGGGTTTCAGTCTTGACCACCGAATCACTCGCGCTCATCAGGTGGACGGACTAGAGATTGATGAGACATTCCTTGTGCAAAGAGACCTGTTAGGGATGGCATTTGACTATTAGCTATGTGTGAACTAGGGAATGAAAGCTGGTCTACCAGCTGGACCACTCTATTTCCATGCAGAAAACACATTACTCGAAAGAGTGAGGAGACGATGGATCCCATGCTATAAATGTAGTCGCGCCCAAGGAGTAGATTGTAATCTAAAGGTCCTTGGACTACCATCACATTCAGATAAACGGTTTTCCTTCTCAAAGTTATAGGTAAACTTGAAAGGATCCCTAACGGCTGACTAGTTGCTTTATCGAAGCCTGTCAGATATCGCATCTCAGGCAAAAGCGATGGCGAACCAAGCGCTTTCCAAGTAGTTGAGGAAAGGATACTCACAGAAGACCCTTCATCTATGATGGTACCAACCATGACCATTTTGTAAGTTTGCACTATGATTCAAAATGGTACATTAGATGGTAAATGGGGTCTGCCTAATAGATTCCAATCGAAGGAAACAACTAGGTTGCTTGGAGGTGGGACCGAATAAACGGCCGGATACAACTCTGACGAATTTCCTTCCTGCGGTAAAGGAATGGGCAGATTGCCCCCATGTTTATCGGAGTCTGTGTTTACAAAAATAATTTGAATGGTGTCGTTCTCATTCTCTTCGGTGACTGTATCATCTGAAGGTAAATCTTCTGAAGTCAAGATGGGGTCGACTACCGTCTCGACCTATTGACTTTGGTTCGATGTGGACTCAGAAGGTTTATCTTCAATGATAGATGTTTCGGCCAACTCCAAAGGTGGGTCAGTCGGATTTTCAACTAGCAATGGATTCGGCAAGAGTTTCTTGTACCCAGGAGGGAGTCACTGCGGTGATATAGGAAAATTATCCAAGACTCCTTTAGCTTCATCCAAGAAGGGACAACGATGTAGTGCATGATCGCCTTCACACAGTCTGCAGGGAAATTTAGATTTTCCTTTTTGTCCGGTGACTTTGCTTTCACTAGTTAACAGTGTACTTTCAACATGATCATCAGAGGTTCATGACACCGGATTGTGCAAGCGGGGAGACCAGTCCCTTAGGATCCGTGGGATGCAAGGAAAATCTCAGTGATAGTGGTCTCCTTTGCAGATGACACATGGAGATTTAGGTTTGGATGGTGTAGTGTGTGGATTTTTGCTAGACGATGCACAGTTGCCCCTTTTTGCGGTTGGCTCCTTCTTCTTCTTCTCCTTCCCCTTCTTCTTCTCAGTTACTTGGTTTTTAGTTTTACTATCTTTACCAAGCGAAGAGGAAGAAGGAGAGGGAGAGACAAACGAAGTAGAAGGTTGGGGGGAAACTCTGGTATCATCTAGTTGTTCATTTGATTGTTCAGGAATCACGGTGCTTTGAACGACAAAGGTCGAGAAAATACATACCGACAGGCCAATTGTCAGTCCTGGAAGAGACAATGTGGTCATATGAGGTGCACCAACATCTCCCCAACAGGAGAAAGGACTAGGACTTCCCCCAAGGGGAAATCCTTGGTTGGTGGACTCCATTTTCTCAACCTAAGACCAACGAGGGAACAATGACGTTATTCCGATTAAAATAAATTTTAGACGCTTTGACACAACTTGCTTTTTCAATTTTTAAGAGTCGAGAAAAAGCTAAAGATGACTCTAGTTGCCTTTGATTTTTAATGAGCCTGAAGTGACAAGTGCTCAGATGGACCTTTTCCTTTAAGGAGTCTGAAAAGGAACGAAAGAGACTACTCTGGAAATCTAGACAGAGGGATTACCAAACCAATCGCAAAACTACAGAATACTTTTTATGGTACAGCAGTCAATCTTCCCGAATGTTGTGTTCAGTGCATTGCGATCGATAGGGCGGCAGACACGGCTTCCTAAGGATAAAGGATATAGCCTATTGTGGTCTCCCAATATATACTCGATGGTACGTGGGAGCACAAGTCCGTACTGGCACTTATTGTCTCAAAGAGGAGGAATCACCCAACCTACGATGAAAGCAATAGTTACAAGGCTTTACGACGCCGGAATACGTCTCTAGCCTAGACTTCTAGATGTTGTGCGTTAGGTTTCAAAGTGTTTTTATGTTCATTGTATTTATTTTACAGTTGATCTTTCTTAAGAAATTTTCCTTTCGGGTTCACCACGTGATGTAGATATACAATTCCTAAAATTCAATCTAAGATTATAAACAGTCGTTTAATATTATTTTTGCAATGAAAATCCTGGCTACTAAGGAAAGAGAAATGAAATCCTTTCAACATAGAGCAGAGAGCACGCACTAGATGCACTATCCTAAATCAAAATCAACAAGCAGTCTAAATGCAAATGCACATGCATGTATTTGTTTCCTACTTTCTTATTGTGTGAATGACAAAAAGAATGCTAAATACAAATCTGAATTATTCCTTCTTTCAAAGCAACAATACTAACGATTTTCTTTTCAAAAAACGAAAAGGAGACAAGACGACACTTTACAATTTTGAATTGAAAATTGCTTTCGACAATTGAGATACTACTAATTCAGATCAAATACAAGAGTAACAGTACAATCGACTATCAAAAATAGAAGTACTCTTTTCTTTGACTGAAAACGACACTTGCGACACTTCCAAATCAAAAGATGACAGTTCGATTAAGCTACTTCTTTGTAAAAGAGAACTGTAAATGGCGCACAATACATAAAAACATTCACAATTCTTTGTACAATGGAGGTTGGATGATGCAAAGAAGAGGGTTTCAACAGTGTTCTACTGATCACAGACAACAAAACTCCTTAATAAAACTGAAGAGAGTGAAGAAAAAACCAAAATCTGGAGGCAAATCTAGTCTTGTTTGATCATCGCACCTGTAACACATGGAAATAGGGATGCATCCCACCTACTGCACACGGGAGGTGCAATGCATCCAAATTTCCTAAAGGAGAGGGTGCGATGGTCAAGGAACGAGACTTTAACTTGGTTTTTGGTCACGGTTTGCAGTTTAATCCAGGGATTTACGCCGAGCAAATGATAGTCAGTAACTACAAAGTATAGGGCTGATCTAATGAGGTTACTCAAGCTACCTCTAGAGCACTTAGGATGTTTTCAAGTCGATTGATCAGTTCATAAACAAACCCAGAGATTGACTGAAGCAACGTTGATCTACTTTGCACTTGCATAGAAAATGCAATTCGAAGGCTAGCTGGCTTGATTTCAGGCTTCGTCTGTGGTTTATGAATCAAACAAATAGAGACAAGAAATCAAACTAATCGCTCCCCAGCGGAGTCGCCATTTTGTTATCGAGAAATCTAGTGTCTATTCAGAGCTGTTAGTCCCACTAAGACGGGTAGCTATCTTAGAAACAAACAGATTAAAGTCACTTGTTTTTCCTTTACGAGAGAGAGATGAGAAAGAAGTAGAGAGTACCAACCTCAGTCTTCCGCTTGGCTCTTTGCTTGTTTCCTTTCCTCTTTGACAGAATCTCGCCACTGCTTCCTTACTTGTTGAGCTTCAAAGAGCACCTGTAGATTCACAGCAGCATAATACCATCAAAGCATAGAGATCTTTCACTGTAAACAATATAGGATCAGATATATATTGACCATACAAATGCATATATCAACACAATATTTAGAGATACACAATAATATGGAGGAAAAATCAAATAGCTTTATTAGTAAAAGTAGTAGATGAGAGGATTACAACCACTTGGTCTGACCCAGCGCCATCCTCCCAGCTTGAAAGCCCTCTTCACCTCACACAAAGCAAGATCACCCAACAATGTCTTCAAAGAGAAACCAGTAGCACCTCTTTGAAAATTACCAAATTCCAACCTTTGGATCTCTGGGATGATGGATCCATTTATAGATATTTGCAGGGGGGTGAGTCAGCTTCTGGGATTTTGATTAGTGTCATCTTTCTGATAGTTCTTGGTTCCACTTGGAGATTTCATGATCTCTTACTCATCCTTGGGCGAACTCAAGGAGGCAAGTGTCAAATGAGCAGCTTCTAGAAGATTCTCAGGTTCTCCACTTAGAAAACTGCTTGTGCCATTTGTCTGCTCTCGCTCATCGCACCCTACAGAAGGGATTTTCAGTATGCATCGCACTTTTTTCATGTGGCAGGTGAGATGCATCGCACCCTTTGCACTGGGCAGTCTGTATGGTCTTGCTTTGACCAGTTCTGAGTGGTTTCTCATGGAAAACTTCTGGGAGATGATGTAATCACCTGACCTTGCTCTTTTAGGGTATGAAACAACACTTTTAGGGACTTAGAAGCCCTTGGTTTATGGACATATGTGATTGGGGTTGCAGTGCCCAAATATGTCTATAAAACCCCTGCAAATAGTGAAGGCTCTGCATTTCTATATTTCCTTTTTATCATTTATTTCAGTCATTTATATGCTCTATAATCGTCTTGTAACATCGATTTTAATTAAATAGCAATAGCAAAATTTCACTAATGATGATAGTTGTAGCATAGACACCTTTCATAGATTTATTTACAACTTTCATTTCAAAAGCATTTCATAGATTTCTCTACAATTTCATTTCAGAACATAAGTGATTTCCTTACAATTTCATTTCAAGGTGTTTCATTTCAGAACATGAGTGATTTCCTTACAATTTTGTTTCAAAGTATTTCATTTTAAAGCATGAGTGATTCCTTTGTAGTTTTGTTTAGAGAATTTCATTTCAAAAGCATTTTATTTCAAAGCATGAGTGATTGATAATGCAAATATGTATGGTTTTCATTTTAACTAGAGGTCAATTTTATTTTAGTTTTTATGCAAAGGATTGTTAGAACATTAGATGAATACTTCTATTTTCAGAGATTAAATTTGTGTTTTAATAGATTAGTTAAGTTTTTCTTAATTCAATAAGACAGTGTAAATTTGTTTTATTTTCATTTTGCAAGTGCATTTTTTATTTCATTAGAAAGGAGTGAGCAGGAATGTAATTGAGATTGGATATATTAATTTCATTTTCTTTAAAGAGTAAAATAGGAACACAAAACATCCTTAGAAATAATTTTCAATAACTCAATCATACACATTAATAATCTGAAGGCTTCTAGCATATATAGTGCACTTGCACTTCACAAATTTACCAACTTCGGTCGATAATTTATGTAACAATTTAAGACAATTAAATTGACAAACACTACCATTTTATGAAGTTGCATATGAACATCTAAAATCAAGATGACCTATACTTCTACAATTACAACAATATAGTAGCTTACTTGTGGATCACACTTCTTCTGCATCTTCTTCACCTTCTGCTTGCTCCTCTACTGTATGTTTTGAAATTTGAACAATTAGAGGCATCATGACCTAGTTAGCCACATTTGAAGCATTTAACAAGTAGCTTACATTTTCTTGATCTCTTTTGTAGTCTTCTTTCGATCTAAGCTTCATTCTTATCTGAGTCATCTCTAGAGCAGTCATGGTCTTTGACCTTCTTTGGATCTTTGTGTACTTCTTCCTTCTAAGAAGAATTCTTGACTTCATATGCGGTGTGAGTATATTCCTCATAGATTCATTGCAGCTTAGGCAACATTTTGTTTGCAGTCTCAAAACAATTTGCCTTATTAGAATTTGATTTAGACAACCCACTCAATATTTCCTTCATGCATTATATATTATACTTTTTGTTCTTATTTCCATCTGCTGCAAATTTCCATACATCCAAGCCAAGAGTCATTAGATAAAACTTCATCCTTACCTTCCAAGTTGCATAATTTGATCCTTTCAATAATGGTGCCCCATTTGGGGAAATCCATCCTGGCTAACCATGGTCCCTTGAATATCTACCTTTTAGTGATTAAACTATTCCTGAAGGAACCCACTCTGATACAAATTGTTGGAAACCAGGAAAATATTGAGTTGGGGGGGGGGGGTTGGGTGCCGGCGGTGGGTGTGAATAAGTATTTTATAAATTTTAACAATTATTTTTCCAATTAAACACATTCAATCACACAAGGCATTAAACACATGCTATTTACATGGAAATCCATATAAAATAAAAACACAAATCTTCGTTGAATTGTAATGTAAATGCAAGCACCAATTTCAATTTACATTAGATTCTATAGGCCACCAACCCCCTTTTATTTGCAAGCACCAACTCCCATTGTGAGAAAGCACAAACCCCCTTTTTCTTTATAGACACTAACTCAAAGGAGACTATTATCCCCTGGTCTGCAAGCACCTACTTGCTATGCCTATCAAATCTCTCTTTCATCACATTTTCAACTTAGATCCATGGTCTTTTCAAATAAAACTTACTCATTCAAACTTCTTAATATGGTCTAATATTTAACTCATTCTCGTATCTATTTTGGATCTCGGTTCTTTACCGGTTCTTTAGATATGAAATTAACCACACCTGCAAAAGTACCATACACCAATTCTTTAGCCTTCATATGCAGTCAAACTCTATCTCTACAATACATTTCTTCACCTCTGACTGAAATTTGATCACAACATTCAGATATGCTCAGAATCTCTACTCCTCTAGCTCAAATCTGATAGTAGCATAAAAAGCCACTATGCATCTCTCTTTTTCTGCATTGCTCATCCTTGCCCACTCTTTCTTATGGCATGTATCAAATCTCAACATTCTATTCCTTTAGCCTATACCAGGGATTCCTGTGCATATGTTTTCTCAACTTACCACCATTCTACACTTTTCTCCTTCTATTTTATGCACCATAGTTTTCATCTCTACATACTCTATTAATGATTGGCACAAAGCTTCTTCAAATCTACATTTCCTCATCCACACATTAGCTCTAGATCTCTTGATCCTTTTTTATTTACAAAAGCTAATACACCTCTTCAAGAGTTCTCCTAATATTTTATAGATTATGCCCTTTATTTACCATGGACAACAATCCATGGTTTCCACCCATGGTATTTTAGCTTGGCTTCGTCACACATCATTCAGCTTCACGAGGCAATTTGCATGGGAATGCACACTTCTCACATCATTATGTTTCTGTTTATATATTATAGAACCCAAAAATTTGTTCGAGTCAAACTTTTATACTTTCATGGCTTAAAAAATTTTGGCACTCCTCAATTTTTTAAGTCTCTTGAGTCATATTATCGAGGGCCAGAACCAATGAAGTGTATTAAGATTAAAGGCACTTACCCTAGTGACCTATGAAATCCAATCAAACCATGTTATCACTGTTTGTTGTCGATGGCGAAAAAAAAAAATCATTTTTCGCTCACCACTCATTAACCAAGTTCACCACCTACCATAATACCCTCTAATTGGGTGGCCCAATAGACAGAGTCTCCACTTTCCCTTTTGTCGTTAATGATAAGAAACTCTCATTTGTCACTTCACCACTCGCCACCCATCGATGTTCACAACACTTTTTAGACTGAGTGGTTCGATGGACAAATTCATCACTTTCTCATTGTTGTCGATGACACAAAACTCTCCCTTTTTCCGCTTCATTGCTCGTCGCTCATTAGTGTTCGCTCATTAGTTAATGCAGGGAAAATGAAAATACTAGTGAATTCAAGCAAGAATTTAGTGCTTCTTATGATTATACCCAATGTTGATATTGATTATGAAGTGTTTGATGGTTGTAATTTAGACTTGAAAACTGATTTGGTTGATGTAGTTAACCATGACGATGAGGTGTTTCAGAAAGAAAAAGGATTTCCTTCCAAGAGGAGAATCCAACATGAAATACCATTGCAACAAAAGTGTCTTCTTCCTAACATTGACATGCACAGGATGTTAAGAATGGAAAGTGCAGAAATAACAAAAAAAATCCAAGGATTGTTGAATAAAAGGATAATTCGACCTTCTACTTTACCATGTGGTGCACCCCTTGTTTTGATGCCCAAGAAGAATGGTAAGCATTTCGTTGAATGGGATTCAAGAAGTGGTTTTCATCAAAGTAGAGTTGTTGAAGGAGACATATGGAAGACGGCATTCAAAATCAAGCAAGGTTTGTTTGAATGACTTGTTATGCTTTTTGGTCTTTTCCATGCTCCTACTACTTTCATGCATATGAAGCAAGATGTATTGCAGCCATTTCTAGACATGATAGTCTACTTGGATGACATTTTCATTTTCAGAAAAAATCATTATGAACATGTCATGTATGAGAAATAAATACTTGATGTCTTATGTCAAGAACATTTGCTATTGAAGATGTCAAAGTATATGTTGGATAAAACTTGTTTGATGTACTTGGGCCATGATATTGGAGAAGATGAGCTAAAGTTAGACTTCTCCAAGATTGATGCCATTATCGATTGGTCAATGCTCAAGACAGTCATTTGGATAAGAGGTTTTTTGGGAGGATCTCAATGTTGGAGGAAATATTTTGTTAATTTTTCTTCTATTATAGCTCATTTGCATTCTTTGGTAGTTGCGCAGAAGGTCTTCCAGTGGGGAGGCAAACAACAAGAGGCATTTGATGCTTTAAGACAAAAGATCAGTTTAACCTTTATACTTGTTCTTTTAAACTTGAAAAAGTCATTTGAGTTTCAAGTTGATGTATGTGACTATTCCATGGGCACAATCTTCATGCAATATGGTAAGCCCATTTCATTTCATTCAGAAATTTTCAATGGTGCAACATTTATGTTTCAATGACAAGGGAACTTTCATTGGATGCGTTTTCTTCTACTGTTCCACTTGGTCCAAAGGTATAAGAAAGGTACAAGTGACTGGTTTTTTGATGTACTTTCTAGGCCTATAGTTTGTGTAATTACTATCCTCAAGCATAGTTTTGTTTTACATGAAATTTATGTTCAAAAAAATACATACTTTCAAGATGTATATTCAAGCTTGAGTCAAAGGAATCAAGTAGAGGAATTTGATTACCATTTGCATCATAATGTATTGTATCATCTTGGTAAGAAGGATGTTGCTACTGATAGTAACATGGAAAAAGCCAAATGGACAGAGGTTGGAAAGGTGAGGGAACTTTACCCTCACATGTTGGACAATTGAAAGTGATCTTTTGGAGTCCAAAAGGCTTACAATGGGGAGGACTGATCAGGTGCTCAAAATTATGTACAAAAATCAAAATTGTTAGAATGGTGTGGAACTTAAATGACCATGTAGTGCTCCTCATTTTGAATCTGGCGCAACTCGTTTCATGCAAAATGGACACCCAGAAAAGCAATACGTTCACTTTGTCAAACATGTAAAAAAAATGGGTGAGGAAATGACATGGCAGAGTCTTCAGCGAATAGGAAAGCGCCAAGTGACAGGATTCCATTGGCCCTGCATTTTTCAAATCACAAAAGGAGGAGGTCCGCATTTAAGGAAATCAGCCCCCAGCACTACCAGGTTGCAATTTGAGATATCGACATCGCAAATCAGAGGTGGGTCGGCGTTAAAGGGTCAACCCAAAGCGAAGCCGGAGTGCGACGTGATAAATCACAATTTCACATCGCATGGATCAAGTACATTTACAAAGTTGGCCTCAGCAGAGTCAGGTTTTGAATTCGATATCGCACAGCACAACGACCTATTATGGAGAATCACCCTGCTCTGGCCGATTGCGATTTACGACGGAACTATTGGCACCTATAGTTTATGACCGCTACGTGTCCTCCTAATGGTTGGCTAAAAATTTGGCTGGCAAGACAAGTCGAAGGCCAAGGTTGAACCCGTGACCTCCCATACAGCAGTGCCAAGGTTCATCATTGAGTCGGTAGCATGTGACTTAACAAAAAATGGTCACGAATTATATTTTAAATTATGTTGACCTCAGGTTGGGGGGAGACTGCTAACATAACCGCCGACGGACCTCCCATGTGAATTCCATGTCCGCAGTCGTTATGTCGCTGCCATGGTAATCACACCACCAACCGCCAGTCCAAACACCCATGTGACCACCTTATCTTCAAGTCATGAATTATTTTTATAACTGTCGGCGGAGTTATGGGCAGAATTAGCTGTCCTACAATTTTTCCTGTCGCGCAATGAAATATTCACCCAGTTAGCGCTTTTTTATAGTGAAATTGGAGGATCATGCCATATTTGGAGCAATTTGTGGAGTGAATAGTGGGCTAACTAGGAGAGGTCATAACTTCTTCAATTTTCGACCAAATTGGATGCAAAAAGAGGTTAGATAGACATTTCGGACATGCTTGACTCATTGGAGCAAGTTTTAGAAGCATTTGAGCATTGTAAACACATCTTTTTACACTTTTGAGCATAATAGAGAGGCCCAAGCCATTAGAAGCTGGAACAAGGAGACGTAGCCCAGGAGGGGTGAACTTCTTTATTAATTTCATGTTGTAATGTGTTTTTGATGATGTTTTGTATATGTTTATGATGTTGTTCGGTCTCTTATTTATGTTAAATTTCTCATAAAATTAACATAAAAACACATCATTTCTGTTTGGTCAATTTAGTGTGTCCTAAATTGCTATTTAAAATGTCAATCCGAGAGTCGTAAACTGCTGAAGTGAAGTGCACTGTATATGCAAGATAACCGATTTCTTAGTTCTTTGTCATTTTTGAGTTTTTGGTTTGTTTTTGGGTTTATCTTTTGTGGATTCCCTAGTGTGAGATGGCAAAATTGAAGGTCAAGTATGGATGGTAATGGTGATTTCTACAATGATTTTCCAAACTTTAAAGTTCTCAAAAAGAAGGTTTCAAACTGACTGTGATGAAATCAATTCTCAAAAGAAAATAAAAATGTACCAAAATAGTGAACTAGTGACAATGAAACCCAGTATCCTTACTGCTGAATGAAAAGAAAATAAAAAACTGAACTCAAAGCAACTCAAAGACTGAAAGCAAAGCAAACTAAATCACACTACTTCAACCCATTTTCTGAACCTTCACCTTTCGACTCGCTCGGACTATAGGAAGCAATCATAAGCAAGTTGAGTAACATGATATCTACTTTGCAAGAAATGAAATTGAATAAAATGAAACTAAGATTTAACTACTCATTCATTTTTCAATTCCTGAAAATGACATAAGTAATTTAATCACTAACTTGCAGGAAAGTAAACTAAATCATACTACATCAAGTAATATTCTAATTCCTCACTATTTGAGTCGCTTGGCTATAGGAAGGAAATCATAAACAAATGATTAATATGATATCTAAGTTGCAGAAAAGTAAATAAGCAAAGCAAAACTAAAAGAAATGACAATGCTGGAATTAAAACTCAGTAAATGAATCAGCAGAAAGGACAAGATGGTCTCATGTCATTAGTCATTAAAACTATGTAATTTTCCCGGGCTGCCTACAAGAACCTGAAAGAAAAATATTGATCAGCTAGCAATCATGAGGAAGCATAAAAGAAAAGATGAACAGCAGTTAGTATAAATATCAGGAAATATGTACACAAGCAATTGATTATAAAAGCAGTAACATAATGAAAGAAAGCGAGAAACTATATAGTAGATACAAAGCCTTGGTGTACAGGGCCATCTGCAACCTCAGCCAATCAATACTCAGTCACAAATTGAACTCAAGAATGTTGTCTTCTCATATATTAAAGTGGAGTAAAAACATAGAAATAGAGCACGACATAGTGGGCTCGTAAACACAGTCAAGATTACATGTCAAAGCTAACTATCAAACGTATGATAATGCGTTATTTATAAGTGAAAATGCTATAACTGATTCCTAGATTCTATGCTGCCAAACAGACACGTAAATCTCCACGGCCTGAGATCTAGCGGTATGGTAATCATGAGAAATAAATCCATGGAGTGGTGGCTGCTCGATTTGATTCACGGATTGATCCACAGGTGTTAGCACACCTCCGGAGATTGAGGATCTTGCCACGCAAAACTTCACGTGGGCAAAATAGAGTCGTGCCACCGCAAACTCTTGGTTTGACCACTCCTTTGATCATCTTTGACCATGGTTGTTTGTGAGTGATTCGGCTGAACCAAGGGGACACGCTCCATGTACATGTCATTTGCAGCTTGCCCATGTGGCCGGATTCTCCATTGGACACCTGTAACATAGTCTTTAACAAAATGGTTGCGGAAACTTGAGCTGGCTGCAGAAAGTGACAAGTTTCCGCAGCTGATTGAACAAAAATCTAAATCAAACAACAGTCACAAACATAGTTAGGAAACCATTTTATAAGCTCTTTTTAGACTAATATGCAATGATTTGGCAGCTTGGTGGATCAAGTAAATGGAAAAGAAGGCTGGAAAGGTATATAGGGAAGATGCAAGTTTGGGACTGAACATACCCCCAGTGTGAAGGTGTTGCATGTCCTCATGCAACCAAAATTTTAGTCATTCCCTTTTAATCCATATGTTTTCAAGCCTCTGCTAGGACATCCAGTCCTCTTTTTTTCTTCCTTGGTGCTACCACCATCCTGGGTTTCCTTATTAGACATCTGAATTTGAGATTGATCAATTCTCTGCTCAACTTTCTGCACTTTTTCTTTAGTTTCTTGTTCTTCTTTTGCCATAATCCCAAATGAAGCATAGTATTATCATGAATAATTTTATCTACTTTGCTCTGCTCCTTAAGTGCTTCATTTTCTTGCTTGATATGCTTGTTTAGAACCTCTAATTCAAACACCTCTTGCTTTAAGGATTGAACTTGTGCATCTGGTGTCATGTGGGGCAGAGTAGTACTCGGACCTACAGCTGTTTTTTCTAAAGATTCAAGGTAGTAATATACCTCCTGTTGACTGGGATCTATTTCAGGTGTCTTTCTTGGACTGAGTTCAAAGTATTGTGGAGGAGGAGGATTGCTTCCTAGCTCTGGCCGAGAAGGGATTTCATCAACATGTGGAGGACTAGTTTGAATACTTGGCTGAGGACGAGGTGGACTACGGCCCGCTAGAGTTTTCTCGGGTGTTTCCCCACCCAAGTCAATGAAGTGGGGCCATTTTACTTGTGTTTTACTCCCCTTTCCTCTAAGCCTGGTGCTTCTCCTTAAATATGGTGGACTAGTACTCCCTTCTTGTATGCTCTGTTTCCCTTTTTCCTTTTTCTTTGCTGTAGCAGCCTGTTCTTGAAGATGCACTAACCTCTCTGACAATGTTTGATAATCTTCCTCCATAGATGGCTCAGGTGATTGGTAGACTTCTTGTATGTTTCTTTTTCCTTTCACTTTTCTCTGTTTCTTGTCCTTAGTTCTGTTCTCTTTTTCTTTTTGACCAACTTCTTGAGTTTCGATAGTAGGAGAGTCTTGGACTATGGCACTCTTTTCTTTTCTCCTACTCCTTCTTGGTGTCTTTGGTGTACTACTTTCAGATGCCTCATATGGCTCTTGAAAGCAGTTTCTTATTAAGAATTGTTCCCAGGTATCTTTGTTTTTCTTCAGTTGGTCTTCAATGAGAATCTTCACAAGTCCATGATGATATAGATGAGGTTCTATATTTCCTATGTGCTTTTGGACTGTGATACTCATTTTTTTCAAACTCGGCAGTAAGAAATAAGGCAAATTAAGAGTTTGACTCTCTACAAAATTCATCAACAATCTAGCATGGTACATGTACATTGAACCAAAGCGTCCTTCGCAAGTGATAAATTTTTGGATAACTAACAGCAGGCTGGCCTATTCTTCTTTCAATGCATGAAAAGGAATTCCTTTTGTAAACACAGTGGTGTCCATACCTGGGTTTCGTAGCATAATTCTCCATGCCTGTCCGTCCATGCTTTTGTTTTTAAACCATCGCTCACCTTCCTGGGGTAAGCCTGTGGCAACTGCTACTGCTGTTTCAGACACCGTGAGCTTCAAGTCTCCAATTTCCACCATCCGGCCATCGAAAGACTGTGCAAATGCTTTGGTTACCTCTTTATTATGGCCCTTGAATTTTTGGATGAAGCGTAACCATTTTTATTTCTTCAGCAAATCTTTTGCTTGAGGGTAACCTTCTAAATATTTAGGTCCTTCTGGTTCTGCCCTTAGTAATCGTCCCATTCCTTCCTCTATTTTGAATTTCAACTGAAAACTCAATTGCGTGTGAGGGTTTAGCAGAGGAAAGGTGGATTGGTTGCAGGGTTCATGGTAAAATACAGTGGCTGCAATCGGTAGATGGATAGCAGGTAAGGGGAGTGCTTCGGAATTACATGCAGAACAGAGGATGAGCAGTCGTAGTGAGTTCACAAGATGAAGTGCGGACGTATGTGAAGAAGATGGTCTTAATAGAATGGTAAGGGAATGGAGTGAAGTCAATATTTTTGAATTAAACGGCTGCGTACGAAATGTTACACGTTTTAATGGATGGCTGCGGAAAATGCGGTGGAGAGGAGCCGTAATGGGATAGGTCACATCTCATGATTACAGGTGGTGAATGAAAGTGCAGTCGACTATGAGTTTAAACCTGAAAATCAATCATGAGACCATTAAGAAATGAATGCATGGTGTGCGGAATAATATCGTGGAATGGTAGTGGGTAATGGAGCTATCATGATGATCATTGCACATAGTAGAGCTTTTATGGTTTGATAACTATGCATAATCATGACTTTAATTGCTATTTGAAAAAAAAAAAATTGCTCATACCTTTGGAAACCTTGTCATTTGTTTCTCATTAGCTTTTAACCAACTGCTCTTCATTGATGTCTGGAGATGCTCCATGTCTTCATAGCATATGCTCAATCACACCTGCATTTTCATGATTATTGCACTAACATTTTGGACTGTGGATTTGAAAAACAAAGTGGTGGCTGCGAAAACTGACACAACACCCACTTAGCTGAACAAAGATAGTTAGATAATAACTAACTAAGTGAAAATGGTCCTGAAAGGGATTTTTATTGATGAAATGAAATGAAATGAATGAAATGGAGTGAAATGAAGCGGAGTGAAATGAAATGAAAATGAGATGGAGATGGAGTGGAATGGCAAATGAGGTGGAGTGAAGATGGAAAAAGAAGGAGAGAATAGATTTTTTTTTTGGAAAATATAGAGTGTCAGGTGTCCCTGATTTTCACTCTACATTTTCTTTATAAGACCGCCAATCTGTGATTGGTTTTCAGTCTTATACAAAAAAAAAAAGTTTAACTGAAAGAAACAAAGGCTAGGCTGGTGGGGAAGAAGGATTCTTCTTCACCAGCCTTATTGCAGAATTCTCTTGAAACATTTTGACAAATTCCTCTATTAAGAGTAGCTTATGATAAATTTTCAATCGGTGGCCATTCACAATGAGAGGAGTTTGAAATTCATCAATGGTCTTGATTCTTACCGCTCCATTGCTAAAGACTTTGTCAATCTCATATGGCCCAAGCCAATGGGTCTGAAATTTACCTTTGAAGTCTTTAAACTTGGAATCAAACAGTAGTGCCCAATCTCCCTCTTGAAACTTTTTCTCTTTGATGTTGAACTAGATCGGTTCTTAAAATTGCTTCTTGTCTGATCTCATCTAGCTCATTCAGCTGCTCCATTCTGTGCTTTTGGGCTTCTGATAGATTCATCCCCAACTGAACTGCCATCTTGAAAGTCTTGACTTGAAATTCAATGGGGAGCAGGACTTCTTTCCCATAAATAATTTCATAGGGAGAATGTCATGTTGTATTCCTCCATGTAGTTCTGTAGGCCCACAAGGCTTCAGGAAGCCTTTCTGCCCAATCTCTTCTGTGTAAATGGACAGTTTTTGTGATGATGCTCTCAAGAACTTTGTTTGTAGACTCCACTTGGCCATTTGCTTGCGGATGGTAAGGAGTAGATTTTCTTTGCTTGATTTTGTATTCTTCCATCAGCTTCTCCATCAAGTTAGATGTAAATTGACTTCCTTGATCTGTCACAATTTCTCTCGGGACACCAAAACGAGTAAAAATATCCTCATAAAGAAAGTTAACAACTGAATTTTCAGTGGCAGAAGGCAATGCTTTGGCTTCTACCCATTTAGTGACATAATCAGTGCATACCAATATATACTTCTTTTGTTTAGATGGTGGATTAATGGGTCCAATAAAATCTAAAGCCCATTTTTCAAAGGGTTCAATGAGTACCTGTGGTTGTAATGGCATTTCATTTTAAAGAGTCAGTCTCCCAACTCTTTGGCAACTGTCACACCTTCTGACATATTGTTTTGTATCTTTGAAGAGGGAAGGCCAATAATATCCTAAAGAAAGGATTTTATAGGCCGTCCTTTTTTCAGCAAAGTGTCCACCGCATGGTTCATCATGACATGCCTTAAGGATGTCAGGTATTTCATCTTCCCGAACACATCTTCTGATCACACAATCTAACCCTATTTTAAACAATTCGTTAGAAATCCATGAATAATTCGAACTCTCCTGAATAATTCTTCTTTTTTCACTAGGAAATAAATGTGGAGGTAGTTTCCCTGTAACCAAATAGTTAGCAATATCTACATACCAAGGAGTCTTAGTAGTTACTGCAAATAAATATTCCTCCGGAAACTTATCCTCTACAGGAGAATCTTCGTTAGTATTTTGGATCCTCGACAAGAAATCAGCTACTGTATTTTGTTTCCCTGGTCTATCCAACACAGTAATATTGAATTCTTGTAAAAGTAAGAGCCATCTTGTAACTCTGTTATTAGTAACAGGTTTGTTCATTAGATATCTAATTGCAGAATGATCAGTATGGACAAAAGTTTCATAGCCTATTATATAATGTCTAAACTTATTGATTGCATGAACAACAGCTAAGAACTCTTTTTCAGTCACAGTATAGTTCAACTCGGTGGGAGTCAAATTTTTACTGGTGTAGTAAATGGCATAAGGAACTAAATCCTTTTGACCCAACATAGCTCCTAGAGCTGTATCTGAAGCATCTGTAGAAATATGGAAAGGAAGTTTCCAATTTGGCCCTCTCAGAATGGGTGCTTCAGATATTCTTGTTTTCAAAGTTTCAAATGCAGATTGACAATCAGGATCCCATTTGAATTCACAGTCTTTTGTAAGTAATTTGAAGAGTGGAGATGCTATTTTGGTGAAGTTTTTGATAAATCTTCTATAGTATCCAGTAAATCCAAGAAAACTTCTAACATCTTTTTGACAATTTGGAATAGGCAACTTGGAGATGACTTCAACTTTTGATCTATCAACTTTAATCCCATCCCCTGAAATATGATGTCCCAAAACAATACCTTCAGTAAACATCATAAAGCATTTTTCATGACTCAATGAAAGGCTTGTTTCTTTACACCTTATAAGGACTTTTTCCAAATTCTCTAATGCCTCTTCAAATGAATTACCATAAACTGTAAAATCATCCATATAAACCTCTACACAACCATGGATTAGATCAGAAAAGATTCCTAGTACTGCCCTTTGAAATGTTGCAGGTGCATTACATAATCCAAAAGGAAGTACTCGGTAAGAAAAATTTCCCCATGGACAGGTAAATGTGGTCTTATCTTGATCTTCAGGTGCTACCTGAATCTGATTATAGCCATTAAAACCATCCAAAAATGAAAAATACTTTTTGCCTAGTAAAGTATCTAATACCTTATCGATAAAGGGCAAAGGAAAGTGATCCTTCAAATTTGCTTTGTTCAATTCCCTGTAATCAATGCATACCCTCCATTTACCATTCTTTTTAGGTACTATAACCAAAGGAGAAACCCATCGGCTATCTGAAATTGGATAAATGAAGTCTACATTGAGTAGTTTTTGGAGCTCTTCTTTCACTATCTCCCTAAGGTTTGGATTCATCCTTCTCTGAGGTTGTCTGATTGGTCTACTGTTTTCCTCGATATAGATGTGATGAATGCAAGTCTTAGGTCAATACTTTTCATATCGATATACTCCCATGCAAATGCAGTAGAATGTTTTTGCAAGATTTTGGTTAGCTCTCCCTATTGTGATTTTTCCAAGTTTTTGTTGATATTCAATGTTTTACCTGGAAAGATCTCAATGGCGGAACTACCAAACTCTTCCATAGAGAAAAGAGACATTTGTATAGATGATAGATACTCAATGTCAGAATCTAACTGAAATTGTGTGTGGTCATATTCTGAAGATGTTTCAAAGTTTTTTAATGTATTCAGAATTTGACTATCTTCACTGATTTCAGAAATGGTAAAGACAGGTTGTATAGTATCCTCATCATCAACCCACTCATTATCTCCTATTTCTGTAATTGCTTTTGCTGGAGGATACAGATTGAATTTCTTTGTCGAATTACCATCAGAAATATACATATCCCCAGACTTACAACTGATAAAATCATCAGCTGTGGCTAGCCAAGGTCTTCCTAAGATGAGAGGGTGTCCTCCTAAATTACTCTTGGGAGTTAAAATCATGAAATCTACTGGATATTCCCAAGAGTCTAAGGAGACCGAAATGTCTTCTAATACACCATATAGTTTGATAATTGATTGATCTGCAAGTTGCAGTAAAGTAGGTGTAAAAAGAAGATTAGGAAGTTTCAGCTGTTCCATAGTCTGTCTACTCATAATGTTGATAGCAGCCCCTAAATCAATCAAATTATTTGGAATTTCTACCCCATTAATATGTGTTTTGACAATTGGACTACCGGGATCTACATACTTCTGCATAGTAATTTTTCCCATCATGATATCTGCAATTTTTCCTACCAGGTGGATTCTTCTTGTATCTCTCGGTTTTCTTCCTGGTATTTTAAGACTCAACTCTTTTATTATTTTTGCTAGAATAGGAATCTCTCTAATGGATTGTAACAAGGGAATCTTGATACGGACATTCTTTAATTCATCTAGAAAATCATAGTCAGGCAACAAGATTTGTTTTTCCACCCCTTTGTCAATTTGTAATCTTTCAGGAAAAGGAGGTGTGGATGAAGATGCAGGTTTCTCAACTATAGGAGTTGTGGGGGTTGACTCTTTTTCTTTTTCTTTTTGAGTGCTTGGGTTTTGAAGAGATGCTTCAAAACCTTTATTGGCTTCAAGAGAATCTTCCTTAGAAATGCTTTGCTTTTGAGCATCTATAGAAGGCTTATCTAAAACTCTACAAGATCTGAGTTGTACATCATTGAGAGGAACAATCATATAGGTAGGAAATTGTTGTCCTTCTACCATGTAAGCATTTTGAGGGTTTTTATTGTTGGGGTTCAGAAATGGTTGGGAAGGTAATTGATTTGTCTTCTGTTGGAATGGAAGCAAGAGTTGAGAGTTTGGATTCTGTTGAGAAGGTTGTTGTTGTTGTGGAAATGGC
This sequence comes from Pinus tabuliformis, assembly GCA_031772625.1. Taxonomy (NCBI): domain Eukaryota; kingdom Viridiplantae; phylum Streptophyta; class Pinopsida; order Pinales; family Pinaceae; genus Pinus; species Pinus tabuliformis. The sequence goes on along the minus strand of CM062816.1, from coordinate 1,685,486,472 downwards.
AATGATAGTTGTGGATTTTGATTTGGAAGTTGTGGAGCTTGTTGATTTTGAAAAGACGGAGGATATTGATAAAATTGAGCAAATCTCCCATAAGGATTTTGCATACCTTGTACCCATGATTGAAAAGGATTTTGAGGTTGGGAACAAGGTTGTTGCCAAGGATTCCAATTTGGTGGGGTTTGAAAGTTCATAGAGTTATCAAACCCTTGATTTTGTTGCCCCTGCCAAGGTCTCCTTGCAACAAAACAGAGAGACTCAATTGAATTTGGATCTTCTTCAAAGACAGCTTTGAGCCCAGGAATTGAAGGACAATTCTTGGTTTCATGGTTTTCTGAACAAATCACACATGTTTCTACAACTTTTTCATCCAAGGGACATTCCCTTAGAGCATGCTTCTTTCTACATTTTGGGCAAAAGATGGCCAAAGCTTCAGCTTCTGCTTTCTGCTTGTTTTGTATTTTAAGGGTGTCTAGTTGCTCACTAAGACTCCCTAAGGTATCAGTTTTGAATTCATCAAGCATGTTGCCAATCTCAACCCTACTTACTGATCCAGTTGTAGATTTGTTTTCTCTAATGAGAGAAGGATCTCTAGGCCCTTTTCCAGTTTTAGATTTTCCCCTTAAGAGATGGACACATAGCTCTGTTATATCATGAAGTGGAAGTTGAGATATATCTCCTTTTCCCATCATGTTCAAAATATCTATCCATTCATCTCTAATGGCTTTTAATAGAAGGGCTTTCAAGATTTCCTCATCTAAGTTATTCATTTTTGCTCTTTTCAGGTTATATTGAAATCTTCCAAGTAAATCCTCTAAGTTTTCATCTTCTCTTTGCACCATTTTGAATACCCCATCCTTGTGATTGGTGGGCATACAATAGTCCAGGTATCTATCCAAAAATGTTTGTTTCATATCATTCCAATTCCTAATGGATTGAGTGACTAATCCCATGAACCATTTCAAAGCAGCTCCTTTCAATGTTGAAGGAAACAATTTGAGTTTTTGAGAGTCTTCCAGATAATCATAAGTTCGACACACGACTTCAAACTCAAATAGAAATGTTTCAGGATCCTCATTTCTTAACCCATGAAAGTTTGGGAGGACATATGGTGAGATGTTTTTCATTGTTGCTCGAGAATCCTCATCAACTATAGGAAATCCGAATGAGTTATCTCCATCCCTATTTCCCCCATTGTTACCTCTACCTCCTCCATTGTTTCCTCCTCCTCCTCCTCTACCTCTACCTCTACCGAATCCGTTTACTACTTCCTCTGTCATGATAGTTTCCTCAGAGACTTCAGAGTCCTCTGGTTCCTCTACTAATGGCGAACGAGGAGGAATTTCTCCCTCTTCTTCTTCAGGTGATTCTACTTCTTCAATTACAATGTGTTTTCTTGTAGAAGTAAAGAAAGGGTCTTTTCCTAATTCAGATTCGATGGATGGTGTGGGAGAGTCTCCTAATTCAACTACTGCCTCTTGAATTCCAGGAATCCTAAGGCTAGGAGTGTGAGTTGGAGATGATGGAGGTGTCTCTTGTCTATTCCTTGAAGTAGATGGAGTTGTAAAAATCGAACTCTTGGCCCTAGCTAAAAACCGTCCCCTAGAATCTCTTGCTCTATGCATGTCATTTTTTATTTTTCTTCAAGTTGGGCTAATAATTCTCTTTCTGATCTTCCAGCGCACTCTAGGTGCAAGAAGAGAGCATACTCAAGAAATTATTAAACCAATAACTCTCCTTTTTTTGATCCTCCAGATCACACTAGGTGCAAGAGGAGAGCATATTTTGAGAAGTTATCAATTTTTCCTTCCTTGAAATTTTCTTCTTTTTTTTTAAGAAATTGGCTACCTAGTTTCACTAGCCCCGGCAATGGCGCCAAAATGTTTGGTCAATTTAGTGTGTCTTAAATTGCTATTTAAAATGTCAATCTGAGAGTCGTAAACTGCTGAAGTGAAGTGCATTGTATATGCAAGATAACCGATTTCTTAGTTCTTTGTCGTTTTTGAGTTTTTGGTTTGTTTTTGGGTTTATCTTCTGTTGATTCCCTAGTGTGAGATGCAAAAATTGAAGCTCAAGTATGGATGGTAATGGTGATTTCTAAAATGATTTTCCAAACTTTAAAGTTCTCAAAAAGAAGGTTTCAAACTGACTGTGATGAAATCAATTCTCAAAAGAAAATAAAAATGTACCAAAACAATGAACTAGTGACAATGAAGCCCAGTATCCTTACTGATGTATGAAAAGAAAATAAAAAACTAAACTCAAAGCAACTCAAATACTGAAAGCAAAGAAAACTAAATCACACTACTTCAACCCATATTCTGACTCTTCACCTTTCGACTCGCTCCGGCTATAGGAAGCAATCATAAACAAGTTGAGTAACATGATATCTAAATTGCAGGAAATGAAATTGCATAAAATGAAACTAAGATTTAACTACTCATTCATTTTTCAATTCCTGAAAATGACATAAGTAATTTAATCACTACTTGTAGGAAAGTAAACTAAATCATACTACATCAAGTAATATTCTGATTCCTCACTATTTGAGTCGCTTAGCTATAGGAAGGAAATCATAAACAAATGAGTAATATGATATCTAAGTTGCAGAAAAGTAAATAAGCAAAGCAAAACTGAAAGAAATGACAATGCTGGAATTAAAACTCAGTAAATGAATCAGCAGAAAGGACAAGATGATCTCATGTCATTAGTCATTAAAACTATGTAATTTGTCCGGGCTGCCTACAAGAACCTGAAAGAAAAATACTGATCAGCTAGCAATCATGAGGAAGCATAAAAGAAAAGATGAACAGCAGTTAGTATAAATATCAGGAAATATGTACACAAGCAACTGATTATAAAAGCAGTAACATAATGAAAGAAAGTGAGAAACTATACAGTAGATACAAAGCCTTGGTGTACAGGGGCCCTCTGCAACCTTGGCCAATCAATACTCAGTCACAAATTGAACTCAAGAATGTTGTCTTCTCATATATTAAAGTGCAGTAAAAAAATAGAAATAGAGCACGGCACAGTGGGCTCGTAAACACAGTCAAGATTACATGTCAAAGCTAACTCTCAAGCGTATGATAACACATTATTTATAATTGAAAATGCTATAACTGATTCCTAGATTCTATGCTGCCAAACAGACACGTAAATCTCCACGGCCTGAGATCTAGCGGTATGGTAATCATGAGAAATAAATCCATGGAGTGGTGGCTGCTCGATTTGGTTCACAGATTGATCCACAGGTGTTAGCACACCTCCGGAGATTGAGGATCTTGCCACGCAAAACTTCACGTGGACAAAACAAAGCCGTGCCACCGAAAAACTCTTGGTTTGACCACTCCTTTGACCGTCTTTGACCATGGTTGTTTGTGAGTGATTCGGCTGAACCAAGGGGACACGCTCCATGTACATGTCATTTGCAGTTTGCCCATGTGGCTGAATTCTCCATTGGACACCTGTAACATAGTCTTTAACAAAATGGTTGCGGAAACTTGAGCTGGCTGTGGAAAGTGACAAGTTTCTGCAGCTGATTGAACAAAAATCTAAATCAAACAGCAGCCACAAACATAGTTAGGAAACCATTTTATAAGATCTTTTTAGACTAATATGCAATGATTTGACAGCTTGGTGGATAAGTAAATGGAAAAGAAGGCTGAAAAGGTATATAGGGAAGATGCAAGTTTGGGACTCAACAATTTCACTTGCTAAAATTCCTGAATCCTTAAGCACAATGAAAGCATTTTGTTTCTAATCTAAGGATAATCTTAGCACGTTAATCTAATATTCTGAATCAAATCAACTACCTTGGTCCACTTGGCTACATCTGCCCTAGAAAAACCAATTTCTCTATCTACAGTCATTTCTTCCAAGAAGAAAAAATGAGCTAACATTTGTTCTTATGTGGGTCGATGACCTCTAATAGGGGATCAAAGCAAGATTGGGGACTAAATCTCAACTCTCGAACAAGTTGTATGGCTTATTATCAAATTCATTCAATGAAATGTTATTTGAATTTCTATTGATAGTATTTGACATGAATCATGTATGAGAGAAATAATGTAAATGGGTCCCAATATTGAACTAACCAATTTTAGATCTGAGTCTATAGTCATATTATAGAAGAATATGTTGATGATATTTATCTAGCATCCATGGTTGAATGGTTAAATCGCCCAACTCATAATTGGTGAAATCGTTGGTTCAATTCCTGCTGGATGTAGGGGAATTGCACATATCCATTATTGATGGAATCGGAAGAAGTATGAAGAAAAACAACAAACAATTGAAGCATACCAAGTATTTCAATTTATTGAAAGGCTTGGTATGCTTCAATTAAGAAATACACAATAAAAATCCATCAGAGTATTATCTACCTATAGAAATAGATTCAACAGCGGCTAGATCAAGAGGAAAGTTGTGAGCATTACGTTCGTGCATAACTTCCATACCAAGGTTAGCACAATTAATGATATCAACCCAAGTGTTAATTACACGGCCTTGACTGTCAACTAAAAATTGGTTCAAATTGAATCCATTTAGGTTGAAATCCATAGTTCTTATGCCTAGAGCGGTAAACTAGAGACCTACAACAGGCCAAATGTAGAAAACCTGATGTAGGTTAACCCGATAATGCAATATAAATCAAAGCAGAATATTATAACCTACTTCTACTATCAATTTGCGGAAGCTTAAAGATCGAGCTCAACAATATAACCAGAAGAAGAAGAATCAGTGCACAATACACATGAAAATACTTTAGGGAAAGCCTCAACTAAAAATCCCACACTATTGTATTATCATACAGGTGGAAATACATAGGAATTATACAAAGCCTTAGCTCTCACAGCTAGCCAGCTCTCAGTAAAATCCTCACAGATGCTCACAGGAAATCTTGGCTTCTATCCAACCTTCCTCTCTGCCCTCCAAGCTCCTATTTCCTTGCGTTGTTCCTTGTGGATGATTCTCTCTTACCAAGTGGAAAACTCATCTACCAAGTGGATGATCTCCTTCCAAAACTACACAATCCTCAAGGATTAAATCCTTGACTACATGCATGAGTTTTCTCATTGTTAAAACACATGCAACTGATAGTATATTGTCCTTAATTTTAATCTCAACTGGGTATTTCTCAAAATAGACATGCATGAGCCTCTGATGAGCGAATCTTCCGTTAATTGTAGCACTAGTTGAGTGCATGCATGCATCAACCCACTATTAACTCTCTATTAGTTCCTAAAACAGTTTAGAACTAATTTAACTGGACTTAACTTAGTAAATTAAGTTAACTAATTACAACTCAAATATAACTCAATCTTATCTCCTTAATTTAAGGTATAACTCTTGCATGACTTTAGAAATACTCCTAACTTGAATTTATCCAACTAATTAATTCAAAATAAATTAATTAATTGTTTCCAAGTAGCTGTTAAGAATAAATTCAATTTTAATTCACAATTTAATTCAAGGACAAATTAAATTGGAATATTCTTGTTGAAAAATTAAATTGGAAATTCTCAACAAGAAAGGGATTATCTGCCACCCAGATCCTGTTTCTATGGAACTCGAATTTACACTTTGACAATGCCTTTATCAAAATGTCAGTATCTTGCTCCTTTGTCGAAATATACTGCAGCAACATGATCCTCTCGACCTATGAACAGCCACAGGCAAAAAATATTGCCTTATGCTTCTCAGCAGCTTGCTTTACCTTGTAAAGCCAACGAAAACTCACAACTAACTTGTTCTCTGGTCTCGGAACCACGTCCCAAACACTGTTACGAACTATAGAGGCATACTCCTCCAGCATAACATCAACCCAAATCGGTTGTTGCACTGCTTCCTCAAAGGAAGATGGCTCGGTCTCAACACATTTTGAAGCAAGGGCCATGTATCCAGTGTACCTCTCAGGTGACCTCCTCTGTTTTTGTTGAGAAGATGGTGCTCCCACATTCTCTCTCGCATCCTCCAATAATCTGTTAGCTTCTCTTGTGTGCTTTTGTCCATCTCTAGAAGACTCTGCTTGAGTGGATGTCTCCACTCCTGGAACCTATGCATGCGGCTGCTTTGCATCAATCTGAGACTCCTCCTCCTTAGGAACCAACATTTCCTCCACAGCCTGTAGTTGGAGCTCTCTCTCAAGGGAAACTCGCATGGCCTTCTGCTCATCAAACTTGAGATCTTTGTGAACCACTATCCTCTGACTGGTAGGAAAGTACACCCGATAGTTGTGAGGTGTATCAGTGTACCCAACAAGTATCCCCAACTTTGTTGTCAGCTCAAGCTTCTTCCATGCATCCTTTGTCACATGGAAATATACCGATGAGACAAAGATCCTGAAGTGACCCACATATGGTCTCTTACTGAAGAAATCTTCCTCTGGTGTCTTCATCCCAAGTATGTGATGCGGGCTTCTATTCTACAAATAGACCACTATGTTTCATGCCTCAGCCCACAAGTGAAGTGGTAAGCCTTGTTCATGCAACATTTCCCATGTTTCCCCTACAATAGTTTTTTTCTTCCTCTCCGCCACCCCATTCTGATGTGGGTTATGAGGTGTCGTCAACTCTCATTTAATTCCTTCTGTTGCACAGAAGTCCTTAAACTCTTGAGAGACATATTCTACACCATTGTCGCTTCTCAAGGCCTTGATCTTCTTCCCTGACTCTTTCTCGACCAAAGCTTTGAACTCACAAAACTTTGTGAAGGTTCGGTCCTTCTTCTGCATGAAATAAATCCAACATTTATGAGAACAGTCATCAATGAAAATCACATAATACCTTTGCTTCGTTGTGGATGCCGTCGAGAATGGTCCACACAATTCAGTATGAACTCGCTCTAAGATAGCCTCTGCTCGACTATCTCAATCATGAAAGGAAGACTTAGTGTACTTTCCCAAGGTACAACCTTTGCATGTGTCAACTTGGTCAAGTTTACCTTTGAGAAGTCCTGTGGATATCTGTTGCATTATCTTCAAAGCCCCATGATGCAAATGGCCCAATCCCCTGTGCCACAACTCGCCAATCTCTTGGCTTTTTACCAATTTTGCTTTCGTACTCAACATTGCACAATCATCTACCTCCAATTTATAGAGATTATTCACTCGAATCCCTATCCTCTTGGTCTAACCCACAGCTATGTGTCTTAGGAATGCCTTTCCTTTACTGAAGACAACATCATAGCCTTTGTCCTCCAACATCGCGACCGATACCAAGTTCTTCTTCAGTCCAGGCACATACTTCACATATGTCAAGGTGAGAGGAGCTCCATGCTCCCTTTGAAAAGCAACCGTGCCCACTCCTGAAACACTATACCTTCCATCGTCACCCATCTCTATGTGCATCTTGAGGTCTTTCTCCTCCAAGGCACTGAATAAATTTTTATCACCGATCATGTGGAATGAGGCTCCACTGTCAAGATACCAGACACAACCCATCATCGATGACACCATGTTTCCGCGAAAACTAGTGTCTTTTCGATCTGTTAGTCCCACTAAGATTGGTAGATGTCTTAGAAACAAACAATCAAAGAAATTTGTGATTTCCTTTATGTATGATAGATAAGAGAGAAGCAAAGGGGACCAACTTGGATCTTCCACTTGACTCCTTACTTGATTTCTCTCTCCCTTGATAGAGCTTGCAACTCCTCTCCTACTTGTCCCGCTTAGAGAATACCTGTAGAGCCAAAGTAACAAAACACCATCAAAGCATCTCGATCTATAATATCATAAACAATGCAGAATTAGGAATACATTGAACATACAATAGCATTCATAAACAACAAGATTCACAAATACACGATTGTATGGAGGAAAACTCAAAGAACTTTATTAATAATAGAAATAGAAGAGATTATTACAACCCAGCTGTTTGATCCAACATCATCCTCCCAACATCAAAGCCCTCTTCACCTCATGAAAAGCCAAGATCACCCAACAATACAATGTGCCTTCTCAAAGATAAACCAACAGCACTTCCTTACAAATTACAAAATTCCAGCCTCTAGATCTCTCAAATGAGGGACCCATTTATAGATGTCTTGCAAGGGTGTGAGTCAGCTCTGGGTTTTTTATTAGTGTCATTACACTGATAGTTCTTGGTTCCACTTGAATATTCCATTGATCTCTTACTCATCCCTGGGCAAATTCAGAGAGGCAAGTGTCATAGGAGAAGTTTCTAGAAGATTCCATGAGCATCCACTTAGGAAACTGTCTTAGCCATTTGTCCATTCTCGCTCATCACACCCTACAGAAGGCCTCTTTAGTATGCATTGCACCTAGCTAGTGTAGGATCCAGTATGCATCGCACATTGATACTGGAGCAGTCAGTATGGTCCAGTTTTGGCCAGTTCTGAGTAGTTTTGTCAGGTGGAACTTCTGGGAAATGATGTAATCAGTTGACCATGATCCTTTAGGGTATGAAACAACACTTTTAGGGGTTAAAGAGCCCTTGGTTTATTGACATACGTGATTGGGGTTGAAGTGCCCAAATATGTCTATAACAGTTACCCCCTAAAGCATGAAGTCATAAATCTTTTGATGTGGGTGAAATGCTTTATCATGAGGATTCGAGGAATCCGAACTGGAAGGTGACCTGTATAAGATACAATACAATACATCATCATCATATTATTTTCATGATCTAGCTGAGGCGGGCATTCCCATGCTCAACTTTATAAATTCATTTTCATGTACATAGAACAGATAATCGTCTTCGGTTGCAAACTAGTGATTCTTCATATGAAGGGTCATCGTCCCTGGCTTGGATGACCATCTATGCAACTTCTGTGTACATTTGATGTCTTTATATTCTTAAATATATCACAGCCCAGATGGATGAAACTAGATCCGGGGTCTTCAAACTCATTCAATCCTTGCCCGATGTACAAGTCGATCCATGTGAAAATATGTTCTGAAGTCGAACATGGAAGGACATCGCCTGATTACCAGCCAAAAACATAAGTTGTTAACAGACGCGAGAGGAATCATCGATAATGATAATGACCCTCAAGGTATTATAGTACAATTCACGTGGTGTGAATATATGATTCGATGTCGAACACCACGCAAAATCTTTCGGTCGAAGGCTATTGATGTAAACCTGTCGCTGAAAGTGAGAAACTTGCCATTGAGGCATGCAAGCTTCAAAGTACTGAAAGGGTTGTTTCTAAGTCAACTTCTTGGATAATGAGCTGATGTCGACAAGAAGTGACCCATCGTAGGAGGGCCTTAATGTATCCCACATCTACGATGTGAAATGAAGCAAATGATTTTCTAGAGGTGAAAACGATCTGATGGTACAAGGTTCAGGAATGGCAGTCATGAAAAATGGAGGGTCAAGGTATTGCAGTGGATGAGGCATTAGCTGGGCGGTAAATTCTCTGAATGAATTCTCTTGAACATATCGGCGACACTGAAATGGATTGGTAGCGTTAACCCCAAAAGATGGATGGTACGGAGGACCAATGGTGATATGATTGGTGAACGGAATAACCCAACCCGACTCAATCATGGTGATGGAGTGAAAGTGTCATGTTCAAGAGCGACCTGCTACCAATAAAATTCTTCAAGCTTTCTTCCCTTTTTCCCCAGTCATTGCTGACCAGTACCTCTTTATTTTTGTCAAGCTTGAGGAAGATAACATATGCTTGTTCTATAATTTGCCCTTCAGGCAAACCTGTCGCTATGTTTTAGCGAGCCTAACGACAGTGAAACTCGTTCTTGTCTGGGTGGACAAGTTTATCGCTATTGTTTTAATGAGTTTAACGACAAAGATAATTCGGTCCTTTTCATGTTTAGAGAGTTCGAAAACGGATGAAAAGGAAACTCCAACAGTCCTTTTTCGTAGCATAATCCCTTAAGTCCAAAAAAGTATTTAATAATAGGAAAGGGATGACTTTTTGATTGCTTTAGCAATCCGAAAGAGACAAGCGCTCAATATTTTTGTGGGATGATCCCTCAGGTCCAAAAATATTAAAATGTAGAGGAGGGATGGCGCTTCCCCTTACTTTAACGAGCTGGAAAGGCCAGTAGCTTGGCAATCTTTTCATATTTAACAAGTCTAAAAAGAGCTTAAAAGAGACTCGTTTTTTAGGAACGAGTGATGTTTTCGGGTAGCAACTGGTTCTAGGTAAGTTTGGAACTTCTCAAAACATGGCAGTGTGAAGAGGGTGGCTAACAGAACCACTCGTCGCAGTTGTTCCTCAAAAGGGTAAACAATCAAGTGGAAGCGTATGATTGGCCAAAAGAATGGAGGTGATGGAAGAACACAACCAAGGCTCAAAAGGCTGATAGCATGGCAATCACAGAGGTCGTTTATTGAAGGTGGATTTATTTTTAACGAGCTTGAATCAGGAGAAACTATGCTCAATGGCGGGTTTATTTTTTAATGAGCTTGAACCTTTGGAAACATTGCTCATTGGCGGGTTTATTTTTTAACGAGCTTGAACCTTCGAAAACATTTCTCATACCAGTAGGTAAAGATGTCTCTCATTGGTAGGTTCATTTTTTAGTGAGCTTGAACTCTACGATAACATACAAAGCTAACAAACTAAAAAGCTAATGAAATACTGAGGTTAGGTAGGATGGTTTTATCTTTCGTCTAGACAAAACCCTTCCTTTGGTCCGTCTGCTATGCAAACATTTCCAAACCAACCGCCTAACCTAAAAATTTGAAACTAAAAAGCTAAAAAATATAAAAAGCTAAGAAATGAAATTGGTCATTTTTCGTTCGTATAAAAAGGTGTGCATGCCCCCAGGCATCAAGAAAAGGAGAGTCTCTAGGTAACCATATGGAAATCACTGTGGTTAAGCAGGATTGTTTAGTCCGCAAAGCAAACAAAACACTTCCTTGGCTTTGTCTGCAGCGCAGACAAAGGTGAATGGTGTGTTGGACCAATCACTTAACTTATAGGGAAATTCATATGGTAGGATGGTTTCATCAGCAGTTAGACAAAACACTTCCTGGCTTCGTCCACAAAGTGGACAAAAGTGAATGGTGTGGGTCGGCACTTCCAATCACATAACCTACAAGGAAATGGTGTTTCAGACCAATCACATTACCTACAAGGAAATGGTGTTTCAGACTAATTACATAACCTACAATGAAATGGTGTTTCAGACCAATCACATTACCTGCAAGGAAATCTATCTTTTCAATTGGGTTCATCTGCTAAAGCAGACCAGGGTGCATGCTCCCTAAGCTTCGTTACATTCACTGGACTATTCGCCACAATCAGGTGGATGGAATGAAAGTTGATTTACGAGATCTAATCAGAGACTCGACTTGGAACTTGTTCTAGGGGTCCTTGTTTCATTTTTTAATGAGCTTGAGACAAGACAAGGAACCATGCTCATATCCTTGGTTTCATTTTTTAACGAGGTTGACACAAGACTACGAACTATCCTCTGGCTCCCCGATCACGACCCGTAAGAGGTCATGAAGGAGAACTCTGGTTCCAATGCCCCTAGTACATGGTGTAAAACATCGTTGAATTGATCGTCAGTTGATGTAGGTATGGAACTGGTTGCCACATAATTAATTCGTGGCGGGGATGATACCCTTGGTACAAAAGGACCATCTAAGGAAGATGGTTGACTAGGAGCCATATTTTGGCTGGGAAATGAAATTGGTCAATGGTGACAATCTTGCTTTCATGTGGGAAACAAATCACTCGAAAGAGTGTTGAAACAATATCTCCCATGCGATAAACATAGTCACGCCCAAGAAGTAGATTGTAATTTAAAGGTCCCGGGACTACCATCACGCTCAAGTAAACGATTTTCCTCCCAAAGTGATAGGTAACTGAGGAAGGATCCCTAATGGTCGACTGGTTCCTTTGTTAAAGACCAACAGATTCTGTGTAACAAGCACAAGCGGTGGTGAACCGAGCGCTTACCAAGCACTTGAGGAAAGGATACTCACTGATGCACCTTTGTCTATAATAGTGCCAGATACGATCATATTACAAACTTGTACTATGATCTGGAAGGGCATAGAAGATGAAAGGCGGGATCCTGTCAGTCGATTCCAATCAAAGGAAGTGACTAGACTACTTGGAGGGGGTACCCTAGAAACAGGAGAATTAACCCCTTAAGTTATGAGAACTGGAGGATTTTCTTCCTGTATTGACGGAACTGGTGGATTGCCCCCAAGCTCATTTCAATCTAAGGTAACAAAAATAATTTGAGTGGTATCATTTTCACTCTTTTTGGTAAAGGTACGTGTTACACTAAAATTTGTCACCATGACTATTTGCAGTCAGTTTGGCCCCATCAATTGTCATACTATCCTCCTTGGCAAGTCTTATACCTCTGCTCCTCATGTCAAACTCCAAAAAAGAGAGAAAGTCTTTAAAAGTCAATATAACTTTGGTTACGCAGTTTCTCTTACCCTTACCTGCGTGTACGCACCTCAAGTTCATAATACCTGCGTACTTGTACGCTCTGTCTGTAAAGGGGTGGGTGCGTACTCCTATAAAGGTCAAAAGGCACAAGTTTTACTTCAAAAAAGTTACTTGTGGTCGAATCTAGAGCATTCTAGAAGATGGTTTGACGTGGATTGAGCGCCTCCAGATGGTTCATGCATCCCAAAGAAAGAGGAACTTATCCCATCAAGAGGGGAGCTATCCCATTGAAAGAGGGGCTTATCCCATTGATGGTGGACTTGATTAACTTCCTCCAAAGCATTATAAATACAGGCATTGGGCCAGAGGGAGGGGAGGTTGAAAGCTTAACATTCCTAAGGGTAGATGCTGCTGAAATTAGGACTCCCTTATAGAGCTTGAGAGGAGAGATTCCCATCCTTTCTTAGATTCATTTGGAAGTGGGTGAGCTGATCAAAGTAAAGGAGAACTCTTGTTGGACCCTGGGAGGGACCTGCACAACACCAAGGCACTGGTTGTAATGGTTTCTTTTGTTTCCAATTAATAGAATTAAGTTTATTTTTCTCAACGAGTTGTTATATATAATTTGTTTCATATACTCCTTGGTCTTTATGATGAATATGTTTTATTATATGAGTTATTCAGGTGCTATGTAATCGTTTGCTTGTTAGTGAATGCAGGTTTCAAAGAGAAGGAGGAGCTCATCTAGATCGGAGAGGCTTGGCTGCTACAAATAGCGTTGGACTAAAGGTATGCTTTAAACACCTGGTTGCTCTTATTTTAAATGCATATTTAGGGAAAGATAGTGCTTGATTGTTTTGTGTGTCACTAGAAAGCCTTAGCTTCTAGGGAGGTCAGTTTTGTCCACAAAATTGACTCTTTCCGCATGATAGTACGATTTGCTGAAGGTGAAATCGGGTCAATTGTTACCTCGACCTGTTGATTTTGGTCGGATGTAGACTCATAGGATTCACTTTCAAAGAGAGTGGTTTCAACCAACGATTGATTTTGGTCAGTCAGTTCATCAACTAGTGAAGGATTTAGAGATAGTTCAGATGGAAGTCGTTGCGGTGAAGCAGGACGGTTATCCAACACTCTTTTGGCTTCATCCAGATAGGGACAAAGGTGAAAGGGGTGTATACCTTCACATAACATACATGGAACCTTGACTTTTTCCTTCTGTCCATGAACTTTTATATCACTAGTTGATGGAGTGTTACCAACATGATCACCAGAGGTTGATGACACCAGACAGTGTGAAGGGAAGACCATTCTTTCAAGATCTGAGGAAAATAAGGACAATTTCAATGAAGATGGTCTTCCACATAGATTATGCATGGATATTTGACTTTGTGTGGCTTAACTCACATATTTTCATTAGGTGTTTCATTCGCAGCAATGGTTGCTTGGTTGCCCCCTTACTGAATTGGCTTCTTCTTCTTCTTCTTCCATTTCTTCTTCTTCTTAGCCACTGGTTACTAGTACCAATACTTTCACCAAGTGAAGAGGAAGAGGGGAAGGGAGAAACAAACGAGGAAGAAGGCAAAGGGTCAACTTTAGGATCAACTGGAGGTTGATTTGGTTACAAAGGAATCATGGTATTTTGAATGACAGAGATTGAGAATAGCCATACTGGCAGGCCAATTGTAATTCCCAAAAGGAACAATGTAGCCATATGAGGAGCACCGATATTTCCAAAAGAAGGAAAAGGACTAGGATTCCCATCAAAAGGGATTCCTTGATTGGTGGACTCCATTATCTCAACCTAAGATCAACGAAGGAACAAGGATGTTATTCCGAATTAATAAATTTTAATGACACTTTGACACAACTTTGCTTTTTCAATTTTTAAGAGTCGAGAAAAAGCTAAAGATGACTCTAGTCACCTTTGATTTTTAATGAGCCTGAAGTGACAAGTGCTCAGATGGACCTTTTCTTTTAAGGAGTCGAAAAGGAAGGAAAGTGACTACTCTGGAGATCTAGATAGAGGGATTACCAAACCAATTGCAAAACTGAAATGTACACCTTGGTGGTAAATTAAAGGGAAATTACCAAGGACTTATGTACGGCAGTCAATCTTCCCGAATGCTATGTTCAGTGCATTGTGATCGATAGGGCGGCAGACACGGCTTCTTATGGATAAAGGATATCAGCCTATTGTGGTCTCCCAATATATACTCGACGGTATGGGGAGCATAATTCTATGCTAGCACTTGTCATATCAAAGAGGAGAAATCACCCAACCTTCGATGAAAATGATAGTTACCAGTTTTTATGACGTCGGAACACGTCTCTAGCCTAGACCTCTAAATATGCTGCGTTAGGTTCCAAAGCGTTTTTATGTTCATTGAGATTTATTTTAGTGTTGATCTTGTTTAGAAGTTTGTCTTTCAAGGTTCACCACGTGATGTAGATGTAAAATTCCCAAATATGCAATCTAAAATGATAAACAGTCGTTGTTTTTCTTTTAGCAATGAAAATCTTAGCTACTAAGAAAAGAAGATTACGATTCTTTCAACAAAGAGCAAAGAGCACACACTAAATGTACTTTTCCTAAATCATTTTCGCACACAGTCTAAATGAAAATGCAAATGCATGTATTTGTTTTTTGTTTCCTTAATGTGAGAATGCCAAAAAGGAAAACTAAGTATAGATCTGAATTATTTTCTTCAAAGCGACATTTCGACAATTTCTTTTCAAAATGAAAGGAAGACTAAAACGACACTTTTCGATTTCGAAAGGGAAACTGCCTTCAACACTTCAAATGTTAACAATTCAAATCAAATACAATGACAAAAGTACAATTGACTATCTAGAGGAGGAAGACTTTACAACACTCTTCTTTTTTACTCAAAATGACAGTTATGACACTTTTTTGCATCAAAACGACAGTTCAATTTAAGCTACTTTTTGACTAGGAATTGTAAATTATGGACAAATACATTAAAACATTTACTAATCCTAATCAATGGAGGCTGAACAATGTAAAGGAATGAGGCTTCATCAATGAGATACTGATCATAAGCAGGAAAGCAACTGAATAGAGCTGACAACAAGGAGAAAAAACCCAAATTTCAAAGACATAAATGGTATTACTCAGTCATCGCACCTGTGCTTCTCAAAAATAGGGATGCATCTCACCTGCTACACATGGGAGGTGCAATGCATACTAGTTTCTAGTTATAGAGAGTGTGATGTGCCAGGGCACGAAACTGAGGTGGGTTTTTGCCCAAATTTGCAGCTAAGTTCAGAGATTTAGGCTAAGATACTATGAATAGTCAAGAACAAAGTACAGGGGTATGATCTTACGAGGTTATTGAGCTACCACAAGAGAATTTAGGATGATTTTAAGTCAGATGTTCAATTCATAAACCAACCAAGAGATTGACTGAAGCAACATTCATCTACTTTGCAATTGCATAGCAAGAGCAGTTCGAAGGCTATCTGGCTAACTTCAGGCTCCGTCTGTAGTTTATAAAGCAAACAACAATAACAAACAAACAAACTATTCGATCCCCAGTGGAGTCACCATTTTGTTTCTAGAAAAACTAGTGTCTTTTCGATCTGCTAGTCCCACTAAGATTGGTAGTTGTCTTAGAAAGAAACAATCAAAGCAATTTGCAATTTCCTTTATGTATGATAGATAAGAGAGAAGCAAAGGGGACCAACCTAGATCTTCCGCTTGACTCCTTGCTTGATTTCTCTCTCCCTTGATAGAGCTTGCAACTCCTCTCCTACTTGTCCCGCTTAGAGAATACCTGTAGAGCCAAAGTAACAAAACACCATCAAAGCATCTCGATATATAATATCATAAACAATGCAGAAGCAGAAATACATTGAACATACAATTGCATTCACAAATAACACGATTCACGAATACACGATTGTATGGAGGGAAACTCAAATAACTTTATTAATAATAGAAATAGAAGAGAGGATTACAACCCAGCTGTCTGATCCAGCATCATCCTCCCAACTTTAAAGCCCTCTTCACCTCATGAAAAGCAAGATCACCCAACAATACAATGTTCCTTCTCAAAGATAAACCAACAACACTTCCTTACAAATTACAAAATTCCAACCTCTAGATCTCTCAGATGAGGGATCCATTTATAAATGTCTTGCAAGGGTGTGAGTCCGCTCTGGGTTTTTTATTAGTGTCATTCCACTGATAGTTCTTGTTTCCACTTGGAGATTTCATTGATCTCTTACTCATACCTAGGCGAATTCAGAGAGGCAAGTGTCATAGGAGAAGTTTCTAGAAGATTCCATGAGCATCCACTTAGCAAACTGTCTCAGCCATTTTTCCATTGTCGCTCATCGCACCCTATAGAAGGCCTCTTCAGTATGCATCACACCTGGCTAGTGTAGGAGCCAGTATGCATCGCACCTTGACAGTGGAGCAGTCAGTATGGTCCAGTTTTGGCCAGTTCTGAGTAGATTTTCAGGTGGAACTTCTGGGAAATGATGTAATTAGTTGACCATGATCCTTTAGAGTATAAAACAACACTTTTAGGGGTTAAAAAACCCTTGGTTTATCGACATATGTGATTGGGGTAGAAGTGCCCAAATATGTCTATAACACACCATGCATGCGATGAGGGTAAAGTCCATTTCGAACTGAGAGGCTAATGCCTCACTTTCTAATCCTTCTGAGGATCCCTTCTTGGACTTCTTTGATGGGCAATTAGTCACATAATGTCCCATCTCGTGATAATTAAAGCATCTTACGTTAGACATGTCACCCTTCTTCCCTCCATGAGAAGAATTAGATTTGAAATGGAAAGCCTTCCCCTTCCCTTTCCTTGCCTTACTTGCAAAGGCCAGATTTTCTTCATCATCATTCTTGGATGAAGAACCATCTCGTGTGCTCCTCCTGATCTCCTCCTGCATAAGATCCGACCATAGTCATTCCCAATATAGCAGTTTCTCCCTTCCATTCACAGAGTCCTGGTAGCTATTCTAACTCTTTGGAAGGCCAAGGAGAGCGAGGCTCACCATATCATCATCGACAGTAGTTATTCCCACACTGCCAAGCTCATCTTTGCAGGTGGTGAGCTTGTTCAGATATGTAGAAATAGTATCGCCCTTCTCCATCTTGATTCTTCGAAGCTTATCCTTGAGCGCCAATTTCCTTTGGTCGCTACTGTTTTGGTAGAGGTCCTTCAATGTCTTCCACATTGAAAATGGAGTATCCTTCCCATGGAGACTCGAGACAATATGGTCTCAAACTCCCTTAAGGATGATCAGTCTCGCCTTCGCCACACACTTCTTCTACTCACTGTGCATTAGTTGAAGTTGGCTTTGGGATTTCTTGATCAATGAATTCCTTCAAGCCATTGTCTTCTAATACAACCTCGATTCTATCTTTCCATGCTATGTAATTTGAGTTATCTTCCAAGGTATACTCGAATATCAAGCCATAGAATGCCATTGGCCAACCTTAAAGTATGATATGAATTTGATTTGTACCTGCAACCCCGAACTTAAAACTTCGAATTCTCTTCTCAGTATACTGTTCACAGCTCCGATACCATGTAGATAATTTCTACAAATCCAAGTCTGATACCATGTAGAAAATATGATGTAGGTTAACCCGATAATGCAATATAAATCAAAGCAGAATACTATAACCTACTTCTACTATCAATTTCCAGAAGTTTAAAGATCGAGTTGAACAATATAACCAAAAGAAGAAGAATCAATGCACAACACACATGAAAATACTTTGGGGAAAGCTTCAGCTAAAAACCCCACACTATTGTATTATCATGCAGGTGGAAATACATAGGAATTTTACAAAGCCTTAGCTCTCACAACTAGCCAACTCTCATTACAATCCTCACAAATGCTCACAGGAAATCTCAGCTTCTCTCCAGCCTTCCTCTCTACCCTCCAAGGTCCTATTTCCTTGTGTTGTTCCTTGTGGACGATTCTCTCTTACCAAGTGGAAAACTCATCTACCAAGTGGATGATCTCCTTCCAAAACTACACAATCCTCAAGGATTAAATCCTTGATTGCATGCATGAGTTTTCTCTTTGAGAAAACACATGCAACTGATAGTACATTATCCTTTACTTTAATCTCAAATGAGTCTTTCTCATAATAGACATGCATGAGTTTCTGATGAGGATATCTTCAGTTAACTAGAGTAGCACTAATAGAGTGCATGCATGCATCAACTGACTGTTAACTCTCTATTAGTTCCTCAAAGAGTTTGGAACTAATTTAACTGGACTTAACTAAGTAAACTGAGTTAACTAATTACTACTCAAATATAAATCAATATTATCTCCTTAATTTAATGGATAACTCTTGCATGACTTCAAAAAGACTTCTAACTTGAATTTCTCCAACTTATTAATTCAAAATAAGTTAATTAATTGTTTCCATGTATCTATTAAGACTAAATTCGATTTTAATTCACAATTTAATTCAAGGACAAATCAAATTGGAATATTCTAGTTGACAAATTAAATTGGAAATTCTCAACAAGAAAGGGATTATCTACTACCCCAATCCCGTCTCTATGGAACTCGAATTTACACTTTGACAATGCCTTTGTCAAAATTTCAGTACCTTTCTCCTCTGTCGAAATATACTGCGGCAACATGATCCTCTCGACCTGTGAACAGCCACGGGAAACAAATATTGCCTTATGCTTCTCCACAGTACCATCAGCAGCTTGCTTTACCTTGTAAAGCCAATGGTAACTCACAACTAACTTGTTCTCTGGTCTCGGAACCACATCCCAAACACTGTCACGAACTATGGAGTCATACTCCTCCACCATAGCATCAACGCAAAACGGTTGTTGCATTGTGTCCTCAAAGGAAGATGGCTCAGTCTCAACACATTCCCCAGCAAGGGCCATGTATCCAGTGTACCTCTCAGGTGACCTCCTCTCTCTGTGCTGAGAAGATGGTGCTCCCATATTCTCTTTTGCATCCTCCAACAATCTGTCAGCTTCTCTTGTGCACTTCTGTCCATCTCTAGAAGACTCTGCTTGAGTGGATGTCTCCACTCCTGGAGCCTCTGCATGCAGCTGCTTTGCATTAGTCTGAGGCTCCTCCTCCTTAGGAACCAACAGTTCCTCCACAACCTGTAATTGGAGCTCCCTCTCAAGGGAAACTCGCATGGCCTTCTGCTCATCAAACTTGAGATCTATGTGAACCATTGTCCTCTCACTAGTAGGAAAGTACATCCGATAGTTGTGAGGTGTATCAGTGTACCCCACAAGTATCCCCAACTCTGTTGTCGGCTCAAGCTTATTCGTGAATCCTTTGACACATGGCAATATACCAATGAGCCAAAGATCCTAAAGTGAACCACATCTGGTCTCTTACTGGAGAAAGCTTCCTTTGGTGTCTTCATCCCAAGTATGCAATGCGGGCTTCTATTCTACAAATAGACTATTGTGTTGCATGCCTCAGCCCACAAGTGAAGTGGTAGGCCTTGGTCATGCAGCATTGCCCGTGCTGCCCCTACAATAGTTCTATTCTTCCTCTCAGCCACCCCATTCTGATGTGGGTTATGAGGTGTCGTCAACTCTCGTTTAATTCCTTCCGCTGCACAGAAGGCCTTAAACTCTTGAGAGACGTATTCTCCACTGTTGTTGCTTATCAAGGCCTTGATCTTCTTCCTTGACTCTTTCTCGACCAAAGCTTTGAACTCACAAAACTTTGTGAAGGTTTGGTCCTTATTCTACATGAAATAAATCCAACATTTACGAGAATAGTCATGAATTAAAATCACATAATACCTTTGCTTCGTTGTGGATGCCATCAAGAATGGTCCACACAAATCAATATGAACTCGCTCTAAGATAGCCTATGCTCGACTGTCTCGATCATGAAAGGAAGACTTGGTGTACTTTCCCAAGGTACAACCTTTGCATGTGTCAACTTGCTCAAGTTTACCTTTGGGAAGTCTTGTAGATATTTGTTGCATTATCTTCAAAGCCCCATGACGCAAATGGCTCAACCGCCTGGGCCACAACTCACCAATGTCTTGGCTTTGCACCAATTTTGCTTTTGTACTCAACGTTTCACAATCATCTACCTCTAGTTTATAGAGATTCTTCACCCAAAAGCCTATCCTCTTGGTCTGACCCGTGGCTATGTGTCTTAGGAACACCTTTCCTTTACTAAAGACAACATCGTAGCCTTTGTCCTCCAACATCGCGACCAATACCAAGTTCTTCTTCAATCCAGGCACATACTTCACATCTGTCAAGGTGAGAGGAGCTCCATGCTCCCTCTTAAAAGCAACCGTGCCCACTCCTGAAACATTTTACCTTCCATCGTCACCCATCTCTATGTGCACCTTGAGGTCTTTCTCCTCCAAGGCACTGAATAAATTTTTATCACCGGTCATGTGGAATGAGGCTCTACTGTCAAAATACCAGACACAACCCATCGTCAATGGCACCATGCATGCGATGAGGGTAAAGTCCATTTTGAACTGAGAGGCTAATGCATCACCTTCCAATCCTTCCGAGGATCCCTTCTTGGACTTCTTCGATGGGAAATTAGTCACATAATGTCCCAGCTCGTGAAAATTAAAGCATCTTACTTTAGACATGTTACCCTTCTTCCCTCCATGAGAAGAATTCGATTTGAAATGGGAAGCCTTCCACTTCCCTTTCCTTTCCTTACTTGCTAAGGCCAATTTTTCTTCATCATCATTCTTGGATGAAGAACCGTCTCGTGTGCTCCTCCTAATCTCCTCATGCATAAGATCCGACCACAGTCGTTCGCAATCCGGCAGTTTCTCCCTTCCATTCACAGAGTCCTGGTAGCTATTCCAACTCTTCAAAAGGCCAAGGAAAGTGAGGCTCACAATATCATCATTGGCAGTAGTTATTCCCACACTTCCAAGCTCATCTCTGTAGGTGGTGAGCTTGTTCAAATATGTGGAAATAGTATCGCCCTTCTCCATCTTGATTCTTCGAAGCTTATCCTTGAGTGCCAATTTCCTCTGGTCACTATTGTTCTGGTAGAGGTCCTTCAATGTATTCCACATTGAAAATGGAGTATCCTTCCCATGGAGACTCGAGACAATATGGTCTTGAACTCCCTCAAGGATGATCTATCTCGCCTTTGCCACACACTTCTTCCACTCAGCCAACTCTTGTGCATTAGTTGAAGCTGGCTTTGGGATTTCTTGATCAATGAATTCCTTCAAGCCATTATCTTTTAATACAGCCTCCATTCTATCTTTCCATGTTATGTAATTCGAGTTACCTTCCAAGGCATACTCGAGTCTCAAGCCATAGAACGCCATTGGCCAACCTTGAAGTATGATATGAATTCGATTTGTACCTGCAACCTCAAACTTCAAACTTCGAATTCTCTTCTCAGTATATTGTTCTAGCTCCGATGCCATGTAGATAATTTCTACAAATCCAGCTATGATACCATGTAGAAATAAGATGTAGGTTAACCCGATAATGCAATATAAATCAAAGCAGAATACTATAACCTACTTCTACTATCAATTTGTGGAAGCTTAAAGATCGAGATGAACAATATAACCAAAATAAGAAGAATCAATGCACAATACACATGAAAATACTTTGGGGAAAGCCTCAACTAAAAACCCCACACTATTGTATTATCGTACGAGTGGAAATACATAGGAATTATACAAAGCCTTAGCTCTCACAACTAGCCAGCTCTCAGTACAATACTCATAGATGCTCACAGCAAATCTTGGCTTCTCTCCAGCCTTCCTCTCTTCCCTCCAAGCTCTTATTTCCTTGCGTTGTTCCTTGTGGATGATTCTCTCTTACCAAGTGGAAAACTCATCTACCAAGTGGATGATCTCCTTCCAAAACTGTGCAATCCTCAATTATTAAATCCTTGACAGCATGCATGAGTTTTCTCTCTGTGAAAACACATGCAACTGATAGTACATTGTCCTTGACTTTAATCTCAACTGGGTCTTTCTCATAATAGACATGCATGAGTTTCTGGTGAGGGAATCTTCAATTAACTGGAGTAGCACTAGTTGAGTGCATGCATGTATCAACTGACTATTAACTCTCTATTTGTTCCTCAAACAGTTTGGAACTAATTTAACTAGACTTAACTTAGTAAATTGAGTTAACTAATTACAACTCATATAACTCAAACTTATCTCCTTAATTTAAGGGATAACTCTTGCATGACTTCAAAAAGACTTCTAAATTGAATTTCTCCAATTAATTAATTGTTTCCAAGTAGCTGATAAGAATAAATTAGATTTTAATTCACAATTTAATTCAAGGAGAAATTAAATTGGAATATTCTTATTGCCATATTTCAACACCAAGCAACTAAGAAGAAATGTAAAGAACGGGAGTTATTGAAACTAGCATATTGGAATATCAATCAACCAAAATAACCATGAGCAGCCACAATATTGTAGGTTTCTTCCTCCTGACCAAATTTGTAACCTGCATTTGCAAACTGATTCTCAATAGTTTCCCTGATCAAAATGGAAGTTACCAAAGAACCATGCATAGAATTGAATAGAGTCATCGAATATGCCAGCTACACCCAACATGTGGAATGGATTCATAAGGATATTGTGCTTAGCCTAGAATAGAATCATGAAATTGAAAGTACCAGATATTCCTAGAGGTATACCATCAGAGAAGCTTCCTTGACCAATAGGGTAGATCAAGAAAACGGAAGTAGCATCTTCAACAGGAGACGAGTATGCAACATCAATCCAAAGACGCATACTTAGAAGGAATCTTAGCTCCCACTCATGACCCGTATAGAAAGCTACACCAAGTAGGAAGTGTAGAATGATTAGCTCGTAAGGACCCCTGTTGTATATCCATTCATCGACGAAAGTTGCTTCCCATATGGGATAAAAGTACAAACCAATAACTGTAGAGGTAGAAATAATGGCACTGGAGATAATATTGCTTCCATAAAGAAGAGAACCGGAAACAGGTTCATGAATACCATCAATATCTACTAGAGGAGCTACGATGAAAGAACTAATGAATACATAGGTTGTGGTCAATAGGTTAGGGATCATCAAGACACCGAACCATCCAATGTAAAGACAGTTTTCAATGCCAGTGATCTAGTCACAGAAGCAACTCCATAAATTTTCACTTTCGCATCTTTCTATAATTGCGATCATTGTCAGAACTTCGTTTATAAAATCATCAGAGGCTCCCAAGCATAAGGCTTGTTATTTTACAATATAATATGATCCATGTATCAATTTCAACCAATATTTGGGATGGAATTTCAATATCAATCCCAACGTGATAGATACTAATCTATACTATATGGATAGAATATAGAGGTATTTTAGATAGACTCTATCTTCTTTATATATATTCCACAATCTATAGATCTATTTGTGGTTAGATACTCCATCAAATTATTTATTCCTGGTTCCATAAATGGTATATCAATTGGAATGAGAATAGATAGGATCGAATCAGTGTTTTTTTCCGCTATAACAAAGTGCAACGCAATTCTGGAACTGAATTCTTAAGAAATTGATATGAATGGAATAGAAATTATTTATCACCTTTCTGGAGAACCCCTAGTGCAATAGTTAGTTCCCTGTGAATAGAAACAAATGTGAAAAAAAAACTTCATTAGATTCAGAACCAGAATAAGTGGACAAAGGTACCTATCAGAAATTTGATCCAGGTTGCTCGGGACTCAAACTCGAAGCTCATCGGATGGAGTGGATGATCTGCTCCTTCAGTATCGGTAAGAGCGAGAAATCTCTCCCCAAACCGTGCTTGCAATTCTCATTGCACACGGATTTCCCCATGTAATGTATATATTTCCTAATCATTTTAGTTCTCCCATAGAAAAATCAAAATGACTCTAAAACGAGGCAATTACTCTAAGAGCATTTCATTGGTCAAATAATTTTTTGTATTTTTAGATCTTGTATCTTTTGTGAGGAATTAGCTAGGGGATTTATCTGGGGAATATTTGAATGCCAAATTCGTTCTCTCTGCAAATGGACCATTGCTTTTGATTAAAAAGGAAGAGAATCAAATTATCGTTCTTTTGAAAATGATTTTCTAAAGAGTTATGGACCTAATTCCTTCCGAACTACACGTATCATACTTTTATGTTTACAAGCTAAATTTTTAGCACATGATAATGAAAGTATATAATTTATACGATATAAACCATCTTGACCAAAGGTCCACTATAGTAATGAAAAATATTTCTCCCAATTTGATCGAATCGATCAAGGATATCATCATTTGTTACACTAGTCCAAGACAATTTACTGATTGGTCGCCTTGATATGTCACGGAATTTTTCTCTAGCCAATAATCCAATTATTGGTACAATCGGAAATATTGGATCAAATTCATCGGTAATAAGATTAGCAATGAATAACTCATATAGAATTTTGGTTCTGACCAAAATAGGGTTCATCCGAACCCTCAAAAAATAACTTGGAGAAGAAGAAAAATTCTTGGATAATTGATGAGAATAGCTCCTATACAGTTTGAACCAAAGATGGATATAACATTGCCAAAAAATTAGAAGATAATATCTACATTTTTTCACTAGGAGATGAGCACCCTTTATAGCTATAATCGACCTTTCTCCATTTTTAACATAGTGAATTTTAGGATCCTTCAACGACCAAATACTTTTCAGTGAACTTCGAAGAGAAAATATGATAATATATTTTATCTTTTGATGAAAATGAGTTCGCAGAGGGAAAGATCCATGAGACAATGATCGTGAACGAGAGGATCGCTTAAGATGGGAAAATAAAATGGATTCACATTCACAGACATAATAATTCCACAGGAACAGAAAGAATCTTGTATTTACTCTTGGGATGACAATAATTGATCTTTTTAAATTCTTTGGACTCGCAATTCAACTTCTTTTGGACG
Source organism: Pinus tabuliformis (assembly GCA_031772625.1). Lineage (NCBI taxonomy): Eukaryota > Viridiplantae > Streptophyta > Pinopsida > Pinales > Pinaceae > Pinus > Pinus tabuliformis. Next base: position 1,685,461,192 of record CM062816.1, on the reverse strand, counting down.
TTATAGAGCTCTGTGCCCTCTAAAATACCATCCATCGCAGTTCATTGTTTTTCAACCTCCCTTAAAAGACTTCTAAGCTTGGGCACACGATTCTTACTTGGCATATGTTTATTTGATCTTTGTGATGACGACTCATCCCTCCCTTGATAGTGACGAGCTTCAACAATAATGGGGTTTTACTTGAATAGGTCCCTTCACCAATAACGCATTTGTGTGCTTCATCAATGGGACTCCTCCTAGCTCCTCCAATATTTGTTAGTGAAGAAGATTCCCTTTGAAAGAGAAAGATTCTTTCCTTTGGGAGAAGGCTAAAAAACAATGGGTGAGGGACAAAGGTGGAATTCTTGGTGAAAGGCTCCAACACATTGAGGTGCGAGGTTCTTTTAAGATCAAGGCTCATTCCTTGCAATAAGGCTTGGACAGAATAGGTGAGGTACAACTTATAGGTATGAATCTTCAACAACATTTGTTAGTGAAAATGGGAAAGTTGTTAGTTGAAGCTCCGACAACTTTTCATGGGGTTACATTCACTAATAAGGGGTAAGAAGCATTTGCTAATCAGAGTAATGTAGTAAGAAGAGAAAATACTAAAGGTGTTGGTGTATACACGAAAAAGTGTGTTATGTTGGTCCTTCTGCTTAGTTGAGCTTCCTTATTGATTCTGTTGATGAAGGCACCTTCCTGAGTTTCAAGGATTCTTCCAAAAGGGTAAGGGCTTATGGTGATTCTTTAAAGGCTTCTGTAAAAAAGGTGAAGGCAAAAGGTGAGAGTCCTTGCCTGGTGAATGAATGGCTTGTGTTGAAAGGTTACAGGCATTTGGTGAATGGCTAAAGAGGCTATAGATGAGAAGCTTATGGCTCCTGGTGACTGGCTCCTGGTTACATGCTTGTGGCTTTTTGTGAATGGCTTAAGGCCCCCGAAAGGCTAAGGAAAAAGGGTAAAAAAACTAACGGCTTCTGTTGTACTTGGTGGGCTTGGTTCGGCTTCTAGCTTATGGTGACCAGCAGCAGTATGGCTATTACCTATGACTATAACTAGTTATGGCTAGCTACTGCTATGCCAGTTAGATCCTCAACATGGTGAAACAACATATATAAAGGTTGTGGTAAATTGTAATGTGTTTAATGCTTCATCAACCAGATTAACTTCAACATCTACTGAAGCCGTTGAACCAAAAACTGTTGGTAGATCTTGAACTGCTCATCAACTCGTGTTGCTTTTAGATAATTACCTTTGGATCAACTTATGGATTTGATACTGGAGAAGCTACACAACTACAAAGGTTTAACTTTTCAAAACACCATAACTCCCTACTCCCTACAATATAATTAATTATACAAACATTCAATTGAATTTAATTTTTTTTAATGATAAAAAGATTAATTTAATATATTTAGATTAATTATTTTTAATCAATTTTTAATAAATGGTTGTTATATTTTTTAGATATAAAATTTTAATTAGTATTTAGTGATTTGATTACGTCATAATTAAATAAACTTAATAAAAAAACAGATGAATTTATATATTAAAAAATATATATCATATTTAAAAGAAAAATTAGATATAATAGTCCATATCAAATCCATCACTATTGATCTCCATAGACCTTAATTTCCAAATAAATATTGTGCATAGTTTTTGAAGAGATATTGCTCACATGTGAAACTTGTAAGTGAAAATAAAAAACTATCATCTTATAACATGCAGCGGAGAATCCTTCATTTATTAATATTGCAAACCAATATTGTTTGTTCTTCCTTGAAACCAATAACTTTATTTATGGAACAAACCAATGTTGTGAATAACGGATGGCTTGATAAATAGTTGATATGAGATGGCAGTGACTTCAAACTAGTCCAATATGCCCTTCAAAAAAGGTATTATTGCCTTTATTGCTTAGAAATTAGTTCCCATCAGCATACACATGTTTAGCAATTGAAAGAAATGGTCCACGGCCTGAGTCAAAATTATGGAATACAACCCTTGTAATTGTCTGAACTCGTCCTTGCTAAAGAGACATGGCCTAACAATTAGAAATTGGTCCAGCCAACAAAGGAAAATCAAAACGACTCCTTTCTTTTTACCTTCAAGAATGGCTTGACCAGCTAGCAATTTCCAATGGGACACATGATGCCTTGATGTGTTCAATTTTAGTCACATAAGTTGATGTTTTTGCTTGTTGGATAAATATTTGCTCTAGCCCCACCATAAAATATGTAGTTCTCTTTCAACAACTTTTGGGCCCCATGTTGCTGCAATATTAAATGTTATACACTCAAACTCCCTTTACTGATTTTATTTGTGTCTGGTCTTTCATTCTCCACCAAAATTTTCAGCCTGCCATAAAAAATAGAAAATACTATGTAAGGAGGCAAAACCAACTGATATAACTTGAATATCTCAATATTTCTTGGAAAACATTTTCTCCAGTGAAGCTCAGCAATGAAATCTAGGTGATTTCACTCTCAAACATAAACTAGGGTGTCTAATTTCAACACTGAAGTCTACTATGGCGGCTAGGGTTCAAAAACCCTAGCCTTCTCCTTCAACTCTCTCCAAGAGCTCTTTCTCCAAACTCAAAAACTGAACGAATTAGGAGAGTCTCCTAATTTTCCTTCTTTTATGAGTTTAGGGTTGTCTTTTCACCTTCCCTTTTTATTAATTTCACTTATATTAAGTCATTTTATGATCTTTCACTTTATAAAATTAAAGTGACTTCACACTTGCCTAGGAAATATCACCTTTTCTCCTTTTCAAACTTCATAATGTTTCCTTAGGTAATTTAAGTCCCATTATTATATATTTCCTCACTTTATTCTATGGGAACCACTTTAGGCTAGCGGACTTTGCATAAACTTTCTAAGTGGTCAGGGAAATTATAGTCCTCCCCACCCAAAATTCCTTGTCCTCAAGAAATTTCAATTCAGGATGTTTGAGCACCTGTTCACCCTCCCAGGTAGCATATTCTACCCGTAAATCTCTCCATTTTACAAGGTACGTGTTGATCATTCAACTTTGAAGCTTCCTTTCTATTGTATATAGGATCTTCTTGGGAACTAAGACCAATTCTCCTTCCTCATCCAATATTGGAATTCATGTGGAAACAACAACATGTTGCCCCAAGGCCTTTTTGAGGCACAAGACATGAAAGATGTTGTGAATTTTACATCCCTCCGGAATCATGATTTCACAGGCCATCTCTCTTACCCTTCTCAAGATCTTGAATGGCCTGTAGAACCAGGTTTTTAACTTTTCCGCCCCTTTGGTTTTCAGTGAAGACTACTTGTAGGGCTAAAGACAGAGGTATACCATATCTTCCACTTCAAAGCTATGCTCCACCCTGTGTCTGTTTGCATACAATTCTTGTTGGTTCAGAGCCATATGTATATTGTCCTTGAGGACTTTTAAAATGTCCTGGCTCTCCTGGATCCAGTATTTGGTTAATGGTGCCCGACTGTACCCAAATATCCTATCTACAAAAGTTGGGGCATCATATCCATATAATGCTTTGAAGGGAGTCTTGCAAATGGACATGTGGAAAGTGGTATTGTAACAATGTTCCCCCAAATGCAACCACTTCACCCATGTCTTTTGTTGGTCGGTCATGTAATTGTTGAGATAGCCTTCCAACCACTTGTTGACTATCTATGTTTTCCCATCAGTTTGTGGATGGTAGCTAGTGCTCAGAGTTAACTCAATCAACACAAGTCCGAAAAGCTCATGCCAGAAGTTGCCCATGAATCTTCTATATCTATCACTAACAATGTTTTTCGGAAACCCATGCAATCTGAAAACCTCCTTGAAAAATAACTCGGCCACTTGTGAAGTTGAATATTTTCATGATATGGCAAAGAAATGGGAAAATTTTGTGAGTTGATCTACCACCACATATATGAAATATTTTCCCTAGGTAAGCCAGTGATAAAGTCCATGGAAACACTCTCCCACTTTTTCTCTAGGATGGACTACAACAAACCTGTTGGATGGGTATGGTCTGTCTTTTTTTGTTGGAAAGTGTTACACTCCCTCATAAATATCAACACGCCTGTCTTGAGGCCTTTGTAGGTGAACCTATCCCTACCCTTCATGTAGGTCTTTAGATATCCCAGATTTCCTACTAAGGATGAGTTGTGAGATGCCTCCATGATTCTCTCTTTGAGTTTTGATTCAGGTACAAGATAGATTTAGTCTTTATAGTAGATAGCATCATTCATAACCCGATACCTGTCATCACGGATCAATCCATCTATAATCTCGCAACCGAATTTATTCTTTGAATACTCCATAAAGAACAGTGATTTCCAATCTTCCTTCATCTACATGAGTGAGAAAGTGGGTGGTATCCTTGATAGAGCATCATAAACTATGTTGTTCTTCCCCTTGACTTACTCTATCTCAAAGTCACAGGCATGCAACTTTCTTGTCCATTTTTGTTGCTTCTCACTTAGTTCCTTCTGCCCCATGATGAGCTTCAGCATACTGCGATATGTTTTTACCTTAAATCTACATCATATATTGCATGAATTTGGCCAATGCATGTATTATTTCCAGCGTCTCATTGTCATATATCGAATAATGCAACTCATAATATCTAAGCTTGTGAATTTCAAACACTATGGGATGTTGATTTTGCATAAGGACTGCTCATATTCCTATCCCTGAAGCATCACATTCCATCACAAATGGCTGGGTGAAATCAGGTAAAGAAAGCAAAGGGTAAGTTCTCATCACGTCCTTTATCCTTTTGAATGTTTCCTGTGCTTTCTCTGACCATCTAAATGCTCTCTTATTAGTGAGGTCTGTGATAGAGTTTGTTAACTGTGAAAGCCCCTTAACAAACTTCCTGTAGTAAGTGAAAAGATCTTTAATTCTATGACATTATTTGGGGTGGGCCATTCAATAATTCCCCAGATTTTCCCCTAATGTACCCATACCCCATTGTGACCAATCACATACCCTAGATAAAGCATCTTCATCATTCCAAACTCACACTTGGACTCTTTTGCATATAATTCTTTCTCCTCTAGAATTCCCAACATCTCGTCCAAGTGCCTCAATTGGTATTCCCATGTCTTGTTGTAGACCAATATGTCGTCAAAGAAGACCAACACGTCCTTCCACAACTACTTATTAAACACATGATTCATACAAGATTGGAAAATTAAAGGAGCATTGGTTAGCCCAAATGGCATAACCAAAAACACGTAGTGCCCATAGTGGCACCTAAAAGCTATCTTCGGGATGTCTTTCTCCTGAAATCGAAATAGTGGCCCCTTTCAGCTCATCCATCAACTCATTGATCCTAGGAATAGGATATCAGTCCTTGATTGTCTTCTTATTGAGAGCCCAATAGTCTATATACATCCACAAGGTGTCGTCCTTCTTCTTAGATATCACTACCGAAGAAGCGAACGGACTATAGCTCGGGTGAATATTGCCCAAACTCAATAGCTCCTTTATGGCCTTATTTATTTCATGCTTATAAAATTTTGGATGCCAATAAGGAGTGGTTATAACTTCCTACACACCCCCCTCAAGTTCCAGAACATTTTCAAAGCCTCTATCTAGTGGTCTACCTAGACGAATGTCAGCAAAAAATTTATGATGTTTATGAAGTAATACATGTATGTCCTCTGATGTTGTCGTGGTTGTTTTGGTTGCTTGTTGTCTATAATAAGGCAATCCACTGCCCAATTTATATCACCTCGTCTAAATACAGCCTCCATGTGGTTGGATGATACAAGCTTGGGCGGTTATTTATGTATGCCTCTTAAAACTACCCTCTTTCCATCTACTAGATCGTTGAACTCCATCTCCATGTTCCACTATTCCATGGTGTACTTTCCGATGTATTAATGTCATTGAAACCCCAGCACCACATTAGCAACTGGCAGATCCACCACGAAGAAGTCATCGATGACTGTATAGTTCCTCATAGTGATCTATAGCTTGGGAATGTACTTTTTGCACTCCATCTTATGTTTCCCTGTTATGACGACTGTAAAACCATCAAAATTCGCAATAGTAATTCCCCTCCATTCCACCAACTCGGAATCTATGAAGTTGTGAGAAGCTCTACTATCAACCAGTACTATCACCTTGTGCCCGACTATAACCCCTCTAACTTTGAAAGCGTGATATCTAGGGTATCTTTACATAGAGGCTAAAATACGATTTTTTCCCTCTGCATGTGAGGACTCACCTCCAAAAACCTCGTGCATCTCCCCCTGTACCTGTTCTTTTACTGGTCCATGTAATTTCTCCTCATCCCCATTATCATTGTCACTCTCCAAGTATGCCTAAATGTAATGATTTTTTCTCTTTTTATCTTTGCCAGCACACTTGTGCCTGAGTTCCCATGGCTCCTAATAGCTAAAACAAAGTTTATTCTTCCTTAACTCTTTCTAGGTTTCCTCATCCATATTTGGTTTCCCAATCCACTCCTTATGATGGGGCTTGACTTCTTTACCTTTATAAGTGAATGAAGGTTTAGGAGTGAATTTATTTTTGGAACCAGCATATTGTAAGTCCCTAGTTTTATTGGTTGTTGCACGAAGTGTGGTGGCTACAAAATTTTTGACCCATCCATGTAGAGGTTCTACCAACCCCTCCACAAATAGCATCCACAAACTGGCCTTTGAAATATTTGTGACCATGACTGCCAACCTTTGAAACTCTTGAATATAAGTGTCAAAACTACCTATCTTCTTGAGTTGTTCCAACTCTCTAAAATGAATCTTTGAATCCTTCCTGTCAAAGCGCTCAATAAGATTTTAAGTGAAATTTGTGTATGAGGTAATGCTACTACGCCCCAACATCACCAACCCATGGTACCACCATTCATGGGCCTCACCATCCAAGTGCAAAGTGGCCAATTTAATAGCCTCCTCTTCAGTCATATGATTCAGTTGAAAATAAGTGTTCAAATTTTTTACCCAAGATCAAGTTGAACACTTGGAAAACCATCAAAATAGGGGATGGTCACTTTCCCCAATGTTTTATGTAGCTCCTGATTCTACCTTGGGAACCTATGAGATGGCTTGGTCCTACTCTTAAACTAAAGGTGGGAAAATTTAGTAAAACTCATAGCAACATGGAATTCTTGTCCCAGTGCTTGGTACTGCTCTGTGTAGTCTACATAAGGGATTCCAAAATCAACCTTTTTTTTTAAGTCCTTTGTCGCCTCATGTACAAATTGAGGCATAATGGGTCTTGGTGTTTTATTAGCATTATGTGATTGGTTTTGTACATGAGCAAGGGCTTAACTTCCCTCAGTACAGTTGTACCCTTCCCCATTCAAAGGCTCCTTCCCAATGGAATTCCTTTTGTTTTTCATGCCTTTCGTTAAGTCCACCGTATTTTTCTGGCCCGTGTGCAAGTCGTTTAAAGCCCTGAGCAAGTTTTTAAAAGCTTATTCCTCCTTATCTCCCATATCTGGTGTTTCAAACTCAGATCTTTTCTCTATTCCCTTGCCCCTTTCTAGTGTCTCTTCACTCTCTATATCATGGATATATTCCTTTGTAAGGGGAGTTGGTTCTTTATATGTGTGTTTCCTCCTATATGTTATCCATGTATAGGGATTTTTTTCTGTGATTAAACCACTATCAATCTGCAACCCCTGTTGAAAAGTGTAACTAGGTTCGGTCTTCATAATGACATGTAATTATGATTTTATGTAATATGATGTAAAGAATAAAAATAAAATTATTTTATTGACTTGCTTCATGGGTTTCATGAGCAAGAGATTTTGTTTTCGAGTCATGACTCCCATTGAGAGTCTTTAGGATTTATTTGTCATGAAGTCATAAAATGTTAGAGTCATGGTCATGTAATGAAGTGGTGTTACACTTTGTAAAAGGTCAAATTTTTCTATGTAAAACATCCTTCAATAGCTTGTCGCTTATCCTCTTCAAATCGGCCTACAACGATGGAAGAACATGCTATAAGAAGTCAGCCTAACTCTTGTAATCATGTCAGCCTATAGGAAATGAGAAAAATGTTGGGAATAATACTGAGAGGGTGGGGGGGTTGAATCAGTATTTATCAAATCAATAACTTTTTCATTTGATACTCAGATTTATATATGCTACTTCAATGAAGGGAACTCGCATGTGCACACAACTGTCTTTAAGGCAACCAACGTATATCCAGTGAACTTATGATTCAATTAATTCATCATATGTTGATCTTTAATTAGTACTTTATTAACCATTTAAACAGTAACCATGTGCAGTAATAACATAATAAACCATCACACATAAGCAACACACATGAACACCAAGATTTAAGGTGGAAACCCAATGCGGGAGAAAAACCACCTGTTGTTGTCATCTCTGTCTTCTTTTAATATAATAAAAGCATGTTTACAATCTTTTACTGGCGCAGACTCATACCAGTACGCAGGCACCCACCTACAGAATGCTACAACCTTCTCTCGTTCTCCAGCTTCTACTAAAAGGGAGCTACAACCCCCTAGCTCTTGTGCTAGCCAATATGTTTACTAGTATGTAGGCGCCAACTTACAAAGGGCTCCAACCTTCACGTGTTCTCCAGCTGCTACTGGAAGGGAGATCCAACCCCTTGGATCTTGTACTGGCCGATATGTTTACCAGTACGTAGGCGCTGGCCTACAAAAGGCTACGACCTTCTCTCTTCCTCCAGGGAGCACGTTTCATAAATTTTCAGAATGGATACTTCTAGTAAATAACAACACAATATGAAGGCCATGTTTCATCCAATTTTCATATTGGACCCATCAGCAACATTGAAGCTCAAAATAAATCACCACTATAATACAACCTGTCACTGAAAACCCATCAACACTGACGCAAATCACAATCAATCAATCTAAACGTTCAGAACACAGTCACCAAAACATAGAGCAGAACCCAGAACTCTGCATCAAAAACCAGAAGAAACTGAAACTTCAAACATCATATCTCATAATTTATACGCTACTTTTAAGTACCAAACCAGCGTGTATACGTGCCTTGACCAAGGAGAACCAGCGTATACATCTACAAATACTAACTAAAAACTTCATAGCTATTCCAAACTTCAGTCATACCCAGATCATAACATTTACAGAATAAAACATGCGTTAGCATCCAGATCTAGATTATCCATGATCATACCACATAATGATAATACATTTCAGGTCTTATGATCCTGATCCATCATCAGATCTCATCCATCATCAACCGCTTAGGTTCATCCTTAGTTCAGATCAAGCAAAGCACTAGAAACCCATAACATGCATATTTTCTCTTCATAAGATATTCATTACTTGCACACTTAGCCTTTTGATCTTCTCCTTCTTATATACTTAGATCCTTTGTCAATACCTTGGACCAATACCTCAAACCAAAACCTTGATTTTCCATCCCATACGCGCTTTTCCTTCTATGAAAGTGCATGCATATGTATACGCTCCTTTTGTTTTGTTAACCCACGTGTGTACGCTGCTTGGACAAATTGAACCAGCATATACTTCTTAAACCATTCTCTTTCTTCAATCTCTGGAGTTTGATCTATAATCCTTTGTTGTTAACCTGTTTCACTGTGAACTGTTATCATTCATCATATATGTGAGTTGTCATCAAGGACAACACTTGTATCATAATGCCAACAATATCCCCCTTTGGACTTGATGGCAACCATATTGGTGTTTATTACGTCAAGTTGTAGAACATGATAGATATATCAAACAACACCAAGATACTCTCCCCCTTTGACATCAAGGGCAAAGGGCGAACCAAGATATTCCCCCGCTTTGAGATACACTATATTGTCCATGCTCCCCGTGAGTACATGCAGAGTCTACAGAGATATGTTTCAAAAGAATAACATGACTCTATAACTCAACTAAGTGAGTATGACCTCCCTAAGACCAATGACTCATACATACATCAATCACCCAACCAAGTGGGGATATACCAAATGTTTATACATGACTGAAATAACAATTATTACATCATCCTTCCCATGCATAGTGGGGTTACAAATTAGGTCTTTACATGACCTTTAAATCAAATGATATACATAACATTTATAACAAGGACCAACGAACTAAACAAGATCATGATAGTCATTAGCAACTAGCATACACCATATATGATATGTACCATAAGCATATGTCAGCAGCATCAAGATCAACAACCTGTATATGTCCATCATCAAAAGAGTCATCTAAATCAAATAAACTATGTGGATCAAGCAATATAAGTATCATCATGTATAATGCCAACAATGCATTATTAGAAGCATATGCTCCCCCTGAACATGTGCCATTTGTTCACTGTCAGATCTGATCATTGCATTTGTCAGTAAGAATCATCAAGGCATCATCATCAACAACTTATGAGGGCCAAAATCACTTCTACATATCATCAGCAGACTATAATCATCATCAATTAGAATAGAAAAGATAATTGATAATTGACTGAACCATATCAGACCCCTTTTCCTGAGTTTGTCCCACTGCTTCTTCCTCAAAACACCATATACGCGACTATGCAGCTTTTAACTCGCGTATATACGCGACTTGTATTCATGATAACTATGTATGAGAATTGGAATACTGAAGTTTCACACTTTCATCTCCCCCTGAGTCTGTTATGTCTGTATACTAAGCTATGCCACATCCTTCTAACTGTACTTCCTTCTTCTTCCATACCTTGGAGTGTGATGATGTTTTCTCCTTTTGATATGTTGGCCGAAAATTGCTCCTGCACTCTTTTGCTATATGCCCGAACTTGTTACAAGCATAACATCTTATATGTTTCATATTCCCTCTATAGTAGTCAATGGCTTTGTGACCAAACATATTGCAAGAAAAACAATATCCCTTAAAGTACCTGGAAGTTGATGATCTTTCTGTGTGACAGTTATTAGCTTGAACCATTCTACTTCTACATCTTGTTGCAACATGTCCAAAATTATGACATATAAAACATTCAAAATTATTCATCAGAGGAAAGAATCAATTATCACTTCCATGGTTAGGAGTAAATGATTTTCTTTGAAGACTTTCTTTCCTTGGTTGTTGATGGGGTTGACCTCTAATCTCCTTGTTGAGCATTTCATATTTTGCATCAGATTTCCTTGCTTCAATTTGTGAGATATATTCACCTTTAACAGTTTCATGAAAAACAAGACTAGATTTTATGGCAAGAGACCTTTGACTACTAAGAATGTCATCCAAAATCTTAGTACTATCTTGAAATCGTAAAAGTTTATCTTTTTCTTATAATTTACCTTTTAGGATATTTAACTCAACCTGATATTTCTCTTCCTTTTCAAGATATCGCTTCTTCATGATTTCTTCAGCCTTTCTTCCTTCTTCCACTTGTTTCCTTAATTTGAGAATCTCATTTTCTTGTTCTTCATCTACTTAAGGTAGCTCTTCATTCTTCTCATTTTAATTTTCAATATCTTCTTTTATAGAGGCGATCTCATCTTCAAGACTTTCATATTAACTGGATCTATCTTTAAGTCTCTTGATTGTTGAACTCTTTTCATTTACTTCATTTCTTAATGACACCACTTCATCCTGCAGTTTTTGACATTGATCTTCCTTTTCCTTGTACTGCTTCCTTACTTTGTTTCCTTCCTCCAACTGAGCTTTTAATCTGGTAACTTATTCTTTGAAGGCACACTCCCTTTTTTAAAATAGATCTTGTTGATCTCTAATTTTATTAATGAGTCTTTTAACTTCTGCCTCTATATTTCTTTCACTATCACTTTCAATATCTTCAACATTGCGTGAACAGAGAAAAGAATCACCAGAAGACCAAAAATGTGTACCTGATACTTCTTTGCTTGTTCATCTTCAATCTAAGGTGATTCTGAATCTGAATACTTTCTTCCACCTGACGGCCAATTGTCTCTCCTATTGTCATTGTTCCTTTGAGATGTCTTCTTCTTCTGAGTCACTTTCTTCTTTAGCTTATTTCCCATTGTTTTTATGAATCTCCTTCAAGCAATCAAACTTTTGTCAAAGGACCTACTCTGATACCAATTGTTGGGAATAATACTGAGGGGGAGGGAGGAGGGGGTGTTGTAAATCAATATTTATCAAATCAATAACTTTTTCATTTCATACTCAGATTTATATACGCTACTTCAATGAAGGGAACTCGCATGTGCACGCAATTGTCTTTAAGGAAACCAACGTATATCCAGTGAACTTATGATTCAGTTAATTCATCATATGTTGATCCTTAATCAGTACTTTATTAACCATTTAAACAGTATCCATGTGCATTAACAACAAAATAAACCATCACACATAAGCAACACACATGAACACTAAGATTTAAGGGGGAAACACAATGCGGCAGAAAAACCACCTGATGTTGTCGTCTCTGTCTTCTTTTAATATAAGAAAAACTTGTTTACAATCTTGTACTAATGCAGACTCATACCAGTATGTAGGCACCCACCTGCAGAAGGTTACAACCTTCTCTCGTTCTCTAGATTCTACTGGAAGGGAGCTACAACCCCCTAGCTCTTGTACTAGCCGATATGCTTACTAGTACATAGGCTTTGGCCTACAAAAGGCTCCAACCTTCACTCATTCTCCAGCAGCTACTAGAAGGGAGCTCCAACCCCCTGGATCTTGTACTAGCTGAAATTTCTTCCAGTATGTAGGAACCAGCCTACAGAAGGCTAAGACCTTCTCTCTTCCTCCAGGGACCACGTTTCATAAATTTTCAGACTGGATACTTCTGGTACATAAAAACACAATATGAAGGCCACGTTTCATCTAATTTTCATACTGGACCATCAGCAACATTGAAGCTCAAAATCAATCACCACTGCAATACAACCAATCAATGAAAACCCATCAACACTGACGCAAATCACAATCAATCAATTTGAACATTCAGAACACAATCACCAAAACACAGAGCAGAACCTAGAACTCTGCATCAACAACCATAAGAAACTGCAACTTCAAACATCATATTTCATGATGTATATGCTACTTCTAAGTACCGAACCGATGTGTATACACAGCTTGACCAAGGAGAACCAGCGTATACATCTGCAAATACTAAGTAAAAACTTCACAACTATTCCAGACTTCAGGTATACCCAGATCGTAACATTTACAGAATAAACATGTGTTAGCATCCAAATCTAGATTATCCATGATCAGACCACATAATGATAATACATTTCAGGTCTTATGATCCATCTCCATCATCATATCTCATCCATCATCAATTGCTTAGGTTCATCCTTAGTTCAGATCAAGCAAAGCACCAGAAACCATAACATGCATATTTGATCTTCATAAGATATTCATTACTTGCACACTTAGCCTTTTGATCTTATCCTTCTTATATACTTAGATCCTTTGTCAATACCTTAGACCAAAACCTTGGACCAAAACCTCGAACCAAAACCTTGGACCAATACCTCAGAAAACCTCAGACCAATACTTTGGACCAAAACCTTGATTTTCCATCCCATGTGCGCTTTTCCTTCTGTGAAAGTGTGTGCATACGTATATGCTCCTCTTTTTCTATTAACCCGCGTGTGTACGCTTCTTAAACAAACTGAACCAATGTGTACTTCTTAAACCATTCTCTTTCTTCAATCTCTGGAGTCTGATCTATAATCCTTTGTTGTTAACCTGTTGCACTGTGACCTGCTATCATTCATCATATATGTGAGTTTCCATCAAGGACAACACTTATATCATAATTCCAACAAAGAAGTGTATATATAGCCTAACTCAGCCTCACTTGAACACAAGAAACTTGACAAGCATTCAATCAAGAAGAAGTGTGAAATAGATTCCAACAAAAGAAGTGTGAAGAAGCGAAGGAGATTCTTATGGGGATTGTGAAGTGGGATTTCTTCTGGGATCAGCGAAGGAGAGATACTTACGGGGTAGTGAATAGAAAAGGTTTCTTCTAGGCAAGCAAATAATATGTTTCTTATGGGATCAACGAAGAGAGATTCTTCTAGGGCAGTGAATAGGAAAGGTTTCTTCTAGGCAAGCGAAGAAGAGGTTTCTTCTAGGAAAGCGAGGGAGAGGTTTCTTTTGGGGCAAAAAAAGCAGGATTCTTCTGGGTAACCGAGATAGAGATCAAGAGACCGAATTTCTATAGAGAAGAGACCAGTGAAATCCCAGAGATCAAGATTCTCTAGAGGAAGCTGAGAAGGAGAAGTGGGAAGAATAGAGACCAAGTTTCTCTAGAAAGGAGCTGAGGAAAGTAGTTCGAGATCAATGTCAAGGAAGGGAAGAGGTAGAGCATCAAGATTAGTGACAAGGTTCTTGGGAGGATACTAGATTCAAGGATTTATGTCATGGTCTTGGAACTTGTCAATTGAATATCTAGAAGAAGAATTTTGATCAGGTTTTCCTCTCAAGAGGTGAGAGGTTTTGGCCCTGGCTGACAAGCCTACATACTATGTCACTTGTCTTTTATTGTGCATATTGGTAATTGTCTTAATGAAAAGAACACAATAATAACATAACGAAGAAAAGATCATAATCTAAGAAGTAAAATTATATCACAAGAAATTATCAAGCAGAGAAATCTTTTAACTATCCATGCCCTAGATTTCTCAACATGGAATCAGACCTTAGGTGTTGAAGTCAGAAAGTGGCATTCAAAGCAAGTTGACACACGAGAATCGAGCTTCATAGAAGGATCAAAGCAAGTCGAAGAACACCAAGCCATCCAATCAAGAAGACATCAAGCATCAAAGAAGGATCATAGAAAATCCAAGGGCAACCAAGGGAAAGATCTTCAAAACCCTAGATCGAATAAATCTACATCAACAAAAAGTCTTGAAATTATATTGAAGAAAGAAAGACCGAAACCCTAGAAGCACTTCAAAGATCATCACTCATACATCACCAAAGAATTGGAAGCTCTTCAAATATAAGGAAGGTTAGATCGAAAGGCAATCTTCTCTCTATTGAAGCAAGGATCTCATTTTAAAAGCAACAAGTTCATCATCAAATTGAAGATTCTATCTTCACAAGTAAGTACCTTTTTATCTAAACTAGTAAAAATGACTTCATGTTTCAAGGAGAACCAAAATCTTGTTGGGATATAATACTTCCTTGTATGGAAAAGAAGGATATACATAGTCCTCGAAGTAAATGAAGTCATTGATCATGTCCATGGAAATGTCTCCAAGCCATCCAAAGAACAAGCATTATCTGAATACATGGAAAGGGATCTCAAGCCTCAAAATATTATGAAGGAGTCTATCAAAGATCCTCTCATTTCCTATGTAGCCAACCTGGAGACATCTAAAGAAATATATGATAAGCTAGGAGAACTTTTCTCTAAAATCACGATAGAAAATATCTATATAAATTGAAGGTGTAAAACGATGAAGGGATATCGTCATGTCTCTCAAAAGCATCTCAAATAAAAGTTCAATTGTAGGATCTAGGAGAGATGGTATCTCATAACGAAATAATCTTCGTTATTCTAAATGCATTGACTGAAGAACAAGGTAACCTCATATCTACTAGGGAAGAGGAAGCTATCACATTCATCGAATTATGGTCTCTTTGCAAGGTAGAATAAGACAGGTTGAAGAAAGAAAGTAAGAAAATATAAGATAGAATGGATCAATCAATGACAAGAAGAAAAGGGAAATTTGGAAAGTTTGATCCTCCAAAGAAAAAGAAGAACATGGCAAAGGAAATATTCTACGGTTGTCAGAAATTTGGGCACTATAGAAGAGATTGTACTAAATGCAATAGGGACAACGAAGAAGCCCATATTACTAAGGAAGTGAAAGAACATGTTACAAAGACGCTTGAAAAGGAAGAAGCAAAAATATCTCTACTATGACTGAGATGATCTTCTTCACTAAGTAGTTACTTTCTACTTGTAAATAGGAAGAAATGTAAATAAGATAGGATGCATCAGATTAGAAAATAACATCATGATAGAAGCATTAGAAGTAAGAGCTTGACATGGAAAGCGGAGAGGATGTTACTTACAAAGAATGAGAACTCTTAGACACCTCATTAATACTTATAGAAAGAAGTAGAGGTCATCATCGACTGGGTTCATCATACAATAGTCAATAAGGAAACTTCTACCGGGTGAGGATATGAAATATCCTCAAAGTTTCTTTGATGGAATCCTCATTAAAGGAATCATCGATCTATAAAGAAGGAAAGAGTTTCATTAGGAATTCCAACTTGTATTCAAGAGATGATGGTATGATGACATATCAAGAAAGCAGGTCTAAAGGATAAAGTTCTTCCATTCAAATGAAGTTGCTACAAGAAGTCTGAATGAACAAAAGGAAATATGAGGTATGTATGCTTACATAGGATATTATGAAAGTCATGTTATATGGTTGTAGATAATATGGATGACTATTTCCATCTTGGGAAACATGATAAAAAGAAGAAAGGATCTCCTCCTCCGAAAGATTGCAGAAAAGCATAAGTCCCACTAGATGAAATCAACATAATATGTTCTCATATGAATCATAAGGAAATTTGACTACAATTGAGGAACTCTTGTTAAAATATCCTGGGAATGAAGTGTGTGAAAAGAAAGAAAGAGATCGTAAAATATACAACAAAGGTAGAAGACATTAAACATCCGAAGTCCAAGAAGATTCGACTATAATATCTCCCGGAAATATGTGAAGACTTTGATGGAAGTCAGAAAAAGATAGAGACCCTTGACAATGGATATATGTGGGATATGTGTCAATATGCATGCAGGATGTTGATACCTACAAGAAGATGTCGTGATGAAAGATCATCATAAAGGTAATGTTTGATTTAAGTCTTCATTTATTTTTGAACTAATATATGGATGGGCTTATGTAGGACTTCCAAAGGGAAGATCTATGGATGACTTCCAAGAGTAACATATTGAAGGATGTAAGATCCTTCCATAAAATATGGCATGAAATCATAATGACATGAAGCAAAGCCAGATGGAAAATTGATGGATCACTTTCTGATGAAATGAGTACATGAATAACTCATATATGAAAGTGATGAATGGTTTGCTCCCTATGAAGAAGTACCCAAAAGATGAAGACTCCATGACAAAATAAATTGATGACATCGAAGAAGAGAGGAGTTCTTCAGGAAGCTGGTTGATTCACACGAGGAGTTGTTGTAGGTCCCTAGTTAAGAGGGAACCAGAAAAAGAAGTTTCTTACTTGGAAGAAACTTGAAAATTACTAAGCCAAGAGGGAGCTTAGGTACATTCCTTTTGGTAGGAATCGGTACATTCCTTAATTGGAATATGACCTCCCTATTTGAGAGGGAGGGATAGACATGACATTATGGTCTTCACTTGGAAAGAGAGAATGGAGGATTGGGTAATCATTTTGCATCCTATGCTCTTTGAGGATGAGATAGGGCATCCAACATCAAGAGTAGTCGTGGAAGAACGATATTCTCTAAGGGTTGGGGAGTCCAAAATAACAGAAAGTGTAGCCGTGGAAGACCAATATTCTTTGAGGGTTGGGGAGTCCAAGATAATAATATTCCTAATGGAACACACCTTGAGTACCTAGACAAGGATGTTCCGAGAGAGATAATGATGAGGGTGTCTATAAATCATTGGTCTCACCAACATTGAGCTTAGATCTTGTGGAGATGAGGATTTTTTAGTCAAGGCCTTACTATGTAACAATGTTCGTTGACATGATGATATACAAATGAGTTACCAATATGAATTCTTCTTATGAGAAATTCTTCAAATTGAGAAAGTACAAGTACCATTATGAATACCCCCCTAGTTGAGAGGGAATGTTGAAAAGTGAAACTAGGTTCGGTCTTCATAATGACATGTAATTATGATTTTATGTAATATGATGTAAAGAAGAAGAAAAAATTTATTGTATTGACTTGCTTCATGGGTTTCATGAGAAAGAGATTTTGTTTGTGAGTCAAGACTCCCACTAAGAGTGTTTAGTATTTATTTGTCATCAAGTCATAAAATGTTAGAGTCATGGTCATGTACTGAAGTCATGTTACACTTTGTAAAAGGTCAAATTTGTCTATTTAAAGTATCCTCCAAGACCTTGTCACTTATCCTCTTCAAATCATCCTACAACGATGGAATAACATCCTATAAGAAATCGGCCTAACTCTTGAGATCATGTCGGCCTAAATGACATGAGAAGAATTGTATATATAGCCTAACTCAACCTTACTTGAACACAAGAAACTAGATAAACATTCGATCAAGAAGAAGTGTGAAGTAGAGTCCAGCAAAATAAGTGTGAAGAAGGTGTAGTGAAGGAGATCATTTTGGGGATTGCGAAGTAGGGTTTCTTCTGAGATTAGCAAAGGAGAGATTCTTTTGGGGCAGCGAAAAAAAAAAGGATTTCTTCTAGGCAAGCGAAGAAGAGGTTTCTTCTAGGATCAGCGAAGGAGAGATTCTTTTGGGGCAGCGAAAAAAAAAAAGGATTTCTTCTAGGCAAGCGAAGAAGAGGTTTCTTCTAGGATCAGCGAAGGAGAGATTCTTCTAGGGCAGCAAAGAGGAAAGGTTTCTTCTAGGCAAGCGAACAAGAGGTTTCTTCTAGGAAAGTGAAGGAGAGGTTTCTTTTGGGCCAGCAAAAAGAAGGATTCTTATGAGTGATCGAGATAGAGATCTAGAGACTGAGTTTCTCTAGAGAAGAGACCAGTGAAATCCTAGAGACCATGATTCTCTAGAGGAAGCCAAGAAGGAGTAGTGGGAAGAATAGAGACAGTTTCTCTAGAAAGGAGTTAACGAAAGCAATTTCAAATCAAATTCAAGGAAGGGAAGAGGCAAATCATCAAGGTCAGTGACAAGGTTCTTGGGAGGATATTAGAGTAAAGGGTTTGTGTCATGGTCTTGATACTCTTCAATTGAAGATCTAGAAGAAGAATTTTGATTGGGTTTTCCTCTCAAGAGGTGAGAGGTTTTTTCCCTGGCTGATAAGCCTACATACTATTTCACTTGTCTTTTATTGTGCATATTGGTAATTGTCTTGATGAAAATAACACAATAACAACATAATGAAGAAAAGATCATAAGCTAAGAAGTATAAGTATATCACAAGCAATTATCAAGAAGAGAAATATTTTACCTATTTATGCCATAGATTTCTCAACTACCCTGTCTTCTAACTGATAACCCATGACTAAGAAAAAATTAAGGCTCTGATACCACTGTAAAATCCCTTTACCTCTCTAGTTTTGAATAATTTTATGTGTTTGTGTTTTAAATTTTCCCCAGACACCATGTCAATTAATTTTGGGCACACTATTGTAAGTTGTGACTCACAATTTCAACTTCATGAATGCATAAAAAGGGAAATTTTATACCCACGAACCAAATCTTAGAGTATCCGATACATTTATTTGACTACCCAAAAAATAGTACAGAACCGATATACGATTTTTAACAAACTAATAGCAACAAAAATACTTCTTTACATTGATTGTACAATGTAATAAAGATTTGATTTGGAATAGATGAACCTGGTAATGTTGCTTCAGTTGGATGGCCCTCCAAATGATAATCGCTCTCAGGAACAATCTATTCATATATTAAAGGCCCCTGTTTATTAGCCAAGACCAACACCTATCTCCTTGGAAATACAACCCAGACAGCAGTTAACCAATTGATATGAGCTTCAAATAATGTTACTCCCACATTATTACCCTCAAAGCATGTCCAGAAGTATTGTGACATGTACAGGCAGGAAAATGGCAGCGTGAAAGCACATAAAGACACCCCGCGAATTGATATGAGATGATAGTGACTTCAAACTGGGAAAATAGTCCCTTTAGCAAAGGATCTCTTTCCTTTATTGCTCATAAATTATCTCCCATCAGCATACACATGTTTAGCAATTGAAAGACATGGTCCACGACCTAAGTCAAAATTATGGAATACGACCCCTATAATTTTTTGAACTCGTCCTTACTAAAGATACAAGGCCTGGCAATTAGAAATGTGTCCATCCACCAAAGGAAAATTAAATCGACTCCTTTATTTTTACCTTCAAGAAGGGCTCCCAACTAGTAATTTCCAATGAGACATGTCCTGCCTTGATGCATTCAATCTTAGTCACATAAGTTTATGATTATGTTTCTTGGAGAAATATTTGGTTTTGCCCCACCATAAAATATGCATCTCTCTTTAAACAACACATGGCCCCAAGAAGCTGAAATATTAAATGTTTTTCTCTCAAACTCCCTTTACTGATTTATATTTGTGTCTAGTCCTTTATTCTCCACAAAAAACTTCAGCCTATCATAAAAAATAGAAAATATTATGTAAAGATGCAAAACCAACTGATATAACTTGAATACCTCAATATTTCTCAAAAAATTTGTTCTCCATTGAAGCTCAACGGTGAAATATGAGTGATTTCAATCTCAAACGCAAACTAGGGTGTCTAGTTTCAACATCAAAGTCTACTAAGCTTCTCCATCAACTCTCTCCACTATCTCTGTATCTAAACTCACAAAATGCACAAATGATGATATTCTCCTCATTTTCCTTGTTTTATGAGTTTAGGTTGCATTTTCACCTTCTCTTTTTATTAAATTCACTTTTAATAAGTCACTTTATGATATTTCACTTTATAAAGTTAAAGTGACTTCACACTTGCCTAGGAAATCTCACATTTTCTCCTTTTTGAACTTTATAATGTTTCCTTCGCTAATTTAAGTCCCCGTATTAAATATTTCCCCCCTTTAGCCTATGGGAACCACTTTAGGCTAGCATACTCTATCATAAGCTTCCTAAGTGGATTGGGACATCACATGCAGAAGCTAATTATTTTATTGATTGAGTTATATCTTCTAATCAATATTATATTTCTCTTACATGGAGAATCACACATGTATGGTTGTAGGTCTAAGGGAATGGAGACATACTAGCTAGCACCTCATATGGCTTCTATTGGTTTTGATTTAAAGCAATGAGAAGTAATTATCACAAAAACTCGAGATAAAACTATGTTGGGAGTGTCGTGCAACTACCTAATCCATTCTTTGGGAAGACGAATATGTTATTAATATTGGGCTATTGATTTACTTAGATACAAGTCGTAGGTACACGTAGAGTATGTCATAATCATATCATTTAACATAGAGAATGCATCCAAAGACTTTTAGATACCTTATCCATAAGACACATGAATGTGGGTTGTTCAGCAGTGAGCGCAAAGGACACCATCACACCTCTTCCAAAAGGTTGTCTTATGAATGTCTTCCTCCTTGATTCTAACTTCATGATACCTCAAATTAATCTTGAAATATACCTATTGCCCTCATTTGGTCAAACAAGTCATTAATTCTAGGAAATTGCTACTTGTTCCTTATTTCTTCCATATTTCTTTATAAACAAAGTTATCCCCATGGAGACTAATTTATACTTTATCAAGTAATTCTCATAATTACACCTTCAACTCCAATAACTTTGCAATACTCATATTATAAGGAGCCTAAGACATAAGTTATAGGCACAAGGTGTGTTGAGAAAGAAATGTCTCTCTTAAGAGGTTCCCTAATGGCTCCTTTGGGAATACATCATTGTATTCATGTAAGAAGGTATAGTCCTCAAATTGGGACCTTTATCCTCAACCAATCCTAGAATATGGGTTACATACAAATGGTAGATTAAACCTTTTCCTCCTCTTCTCAAGCTTCTCCTCCTTGTCTTTCCATGCCTTACATAATTCAGTGTACTTATATCCTAAACATAATACTACTTAGATCTCCTTATAGTCTCATCCAAAGTTTGAGGCTCGTCAAGGTCAATTATTTTTTTATAGGACTAAGGTAATCCACTTATTAAGAGACGTTTACTCTTCATCTTTTCATCCTTGATATATTTAACATGCCTCAATTTCTCCAAGAGGTTATTCACATACTCGTCCATGGTCGTATGTAACAAGTTTAACTTATGGAATCATTTGAATTTATCATCATAGTGTTAGTTAGAAAGACACTTTTGCGAAAGTGCTTCTTGAATTTATTCTAAACAATCTCACTCACTAATCTTCTTGACTTGTCTAAGATGCTTCCACTATATCACAACTCTACCATTCACGTTGAATATGGCTACTCTAGACGTTATATTGCCACGATAATCATAGACTTGGAAATGTATCCATATCCCTATATGTCAATCCTATGCTTCCTAACTTGACTTTTCCTCACCATAAAATGTAGGTGGCTTCAGTTTCTTAAGTTCTCCCTATGATTTATATCTAAACATAATCCTTTTGAAACACATTTGACGATTAAAGAATTAATCCTTTAAATTTCTTTGAAACCTCCGCTCACTATGTGTAATTTCTTTCTTACACTATCTCAAATAATGTTGCTTATATTTTTTTAGTGTTGGAGGCAAAAGTGTTATGTGTACTTAAAGTTTAACTAATCATAATGAAACCCATTTTTCTTTATTTAAAAACTCATGATCATTAATATAAGCCCTAAAAGCACAACCAGAAATGAGTAAACATGAATAGAAAAATGACCTCACACAAAGTGCTACCTCTATAAAAGTGAAAGGCACTCATTGACCCTCGTATACACAACAAATTTATACTCAGAACAAGGATGCAAAATACATTTAAAGTGTGAACCACTTTCCACTTATCATTGCAATCATATGGGTCCATGCCTCTCAACAACATGGGTCTTAACATCACTTAAAGAAAATATGTCATTGACCTGGCTCCCACAAAGGAAACAATTCTAATTCATTATAGCTAGTATTGTTGGAATACTGGGGAGGGGGGTGAATGGGGGGTTATTCAGTATTCCTTTTCAATTGTTATTTTTAACAGTTAAATCATTTATTTTTAGAACACAAAATGAACAATAGGAATAAACGTTGTTATTAATATAATCTTTACAATAAATCAGTTACAATATATATAAGGCTCCAACCTGTTGCCAAGCACCAACTTGGTCTTTTGTGAGGCTCCAACCTCTAGGGCACCAACCCTATCTTCTCAAGGCACCAACCTTGTGTTTAGGAGCACCAACTCCAAGGACACCAATCCTTTCAATTCTGAGGCACCAACCCCAAGGGCTCTTACCCTATCTTGTCAAGGCACCAACCTTGGATTTAGGAGCACCAAATCCAAGGACACCAATCCTTCCAATTCTGAGGCACCAACCCCAAGGGATCTGACGCTATATTTTCAAGGAATCGTTTGATTGTATTACGCTGCTCTCAAAATCTTCTTCACTGTGTTCTGTCAACCTACAGCTTCACTGCTACATCAATGACAACTTGTCTTCATATGAAGGAGTCTTCACAATTCTTCATATTGCCCAAACAGAGTCTGCAAATTTACCTCATGATGATTTCAAAAAGCCATCATGATCTACAAGAGTCTTCACACAACTTAAATGTGTCTACAATGAATTGCACTAAGCTCTGCACAAAAACAACTCTTTGTTTCAAGCCTTGGTTCTCACTGTCACGGTAAATGCTTCAGGAGATACTGCTTCAGCAGTGACTTCTTTAGAGGAGTGACAATCGTGGTTTCATATTGTGCATTCAATTAAAAACAACCTTGTTCATACTCAGCTAATCTTCTTAGATCTGCAGAAAGTCCTTTTGAATTGTTATCTGAATCACTGTCAAACATAGGTCTGAGCATTTCAATAAATAACCTAGTCAACTGATTGTTCAACCTTAGGCTTCCTTCTTCTTCCGCTGGACCTTTCGGCTTCCTTCATCGCTCGCTCGACCTTCAGTTTTCTTTCTACTGTTCCTTCGGCTTTCTCTGTCTCTTCAAGTTCACGAGTTGTGAACTTCTTTATGCTCTATTTTTATGCCCGAGATAGATACTCAGAACTAAAGCGTTTTAACTCGTTTTTATATGAGTTTCACCAATGACCTAAGGACACGTCTATTGGAGGGAGGCCGACTTGTATATTAAAAATATATATCGGAGATTCTTTTATCCATAGACTTGATTATTCACGAAAACCATATAAGAGAGGTTATACCCACAGGGAGGTCCCACATGCCATGTCACTACCTCAATCGCAATCGCAATCGCAACATTTGGAGGTCTTTTACAAGTCGTGCCCATAACATAGCTGATGGCCGATTTCCCCTACTGGATGCGATATTATATTAAACTGTTTTGATAAACCCGTTGGGTCCACCACTTTATCACAATCGTAATTTCATAAGACTCCCGCAATTGCAACTTTATGAAAATCCACATTAATAGAGGTCCCCACACGTCATGGCTTTAATCCCACAATCACAACTTCATGAGAATCCCGCAATCACAACATTCAATATCACTGATATTCACATATCACCCCGTAGCGGATGCGATATTTAATAAATTATTTTTAATAAGTTTGTCGGGTCCACACCTCTATCGCAATCAACGGTTTGACATACCTTTGAAACTTGCGATTACTACATATGCGATATTTTATTAAGTCATGCTATGATGGTGCAGCGGATCCACAATTCTATCCCAGTCAGCGGTTCGGGGGTTTATAGCAATCGCAGTTTTAGTGTGGTATTCCTTTAAGACTTGTAATATGAAGGTTCTGATACACACAGATGTGATATTACAATAGGGCGATTACCATAACCTATTTTCGGGTCCGCAATACATATCGCAATCTATGGTTTTCGGGACTTCAACTGGCACACGGATTAAAACGGACTTAACCCTCGCAATTGACTGTGATCTAAGAGTTGAATATGAGATTGACGGCTAGGATTGAGTGTGGGACTTCAGCCACGATCAAGGAAATATGTACTTTCCTACCCCCTTAGTTGCTAATCACCATCGATCTGACGATCCAGATCTATTCCTCCACCATTCTTCTTCCGCAAGCACTTGGGTTTGATCTTCGTCGTTCATTTCTTGACTCCATTATATTACAATCGGGGGTTTGAGCAGTGTTTACATAACTTAATATAATAGAACCACTAATAACGCGACAATATGATGTCTCTGATAAAGCGCTGATATCTTAACTCCTCCCTATAAACTACTTCCGATAAATTGCTTCTCTTCTCTTGCTAGCTTTCAATGACTTCTTCCTCTTACTCTTTGGCTTTCCTCGGCTTCCAATAGCTTTCCTCCTTGGTTCCACTATTTCTATTACGTCTGTATTCAATCCTTGGATCCTTCATGGGCAACATTATGATCACAAGAATTTTCCATCACAAACACTGCCATATTGACATCAATGACAACCTTGATTAACAATCTCCCCCTTTGTCATTGATGGCAATATTCTTTCACTTTCAACATTCTCTCCCCCTTTGACATCAATGGCAAACAAGGTGCCCAAGTACTCCCCCTATCAAGCTGCTACTCTTCTTCATGAATAGTAGATCTTCATGGGTATGTTACTCCCCCTATCATAGTGCTCTTCTTTTTACTCAAGATAGAAGGATTGATGCCTTATCATCAACTAGCACATTATCCCTTCTTCATGTCTCAAAAAACTACTTTATCATGGCTTCAACAATGTTTAAAGATGCTCCACTTCAATGCTTCCAAACAAATTCCAAATAGCCACACACCAAATGTTCAAGTCCAAGTTTTTATGCTTCAATCCATATTTTGTTGTCTCCACAATCAAAATTAAGAGGCCTTCATAGTCTGAATCAATAGAAAATTCCACTGAAATTGTATTTCTTTCTATATCTCTTCAGATCCAAGTTCCTTTGTATCTTTGTGCTTCTCCTTAAGTTGCTAACCTATATTCGACATCACAACATTCTCGCCCTTTTTTTTTAATATCTAATTCGTGACTATCTTTTAAATTCTTTCTACTGGTTGACAACATTTTGCAATGCTTCAATTATGATAGATTCCTCCAACTGCTCTTGCTTCAAGCTCCATTCCCAGATGTGTCTGTTTCTTTGAAAGTTGCCTCTATTACTGTCCTTGATTTACCTGTTCTCACATCATATCCCTAAGTCGAGACATTCAACTTTTGTAATACCAAAAACATATTTATTTTCCTATTTCTCTAGCATTGGATGGCCTTCTCTGTTGCTCCAATCTATCCTTAGTGATCAAGTGGAAAACATCTTCAAAAACAATCCAAAGAATGGTTACAAGATCATGTTCTTCAATGTAGTGCTCCTGAGAAATGATCTTTACCAAAGAATGATTGTTAATATAGCTCATCAAGGATTTCATAAGGACCCTTTCACGAATAGCTTTTGCAATAATGATCAAGAATCACAGGCTCCCCCTAACTGTATGCATCATCTCTTTTGGCAAAGTCTTCCCATAAAATGCCTAGATTGTCGAAGATCGGGTCAACAACAAGTGTTGTTGACTGGAGAGTTCAAGGGACTTTCGGATTGTATTTGCTTCCTTCTCCATACTTGTGTAGCGTTCTTATCTGGCATAGTTCTAACTTGAGAAGGTGCCCAAATCAACTTACAATTGCATGCCATATGACCAATGTTATGACACTTGAAGCATCCTATGTTGTTCACGAATAAGAATTAATGACTTCTTCTTGCGAAATTGCTTCTCGGAGATTAACGGGGATCATTATAAGCCCTACAATCTTTTACCATGTGTCCAAAGTTTGTACAAGAATAAAAATAACCAAGAAATAAACTTTGGTACCTGGGAGATGGAGATTTCGTTTATGTGCTTCTGAAGTCTTTCTGCCTTAAGATCCTTTGATGATAATTACTGCTTCTCGCATCCTTGACAACATCTGCATTTCTTCTTGGAACAGGACTTCCTTCATTATCGCCTTGACTCTTATCTTTACCTTTGCTGAAACTGGGAGCATCAACATTTATTTCTGACTTCCTCATATCCTTGTTGTTTGAAGCATTATCATTCTTGCTTGAGGATTCACCTGCATACCCGAGACCTGATTTATCAAATGAAGATCTTTGATGGCTGAGCATTTCATCCAAGGCTTGAGAGTTTTTCAAGAATTTTTCCATCCCTTCAACCTTTTTTCTGAGGGAGACAATCTCTTCTTCCAATCTTTCACAATCATTATTCGTCTTAGCAAGTTGTTTCTCAAACTCTTCCTTAATACGTATTGCTTCATTTGATTCTATTTTAAGGGAGATGATTTCTGATTTCATTTTGAATATTTCTTCATTTTCTTTTGCTAGACTGCTCTCCATTTCTTCCTTGATCCTTTTAGCTTTATATGTTTCGGCCTTGATAAGGTTGATGTCAGATTTTAATTTGAAGATCTCTTCATCCTCTGCTTTTAATTGGTATATCATGGTGTTTCTCTCTTTTTCTGCTTCATCAACCTGTCCTCCTATGATTACCAACGCTTCCTTGTCTTCTCAGCTCCTTGTGCTAACTTTCTTGCTTCTTGTAGTTGAGATTTGAGAGAGAAGACCTCTACCTTGTACAAACCAATCTCTTCTTCAAGTTTGTTCAAGATCTTGAGCCTTTGTTCAAGTTGACTTGACAAGGTATCTTCCCATTTCTTTGCTTTATCAAATTGATTTGTCGTGGATATGACTTCTTCATGATGCTTTATTTTGCTTTGATGAAATTCCTTCTTAAGCTTGGCAAGCTCTTCATCCCTTTCTTGTACTTGAAGCTTGACAAGGTCAACTTTCTTCCTTGTTTGGTCTTGGTCACCAGCGAGTGCTTTCTTATTAAGTTCCTTGTTTTCCTTTTTCAAATTGATAATCTCTTCCATGGAAGCCATAAGTTTAGTGATGAGATCTTCTTCAAAATCTTTTTCATTCTCTTCATCTTCTAGGTCTCCTTTAGCCTTGATGTCATCATTCTCATTTTCAGCTTCTATGATGGGTTCTGGATTTCCTTCTTGGTTTCCATCATCTTCCTGACTAGTGGTCATGGTCAATGCTCCTTTTGAGTGAAGATCATGAAGTTTGTCCCATATACCCTTCGCTGGCGAACATTTTCCTAAATTGTTCTTTATAGAATTAGGTGGCCCATCCAAGATTACCTTTATTGCCTTTGCATTGTCCTCCTTGGATTCTCCATCCATCATGCTATCAACAATCACTGATTTCCAAACTTCAATGCCTTGAGTCTTTAAGAAATTCCTCATTCTAGCTTCCGATATATCAAAGTTTCCATTGAACCATGGAGCCTTCACAAATTGATTGACTTCTATTTCAATGGTAGAGGGAGACACATCTTTAGGATGATTGGAGACTTTCTTCCTTCGCTTCGCCATTTGTGTTCTAATGATCAACCTTCAAGTTGTTAGGCTTTGAGTGAAGGTACTGGCTCTAATACCAATTGTTGGAAATACTGGGGGGGTTGAATCAGTATTCCTTTTCAATAGTTATTTTTACTAGTTAAATCATTTATGAACAATAGGAATAAATGCTTTTATTAATATAATCTTTACAATAAATCAGGTACAATATATATAAGGCTCCAACCTGTGGCCAAGCACCAACTTGGTATTTTGTGAGGCTCCAACCTCTAGGGCACCAACCCTATCTTCTCAAGGAACCAACCTTGTGTTTAGGAGCACCAACTCCAAGGACGCCAATCATTCCAATTCTAAGGCACCAACCCTAAGGGTTCCGACCCTATCTTGTCAAGGCACCAACCTTGGATTTAGGAGCACCAACTCCAAGGACACCAATCCTTCCAATTCTGAGGCACCAACCCCAAGGGCTCTAACCCTATCTTGTCAAGAAATGTTTTGATTGTATTACATTGCTCTCAAAATCTTCTTCACTGTGTTCTGTCAATCTACAGCTTCATTGCTACATCAATGACAACATGTCTTCATATGAAGGAGTCTTCACAATTCTTCATATTTCCCAAACAGAGTCTACAAAGTTACCTCATGATGATTTCAAATAGCCATCATGATCTACAAGTCTTCACACAACTTCAATGTGTCTACAACAACTGCACTAAGCTCTGCACAAAAACAACTCTCTGTTTCAAGCCTCTGTTCTCACTGTCACGGTAAATGCTTCAGGAGTGACTTCTTTAGAGGAGTGATTTTCGCGGTTTCATATTGTGCGTTCAATTAAAAACAACCTGTTCATACTCAGATAATCTTCTTAGATCTGCAGAGTGTCCTTTTGAACTGTTATCTGAATAACTGTCAAACACAGGTCTGAGCATTTCAATAAATAACCCAGTCAACCGATTGTTCGACCTTCGGCTTCCTTCTTCTTCCACTAGACCTTTCGGCTTCCTTCTTCGCTCACTCGACCTTCGGCTTTCTTTCTACTATTCCTTTGGTTTCCTCTGTCCCTTCAAGTTCTCGATTTGTGAACTTCTTTATGCTCGAGATAGATACTCAGAACTAAAGCGTTTTAAGTCGTTTTTATACGAGTTTCACCAATGACCAAAGGACACGTCTATTGGAGGGAGGTCGACTTGTATATTAAAAATATAGATCGGAGAGTCTTTTATCCATAGACTTGATTATTCACAGAAACCATATAAGAGAGGCTATACCCACAGGGAGGTCCCACATGCCACATCACTACCTCAATTGAAATCGCAACTTTCGGAGGTATTTTACAACTCGTGCCCATAACATAGCCGATGGTTGATTGCCCCTACTAGATGCGATATTATATTAAACTGTTTTGATAAACCCGTTGGGTCCACCACTTTATCGCAATTGTAATTTCATAAGACTCCCACAATTGCAACTTTATGAAAATCCACATTAATAGAGGTCCCCACACGTCATGGCTTTAATCCCGCAATTGCAACATTCAATATCACCGATATTCACATATCACCATGTAGCGGATGCGATATTTAATAAACCATTTTTAATAAGTTCGTCGGGTCCACACCTCTATCGCAATCAGCGGTTTGACATCCCTTTGAAACTTGCAATTATTGCGGATGCGATATTTTATTAAGTCATGCTATAATGGTGCAACAGGTCCGCAATTCTATCCCAGTCGGCGGTTCAGGGTCTATCGCAATTGCAGTTTTAGTGTGACATTCCTTTAAGACTTGCGATATGAAGGTTCCGATACATGCGGATGTGATATTACAATAGGGTGGTTACCATAACCTGTTTTCGGGTCCGCAATACATATCACAATCTATGGTTTGCGGGACTTCAACTGGCACACGGATTAAAACGGCCTTAACCCCCATAGTTGACTGTGATCTAAGAGTTGAATATGAGATCGACGACTAGGATTGAGTGCGGGACTTCAGCCACGATCAAGGAAATCTGTACTTTCCTACCCCCGCAGTTGCTAATCACCGTCGATCTAACAGATCTGTCGATCTGACGATCCAGATCTATTCCTCCGCCATTCTTCTTCCGCAAGCACTTGGGTTTGATCTTCGTCGTTCATTTCTTGACTCCATTATATTGCAATCGGGGATTTGAGCAGTGTTTACATAACTTAATATAATAGAACTGTCGATAACGCGATGATATAATTTCTTTGATAAAGTGAAAATATCTTAATTCGTCCCTATAAACTGCTTCTGATAAATTGCTTCTCTTCTCTTGCTGGCTTCCAATGACTTATTCCTCTTACTCTTTGGCTTTCCTCGACTTCCAATAGCTTTCCTCCTTGGTTCCACTATTTCTATTACGTCTGTATTCAATCCTTGGATCCTTCATGGGAAACATTATGATCACAAGAATTTTCCATCACAAACACTGCCATATTGACATCAATGACAACCTTGATTAACAATAGTCCCATCCAAATTTTGAGGCTCGTCAAGATCAATTATTTTTTTATAGGACTGAGGTAATCCACTTATTAAGAGACGTTTATTCTTCATCTTTTCATCATTGATATATTTAACATGCCTCAATTTCTCCAAGAGCTTATTCACATACTCGTCCATGGTCGTATGTAACAAGTTTAATTGGAATCATTTGAATTTATCATCATAGTGTTAGTTAGAAAGACATTTTTACGAAAGTGCTTCCTGAATTTCTTCTAAACAATCTCACTCACTAATCTTATTGACTTGTCTAAGATGCTTCCACTATATCACAACTCTACCATTCACGTTGAATATGGCTACTCTAGACTTTATATTGCCACAATAATCATAGGCTTGGAAATGTATCCATATCCCTATATGTCAATCCTATGCTTCCTAACTTGACTTTTCCTCACCATAACATGTAGGTGGCTTCAGTTTCCTAAGTCCTCCCTATGATTTATATCTAAACATAATCCTTTTCAAACACATTTGATGATTAAAGATTTAATCCTTTAAATCTCTTTGAAACCTCTACTCACTATGTGTAATTTCTTTCTTACACTATCTCAAATAATGTTGCTTAAATTTTGAGTGTTGGAGGCAAAACCCATTTTTCTTTATTGAAAAAATCATGATCATTAATATGAGCCCTAAAAGCACAACCAAAAATGAGTAAACATGAATAGAAAAATGACCTCACACAAAGTGCTACCTCTATAAAAGTGAAAGGCACTCATTGACCCTCGTATACACAACAAATTTATACTCAGAACAAGGATGCAAAAGACATTTAAAGTGTGAACCACTTTCCACTTATCATTGCAATCATATGGGTACATGCCTCTCAACAACATGGGTCTTAACATCACTTAAAGAAAATATGTCATTGACCTGGCTCCACAAAGGAAACAATACTAATTCTTTATAGCTATTATATGCTTCACAACGCAAATCAAAATACTATTCAATTGCCTTAAGCCTAAAATCAATTTTTCATTTACAAAAAATATTTAAGGATCTATTTCTCTTCTACTTTAGAGGTTGGACATTTTTTAAAATATGTATTTCTAAAAAGCAAAAACAACTTCAAAACCTACCCTTATAATCTAATATTATATTATTTGTATATGGTATTTTTTTTAAATACATCATAGATCTAGGAGGAAAAATTAAAACCTTAACCCTAAAATGAAAAACTTGTCTACATATGCCTTCCTTCCCTCGTAAAACACACATTCCACGAAATATAGCTAGCACTGGGATTGTCTATTCAAGTTTACTTTCCAGCACTAATGATTATGTGCCCCCCCAACTCTATAGTTCACTAACAATGTCACTTAGCTTCCTGAGATCTTCCCAAGCAAGAATATAGACCTATAATATTATTTTTTATTTTCACTTTAAAAATTTAAAGACAAATATCATTTTCCAAAAACAAAAATTATTTTTCAAACCCACTTTTTCTTATAATATTATTTTTTAGTTTCATCTTAAAAAATACAAATATTACTTTTAAAACTTACTTTTGACGTCCTCATTTCCTATTGTGACAATCTCATTTATTCACATCTTTGAGACTTATTGTTGTTAGCCATGGTTGCTCATTTGTATGTGGATAAAGTTATTTTGAGACCAAAAATGCATAACATTACAAATATATGTTAGTACACAAATTACAATATTGCTTATGTAACTAGTTATATTTTATTTAATTTTTTATTTTTCTAGTGTTGTGTTTTGAATCACATTATTGATTTTCACACTACAACTAACCTTATATTTACCCTGTGAATCTTCCTAGAGAATTAATTTTATTGTTATGGACCCATCTAACCTCTAAAGTTTTAATTAAAACTTTTTTTTGTTTAATGTTTTTTATTATTATCTTAAAAAAAATCCATGATTCATTTTTTTTATCTCACATGGAGTTTCACTTTCATTTTTCGTGTCTCACGTGGAGCTTTACTTTCCTATCATTTTTGTTGATTCTTGTTGCACCCTAATAGTAGTATACTATATCATCATACCACTACAATGAGATTGTGGAATCATCATTTTTTTAACACAAATGGTTAGATTGACTATTAAGTTTGCACCTGAATGCAACAAAATACTCCTGAAATCTTTACATTACTTTTCCATTCACCATATCCTTCAGAGGAGGATTGAAATCTATTTCCAAAAATTTTAGTGGAGTTTCTACTATTGTAAGCATTCTACATACATAAGCCTTGCAGAAGTAATCTAACAAAAGGACGAATCTACAAAAAGAGGACATGATCAAAATGGAGAGGGGTGATCTAGAGGGAGCCTATTTAAATCAAAGTGAGTGTTGGTAGGTGATTGTATTGTATTGTTGGAGATTTGAACCTATCTAGTCTCATGTTGCGTCTGCATTTCTCAAACCTACCTACGTAGAGCATCCAGTTCATCCTCTTGTCACTACATTGTTTCTTTGAGTGTTTGGAGCTCTTCCAAGAGAAATGTGACAATATTCATTTGTTGATGTATTTTCCATTACAAATCCATATTTTCGATGTGGAGAACATCAAAGTGTTGAGGGAAATCTTTACAAATGTTGCTACCATCACCTATAGTTTGAGTTCCTTTCCGGGGAGCCATTAATCATGTATGGGGAGGGGAGGCCAAAATTCAGGATAGATAGGGAACAAAGGATTCCAAACACTAAAAAGGATATGAGAAGGGGTGGTATACCCAATGACCAAAATGGTTTCTAAGAAGTATGAAAGAGGAAACTTTAAATTTCTCAAGATTTCAGGAAAAGAGCCAAAGAGTACGACGTGATGTCAGGATAGGAAGCACAAGAGTGTGGGATCAAGACATTTCCAAAATTGCAAGCAGAACATCAAAGAGCGATCAGAATCAAATATGAAAATCATTAAGAGGATTATAAAAAACCTGAGAATATACTGAAAATCATGTTGTCCTAGGAGATATCTGGAGGAACAGTTCCAGAGGCCAATTACCTTGCCACAACCAAGACGATAGAGGACCCTTGCTTCCCAATCAAATAGAAAAATCCATTGTGCCTCAAAGGAGTTAGGGAATTCGTCACAGGTAGACATGGGAAGAGTCTTATTGTTTAGTTTCTCCCAAGAAGCAAACCACGCTCCAAAGGGACCAATCACACTTGCACAAGCTAGATTTAAGAGGGGGTGTGCAGCCTTGACCAGTAGAGAAGCCCACAACTGTCTAAATTTAACTAAGAGGCTCATAACAACCCCCTCAATCTTGTGAGAGTTTCTCTTCGCTAAATTTTCCAATACTCAAATCATATTCCTGAAGAATTCCCAAAGCACGTCATATAGCATAATTGACAGCAAGATTAGCCACCCCTTGCATAGGGGAAAATGTCCAAATCTATTGCAAGTTGGGCCACCATGAAAGGAGATAACAAATCCATCCAACTTTCCCCATAAATTTAGTCTCAGGATCAAGGGAATCACACGTTGTAACAAGCTTATCACCATTTAATTTCATAATATCCCACTTCTCTGGAGCTATCCAAGTTTTAATTACTTGATCGGCTCATTGCTTGTCGTATTGTCTAGCTGCAAGAGTTAACACATGCGAGCATGTTGATTTGTGAAACTTTGCATGGCTTGCACACTCACGGCCTGTCGTGCCACCCCTATTACAATGCCCCCTCATTGAACCATAAACTATACCATTATTATCAAATTGCAAGGTGATGAGACTTTGAAGGGGGGTAGGAATATGAGAAGGATTCTCCTTTATACTTGGTGGGCATGCAACCTTAATACACTTCATAGAGACTAATATTGGTAAGGGTATAGTTATGGAATACTTTGCCATCCAATTAATTCATTGATAGAATCTTACCTACTTTTAGTAGGCACGTTATGTTTGCTTGTTTTTCAACAACATTTTGAGATCTAAGAACATGAAAAAAGGCCTTAGCATGAAAGTGGCCCAAGATGCCCTTGATTCTATGAAGAAGTTGAGTCATATTATTGTCCTTAGGGAAGGAGTCTCTGTATAAGTACTAAATGGTAAGGAGAGAGTCTCCCACTATAATGATCTTGGTAAGATTCATTTCTTTAACTAACTTAAGCCCCAGCAGGAGAGAGTATAATTTTTCTTAGGCGTTGGTCTGTTTTCCTAACCCCCGAGAGTACTGCAACACTTGATTTCCTTTGGGGTTGAAGATAACCCCTCCCCCTCCTACCACCCCTAAGATTGTGGAATCGTCATTAGTAAAGATGCCATCATGATTTAAATTATCATCTCATCACTCATTTATCATTCAAAAGGATCATGCATAAGTTTTTTCAGGCAAGTTGTAACAAAAACTTCTTGTAATCACATTGTTATGATTATGCTAAGTTACTTAGAGTCGCCTTCTTGGTAACTTTTTTAAAACCAAAATGAGAATTTTGTATTTATATGCAAGTTTGCACCTGGATCACAACAAATACATCAAATGGTACATAATTATATCTTCAACAACAAAAAATGCGAGCTCTTATCCAACAAAATTACAATTTTCTCTCGAGGTACTCCAAACTAAACAAAAAACGAGGTTGTGCATGTATGTACCTTATAGCATTTACCCACGAAAAAATAAAATTTATATGTCATATTATAACTGATTGATAATGCAATCTTTCATAATTGTGCAATGTCAATCCATTTAACTCGAAGGAATAGGAGAAAGCCTAATTACACCATTGATTTTTAAATATCTCAATCTTTATTTACACTTTTCATTAGCACATAAGTTTGCATCTTTATTGAGATCACGAATGTTGAAATGTATAACTAAGTTTGGTCTTCATAATGTCTATTGCAATCATGATTTTATATTGATATTAAAGAGAAAAAAAATTATTATTGTCATTCTTGATGCATGGGTTTCAAGCTCAAGATAAACTTATTTATAGGTCAAGCACCCATTGAGTGCTTCCAGGTTTTTCATAGAGTTATGAATTCAAAAGAGTCATTCTCATACACGTAAGACCCCTTTGGGAATGTTGTATCTTGTAAAAGAAAGAAATTGTAAAGTCAAAAGTATCATAAATACCCTTCAAGACCTTGTCAAACAAGTCGGCCTACAATAAGGATCAAGTCGGCCTCATGGACAGCGATTTGACCTCCTAAGAAGCCTATATATAAGAGACATCGACCTCATTTAAGAATCAATCAATCAAGCAACAAGAATTTCGATTAAGCAAGAAAGAGAAGATTTAAAAGAGAGAAGGGAAGGAGGACTAGAAGAAGGAAAGGAACGAAGTCTTTGAAAGTTGTTTTTGGGCTATCATCTCCTCACACGTGCAAAGATTAGGGCTACATCACTACAACAAGATCAAATTGTAGAAAGAAGCTAAGTTAGGGCACCAAAAGGTCTACTTTGCAAGTCGAGTTCCAAAGAAGGAAGAACCAAGTCAAGCGAAGGAGAAGCAAGAAATCACCATCTTTTCCACACATACAAGAGCTAGGGTTTTCATAGTGGCCGAAAATTGTAGTCAAGAAGTTGTTGGGGTCAAAGTTGTTACAAAAGTTGTTGGAAGCTGTGAAAGTTGACATGGTCTTGGAGAGGTCTTTGTCAAGGGTCATAGGTCTTCGAATTTGTCATTTGAAGTTTTATAAGAAGAGTTCCTGTGGATTTTCCTCTCAAAAGGAGAGGTTTTGGCCATGACTTACAGCCTACATCTTGTGTCTTCTTATCTTATTATTCTTCATTGTTTGGTAGTGGTTTGATGATAAAAAACACAATAATAATCAAGTGAAAGAAAAAGCTAATCAAGTTAATTAAAAATACATCACAAGCAGTTACCAAAGTAAGAGAAATCATCTAATTAAGTTAACCCTAGATTTCTCAACATGGAATCAGAACTAAGGTGACAACAACAATGAAAGGCAGCTTGAAGAAGGATACCTAAGGGCCAAGTGCAAGAAGATCATCAAGAAAGACTAATCAACTCATCATCATGAACGAAGGAATTAATGAGCATCAAAGAGGACTACCCGTCCCATCTCAAGGATCATATCATCGAGAAGGATCAACACTTTATGGAAGAAGAAGACCTCAAAAACCCTGGCTCATTCAAAGATGGATTCTACACTTGAAGCATTATTGGGAAGCTCACACATTCTACAAATAATTATTCAAGGAAGCAAACATAAGCATTGCCATCATCATCAACGGAATCAAGACTATCTCCCTCTCTTCAAAAGAAAACATTGTCATCTTTGACAAAAGAATACATCTTCAAGAAATAAATCATCATCAAGAAGGGATCTTCAATTATCAACATCGTCAAGAAGGCATCAAGTTGAAAATATCATTTTCAAAAAGAGCATCTTCACTTGACAAGTATTTTCTATTTATGTCTGAATTCGCTATCAACATGACTTCATTTTGCAAGGAGAGCAACAAACTGGTTGGGTCACCAAATTTCCTTGCATGGAAAAAGATGACAGATTTGATCCTCATAGAGAATGAAGTTATTGAATATGTTATGGGTTCAATCTCCAAACAATCTCAAGAGCAAGCTCAAGCACTATAGAAGTATATGAAAGGCGAAATAAGGACTCAAAAAATCATCATAGAATCAATCAAGGATTCCCTCATCCCTTGTGTAGCAAAGCTAGAGAAATTGAAAGATATTTATGAAAATTTAGTAGAATTGTTTTTCATACGCACTATAGGGGAAGTTATATCATTGAGATCCAAACTACAAAAGATGAAGATATCAAAGGAAGAAGGGGTAGCCCCATTCCTTATGAGGGTATCTCAAATAAGAGATCAACTACAAAAGCTAGAGGAAATAATGTCTGATAAAGAAGACCACTATTATGCTCAGTGCACTACCTGATGCATGAGGCACCTTTGTATCAAGTATCTACGAAAAAAAAGGAAGCCACTCCATTCAATGAACTTTGGTCATTATGAAAAATTGAAGAAACTAGGTTAAAGGCAAAGAGCGATGTTGGATCAAATGAACAAGGTCAAGCACATACTACCATGGCTAGAAAGAAAGGAAAGTTTGGAAAGTTTGGTCCTCCGAAAAAGAAGAAGTTTGACATGTCAAAGATTCAATGTTACGAATGTAATGAATATGGGCACTTAAGAGGAATTGTTCTAAACTCAAAAATAATAAGAAAAGAAAAGACAAACGAAGCCCATATCACCAAAGAAGTGGAAGAACTTGAAAAGAAGAAGTCAAAGGAGGAGGAAGTGAAAGACCTTTATTATGAATGAAATAACCTCCTCCACTGTCTCTATAAGAAGATAGTAGTCAAGATGGAAAGCATCAGAAGTATGATAGGATGCATTATCGATAAGATAGAAATGACATCATCATAAAAGCATAATATAGCCGAAGTTGAAATCTATATAAAGCAATGATCATGATAAAAAGGAAGTGGCTCATGGTATCTTCATTGAAAGCATGAAAAGACCACTGAAATAGTAGTATATATGGTTGGACGAATTCATCTAGGAAGATAAAAGATAAAAAGAGGTCATCATACATCATCATTATTAGAACGGAGCATTTGCGGAATGGGGAAGATCAAGATCCTCCACTAGAATCTTTATAAGAAGGTTCACCTCTACGTAGAAGAAGCAAGTGCCTCGCAAATAGTCCACCTTGTGTGGGATCCACTAGTAAGGTATGATGACGAAGATGTGCATCATGTTGAGTTGGTTGAAGTACTTCCATCTTCAAGCAAGAAAAGGTCATTGTTGAAGGAAATCTAGATGACCAAAAGGGAAGAGGTATGCATATATTTGATAGATAAACTCATGGCATCATATAGTTGCAAATAGCATGGTTGAATGCTCTATCTCATGAACATGATCGAAGAAGGATATATTCCATTAGAATGATGCATGAAGGCATGTAGACAATGTACCTTGAACTCTTATACATATTGATAAGATGAAATCAACATAATATAACCTCATATAGAATATGATGTGGTTGACAATCATGGTTCCTATGTTGAAAGAATCATGTAAAGCAAATCCTGAGGAAAGCAATATGTGAAAAAGACAAAAGGAGTTTGTAGAAGATGTGTAAGTGATCAACATCTAATATCTAAGAGGATTTACTGTGACATCTCCACAAAGAAGGTACGAAGACACTAATATGTATGATGGAAAAAGAAAACCTTGGTAATACGTATTGGAGATGGATTCATATATATGCAGGATGTTGATGTTGCAAGAAGATGTCATAACAAAAGGCCAACATAAAAAGGTAACTTTGATTTAATGTTCATTGACTTTTTAAAGCATCTGGTTGGGTTGTAACAGGGTTACCGAAAGAGGGTTGTACAAGTTTATCTACAACTAAGATTGAATGGAAAATCTAAAATTTATGATGACTTGGAAAAGGTAGTTGTATGAAGGACAGCCAGATGTGGACTAATAGGTCACTTCCTGATGAAGAGAAGGATGACATGACTATTAATTCAACACTATGTTTCATTGAAGGGAAGAATAAGATGGTCAATGCCCTACAAAGAAGTAATGAAGAAGTTCATGACATGATGCCGAAAGAAGAGCAGTACAAGCAGATAGTACCATGATCTCCACCATAGAGCAGATAATTGTTGTTGGAAACAAAACCTTCGTTGACAGGGAGTTAGGCAAGTCCCTCGTTAAGAGGGAGCTTGGGAATATTCCTTTTATAGGTATGTGTAGATCCTCCCTAGTTGAGAGAAAGATAGACACATCATTCTTGTCTTCATGTTATGAAAAAATAATGGGGTGTTCGGTAAGCATCTGAGATTGATTTTGATACTCTTTAAGGAAGTGGTAGGGCATCGAATAGGCAAGAGCAGTCGAAGAGGAAATTCCTTGAGGATGTGTTATTCCAAGACATAAATGGTCTCATAAGGACATACCTTGAGAACATTCGGATGGGGTATGTACCTTGAGAGATAATGATGAAAGGTATCTATTAGCCATTGTCTCGCCA
This sequence comes from Pinus tabuliformis, assembly GCA_031772625.1. Classification (NCBI taxonomy): domain Eukaryota; kingdom Viridiplantae; phylum Streptophyta; class Pinopsida; order Pinales; family Pinaceae; genus Pinus; species Pinus tabuliformis. The sequence goes on along the minus strand of CM062816.1, from coordinate 1,685,421,560 downwards.
ATGTTGTGCTCTAGTCTTATGGAGAGATAGAGTTGTTAGTCAAGGCCTTGTTATGTGGCATTGTTGGTTGATATGATGAGATGCATTGATATAAGCTAAGAAAATAACTTATGAGATAGCTTACCAATTTGACTCTTCTTATGAGAATTCTTCAGTATGAGAAAGTTGAAGTATTGTGTATGGATTATGAATACCTCCCTAGTTAAGAGGGAGTTTTATGCTCAAGATAAAATTATTTATACGCCAAACACCCCTTCGAGAATGTTGTATCTTGTAAAGAATTTTTTTGTAAAGTCAATAGTGTCATAAATACCCTCCAAGACCTTGTCAAACAAGTCAACATACAAGAAAGATCAAGTCAACGTCTTGGACAACAATTCGACCTCCTACGAAGCCTATATATAAGAGACATCGACCACACTTAAGAATCAATCAATCAAGCAACAAGAATTATGATGAAGCAAGAAAGAGAAGACTTGAAAGAGCGAAGAGGAGGACAAGAAAAGAAATGAAGTCTTTGAAAGTTGTTTTTGGGCTATCATCTCCCCACACGTGCGAAGATTAGAGCTACATCACTACAGCAAGATCAAATTGCAAAAAGGAGAGAGTTAAGGCAACAAAAGGTCTATTTTGCAAGTCGAGTTCCAAAGGAAGAACCACGTCAAGCAAAGGAGAAGGAAGGAAGAAATTGCCATCTTTTCCACACATGCAAGAGCTAGGGTTTTTGCAGTAGCCGAAAACTGCAATCAAGAAATTGTTGGAGTCGAAGTTGTTGGAGAAATTGTTGGAGTCAAAGTTCTTGGAGAAGTTGTTGGGGTCAAAGTTGTTAGAAAAATTGTTGGAAGTTGTGAAAGTTGACTTGATCTTAGAGGGGTCTTTGTCAAGGGTCATAGTTCTTGGAATTCGTCATTTAAATTTCTATAAGAGGAGTTCTTGTGAGTTTTCCTCTCAAAATGAGAGGTTTTGGCCCTGGCTTATAGCCTACATCTTGTGTCATCTTGTCCTATTATTCTTCACTGTTTGGTAGTTGTTTGATTATAGAAAACACAATAATAATCAAGTGAAAGAAGAAGTTAATCAAATTTAGTAAAAATACATCACGAGCAGTTATTGTCAGACCAGGCAGTAACTCTCCAAATGCAGTAAAACTGATTCGTCTATTATTCCATAGGTAGGTCACTGTTATATACAATAGGAGTGATTGTTCAGTTCATCTCCCGATGACTGTTCAGATTCCTTATTTATTTACACAAAATTCCCCCAATCATGAAGATTAGGTGTCAACATTCCCCCCCTTAATCTGAAGGGATGTTGGTGAGTCCAAGCATCATTCTAAATCGTTCAAGCTTTTCCCTTCAAGTGCTATGGTGAAGATGTCTGCAATTTGCTCATTTGTAGAACAATGACGGAGATGGATTGTTTTGGCCTCAACATGATGTCGAATCAAATGATATTTAGTATTGATATGCTTTGTTCGATCATGGAACTTTGGGTTCTTGGCCAACTTTATTGCAGAGGTGTTGTCAATCATGAGTGGAGTTGATTGTACTTATTTTACCTGCAAATTTTCAAGAATTTTCCTGAGCCACACAATTTCTTTCGTTGCTTCAGCTGCTGCCACGTATTCTGCTTCTGTTGTGGAATCTGCTGGAACTGATTGTTTGCGTGATCTCCAAGAGACAGCCCCTGATCCAAGACTCATAGCATATCCTGAAATAAATACCCCAGTTTCTTATACTTGATTCCAAGGTCTTGAGTTCCCTTCAAGTACCTTAGAACTCTTTTTGCAGCAGACCAATGTCCCTCACAAGGCTTTTGCATAAACCTGGAGAGGATTCCAACAGCAAATGAAATCTCTGATCTGGTAGTAGTGAAGTAGATGAGACTTCCTACAAGTTGTCTATACTTTGTTGCATCCTCAAATTCCTTTCCTTCAATAGATGTGAGCTTTAAGTTTTGTTCCATTGGAGTAGAAAGAGGATTGCACTCTGTCATGCCAAATCTGTTTAACAAATCTCCAATGTATTTCTTTTGAAAAAGAAATATGGATTTTGGATGTTGGGTTACTTCAATGCCAAGATAGTAATGAACATAGCCCAAATCAGTCATTTCAAAACTTTTCCCCAATTCCTTCTTTATGGATGCAATGTAGATTTCATTGTTCCCTGTCAGTAAAAGATCATCTACATATACCACAAGATATACAACTGTTTTGCCAACTTTCTTGACAAATAAAGTTGCATCATCAAGATCAAAATGATTGAAGTTGAGTTTCAGAAGATGCTCAGTTAGTTTTTCATACCAGGCTCGCGGTGCTTGTTTGAGGCCATACAAGGACTTCACAAGTTTGCATACTTTATGTTCATGTCCTTTCATAGCAAATCATTTAGGCTGGGATATAAAAACATTCTCTTTTAGATCTCCATTCAAGAATGCAGTTTTTACATCCATTTGATGGACTTTCCAACCGTTTTGAGCTGCTAGTGCAAAGAGTGTCCGGATGGTGGCCCATTTTGCTGTGGGGGCAAAAGTTCCCTCATAATCGACCCCTTCCTTTTGTGCAAAACCTTTTGCCACACGCCTAACTTTGTGCTTGTCAAGTGAGCCATCAACTTTGTACTTGTTCTTGTAGACCCACTTGCAGCCTATTGGTTTGGTTCCAAATGGAGGATCAACCAGCTTCCAAGTGCCATTCTTTATGAGGGCATCATACTCCTTTTGCATCGCTTCTTTCCATTCATCATGAGAAGCAGCTTCTTTGAAGGAAGTTGGTTCAAAATCTGTAGACAAGTTCAATTCACAATCATAAGTAACATCCATATCAACAAGTGAATTAGAATCATCTACATCACCTCCATTTTGTCGGTTTGAATTTCTGGTTCCTATTTTTCCAATTTCATCAGGATGAACACTTTCAAGTGTCTTTGTCAGCCACTTTGGGGGACCTTTCTGAGATGGTCCAGGCTGCTCTGTTGATTGAGTTGGGATTGAATCAAGATTGAGTCTCCCAATTCTATCAATTACATCACTTAAAGCATCATCCGTTGTTGGAGTTTCAGTCGGGGGAGAGTGTTCTTCGGAAGAAGATTCCACATGTTGATCTAGTATAGGAATCCCCCTTTAAGATGTGGAATCTAAATTCTTGAAATGATTTCGTTTTTGCGAATCTATCCAAGCGATCAAGTTGCCGCTCAACAACATTGTCAGATTTGGATGATTCAAGAAAAATTACATCTCTAGATACAACAAACTTTTTATTTACTTCATCATAGAGGCGGTATGCTTTGGAGGTGTTTGAATACCCCAAGAAGATACACTTACGACTTCTAGCACCAAGTTTGTTTCTATGTACCTTTGGTATCAAAGCATAACAGGTGGAACCAAAGATCCTAAGATGTTTTATCGAAAGAACATGTCCATACCACAATTCATAAGGAGTCTTGTTTCTTATAGCATTAGATGGACATCTATTCTTTATATATGCAGCACACAGAACAGCATCAACCCAAAACATTATCTTTACATTTTTGAAGAAAAGCATGGATCGTACCATATTCAAGATTGTTCTATTCATTCTTTCAGCTACACCATTTTGTTTAAGCATGATTGTGCCAAGCTCTGATGGCTTGATTTTTGACTAATCTGCAAAGTATACTGCTCCATCAACATTGTCAGTGAAATATTCAAAAAACTCTTTTCTATGAGTCATGTGACAGGTTGCTCCTGAATCAAGCAACCAATCATTTTTCAAAGAAGCAAGTGAAGCATTAAACAAATCTTCATTTACTCCAATGTTACATTATGCCTCAATATAGTGAGCGGATTCAGGTGCTTTACCTTTGTCTGTATCATCAGTTTTACCTTTCTACTGGTTTCTTTTCTGCTCAATTTTGTCCCATAGTAGCTTGCATGTAGAAGCATCATGTGATCCATTTCTTTTGCAGGAATGCAATGCAGATCTGCCTTTTCTCCTTGAGAATGTCTGCCCCCCTGCCTCTGAAATATCTTCCTCTTCCTCTTCGTCCACCTCTTCCTCTTGTAGAGTCTTGAGCAGGATGCTTTTCTTTATGAGCAAGGCACACAGTCTCTTCAGAAGATTCAAGGGTTGTCTTCTTTCCGAAATCTTTCTCTCTTTCAGCAAACTCTTCATTCATAGATGTTGCGATTAAAGCATAGGCTTTATTGTTTTTCTTTTCCCAAATGACAAGATCTTTGTCTGAGTTAGGTTGTACTGGGTCATTGTCTCCTTCTCCGATACACACTCCTTTCCACAACTCATTGAAGATGAGGGTGTGTTTTATCATCCGGGACCATTCAGGATAGTTCTCCTTGCCAGTGAGAACTATTCCTACCATAGAGATGATTGAATGCATTCTGTAAAAAAATACTTCTGCTGATAGAAAAAAATACTTCTGCTGATATACAGTGAAATTGTTCTCAAAAATTTCTGTGGGAAACGATTTTGGTTGTTTAATTCATATCACAATCAATAATCAATCATTCACCGTGAGCTCTACAAAGTTGGAGCAGCAACGGCATCAACCGCGAGCTCTACAAAGTTGGAGCAGCAACGGCATTACAATTTCAAGCTCTGATGGCAGACATCTCATGTAATCTGAGAATGTTTTAAACAAAACATTAAACATCTATATTCTATAGTTGTTGCTTAGGCCACGCAGCAAGACTTCCTTCCAAAGTGCTTGACAGCGTTAGAACATATGGCAGCTTTAAAAAAAAATATGGAACAGCCTTAAAAACTTATGGGACAGCGTTAAAAATACATATGGTATTAATCATATCAGCGTTCCAACATAGCATTAATATAATCAGCGTAAATACCACACCAACAGCCTTATTAAAACTGCGTAAATATGTGAACAGCTTCTAGACTTTGCATCTTCAAAACCTTCTTGACAATATTCTATTCTTCGACTAAAAATGCTCTAATAATTTGGTCACATACAGCTAAACCAGATAAAACGCCTCCATAGACTCTATTAATAATGGAAAAATCTTCTCATGGTCAATAAAGCACTGGTTATGAAAAGTTAGCAGCTCCGGGCAAGCCAATCTTACGGCCTACGCTAAGAGAAGAAGTTCGAACAGTAAGCAGTAAGCTTCAACACGCAGTAAACTTATGGGATTCCATGCAAAACGGGCAGTAAGCTTCAACACGCAAAGGAAAAGAAAACGCCCTCGGATGTTTGACGTCCCTTACTCCGAGAGTATTCCAGTGGTGGGTATCGAAGACCTCGATGGCCCTGATCAGTCGTTCAAAGGAATGAGGCTCCTAGATCATCTGCTCAAGCACATGGCAGACACCGTCATAATGCGTTTTAGGCGCCGTCAGGGGTCATGGAATATTGGCTTGAGCCGACAGGGCTTATGGAGATAAGAAAGCAGGTCGGTATTGAAGATCTTGCGTGGGTTCCTCAGTTGAAAGCCTGGGATGGTCACGATACCACAACGCTGGGCAAAGAAAAAAAAATTGGTAAGACAGAGGCGAGGTGAATCCGGCGACTCCTGCTCCACTTCTGGAAGACTGAGAGACGTTACAATCATGCAAAAAATCGTGCGAACTGTTAGAGGGCGGACTGGTCTATGTGCAGCGTTTAGACAGTGGCAGTGACTGTGGAGGGAATAGAGGGACAGAGATCCCACCAGTGGACAGACTACATGAAACTAGCAGAAGGGAGTTACAAGACTATGCCAAAAACGGAGCTGGCTCTGATACCATGTCAGACCAAGCAGAAACTCTCCAAATGCAGTAAAACTGATTCGTCTATTATTCCATAGGTAGGTCACTGTTATATACAATAGGAGTGATTGTTCAGTTCATCTCCCGATGACTGTTCATATTCCTAATTTATTTATTTACACAAAATTCCCCCAATCATGAAGATTAGGTGTCAACAGTTATCAAAGTAAGAAAAATCAAATAATTATGTTGCCCCTAGATTTCTCAACAACAAAGAACATGAAAATATTCTATTGAACAAAACTATTCTACTACTTTACTGATTCTTTTCATAAGACTTTAATGTTTTGTCCTTCAAAGAGGAGGCCTTCACCAAATGTTGAATAGGGAGGGAGTCTCCCAAAATAGTGAGAGAAGCTACCTGATTTTCTTTGGCTAACTAAATCCCCTCATAGAAGGCATAAGCTTCAATTTGGTTGTTTGGGCATGTATCTTAAGCCCCATGAATGGTCTGCAACTATAACTTCCTCCGAGCCATTGGACACTCCACCCTAACCCTCTTCTGAATTTTATATGCATCTATGCTAATTTATTTCTTACTTTTTTAAAATTTCAATATTTTATTTTATTTCATAGACATGTAGCATAAAAATTGTAACAGCATTAATATATTACTTTCTATTTATTTTCCATGATTATACTGTTACATTTTTTAAATACATTTTCTAACCTCAATTTCATTTATTTTAATCTTTCATTTTTACACAAAGAGACACTCTCCAACCCAGTATGATAGAGATGTTGTAACATAACATAATGTAAAGATTTTAAATTGGTAAAATAATAACAATAATAACAAAATAAAAATAAAAAGAGAGTCTTGGTATTGAGATCAATACCATGTGGAATATAGTCAATTGAAGAGGGATATTACACCAGCCTAGATCCATCTTAACCTCAAATCTACCATGTGTCAAAACAGGTCAAATCTCTTGAGATGAAAGCTTCTTTTTAAGTGAAAAGAGATTTGAGATGTTGTAACATAACATAACGTAAAGATTTTAAATTGGTAAAATAATAATAATAATAACAAAATAAAAATAACCTTACAAAAATAAAATAAAAATAAAAAAGACTCTTGGTATTGAGATCAATACCATGTGGAATATAGCCAATTGAAGAGGGATATTAAACCAGCGTAAATCCATCTTAACCTCAAATCTAAAATGTGCCAAAAAAGGTCAAATCTCTTGAAATGTAAGCTTCTTTTAGAATGAAAAGAGATTTAATCCCTCTCAATGTTTGGTAGATCCATGGCTAAAATAAATCTATGTTAGTATTGAAGAAAAAGAGATCGCAATAAAACAGAACACAAATATCCTACTACAAAAAATATCTTGATTAACATGCATATCCTTCATTTTCTTTTCTTTTGTGATATTTCATTTATGATAAATAAATTTTATCACCATGCAAGTCATCAATGCATCTCATTCATATTACATTATGCTATACCTTATGTTTTACTTTCAATTTATTTTCATTCATATTACATTATACTGTATCTTAGGTTCTACTTTCAATTCACTTCCTTCATTTTCTTTTCTTTTGTGATATTTCATTTATGATAAATAAATTTTATCACCATGCAAGTCATCAATGCATCTCATTCATATTACATTATACTATACCTTATGTTTTACTTTCAATTTATTTTCATTCCTATTACATTATAGTGTATCTTAGGTTCTACTTTCAATTCACTTTCCATACCGAAACTAAACTCTTATGCTTATTTGATATTTGATCTTGTGATTATGCTTATTTGAACTTGTGATTATGTTTTACTTTCAATTTACTTTCATTCATATTACATTATACTATATCTTATGCAATTTACTTTCTATACCAAAACTAAACTCTTATGCTTATTTGAACTTCACCAGGCTTATTCTGCTAAATCAAATCAAATCCAATCCAATCCTTAAATTTAAAAATTACCAATAAAAATAAAAAATTTAATAACTCAATACTTCAGAGATTTAACATATCTAAGCACTCTCTCAATAACATAGCCAAGGACTTTTATTTATTTTGTCATTATATTTTTTATTATTATGCTCTATATCTCTTATTTCATTTTATGCCACCAACTACATTTTATATTATGATCTATATCTCTTAATTTCATTTTATGCCACTGCATACATTTGAGTAAAAAAGTAATGATACATTGTATTTTTATCTAAATTGTATCGTAAGATACACTCACTTCATTCGCTGCAATTTATTAAGTTAGAAAAAAATTAAAAACACAGCACAACCTCTCGTTCACAATTCTGATTCAACACTGAAAAACACTGACAGATCACATAAATTCCTAAAATATTACACCTGTTTGTGCCCTTCTTTCACTGGTCCCAAATGTTCCAAATCTCGGGGATGCCCAATTTTTTCAATGGTCCCAATTGTTCTAAATCTCTCTTTCAAAAGAGGAGCCCCACTACACAAACAAGACTCCCACATTACATAAAACTATATATGTCAAAAACCATCATGACGACCTGTTCAATCTACTTCGAAACATAAGTTCAAAATTCTACAGCATGTTGTGGCGTATCTATTTTAGGGGATCTTATTTTGCAACCCAGGTAGACCATCTTAATAAATCGATTTCAAAAATTTCGAATTTTGCAAAGAAAATGGAACAGTCTCGACTTTATTCTTTTGAGACAAATTCTGATTGTTTGTTCCCTAAATTTCCTCACAAAGATCACTGACGGAAATCGTGACATTCATCAGATTTTCTCATCTAGACACAACATCTATTTCCAACAATTATTTTTTCCCATCGGATTTTCCTACTTGGATTTTACATCCCAACATTCAGGTTTGTTGTACGAATCAACATCTCAAATATTTTATCAAACGTTCAGGTTTGTTGTCCGAATGAACATCTCAAATATTTTATCAAACATTCAGGTTTGTTGTACACGAACGAACATACAAAATATTTTACCAGAAAAAAAACCCTTCAGTTATAAATGACAAGAGATTATAGCCCCAGACATTAAAAGTTCTTGTTGTATGAATGAACATCTAAAAATATTTTACCGGGACGTGTTTTAATCATAAATGACCGGAAATTATATCGTTCATCTTGCCGTAGAGACTACAGAGTGTTTGGGGGCAAATCCAACTGCAAACAAACTGAAGTTGATGCAGCGAGGAATGAGATGTATAATCCCAAAATATTGGAAAACACTATATGACAGATCACATTAATTCATAAAATATTACACCTGGGGGTCCCCTTTTTTCACTGGTCCCAAATGTTCCAAATCTCGGGGATGCCCAATTTTTTCAATGGTCCCAATTTTTCTAAATCTCTCTTCCAAAAGAGGAGCCCCACTACACAAACAAGGCTCTCCCACATTACATAAATCTATATAACTCAAAAACACTGAAAAACACTATATGACAGATCGCATAAATTCGTAAAATATTACACCTGGGAATGCCCACCAAGACTACAGAGTGTTTGTAACTTCGTATAGATTTTACGTAGAAACAAAAAATGGAACTGCATTTGAGATGTCACAGATGAAAGCGGTAACTTTGATTTCAATAATGTCTTTGGGGGAGGTAGTGGGGTCTTAAAACGACAATGCACCAGGAACTGCATTTGAGATGTCACAGATGAAAGCGGTAACTTTGATGTCAATAATGTCTTTGGGGGAGGTAGTGGGGTCTTAAAACGACAATGCACCAAATACTTAGAATCTACAAATGCTCAACTAAATACCATCCAGAAATTTCATACACCATTTGTTACACTAAAAATGAAACCTGCAAAAGAATCTACAACTCACCCTTCAAAGAGAAACGAGATGAGAAAAGGATACACAAAAATTCATGTAGTATCAAGAGTGAGCCAATACCAACAGACTGACAACCCAGAGAAACATTATACTGAAATTAAAACCCTTGGACACATGGGAAAAAAGTCCTGTATAATAAGCCTGAACTCTCAGAACAGCTGCATCAATACACGAGGAACAAGTGCTAACTGGATGCATGCCAGCGGAGAATGGCATGCAGCAAATGCCACAACATATTGTGGAAGAATGACAACGGAGCAAGAACCAAAATGAAAATGTCATGCAGCATCGTGAATCTGTAGAATTTCACCAACTCTATTATCTCCTGTTAGTTGTAACAGTAATTTATGCCAATAGACATCCCCATTATTGAATGTTGACAGATTAATCTTTCTTTTAAATTTTAATCCAAATCTTTGTCTTAGGGTCTTAAATGATAGATGCTGGCATATTCTCGTCGTCTGCTCAACATCAATGGATGGAATTTCAAATAGTAACTCGCTTGCATCTCTAAATCCATGTTTATGATTTCACATTTACCTAATAAATACAATTATGAAATTACAATGCAAATTACCAAATAACAAATGGCATCATGTGAAAAGGCTGATCAGTGTTTATCAACCACATTTACTAATGTGGTCATGCTTGTCAAATATTAGTTAACAGTGTAATGCAGTTAAGAAACATATAGATATGTGCTATCCATCAAAACCATCATGAACACAAACATTTAGATCGGGTTGAGAAGCATATACGATATTCTTCCCACAAAGTAAAGCAGCAAGGAGAACGACACTGCAGCAAGAACCACCAAATTGCTAGATCATAGTACATACAACAAAGCAAACACATTTTTAAATGCTAGATCATACAACAAAGCAAATACATGTTTAAATTAAGTTTTACTTATGAAAGCAAGACTAGATAAGTTAGGAAACAGACCATAGGCAAGGGTGTGAAGGCAAGGGGCATATTTCAGACATCATCTTGAATTTTGAAGACCAACACTTTGCTTGGGCATTTCTAAATCAAACACTATTCAAGTTATACCAGATAAAAATATAGCAAAAATAGTGCAGCAAATGCAATCTATGGCCTGGATGTTTAACACTGAAAACTATAAAGGCAAACTGCTAACCTCAAACTTGTAATTTACCGCAACTGTATGTCCACACTCGTTTCAGTGGTACCTCTGACCAGAATCATAAATTCGACTTCCAGGATACGGTTCCCTCAAATCGTAGCTCTGAGTTCTATTGTAAGAATGTGGAGGATTGCCATAAAACTGCATTTCATCTCTGTGTGATTCATACCCTCCAGGGTAGACCTGATGGCCTTCACCAAGGCTGCTGGTACCATAGCCACGATGATCATCATGACCGAGCATTGGACCACCAGCCGTTTCGTGATATTGTTTTGAAAGAACTGGTTGTTGATGCTGCCCAACTCGTGAAAGCATCTCATGGTGAAAAAAATCTTCTCGTCTCTTGGCATGTTGTGCTCTCAAGGCTACCATCTTTGCCTGGTATTGTTCACGAATCTCTCGCGTGCGCTGCAAGTAAAAGTATCTTTTTAAAATCATATAAAGTACCAAATCCCACAAAAAATAGAATAAGAGATCGTAATAACTGCTAAAAGGCAAGAGAAACAGCAAAATCATAGGGTCAAGGATTTAAAATTTATACAATAAGACATCTTCTGGCCACTCATCACAGATGACAGTCATGAGATCAGAAAAAGCAGACCCAGACTGTTTTTGTCCTTGCCTAAATCTTACAAGTTACAAGACACAATAGACCCAGTCTTAATAACAGACCTGTAATGTTCCCGAGAAAGAGAAAGAGACGAAGTAGCCTCTCGATCCCTGTAGGCTAAAGTCCTCAATAAAGGGGAAAACCCAAAATATCCTATGTTGGGCAAGTTTTGGGGCAGCTGGGCAAAGAAAACCAAAGTTGGGGTTTGGAGTGAATTTTACTCAATATTTTAAGGAAGAGAATCCCCTCAAGGAAATCTATAAATACGAGAGGGTTGAATTCATTTGATCATCATAGAATTGGATCATTTATCTCTGTTCTCTTGAGCCTGAGGCTCTGGGGATTTTAAGACCCCTTTCTTCCTTGTCAATTTTGGTGGTGAGAGACTCCACCCTAGTTGACATATTTCTATTTTTCTCATTCTGTTCCGGACACAGGAGTTTATTTGGAAAAGGAGAAAAATCTTGCTGGTTATTGGTCTTTGTTTGGCACAGGACAACCACTCTCAAAGGGCAGCGGAACTCTTTTAATTCTTGATTTTGGCTGAGGATAATCATCTGGAGGCCAGCGAAGTTTTTCTATTTGTTTTCCCTACTTCTGCCATAGGAAGCTCTCCAAATAAATCAGTGAGTTCTGTAACAGTACGCTTATGTCCTGAGGCAGGGTTTCTGCTAGACCAAGGTTCTGTAAGGGCAAATCAAGGGAAACGACATCCATAAAGCTAAAGTAGGAGAAGCCTGAAGCTAAGACACCCTGGCTTGGGTATTCCGTAACTCATTTTCTGGAAATACAAGTCACCCCGAGGATTTTGGTGGTTTTGTTGTAGGACAAAATCCCTTCCTGTAGTCCTTCCAGAGAAGCTGAGGCTGATTTGAGGATCTACGAAGAACAGGAAGGCTTCATAGACCTCATTGTAGGTGGAACTAGACCCTGGAGGCCGAACGGAGCAGTAAATACCGAGCTGTTGTTGGAGGCAGGATTTGGTGATTGGACAGAACCCTCTCTGAAGTGAAAATCAGAATCTCAAGAAGCAGGGACTGGGCATCACATCTATCTGAGAAGAATAGTAGCACATAGACAAGTTCTGATCTGTAGTTAGCTTTCATTCTCTCTAGTCAGATTCTAATTGCATATATAGTTAGAACTCTAGAGGGATCGAATTCTGTTGGCTTCCAAAATCTAAAAAACATTTGAAATTTATGTGTACTGGCAAGATTTTCCGAACAACAATGATTTGTTTAGCTGAATAGTAATGTTATGTTGAACAGTTGACTGTGAAAGCTGAAGTTACATTCTATGTTGGAGTTGTTTATTTATGAATTGCGAAGAAAAACTATTGAATTAAACCCAACTGAGAAAGTAAACCTAGGGCAAAATTACCCTAGCACTTCACAGTGGTGTCAGAGCCGAAATACTGCCGGCTTGGATGGTAATTAAAAAAGGAACCACCGGAAGCAAATTTTTGGCAAAGGTATGCAGAGTCTTGGAGAAAGCTGGAAGAGCAGCAAGCAGAGACTTCTGGGAAGATGGAAGAGCAGCAAGCAGAAAATATCAACAGGCTGCAAGAATGGAACAGAAGATTAGAAGAATATAACAAAATGGCACATCATGTAAGAAAGCAAAAATGGGACGATTTCTGGAATAGTGGCCAGAAAAACAAACCAAGTGATACTGATCATAGGCCCAGGCCTGAAAAACAAAGTATAGGAAAAGTTTAAGCAAAGACCAAAGAAAGGACATGGTTGTATCCCCCTAAAGGGGAGTGAGGCAATCAGCCAGTATTATTTGAAGGAATGAAGATTATGATGGATTGTCCAGCCATCAAATGAAAGATGAAATATATGCTGTAACTGCCACAGCTACTGCACCCCCTGGTTATGAAAATATGAAAGATTTGGGAAAACATCGGTTGTGGAAGTGAAAATATCAGAACAGCTGTTGTTACAATCACGATTGCTTTAAGTATCTCTTCCAAGAAAAATTTCGATTGTACCTATATGTGATGTCAGAATGACACTTCATGATGAAGAAAAATTTGAAATTCAGCTTACTATGGGCTATCATGGGCATTTATCTCTGTGGAGAATACTGCACATAGAATTGCTTGTAGGTGAGAAGAGTGGACCCCTGAAGCTCACTGAAATGAGAAGGCTCAATATTGGAGATGATCCGTAATACAGAAGGGCTGCAGTGAAAAATCAGCTTGCAATATTATATGCTGTATTGCAGGAGTTTTGCATTGCATTATTAAGGGATATTGTGTTAATACAGGGAAGGTGGAAAGATGCAATCCACTTTCACCTTAAATCCAACAGTAGCTCAGGACAAGGAGCCAATGTTGGTCACACTCAGGTCCCTCCTGATGGAGAAACTGATACCAGTTGGGCGAAAACTCCTGCTATAAAATCATATGCTAGCTGGATCTTATTAAAGGAATTGGAGGGGCTGATTCAGGCTGCATATCTTTTCTCAGGATTGAACTAGAACAAGATCAGCATATTATCTGCTCTCATAATATCCTTGTGATAGATCCTAAGACGGGGAATGAAGCTGAGTTGGTGCTTGACCAAAGTTGTATCGATGGAGAACGTTTATTGTTGAGGGCTACCTCTTGCAACATACATACTCATCTGTTTAGTAACAGCCAGCTTTGCCAAGCTGAAGATGATATTATTTTGAAGCATCACGAGAATGATTCTGATATGGCATTGAGTAAGATATCAGAATATTTGCAAGAAAATACTAAATCTGATGGGCAGTGGTATGTGGCTCTTGAAATGGATGCTTTCTTCTACCTTATTCTAGGAATCTTGTTTTGTCATCTGCAATTACAGAAGGTGAAGAGGCGTTGAATCAGGGTAGTCTGACACCTACTGAAGTGTTCATCAGTCTCTGTAACAAGAGTATTTTGCAATTTTTTTCATATATTGGAAGATTGGGCCTAAATGTGTATAAAAAGGCGCTTGCTACAGCCAAAATACCGAGATCGCTTATTCCAGCATTAGATCTGCTGCTCATGGATTTTCCAAATTACGGCAACTCCACTGGGGAAGGGGCAAACTTGCAGAATCAAATTTCTGAGAATTGGATACTGCCAGCTGCAGACATCCTGAAAAGGATGCAGCAGGATTTGTCATTGCATGAGGACAAGCAATGTCCGGAAGGGGGGACTGTAATGTTCCCGAGAAATCAATTATCCACGAGACGAAGTAGCCTATCGATCCCCATAGCCTATAGTCCTCAATAAAGGGAAAAAAAACCCCAAAATATCCTAGATTCCTATGTTGGGCAAGTTTTGGGGCAACTGGGCAAAGAAACCCAAAGTTGGGGTTTGCAGTGAATTTTACTCAATATTTTAAGGAAGATAATCCCCTCAAGGAAATCTATAAATACAAGAGGGTTGAATTCATTCAATCATCATGGAATTGGATCATTTATCTCTGTTTTCTTGAGCCTAGGCTCTGAAGGTTTTAAGACCCCTTTCTCCCTTGTCAGTTTCAGTGGTGAAAGATTCCACCCTAGTTGACATATTTCTATTTTTCTCTTTCTGTTCTGGGCACAGGAATTCAATTTGGAAAAGGAGCAAAATCTTGCTGGTTCATGGTCTTTGTTTGGCACAGGAAAACCAATCTCGAAGGGCAATGGAACTCTTTTAATTCTTGATTTTGGATCAGGATAATCATCTGGAGGCTTCAAAGTTTTTCTATTTGTTTTCCCTACTTCTGCCACAGGAAGCTCTCCAAATCAGCAAGTTCTGTGACAGTACGCTTATGTCCTGATGCAAGGTTTTTGCTAGACCAAAGTTCTATAAGGGCAAAATGAGGGAAACAGCATCCTTAAAGCTAAGTCTAATGCATTCGGAGAAGCCTGAAGCTAAGACACCCTCGCTTGGGTATTCCGTAACTCATTTGCAGGAAATACAAGTCACCCCGAGGATTTTGGTGATTTTGTTGTATAGGACAAAATCCCTTCGTGTAGTACTTCCAGAGGAGCCAAGGCTGATTTGAGGATCTACGAAGAACAAGAAGGCTTAATAGACCTCGTTGTAGGTGGAACTAGACCCTGGAGGCTGAACAGAGCAGTAAAAAACGCCCTGTTGTTAGAGGCAGGATTTGGTGATTGGAAAGAAGCCTCTCTGAAGTGAAGATCAGAATCTCAACGAAGCGACTGAGCATCACGTTTATCTGAGCAGAATAGTAGCACGTAGACAAGTTCTGATCTGTAGTTAGCTTTCATTCTCTCTAGTCAGATTCTAATTGCATAATATAGTTAGAACTGTAAATGGATCGAATTCTGTTGGCTTCCAGAATCTAAAAAACATTTGAAATTTATGTGTACTGGAAACTTGGAAAGATTTTCTGAACAACAATGTATTTGTTTATTAGCTGAATAGTAATGTTGTGTTGAACAGTTGACTGTGAAAACTAAAGTTACATTCTATGTTGGAGTCGTTTATTTATGAATTGCAACGAAAAACTGTTGAGTTAAACCCAGCTGAGAAAGTAAACCTAGGTTAAAATTACCTAGCACTTCACAAGACCAGCCTAAAAAGAAAAAGATTACACATCCCTACCCTGAGAACAAACCTTTTACATGCCAATTTTCAAAATACTTGAAATAATTGCATCAGCAAACCAATCATTTTCTAAAGTATAAAGGTGAAAAACTAGCTGAGTTCCTGTGAACATAAATCTACAAAACTGAACTGATTTCTAATGCATTAAAGCAGTGCATATTGCAGAAAAAGATATTAAAAGATAAACACATTTCATATAAAAGAGTGCACACAAAACTGCATTTATCTATTGTACCCAAAAGTACTATCTATGTTGCCTGTCAAAGAAAAAGAAACTACTAGGAATAGACAGGTTTCTGATTTCCACAACCCATGCATTTCTACATAAATAAAGCAACGATGGTACAGATAAATTGGCAGTTCAATTGTTAACTCTATTTTCACAAGTCAATGGACACATCACATTGACTAAGAATGACCATAGCCTCATCACCAAGAGGGTTTGCCTAGTCGAGATTAGAGTTCCAAGTATGAACTGGAGATTAATGGAGAACAAAATTATAATGGTAGAGAAAATCATACCTCCTGGTGCCTTGCATTTTCCTCATCCTCGGCATCATTTTGATCCTTTACAAGAGCCATTACATCATCCATCAGTCTATGCTCCAATGCTTCCAATGATTTGGGTAAAGACTGATCAGCAAACCCAACATCCATTTCCTGTTTCTGGTCAGACTCCTTCAGTAGTATATTGCTACCTTCTGGTGGCATAATATCTGGCATCTGCCCATGATAGTATGGACTCGCTCCATCAAGCCCTCTAACTTTAGATGGAGAAATGTTTCCACTGCCTTGATCTGAGGAACCTCTTCCTGTGAGGGAACGCAAAAGGCGACCAATCAAAGTATAAATAGAAAATAATAGCATCAGATGGAATGGAAGGTCTAATTATGTTTGCCTTGATCTAACTGAATTCTTCAACAAAACAGTAAAAGGCACATAAAACACTAAATCTGCATTGAGCAGATTATGCTTACCTTATTCCTTAAAAATGAAGGCAAATCACAATAAAACCAACACCAAGACTATTAATGCAAAACCGAAAACAGAATCGGAATCAAACGTTCGGACACAAACAGTTCAGTAAAATAACAGAAGAAAATGACCTTTGAATGGTAACATTTTGGAGTTCTTTCTCATCTAACCTTCTTTATACAAGTGTGGTGGTACAGAATTAGTTCCATTACGAGCACCTTCCCACTTCCAGCGTCCATCTGCCTGGGAAGACCCATAACGTTGATCCATGTCGATGGGTGGGACATCTCCCATGCCTTGATAAGGCTGTGAACCAGAATTGTGCTGCAATCTCTGAGCAGCAATATGCTGCATCTGAGCAGCCACTAGTGAATTTGTGTTTGATCCACGGTTAGAACCCTGCCGACCCATGTTTTCGTCTCTATATTCCTCAACCTGTTCACCTCGTCTGTTTAAACCTCCAGATTTGGACCCCCTTGCCCTGTCAGATCTGGACGTGTTATAAAAAGCCTCACGGCCTCCACCAGGGTGACTTTCATGTTCAAACCGTCTTCCACTATCCTTCTCAAAATCCTGATTTCGTGAACCACCAGCTCCAGAAAGACGTGATTTGAAATTTTTGTCCCTTGAAGGGGTTCTTTCAGCAACTGCACGTGACCTCCGGTTTACTCCCAACGTTGTTGGACACCCCTGCCATGACAGATAGACATCATATAAATACCGTAACAGAACAAAGATTTACCACACTCGCATAATGCCACAAAATAGAAATCAATCACAAATTATAAACCTAGATAAACAAATAATATCATATATGTAGATCACTTCATCCAAAATGTACTGCCACTTAATGTGAACTTGTATGAAACAACGAAATGCAAT
Source organism: Pinus tabuliformis (assembly GCA_031772625.1). NCBI lineage: Eukaryota > Viridiplantae > Streptophyta > Pinopsida > Pinales > Pinaceae > Pinus > Pinus tabuliformis. The sequence goes on along the minus strand of CM062816.1, from coordinate 1,685,403,791 downwards.
TTACTACAGAATAGAACATTGAAGCCCAAAGGGTTAGCTCAACCAATTGTCATCAATTGTGCTGGCATTTAGCTAGATGTGTCAACAATGCCCAATTTGAATCCACCTGTGTTAGGTGCACTAACCTTATGCTGACAGATTTACTAAGCACAACATCAACAAATGTGGAGAAGCATCCCTTGGGTTCCGATGAGGCTTTCCTGAAGCCTTGGTAAAAGAGAAAAAAAAAACAATGCAACTATTGTCTTCCATTATTAGTTTAAGATTGCAACTGATCCCGAAAATGTCACTGTGATTCGAACTTCACTTCAGCCAGCCTCCCCAACTAGATACTGCTGGGAGAATCATATATTTCTTCACAACGCTCCCATTGGAGAGGGGCAACAAGTAGCAGACAGGCAACAGCACCATTCCAGTTTCTATATCAGTAAGACCCCCAGGGAGCATTGTTGTCATACCTGCCTGAGACCTCTGGAGAAATATCAGTTTGGATCCCAAAAGAGCAAACATAACTCCAGCAGAGAGACAACTTCCTCCATATTTTAGCAGCAAGCTACCTCTTCTAGACCACAACAGACACCCAAACACCACACACCATCTCTGCTAGCTCATCCTGATCAGCCTTCCATCAGTAGTTCTTTCCTACAGTGTCGAATGTAAGAGATATATGCATACTGAGGTTGCTGAAACAGATGAAACCTTCATGCCTCTGTTTCAGGCAACGGCTCCCATGGTCATCCTTATACACCCTCATATAAGGCAATCCTCCAGGGTTCCTCATCCAGCAGTACTTACAACTTTGTATCTGCATCCCAATTTTATATTTTGGCTTTACGTATTAGTGCATAGATATTACAGATTATATATTAGATATGTTTTTCTCTTGCTTTATTGGAGTGACCCTTGCACTCCCATTTTTTATTTACACTATGTGCTTAGCAGTCCCATTGACCTAATTGTGCTCATTAGTTGGACACTGATAAACGTATCTTATCATATCTTATCACTATGGCAAGCAAATATATAGACTCTAAAGTAGGCTGGTCTACAAAAGTTAATCAATGGAGACTGACGTTCTGACATTTTAGTTTTAACGAGGGTCTTAATTTCTCATCCAACGGCAGAGGACAGCCATGATTGATAACGCATATTTGGACCCCCATAAAAACTACAACATTAGCTCTCCCAAAAAGAATCAAATTGATCATTAGATAACAAGTTTTCAGAATGGATTATTTAGTAGAGCATGAAAGTCAAAGATCCGAACGAAAAAGGACAAGTTCAGTTCTTCCATGAGAAGGGGTCCAGGAGGCGAAGTAACAAACAATGAATATTATATAAAACATGAATCCACAGTCCCCAATTGATATGTCATTTTAAAGGGACTGCTGCAAATAGTGTCAACACGTCCTCCACAAAAGATATTCTAAACATTATTCTCTCATAATTTTCATGAAAGCTATTGACCATTGAAGGTTGTAAACTTTTTAAAGCTCACAGTCTACATTGTTTCTGCAGCTAGTCATAAATCTAGTAACATCTTCATCACCATCTTTTAATTTCATTTAAAGGCCTTTACACAGCTTCTGAAATGCTATTAACCTATTGCTCATAATTGTTTCCATCACAAAACATCCAGAGAAATCGAGGGCAGAGGAATATAAGATCACCCATATTTTGGATCTGTATCTTCTAGATATCAATAAATTCTCAGACCTCAAACCAACCCAATTGGTCCAATCTTGCAGCTTACAGGCTCCAAAAATTCGTTCATTCCTAATGGGATAGTTTAAATGGACAGAAATCCACAGAATTGTTATTTCAATCTAATATTTGAAATGCCAAATGTTGGAACCACTGAACCATACCCATTAATATTCTACACGCCCAAAATATTCTACATATGATAAAATTCATCATCACTACTACTTTCCAGTATAATGACCACGTTTTAGCAATGCCTAGAATAGTGACATAAACATCGGTGCCATGCTCATCGTGCAACCTCGTGTCAAATATAATCCAAAGCAGTAGATATTGTATATATAAACCACCTCACTTCAATTAACAACTCCTCCAGATCATGGCTTTTAGTTAGCATCTATCCTAGAATGAGCAAATCGGATTCAATAAGAAATTACTAGCTCAGACCAATAGAACCAAGGCACAATACTCCTGCAAACAGGCATCAAGGGCACTACCGTGACCCCACTGATGTGCGTTCCTGGGCTTTTTTAGCCTGTATGTACAAAGAAGAATCATAAGGCTGTACAAACCAATTCACAAGGCAGTGTTGCTTGACATTCAAGAGATCATAAATGCCATCAACAACACCAATCGCAGCAGCCAATGGAGCAGGTTCTGCCATGGTCTAGACGAATTCTTCGACCAACGGCCAATTGCACAAACTGCACAAGAAAAACCCTCTAATTATCAACATCCTACCTTGACTATAAACTTCACATACCGGTGAAAGCAATATATGATAACTTATGACATTGTCAGTATTAATGATACAACCCCACCAACCGAGGGAGCAAGTTTTGCCATGGTATGAGGAGCACTTCCACAGACAGCAATTTGCATAAACTGCACTCTATAAACCCTTTAACCCTCTGATTATCAACACCCTGTCTTGACTATAAATTTCACATACCACTGAAAGCAATATATGATAACTCAGCTTTTGAGCTAGTAAATGTCTGAATAGCCAAATCCCTCGAGCATGAGGTACATAAACAGACTAAATTGGACTAAAACACCTTACATACCAACTCTTGAAATGATCCTACTCTAACATCATGCCACTGTTCATGAACTGATGCAGACACCATCAACAATATCAACACCACCAATCAAGAGAACAGGTATATCTATGAATTGTACTCTCTATAAACCATCTAGTTATCAACACCCTTCCCTGACCGTAGATTTCACATACTGCTGAAAGCAATATATAATAACTCAGTTTGTGTTTAAGCTAATAAACACATGAATAGCCAAATTCCTCAAGTTACATCGTATTTGAACTGACTACATTGCAAAAAGAAGCCCTACACACCAACTCTTAAATGATCTTACTCTATGACCTCATACAACTCTTCTTGCACTAATGCACACTGATTTGGATATAGAAATGTCAGATGATCCTAAATGACTCTTGAAATTCTAATGTTAGCTTAAATACAAAAAACAAAACCAGCATATGAAAGCGGTATACTGCCTTTGGTAATTTATTAATATAAAATGAGAAAAATGCACTGCTTGTGCTTAGGCCCTGGCCCCTTTGAAGTGTATACACAAAAGATGAATTGAGAACCACAGCACCTTTCATACTATTAGAGAAAAATATTTACAATTTTCAATAAAGACATCTATGACGTACACCACAGATGGTATAAGTCAAAATTTGGACCAATATATGTCTAGCATGGATGACACAGTGGACCCTGATCAACTCGGATGATATTGATACAGATTAAGACGATCAGCAATAACTGATTTAAACAATGATCTGCCATAACTGCAATAACTCACTACCACTCTAGTGACTATTCTGCGTAACATCTTTATCTTCAAGAGATATTTACCTTTAAGAGCGCTGTAAGTCTAGTACCTTCAACCTTGGCATTGCTAGGAGATCCAAGAATGTCAGGTTCTTACACAATCATATCAAAGAAGTTAGCCTAAAGGCCGTACATAAACACTATCGAGTAATGGTCCAAATGATGATTTAGCCTTTATTTCTTTCATTGTATGAAATATAGATCCCGTGTGCTAGATAACCAAAAGAACCATTACCTCCCCAATGGGAGTGTCCACTCAAGCTTTAAATTCAGGCATGTTGGGTGACATTCAAAGTGACGGGTGATGACAGAGAGGTCAGGCTGCTAGCCTCCACGCGCCCACCTAATGCAAACATGTTTGATGTTCACAATTGGGACGAGCCTTTGCCGTTGGATGGCATCGTGGGACAATAAGGTGATGGGCTTCTGCAGTAGCGGGTCTTCCTGCTTTGATTGTGCAATGAATTACCTCAGAAAAATGTCGACTGCCATTCAAGGCACTGCAATTTCCAAAGTTGGTTCGGTTAGCTATATGTGACGCCAAGGAATGTTTCCCAATTCAGAGCCTTTGGGCAGTGATTTAATCGATGTTGGGTTTAGCAGACACCAAACTCAGCGTGCACGAGCTTATCAGGATTATTATAGCAATGCTTGTGGGAGGTCAATATAGAAACTGAGCTTGCAAAAAAACCAAAAGATCCTTGAGCATTAGAAAACTTATTTGGAATGCAAGCTGAAGACTCAAAATTACCTAAGAAATTTGTGATATGTTACAGAGGAGTTTGGACAGAGATTGAAAACCTGCATAGCTTTCGATTTAGCTTTATCCGCTAGTAAAATTTTCCATATCTTTCCACCTCTCACCCTTCGTAAACAGAAATGTCAAAGTCTTCTAATTGGAAGAGTTATTCGATTTGCTTTATATTCTAGTAAAAATTACTGCATATTTTCCCTCCCATCCTTCCAAAAACATAAATGTCAAACTCTTTAATTTGTTTCCAAATCTTACAGAAATTACTACACAGTATTTATGCATCCTACCTTGTTGGGAAAATCACCAGCCAACCCAAAATATTCAATCATAAAAATCACTACCAGATTATGGTTTCAAAGACTCTTATCAGTCACCTCAACAACGTTCAATAGAGAACAAAACCATGCCCCACCATCTTTAGTACAAAAGCTGATGCTTCTGTAACCTGTTTCATGATTCATCATCCATCAGTCGGCATCTTATATCTCTGACAACTCTATATAATCATCAAGACCAAGACACTGAAAAATTAAGTTTCCTCTTCTATTCATCATCTCAGCTTTGCAGTCATCTAACCACGATAAAATCACTAGAAAATGTTTACATGTTCCGATTGGACTAGAAATTTTATGTTACTCATGGTTTCTACATGATAGACGCATCACAGCAGCAGAAATCCCTCAGCCAAAAATTAATTGGGTCTTTCTGACCAATCGATTGTGTATGTACACCCTACTACCATTTATATGGATGAACAAAACCTGTACAATAGTACAGCAATTCAAATGTAGAAATAATACTCGAATATTGTCCACATTATCTCATCTGTAGAATAGTTGACAAAATCAAACGTAGAAATGGGATTTTCAATAATGTTCCTACTAGGAAAGATTCCAAATAAAAACTCTGGTAAACTCAAGTCCAATTATAAGTCACCCAAGATGCAACAAAACAAAACAGGAGACTTGAAAACTGACAACATTATCAAAATTAACAAAACAAATTCATCTGTATGAATGGCATGCTCAAAAAGCCTCAATTCAAGAACAATCATTCGAAACAAACAGATATAATTGGAATGTCACCAAAATTACTGCCACTACTAGACAAATTCCTTAGCTACGTTTTGGACCTATTTCACAATATTAAGAAACTGAAATTGGTAACAAAGACCCCTTTTAGAAGTAGCAGATATACTGACTAGGATATACTGACCAGATTGAGGTACCATCCATATTGAATATGGCCTGATTGAGGAACAAGCGTAATAATAACATATAAAGCAATGGATCTTTTATGAGACATGACACAAATAGGAAATATTTTAAACAAATAGAGATTAATCACCAAAATAAGAAATAACAGAAGACCAGTATATACAATAAATGTTATTCTATATTAAAACAAACCTGATTTCACTCCATGAAAACACTACTAAAGATTCAACTCTAAAATCATCAAACCACCCTGGTAAAGAGATCCCTTAAAAAAGGCCTATTCTCTCTTCTACAACTTCTAAAATTTAGAAATCATTGTCTCTTTTCATTTTATTTGGTTTGGTGTCACTTCCCTAGGCATATATTGTATACCATCAGGCTCGTGATGTATTAAGGCTTCACTAAAAAGTGAACGGTAAAAAATATTCTTACAAATACTATCCTCAATACAAAACACAATGAAAATATTATGAGGCAGCCATACACCATCAAACAACTTACAAATATATACAAAATTATCTAGAATCTATCTAGTAATCTTGAAACTTAATCACTTTAGTGAGATAAAGCAAGTTGAAAAGCATGAGAAACAATTCAGCCAACTAAACATATCCAAACAGTATAAAGACATCAGAAACCATAAATACGCACAACAATGCAAACAAGCATATATAAATATTGAAAAGCAATCAATTGGCTTAAACCTGTTATGCAATGCAATGTATCTGTCTTCCAATCAAGCAGAGAAACTCAAGTGGACTCCTCAAGATCGAATACAGAAACAGCAAATCCCTTGCTTTACACCAATTCTAGGACAAGATACAGCCCAAAGATTAAAAACAAAAGCTTAAAGCTCAAATGCATAGCTTGGATGCCCCTGATGTTTGAGCTGCAATGCATGCTCTAACCAATGTAACCATGGCATGAACTGAAGAAATTTATGCATGAATATTTCTGATTTGACTGTAAAACAGATAATAAACCAGTCAACTTCTGATGTTGGAAGCACATAACAAGGCAAATGGATTTGTAAACTTTTGCATTTCAATCTTCACTGAACTGCTTGTTGGAAGCCATGAAACTGTACTGAACATTTCGAGTTATTTTTCCAGTAATTCCAAATGTCTATACTTTTCGATAAAATTAACTTCGTGTATGCCCACAGCAATACCAAACATTCTACGCTGATGAGTGTAACATCTACATGATGAAAAGATGATCTTACCAATAACAATTCCATAACTTATATCTCATCCTCAAATATTCCTCAAATTCATAGCAATAGGAACAGGATATCACAATTTTGCTTTCAACTGCATCCCTTTTTTGAGCCTTCAAGATCAAGTTAGGTATTTGGCAAAACGCATCATCTACGTTTTCTCGTATTTTGTCATCATTAGATACAAAGACACGCATTGCTGGGTGTATCCTAGCAATAATTTTTTTTTAATTTTTATTTGATGGACGGATAAATCACCAACATTACCTGAATCACTTATCATACCTGGGGCAAAATGGCCTTTCTGAAGTTTAAAGTGGTGGCTTACTGGGTTGCCCATGTTTCCAATATATTTGAAGTATCTAATGTCTCTAGAAAGGAAAATAGTAGGCAGGGCAAATCACTAACATTACCTGTATCACTAACATACCTGGGTAAAATGGCCTTTTTCACCACAGATACGGCATGTAAGCTCCTCTTCCTTCTTTCGTTTCCAATTTCTTTCTATAGATTTAGCCTTTGACTCCCACACTTTAGCCTCTCTACTAGTAAACCCTGTGGGAATAGCATTTGGATCACGAGTCTTTTCATCCTCAGACTCATCATCACTAGCAGACCTTTTTTTCATTGTATTATTATCACGATCTTTGAAATCAGGAGGCTTAGGAGGTCCTGTATATTCTTTTCCATAAACCTCTTTCATCCATTCCTCATCCTTTTCATCATCCTGAGGATCAGCCATTACACAAGAACCAAAGTACCTTTTTAATCACCTCCAACAACGCAGATCGTAAGTAGTTGCAGTTGTCCCACCCAATCCTGCAACAAAGTCATGCAGGCGTTTGTTGACCACCGCTTGCTTCAGAGCAACCACAATGGGTCTGTGAGACAGACATCAAGTAAAATGTGGTTAAGAATTGGTAAATGCACTGACAAGCACCTTGTTGCCTCACAATTATACGCATGCATATGCACAAAAAAACGACGTTCTTCCCCTCACATATGTCATTCTTCATTCTTACCCAGCCAAAAACTTTGGTAGGCTATGTTAAAAGCTTCTTGTAAAAGGTATCCTAAATTTAATATTAGTGACATATTTCCATTCCCAAAGGATAAGAACAAAGTTACACATGATCATTTTGTGAATGTGATTCCGAATAAAAACAAATCAGGCCAAAATAAGCATATTCTTTTACATCAAAACTAGTCAATTAGAAAGAAGGCAATAGGGCTTTTGCACAGCCCACAATATAGTAAACAAGTTGTGAGCAGTAAAGCATTCTTTTACCAAAAGCAAAACACTTCTATAAGAAATGAATGAATCCATTAAGTATGACAATAATACTAGCACACATCTCCTATCATCAGCATTGCCCTGACGGCTGATGTCTAATAGCAGGTAAATTAAATCTGAAATAGTTACAAATGCTCCTCAGTACACTTCTCAACTAGAACGCAAACTTCCACAGTACATATCATCTGAATAAAATTTAAAATGAAAAAGCTTCAAAAAAAAAGTATTATTCAAAAAAAGGCATAACATTGGAAACAACTCTGAGAAAAAGAATACAAAGAGCAGGCACTGAAAATTGAACCCTTTTATACCAGCTTAGAAACAAGCACAGGAGTTACTCACAATGCAAAAATATTAAGTAGAGAAAATTGAAGTGATGCAGAAGAGGATTATTTTCGAAGTTTAATGTCCAATTGAAAATAAGCAGATGATCTAGAATGTAAGAATCGTTATGCTGACTAATAAGTATACACAAACATTTGAAAGTGATGCATTGAATTTTAAAACACAATACAGATTAAATGGTAAGATAATTTTCCAACACTTTATTTGACACATGAGTTGATACAGAACATTAGTGGGCTTCCTACTCCAGTGATATAGGTTTAATGTGTCAGAGGATATAAAAGATTGAAAAATTTCAACCTATAACTAAAAGTTTGTATGTAAACTCGTTATAAAATCCATGCACCCAATGACTCTCTAAAACGTACATACAAGATGATGGCCTCTCTGTTCGATTATTTCCCACATTAATTACCATAAACAAATGAGGTAAAGAGATCAATTAACAGGAGCTCTGTTTGGACAAAAACCTCAGGCTACTGAAATTTAGAACAATACGGAAAACCAAAACTTAGTGTGCAACATAATAGAAGGGAAAAGCTGCTACAATTTAAAAAGCTGAATAGTAAACAAAATTCCAACTCTTCTCAAGAACTAGCATCAATCTGAAGCATCATGCCAATAAATAGCATAAACTGCACCAGCCATCTTGACTACTTTGGTGATCCCAAGTGATTACACAGTATCTCAAGGTGGTCATTTGCAACTACCACAGCTGAACTATTAACAGCTGTGACCAGATAGTCAATTTGTTGCAACAATGTCAAGATGCTATCAAAGTCAACAAATTCTGATTATATGTCCTGGAGGCCTCTTGATGGACCACTAGTTGGCACGACATTGCTCATGGCAACAAAGGTGAAATATCCTCTAGATCAGTCAAGTGCTGCAAAAAATACATTAGATCAGTCATGCTTGAACAAATGTTTTCCAAGTGAAACTCTATAAAAGCCTTAGGAGGTTCCGTAACAGACCATATCAATCATCGTATTGAAATGAAATCACAGTGAAAATTCTGGGCCCAGATTGGGAAGAACGGATACTGTTGCTGGCCGAGATTGGGAAGAACGGATACTGTTGCTTTTGAAGTTCATATAGTAAGAAAAACAAGGAGTTGTATATTCAAAAACTCCACAACCATTTTCAAAATTTGGCATATGTTTGATCCAGCTCCACAGAGACCAGCTTATTTGCATCCAGTAAAACTGAAATATGGTGTTTGTCTCTACTACTGGATACAATCAATATTCACAACGAATTTTGAACCTATCTCTGAAGGCCTCCTGATGAATCATTTGGCTGGGGCAACATTGCTTGTGACAACTAAGGTGAAATATATCACAACTAACACAAGTGCTGCAAAAGATAGGCTACAGGCAACAACTTTAAGCAAACCCTTTCCAAACCCAACTTTGACAAAAGCCTTTGTAGGTTTATCAATAGACAATTCAATGAGTCGATTTTAATCAGTCCTGTTAAAAAGAAGCCACATTGAACATACTGCACACAATCTGATTAGAGAATATGCCAAATTAGAGAGCATGGGACAACGATACATGTGGAGTTCATATGGTAAGAAAGGCAGGAGAATCTATTCCAAAAGTTCCAAACCGCTTTGAAGATTTGGCATTTGTGTATTCCAGCACTCCACAGACAACTTTCTTTTTATCTAGCAAAGCTGAACTATATTCTGAATTCAAAACAGATCTTACATCATATGTTTTGACACTGCCCCAGTTTTTGATAAAGGAGAAACTCCCAAGACTGAAAGATATTTACACCCCCGAATTTGAAGGACATAATAAGGCTCAGATGCAGACAGAAATGAATTTGGTGGACTTCTGGACTTTCATTCTTTGTTGTCCTTCATTCTTTGGTGGACTCCAACAGAGATGTGGACACTTTGAAAATATGAATGAATATAATGAGTTTGATGATGCTTGCTAACCTGATAGGGATCAGATAAACGAAGAGCAACTTCCAGACCTGTAGATGGTTTAATTACCATGTGGGAATCTAGCGGCTGTGGGTCATATTCAGCTTGTTTCGAGGGCCTTCGCATTTTGTATTGTCATGGTCATGATGAGAAGGATTCTGCATCTGATTTTCATTCATTTTTATTAGCAAGGAATAATTTGAGCACAACGCTAATACCTTGATCTCAGATCACAACATTGACACAGCTGTCAGAATCAACATCCAGCTTGCATATCCTTTCCACCCCACAACAAACCCTCAGGCTGTTAAAAATCAGACTTGCAATGGCTCCCTGGTCCCCATATATGATGAATGCCATTGCCCGAATTGTATCAAACCAGAATTTTCACTTATGGACCAAGTGATGCAATAGAGATCATGAAGGGGATTGGAGTGCAAACCCTATTCAGGAGCTGTGTGGATCTGGGAATCTTCTGTCATAGAAAGATCATCAAGATTTTACAAGATCTCGAATCAGAGCATAGCCTGTCACATACATCTAGGAGCTGCAGTCTGAAATCGATGATAGGGCCAAGGAGAGTTTTTCCCTTGTGGCAAGCAAAATCACATCGCGTAGTTACAAATGGAGACCCAAGTGAGGACAGAGGATTCAAGCAATTGATGAAACCCCAAGAAGCACATTTCTTTTCTGCAAAGGGTTGGAACGTTAATTTGCAGCTGGAGCGAAGAAGTCGCAAATTGTATGTTGTGAATTTCAAAAAGATTCCCGTCTTTGATGAGCATGACTATTGTGCTGCAAATGTGTGTTGTGGACCTCAGATGGGGAAGCCACTCATCGCTTCCATCAATGTTCCACCAAGACTCCAGGACAGGGAGACACACAAGGGGGATGTGTGGGAGTACCCTGAAATTTTAGGGGACTATAGGGGGGACATTGGTGTATATAATTTTTTTTCTTTTTTAATATATATATATATATATATATATATATATATATATATATATATTCAAATTCATACTCAATAATGAAAGCATAAATACATTGATCCATACATAATTGAATTAAATAATGAAATACATTGATCCATACTCATCATTCTTACTAATACATACATCATTCATCCATAGACCACAACATTCAATAATGAAATACACTGATCCATATTCATCATTCATTATTCACCATTCTAGGATCTACATTGATTTAAAAATTAAATTTATCATTCATCATTCTAGATTCTAAATTGATTTAAAATTAAAATTCATCATTCTAGAATCTAATTAGCACTAAGCAAAATAGACTATAGTAGATACTGAAATCTGACGACTGGAATAGTAAATTGATATAACTAAAACTCAAAAATAGTATTGTGACGAGTCAAAGAGTTCGTTTAGACCCTAAAGTCCACAGAGGGCTTGGTGCTCTTGATTAAATACTAATTCCATACCCTCGTACATTACAAAATCAAATGGAAACGTTGCAATTCCCACAATCCTAAATTCCCGAAAATTTGTTAAGTCTATTGGATTTTGAGTGAGATCTAAAATTATACTTTTTCCATATGAAATCCAAAGAGGTCGAAACCACTCTCAAACATCCTAAGTCATTTAATGGTAATTTTAAAAATTTAACATTACCATTACATAGAATTAATAGGGTCTTAGGATTGAATATTAAGCTTCCCCACTCATCAATCATCATTTACAAGCAAATTTAAGGAGGGACACCTAGCACTTTTTGAGGGGGGAAAGGGGGGTGCCCAGGCGTCCCCCTTTTGGGGAGTCACATCCCCCCCACAAGGGGGACGTGGGGAAACGTTTCCCCAAACCCCCCCCTCCTTGGTCCCAAGCGCATGGGGGTGCGAGAGGTGTGCGCACCTGACCCTAGGGGACGCATCCCTGTGGAACATTCACTTCCATAAACAACCCCTTTGAAATCAAGCATTTCTATAACCATTATAGAGCCCCCGATCACAGGATGAAAATTTCATGTAGCGTGGAGCTACTTAACTAGAATCATCACAAAAATTAGAAGCTTGGCACCATGTGCAATCAATGTTTGGAAGATCAAAGGCTTTCATGCTCAAATTATGGACTAAGTTTTACATCCAAGATAATATATACCAATGCCCTGGACAGGCATGAACTAAGTCGACAAAAACTCACACACGTAAAATATTTGTATTACACAATTGTTGGAGCAGAAAAACAAGAATTGGTTTATGATCTCATTCCTTAGTGTTACGTAACACACACTCCACTAGCAAATTGGGTGATCATCGTGGCAATCCAACATATGGAAGATATTTTTGTAGCCCCATCGAATTTATTCCTCGGCATGGAGATAACCAGATCTGGCTTGGATGAGTTCAATAATATGAAAAACAAGTGCACCTCAACCACACATCCAATTTCCAACAAAGATTATGTCCATGTACATTGTCTCTAGAGGTATAGAGTTGGTCTGGTCAAGGGAAAAATTAGAGAGTGGTCAATTACAAACTTGGAATAATGGAAAAAGAATTACGATTTTTATCCTCGAGCATATTGGAATATGATAAAAGTTAACACGAATAGGGATCCTATTAAAATAGCTTAAATAAATTGAGTGACCGTCTACAAAAATGCTGGAAAAGGTACCAAATTGTTAGAAGGAAAAATAACTCTGAAATGGGCGAAGCACAAATCATTGTTAGGAACTATTTGAAGCTTTGTGTCACACTAAAAGAATGGTTTTTCTCTACCTAATGCCAGAAATTGGAGTATTAAATGTGATCATTTGTTGAAACCCAAGACAAAAGGTTGAAACAAAAATGATTTGGCGTAGATATGAACTTCATCAAGTACACTAAGAGAATTTTAGAGGGCAGTGTGACCATGCTCAAACTAGTCAAAACTACATTGGATGAAGTACCCACTCAAAATCCTTCTTGTCAGAAAATCCAAATTTATCTCCATGCTTTGTCTAAGATCACAATTCCCTAGACTCGTAAGTTAGTCGCCTATATCAAGCACTAGAAGATAATTATCTTAACCAAGAATCACAACACTCGTTATTTCATTCATTGTCAAGTAGCAAAAGAAACACATTGGTATGTTCATGTATTTCAAAATTTTCAAATCATGATAGCCAATGGCAGTACTATGAAACCTAGTGGTAAGTGTGAGAATGTGAAACTACATTTGGGGGATTAATTCTTCAAATCAAACACGTTTGTTATTGAAATTTAAGGTTGTGATATAATTCAATGGTCATGCACATTAGGTCCTTGGTCTTTTTGGCTACTGCCAAAAATTTGTGCAGAGTTATCATGGAATTACAATGGTAAGTGTGAGAATGTGAAACTACATTTGGGGGATTAATTCTTCAAATCAAACACGTTTGTTATTGAAATTTAAGGTTGTGATATAATTCAATGGTCATGCACATTAGGTCCTTAGTATTATTGGCTACCGCCAAAAATTTGTGCAGAGTTATCATGGAATTACAATGGTAAGTGTGAGAATGTGAAACTACATTTGGGGGATTAATTCTTCAAATCAAACATGTTTGTTATTGAAATTTAAGGTTGTGATATAATTCAATGGTCATGCACATTAGGTCCTTGGTCTTATTGACTACTACCAAAAATTTGTGCAGAGTTATCATGGAATTGCAACCCCCTTAATCACCTTACTCAAAATGAATGTCTTTGTGTAGAATGATGCAGCAAAGCAACCCTTCCATGCCTTAGCAGAAGCCATGTATACTACTACAATCTTAGTCATCCCTAACTTCACTAAGAAGAGTCATGGAATATGATGCTCCTGAGAGAAATACTAAGGTAGCATTGATGCAAGGTGGTCACCCATTTGCATTCACCAATAAACAGTTGTGTGAAGGAAACTTGGGTACTTATGAAAAAGAAATGATGGCCATCCTTGATGTCATAAATGCATGGACCCATAATATCTCATTCAAAGGCAATTTCAAATCAAGAGAACCATCATGCATTGAAGTACTTTTTAAAACAACATTTGTCATCACCTAAGTAGCAAAAGCATGTCATTAAGATGTTAGACAATGATAATGAGATCATATACAAGGAGGGAGAGAAGAATGTAGTGGTCAATGCTTTGTCTAGGAAATATGAGGAAGAAGCATCATTCTTTGTCTTCCTTATTGATGTGTGATTAGATTGCCAATATAAACTAGGAATGGTTAAATAATGGAAAAATTATTCAAGTCGTCCAATTGCTCAAGAAGGACATACACAACACTTGTACAGGCTATACTTGGCAAAACTTCGTGTTAAAGAGAGGATGCATATCATTCCTGTCCCACTACAAGCCACTTAGGCATTCAAAAAACATACGAATAAACTAAGCACTCATTCTTTTGGGACAACATAAAGAAGGATATCCATTCATGTAACACATGCCAAAGGAACAAGGATGAAACAATTAGACCCCTAAGGCATTGCAATCATTGTCAATCCCTCGCAATATATGGGTTAATATTCAATGGATTTTATTATTGGCCTTCCTAAAGTCAATAAATTTGACATCATGTTGGTGGATGAACACCTTTCCACATATGTTCCCTTTTGTGCATTATAGCAATTGTTTAAGTTATCCACCATTACACAAGTCTTCATGGATCATATTTTTAGATTACCTAGCATGCCCGATTCCATTGTAATGGATCATAATCCCACCTTCAACGAATTTGTTGGGTCCCTATAATACTAGTGATTACCCCATTACTATTGCAGTTATACCCCTTATTTATATTGTTGTGCCCCTATTACCCCCATATTATTATTTCTGTGCCCCATAGAATCCCTCTATTGTTATTTCTGTGGCTTTATATTATTATTGTTAGGTCGGCTGGATTATATTGTGACTCTTTAGACTCCTATATATAGAAAGGAGGTTTTGTCATTTGAATCATCCAAGAATTGTTCATTTATGTAATGTAAAGGAGGTTGCCCCCTCGAAGAGGCTGAATTCTAAGGCGTTGATCTATCTTTTCTTGAGTTGGTTTCATAACATTTGGTATCAGAGCTTTGGATTCTAGGGTTTCGCTGCTCCAAACAGGTCATCGTGGCATTTTCGCTATAACTTTTTTTCTGTGACGTTTCAGAAATCACAAAAAAAAAACCATTTGAGAAGAATTGGCGCTGAACCTTGGGTCCGAATTTCAGAGCTTTTCGCGCGATATTTTCGGAGATATGATCTGAGGAAGTTGGTCTTTTTGCAGACTCCTGACTTACATTCAAAACAGGTGACCTGGGGAAAATCGTCATAACTTTCTCTCTGAGGATCGGATTGAAATTTCGTAAAAAAGTACAGAAAGAGGACGGACTGTAGTTTCTTGTGGGTGTTTTTTAGATCCAAAGGTCGAAACAGTGACTCGCGGCACGTCGTACAAGTTAGCTCTACTGAACTCGTCTATAATCAAGTCACTGTGGGAGATTTCGCATAACTCTTCCTTGGAGAATCCAATTTGGGTCAGACTTGTGGCATTGGAAAGAGGACACCGAGAGCTACTACAGATCATAAGTTCAGAACTAGATGACTGGAAAGTACAGAGATACATCAGAGGCAATATCGAGCTCCTACAAAGTGAAAAAAGGTGTGTAGATTTTTTAAATTTTTGCTTAAGCTTGGTTTGAAAATTTATTTTGAAGGAATTCAAAGGCCATAGTAGAGCATTATTATCGGTAACTGATGCCCCGAGGAAAGAAAATGCAAACACCTAGTAAGGAACCTGAAAGCTCTAGCATGACTCATGAAGAAGAGGAAGAAATGCTACATGATATATCAAAATTACAAGAACAAGTGCAACAAATGTCACGCTCACAAAAGTTAACAGATGCTAAGATAAATGGTGTGGAAGCTAAGATAAATGGCGTGGAAGCTAAGATGAATGGCATGGAAGCTAAGATGGACAATTTGAAGATAGATTTGAACACAAATTTGAAGACAGGCATGGCAGATTTGAAGACAGATTTGACTAATTTTCTACAAGAAATACTTACTAATGGTGAAAAGGTAGTAAAGGAAACTCATGATGAGAACAAAAGAAATGTTAATCATGATGCCATAGATGCTAATGTTGGATCGAAGAATCACCACATTCCAAAAATTGATATGAGGAAGTTTGATGGCAAGGATCCCGCCACATGGATATTACAGATGGAGCAATTCTTCGATCTCAATAATGTGCAAAACACACAAAAGGTACGTATGGCAACTTTATATTTGGAACCAAATCAGTTTGTATGGTATCAATGGCTTTGTTCTCGTAAACAATTTATCACTTGGGCAATTTTTACGGAAGAATTGATAGCACATTATGAGGATACAAAAAGCAACACTTTTTTTAGCCAATTGATAAGTCTCAAACAAAAGGGTTCAATAATGGAGCACATTGAGGAGTTCCAAAAATTGAACATAAGGGTAAAAGATATTCCAGAGGAGCATAGGATTGATGTGTTCATAGGGTCTTTAAAGGATAATATCCAACATGATGTGCGCCTTTGGGAACCTGATTCATTAGAGAAGGCATTCAGGTTAGTAAGAAAAATGGAAAGCAAAATTATGGCAACTAGGAAGCATACCATTCACAACTATAAAGACGGAAGTGTTGTTGCCCATAGTCTTCCACAACCTACAAGGTTGACACCACAACAATTGGAAGAAAAAAGAGCAAAAGGGCTTTGTTACAATTGTGATAGCAAATACACAAAAGGTCATAAGTGTGCTGAGAATAAATTATTCTACATAGATTGTGAAGAGGAAGAAGAAAAGGAGCAAGAAAGGTGAAAAGAAGAAAATATATTCCAGGAACAAAGCCTAGATGAAGAACAAATAAATCCGACCATATCTTGTAATGCATTGGCAGGAATTACCACTCCTCAAACCATCAAGATAGAAGGACAAATCAAGAAGAAAAAGGTAATAGTGTTGATTGATTCAGGAAGCACCCACAATTTTATTCATTGTAGGGTAGCAAAAGAATTGAATTGCTTCCTATATCCAGCACCAGAGTGTCAAGTGATGATTGCAAATGGAGGAACAATAAATTGCTCTGGAAAGTGCCATAATATCAAGCTATCCATGGGAGAATATGTATTGACTAGCCCAATGCTTTCCATTCCAATGGGAGGTGCTGATGTTGTACTAGGAGTCCAATGGCTACAATCCTTGGGTACAATAGCTTTTAATTTTCAAGAACTTTTCATGAAATTTTCTGTGGAAGGAAAGGAAGTTGAATTAAGGGGTATTGCAGGAAAACCAGGAAAGATAATCAGCTCTAATGGCATGACAAAGCTTCTAAAAAAGGAGCAAAGAGGTGTAATTGCACAATTATGTTCCCTAGATGTTTCCACATTGGAATCATCTATTTCTCCAGATCTCCAAAAAGTCCTGGACAATCATTCCAAGGTATTTGAGACTCCCAAAGGTCTCCCACCTATGCGTGATCATGATCATGCTATTCATCTGATTCCAGGAAGTGTTCCTCCAAACATCAGGCCGTACAGATATCCATATGTCCAAAAAAGTGAAATTGAACGTATGGTTGCAGAAATGCTAGAGGCTGGTATAATTCAACCGAGTCAAAGTTCTTTCTCAGCTCCAGTAGTATTGGTGCACAAGAAGGATGGATCATGGCGCATGTGTCCAGATTATAGGGAGCTCAACAAGCTCACTATTAAAGATAAGTTCCCCATTCCTGTCATTGATGAATTACTGGATGAATTGCATGGATCAATTTACTTCACCAAGTTGGATCTTCGTTCGGGATATCATCAAATCAGAATGAAGATTGAAGACATTCCGAAAACAGCATTTAGAACTCATGAGGGTCATTATGAATTTTTGGTCATGCCTTTTGGCCTTACCAATGCACCTTCAACATTTCAAGGTTTGATGAATTCAATTTTCAAACCATTCCTTAGAAAATTTGTGTTGGTATTTTTTGATGATATACTAATCTACAGCAAGTCTTGGAAGGATCATGTTGAACATGTTGACAAGGTGCTACAACTATTGGAGGAGAAACAATTATATGCAAAAAGATCCAAATGTTTCTTTGGAGTCCAGGAGGTGGAATATTTGGGTCATATTGTATCTCATGAAGGAGTTAAGGTAGACCCTAGCAAAATTAAAGCCATTAAGGAATGGAAAATCCCCACATCCATAAAGCATCTGCGAGGATTTCTTAGGTTGACAGGGTATTATCGCAAGTTCGTTAAGAATTATGGGAGAATAGCAGCACCTCTAACAACATTATTGAAGAAAGATTCATTTTCATGGACTCCAGAAGCAACAAAGGCCTTTAAACATCTTAAAGAGGCAATGTGCCAAGCACCGGTCTTAGCTACACCGGACTTCACAAAAACCTTTATTGTGGAATGTGATGCTTCAGGAAATGGAATTGGTGCTGTTCTAATGCAAGATGAAAGACCCATTGCTTTTGAAAGTCGTCCAATCAAGGGAAAGTTTTTAAGCAAAGCTATTTATGAGAAGGAAATGTTGGCAATACTCCATGCACTTAAGAAATGGCGACCCTACCTAATGGGAAGACACTTCAAGGTAAAAACGGATCATGATAGCCTTAAATACTTTTTAGAACAAAGATTATCCTCTGAAGAGCAACAAAAGTGGGTCACAAAGATGTTGGGTTATGACTTTGAAATCATCTACAAAAAAGGGAAGCAAAATGTGGTGGCAGATGCACTCTCAAGAAAGGATGAGGATATGGAAGCATTGTTGTGTGCCATTTCTATTATCCAACCAGATTGGATAAACGAAGCAAAGGAGGAATGGAAGAATGACGAAGAAGTGTGGGCACTTATTCGAAAGCTACAACAAGATTCCAGTACTTCTGATACATTTAGCTGGCAAAATGATTCGTTATGGTACAAAGATCGCTTATACCTCTGTAAGAATTCCCAGCAAAAACAAAAGATTCTTATGGAATTGCACACTTCTCCCTTAGGAGGGCACTCAGGATTTTTAAAAACTTACCACAGGGTTAAGAAGGAATTTTTTTGGGATGGCCTTAAATCAGATATTCAAAAGTTTGTGGCGGAATGTTTGGTTTGCCAACAAAATAAAGTTGAAACAATTAAGACACTGGGTCTATTACAACCTTTATCCATTCCAAGCCAACGTTGGGAGGAGGTTTCAATGGATTTTATCACAGGTTTACCCAAGTTGAGGGAAAGAGTGTCATCATGGTGGTAATTGACAGACTTACCAAGTATGCACACTTTTGTGCATTATCACATCCATTTAAAGCCAGTACAGTTTCTACTGCATTTATGGAAACAGTTCAAAAGCTACATGGAAACCCAAAGATTATTGTAAGTGACAGAGATCCCATTTTCACTGGAAATTTTTGGACAGAATTATTTTCTTGTCTGGGTACTCAGTTAGCTCATAGCTCATCTTATCATCCTCAATCTGATGGGCAAACTGAGATAGTAAACAAATGTTTGGAAGGATATCTTCGTTGCTTTGTATCTGATAAACAGACACAATGGGTCAAATGGTTGCCTCTGGCTGAATGGTGGTATAACACTTCCTTCCATACAGCAACAAAAATGACCCCATTTATGGCACTTTATGGGTACCAACCACCATCAATCACATCATATTTAAGAGAAAATTCTAAGGTTCAAGCAGTGGAACATCACATCGAACATCAACAACAAGTCCTCCAACTCTTAAAGGATAACCTCGTGTTGGCACAAAATAGAATGAAACAACAAGCAGATCAACATCGCAGTGAAAGAAGTTTTGATGTAGGTGATTGGGTATTCCTACGGCTACAACCATATAAGCAAATGTCCCTAAAGCAAGCTAAGAAGGATAATAAATTATCACCAAAGTATTATGGTCCGTACAAGGTGTTGGAAAAGATTGGTACTATGGCATACAAATTGGAGCTTCCTGCAGCTTCTCGATTGCACCCAGTTTTCCATGTTTCATGTTTAAAGAAGGTTATAGGCGACAAGCTCCCAGTTCAAACCATATTGCCAAAACTTGACGAGGAAGGAAAAATTATATTGGAACCGGAAGCAGTCACAGAAACAAGAACTCGAAGCTACGAAACCGATCAATTTCAGAGTATCTTATCAAGTGGAAGAACTTATCCGCTGAAGATTCCACATGGGAGGATGAGAATTTTATGCAGAAGTATCCAGAACTACTCAAGCGTTGAGGACAACACTTTTTTGAAGGAGAGGGGCATGTTGGGTCCCTATAATACTAGTGATTACCCCATTACTATTGTAGTTATACCCCTTATTTATATTGTTGTGCCCCTATTACCCCCATATTATTATTTATGTGCCCCATAGAATCCCTCTATTGTTATTTTTGTGGTTTTATATTATTATTGTTAGGTCGGCTGGATTATATTGCGACTCCTTAGACTCCTATATATAGAAAGGAGGTTTTGTCATTTGAATCATCCAAGAATTGTTCATTTATGTAATGTAAAGGAGGTTGCCCCCTCGAAGAGGCTGAATTCTAAGGCGTTGATCTATCTTTTCTATCTTTTCTTGAGCTGGTTTCATAACAAAATTCTACAAGGAGTTGTTTACACTATAGGGCACCCAATTCAAAATGATAATGAGTTATCATCCCCAAACAAATGGTGAAACAAAGGTGGTCAATAAGTGCCTACAAACGAATTTCCCATGCTTCACATTGAACCAATAGGGTCAACGAGTTCAATGGCCACCCTTTGTCGAATGGTGGGACAATACTAAATATCGTGTTATTACCAAAATGTCATCCTATGAGGTTGTTTATAAACAAAAACATCCATTAGTTGCAATGTACTTACCAAGCACTTCCAAGGTTCAAGAAGTGTATTTCACAATTAACACCCAAGCAACCATTCTTTGTACAATTAAGGAAAATTTGATTTTAGTCTCAAAACAAAATGAAGCAACAAGCAGATCAAGTGTTTCTTGATTTGCAATCCTATATGCAAACATCCCTCAAAGACAAGGGGCATTACAACCTAGCACTCAAGTTCTATGGATCCTATTACCCCTCTTTCAATAGGGGCACTCCAAAACTTTTGACCACACCATTTGTAAGCTCAAATGTATGCAATTTATAGCACTGTAAGGCCATGTGTGATGAAGTGTAAAAGTGTATCCAAGATCCCCGATGGTGGATGACCATGGTCAGTTTTCTTAGCTTCATCTTCATGGTGCCTGATTTTATGGCCATTCTAACTAACCCCTAGTGGGAAATAACTCCCTACCTTGATGGACATTCTTATGTCCTAGGTTGGTATCTAGGCATCATGGAGGCAGACCTAATAGGACACCTAATTTAAAGGAACACTTATTGTTTAAAGCTTTGTAAAGCTAATCCTGCAGCCTGCCATGTAAAGGTGGAAACACCCATATTGCCATTATACTAGCATACATATTTGTTTCCCAATGACCATCTTCTTAGGTATGCACACCTCTTTGGCCATGGCCATCATTCTTCTTGGCACTCTCACAATTCACAATGCATTTGTGCTCCCCAAGGCAACGTGCCACATCCTCAAAGGCAATGAGAAGGTCTAGTGCAATATCCAAGTCATCTCCAAGTTGAATCCTCCAAAAGTACTTCTCAAGCATATGATCATCTTCAAAAGGGGGCCAACTTCACTTGGGGCAACCGTAAGGGGTTGAGGAGCAATGTGGCACCTATTATGAGCAAATAAAGTGTTATTTCAAGTCAAGGATATTCTAATGGACCAGGGACAATTCATAAGCAAGCAAAATGAAGCCTTAAAGCACACTTCAAGCAAGTTATGGACCAATTCAAGGAATCTGTCCACCTTTTCCTAGTCATTGGAGATCATAGATGTTAGATTTGAGAAACATTGAGCAAAAGTTGGAAATCGTTGAACCTCCTAAGCATTCCTAATTTTACTTCAAGCCATTTTTTAAAGGAACATTGGACTTTTAGGCCCAATTGACCCCTCCTGAAGGCAAACCAAACATCTTCTAGACATCACCTCTAATTGAGGGTTTCAAGCAATGCAAAATCAAAAATTTTGTATTGACTTAGTCTCCAAGCATTTTGTGGATGACACATTACCTTTTTCAAAGGAGCAAAAGAGGGAAAGATGTTGAGAGCCTCATCTATAAATACAAGCCTCACTCTCTTCCCAAATGGTTGTGAATTATTGAGATGATTGTCCCACAATGTGAGTATTTTCATGAAAAACTTTGATGTTGAAATTGGAGCCTTTTTTTCTTGGTTGTTCTAAATATTTTTCAAAGGAAAATTTAAGATTAATTCAAGACTAATACAAGGCTAGAAAGATAGATCCATTTGAATAGCAACTTTGTCACCTGGAATGGGTTTTTTCTCGCACTTCTCTTGTTGGTGTGAGGTAAGTATTCAATCTCCTTATTGGACTATACCTAAGATTCCTTAACAAATATTTTATTTTATTTCATGTCACATAAATGATATTACGGTTGAAGGTTTTCCCACTAAAAGGGATCCCTTATAGTAGAGCTTGCTTTCATAACTTCTCTTGATTGGACAAAGTTAGACAACCAACTCAAGAGAGGCATCTATCTTGACCCCAGTAGCCCTAGTGGAGATAAGGCACCTAAAGCCCCAATCCAACAAGCAATCAATCTTTCCAAATTCTCGCAATTGTTTGTTTATTTACTTATATTAAAAAACCCTAAAAATAAAAATTAGAAAAATTTAACCATCAAAGATAAAAACTAATCCATTTATTATTTTTTATTCCTTGTCTAGAAAATGTTAATGTATTACAATTTTTATTCTAGACCCTTTTTTGAAAATTGTGCCAAATTGAATATCTAGAGGCCTGAGTAAAATGGCCCTCCTATTTTGAGCAATTCAAAGTCATCTAATAGGGTTTTAAAGGTGTTTTCATTAATCTGTTTTTATCTTACAACATTATCTACAACAAGATTGGTGAGGCTCCTTGCCTAGGGTTTCCTGGAAGGTTATCTCTAACCTCTTAAAAGCCCTAGTTACAATTCTGAAGTAATTAAATTGCATATTATCAATATTTACAAGTGTTTAAAGCTGTCCTAAAGTGTTGCAACAGGTTTTACCTTGAGTATGACATCTTTATTTTTTACCCTAACAGTATTGGTACCCCTTTTCATGAAATGTCAGATCAAATTGCTCTAACTTGCATTTTCCTCATAATTGGACCGTATTTTCACTCTTATTCCATTCCCCTAGCTCAAGCACCGAAGGATCTATCATATTAGTGTCTTTTCCACACTTCTACGCTACTTCAATGACAGTCCAAATCTGGTTTTCTGCATTATTTGTGTTATTTTGCAGATCTGAAAGTGTAGGACAGCAGCAAGATTGTCCCAATCAACTTATAAATCAAGTGGTAATCAAGGATAAATCATCTCACTATAATTTTGTACATTTCCATCCCTCTCAGTCCTCCAAGGTGACCTTTATTTGAGTATTTTAAGTGAGTTTTGCTTGTTGGTTTGTATTTTCTACAATTTAATATTATACATAAAACCTAGCATTTATTTCATTTTTAACTCCTAACCTCCATCATATTGAGTGTTTATAGATGCTGATTTTAGAAGATGATTGGTGAAGCGTATGTAGATTGGGACACCACCCATGGCATTCTAGGCATTGACCTAAAGTGAGGGGAGAGTACACTGAGATGACAATGGGTGCATCTTCCTGTGTGCTTACCCTTCAACACCTTGACTAGACCTTGCCAAGGCTATTAATTCAAGCAATCACAGATCTATTAGATCCTTCAACACATTGGGTAAGTAGCTTCCTTGATCCAATCCAAGATCCACCCAATATTTTCTGTGTCCTATTTAAAAAAGGTACTACAGCAGAATTGCTATGTTTAGGCCAACCTTCCAAAACTTGATGAAGAGAGTTCCATTTGGTTACAATCAAGCATCGTACTAGATGAAAGAAAACCTCAACTACACCAACAAAATATCCAAGTCATCTTGATACACAACCAAAATATACCACCTAGGAACCCACAATGATTTTACAACAATTTCCACACCTACAACCTTGAGAATGGCATTAATTTTGCAAGGGTAGTGCATGTTAGGGTCCCATCCTAACCTCTCTACCTAAAGGTACTTAAGAATTAGTGAATTAATGTAGAAGGTCTATAACAGCTCAAACTAGCAGGGGTCCTAAAAGGGGATCCTTGAAGAGCTACTACTAGGCTAGGGGGAACAACGGAGCAATAGCCCACTGTCACCTCGGCTAAGGCTCCATGCTCTTTACAGACTTTCACCGTTGGAGGAGACCCGTTATGGTGAGGATCACTAAATGGATAGACCAGTGATAGGGTGATAGGTGATCCTAGAAGCCTATTCACAAGAGAGGCTCAAATATGTGGCTTGCTTGCTTTGGGAGGCAAGGTTTAAAGCTCTTCAAGGTTTAGGTTTTAGGGTATGTATCCTATAATGGAGGTTCCTAGACCTTGAAATTCTTGTGAAAGCTTGGATTCTCAATGATCCTTGAAGAATTACCCTTAATATGTATGGGACCAAACAAGACCAAGTGGACCTAGGAATAGGTCAAGGTGGTAGGATTTAGCAACCAATGATATGCTTGACCTGTTCCAGAGGGAGAAAGGGACCAAAGAAAATTTTTTTAATGCAAGACAATGTGAGGGTCCCAATGAGGCTTCTAGCCTAAGGAAACCAAGGGCAAGATTCAATCTCGAGGCTAGGGCTTGAGATATCTCAGAATCCCACCATCGAAATTTCTTCAAAATAGGAGGGCACCCAAGAGACACACCAGCACAGTAGGGGCCAAGAGATTGAACTTTTTTTTATGGATGGTTTGCAAGATAGATGATGCCTTAGGGGACCTAATGAGCTAGGCCTAGAAAAAGGAGAGGGAGTAGAATGAAAAAATGTTTAAAGTGATCACCTTTGGGTGGACCAGTGCCTAATCCTTTAGGGAGATTGGAGTCAAGTAGAATTATGACTATGAACCTTTGAATTTTCTAGGTCAAGGAGTGTTAAGTTATGGTATGTTCTATGTTTATAACAGTTTACTTCTTTTTCTTATTATATTCCACATATTAGCAATCACATATACATAAAGTAAAGTGCAGATAGAACATTAAATGATCGACAGAAAACAAGCCAAGACAAGAGACACAAGATGTGGCGGCTAGCCAGGGACAAACCCCACAATGTGTGGGGAAACCCTTTGATCAAATCTTCTTTTATCTTCAATAATTCAGCAGAGAGAAATAGTACAATAAATCGGATTCATATCAGCAGTAGCAAACCCAAGATCAGCAGCATCAGCATTAGCGGCTTCATTATCAAACTAGGGCAGACCATATCTCACAAACCGACCGTCGGATTGACTTCATTCCACAACCAAAAGTTTCGGCTTCCAGAGGAGGTTCAGATGAACCTACAGCGCAGTTCAGATGAGGAGATCTTCTAAGCCACGCAAGTCAATCTTTACTTCTGCAGTTGCAGCTTCAGTTTCAGCAGTTTCCGGCTTCAAACTAGGGCAGTCGATATCTTGCAAACCGTTCGTCGGATTGACTTCATTCCACCACCAAAAGTTGCGGCTTTCAGAGGAGGTTCAGATGAACCTACAGCGCAGTTCCAAAGAGGAGATCTTCTAGGCCACGCAAGTCAATCTTTACTTCTGCAATTGTAGCTTCAAATTCAATAGCTTTCGGCTTCACGTGTGAGAGAGAGAGACCCATTTCAGCGCAGTAGAGAAGAGACTCATATCTGCGCAGTAGAGAGAGAGAGAGATGTGATGAGATGAGTGAGTCCAAATGAGGGAAAGTCCTCTTATACTACACAACGTTGGTGGGTGAATAGATGCGACTGTTGGGCTTCTGAGCCTACATGAGTTGTAGGTCGGCTTGATAATAATTCCATAATCAAAATAAATTCATATCTCCATGAATACTTATCGGAATTGGATGATCTTTATATCAATCCTACACCTCTCGACGAGAGGAATCTAATAAAAATATTATTAGCCATGAATAAGATGACCCACATGAAGTTTTGCCCTGGTTGCCAATTTTAACTCCCTCTCAACCATGGAGAACTTCATCTGCAATCTGTCTATCGGTCGTTACTACTCATCCATCAAATGCACTGCCTTGTACAGCCTGACCCTTGCCCTGCTCTGCTCTATTTTGCATGTTCTGCTTTGTCTTGTTCTGCCCTGCACTGATCTGTACTGTTTTGTTTTGTTATGCTCTGCTCTTGCATTGTTCTATTATACTCTGATTTTGTCCGGATTATGAAGAAGAAGAAATGATCGAGGATGTATCATACTGACTCAAAGTCAGTCTCAGAGTATGTACCACTGGTCTCGGACCAGTCTCAACCAACCCAAAGTCAGCGTCATAGTGAGTACAACTCCAATGGTCCCAAACCAATATCATCCTCCACTGACTCAAAGTCAGTCTCAGAGTATGTACCACTGATCCCAGACCAGTCTCAACCGACCCGAAGTCAGCGTCATAGTATGGTACAACTCCTACCACTGGTCCCAGACCAGTATCATTAATCCCAGATCAATGGAGATCATCCTAGCGTAGGGAGTACGGTAGTTACAACGATGCGTCCATCGGTACTACTATGGTCCCTAACTTCATTTCCCTGCTCATTGATGAGATGAGAGGTACTTCCCATGAGTCCCAAACTGCATGGGTAGGATGCCTCGACAGGAGAACTAATCAATCCTATCCTCACAGGAGAACACATCAATCCTGCTACAATTGCCATGGAGAACACATCAATCCAAGCCTCACAGGAGAACACATCAATCCTGCTACAATTGCCATGGAGAACACATCAATCCAGGCCGCCATGGAGAACAGATCAATCCAAGCCTCACAGGAGAATACATCAATCCTGCTACAATCGCCATGGAGAACACATCAATCCAGGCCTCACAGGAGAACTAATCATCCTGCTACACAGGAGAGCGAATCATCTTGTTCCACAAGAGAGTGAATCATCTTGTCCAACAAGAGAGCGAATCATCTTGTTCCAGTGTGCACCACCAGGGGAGGGTGAGTCACCCTGTGGTCGTATGTTGCTCCAGTAATAACCGCAAGCCCTCAGAGCTCCCAGAGCTCAATGTATGCAACATGCAGGACCCTTGTACAAGGGTTTCTTACCGACTCCAAGTCGTTTGGGAAAATCACAGATTAGATCTTTCCTCGGGGCTTTGACAAGGTGTATCAACCTGTACATCATCTTAATGCGATGGAGCCTCCTTGCTCAACAACTTACCATATCCAAGATGATGTCTATCTGCTAGAGCAATCGACGAATACGGGATTCCTCAATAATCGAATCCCACCTCTGGTTGTTATAGAGAATCACAGTGGTATCCAATGTAAATCCAAACAGCTCACTGAAGAGCTTTCGCAACCAGACTACCTCACACGAGGTTATGCTAGCAACAATATATCCTGCTTCGCCGGTGCTCAAAGCCACCGACTTCTGCTTCCTGCTCATCCAAGATATCGAAGCAGATCCCAAGGTGAAACAGCACCTGGAAGTGCTCTTACGGTCCACCACACTGCCTGCCCAATCAACACCAGTATATCCAAGTAGTCTCACATCTCCGGCAGTGTATCTTAATCCATGAAAGATTGTGTCCTGAAGACATCTCAGAAGATTCCTGCCATCAATCCAGTGAGGCTCAACCAAATATGAGCTCACAATGCTAACTGCAAAACATATGTTCGGACGGAGGTTCACCAAGAACATCAATGCGAATGAGTTTTTGAAACTCAGAGGCATTTCCCAAGTCTGGTCCGACATCACTACCATATAACTTCTAAAAGTTAAGATCATCGAGGTAGTCACAGGCTTGCAGTCCATCATACCGAATCTTTCCAATATATTTACCACATATTTTCCTTGAGATAGGAAAATTTCCCTTGGCTTCTGCCACACTTCAAGTCCTTGGTCCTTCATTTCAAATTCAGAAGCCATCTCCCTCTTACATTTGTGAATGAGAGGGTTTGCACCTGTTAGAAAGAGGTCATCCACATACAACAACAGTATGAGAGGCTTGTCATCTTCAACCTTAAAGTAAAGGTTAGGATCGGCTTCACTCCTAGTGAATCCCAGCTTCATCAAGTAGCTAGCGATCCTCTCATACCATGCTCGGGGTGCTTGCTTCAGCGCATAGAGAGCT
This sequence comes from Pinus tabuliformis, assembly GCA_031772625.1. Classification (NCBI taxonomy): domain Eukaryota; kingdom Viridiplantae; phylum Streptophyta; class Pinopsida; order Pinales; family Pinaceae; genus Pinus; species Pinus tabuliformis. The sequence continues at coordinate 1,685,375,233 of CM062816.1, read as the reverse complement.
TTCTTCAACCTGCATACATGAGATTTTCGATCATAAATCTCAAATCCTTCGGGTTGTTCCACGTAGACCTCTTCTTTGATCGAGCCATGCAATAACGCAGTCTTGACATCCATCTGATGTAGGTTCCATCCTTGAGAAGTGGCAAGGGCTATGATCGAGCAGATGGTCGTATATCTGGCAACAGGTGCAAATATCTCATCATAATCTATACCTTCCTTTTGGGAGAAACTTCGAGCAACAAAACGAGCCTTATACTTTTCCGTACTTCCATTTGCTGCATGCTTTATCTTGTAAAGCCATTTTGAAGTAACAATTGTCTTGTCCAGGGTCTGGGAACTACTTCCCAGACATCATTCTCCATAATAGACTTATATTCTACAGTCATAGCATCCTTCCATACTTGATGCTTGACGGCATCTGAGAATGACGAAGACTCATTTTGTATGATCGTGCTCATGATGGTCAGGTATCCTTGATACCTATTAAGTTTCTTACTTTGACGGAAGGTTCCTCAGGGTGCAGCATGTCCTTTAGCATCATCAAGTATCCCCCTAAGCCATGAAGGCCTCTTCCTAGAAGAGGAAAGCTCATGTGGATGAGGATCAATTGGATCCATGGGTTCTTCTACATCAGGCATTGATTCATCATCCTTTTCTTTCGGTTCCCTGGTGTTGGCTTCTTGAGAGCTCCTCAAAGTCGAAAGATTGTTCACCTTGCGGTGAACTTTTCTTTAGGAGTCTTGGAACCCAATGCTTGATGAGGGCATCAATTTTGTACATATACGACGGTGATTGTAGTTTCAGCCCATAGAAACATCAGAAGTCTTTGATCATGTAGCATGGCCCAGACAGCTTCCATCATCGTGCGGTTCTTCCTTCCCACCACACCATTCTACTCAGGAGTATGTGGTGTAGTAGTCTCCCTCTTAATGACAACCTCAGGTATGCCTGAGTAAACCAATTGTAATATATCAAAGGTCTTGCTTTGGCTTGAGGGGAATGGTCCCCTTTTGAGCTTTCCTTTAGCACATCCCGAACATACACCTTCTTTCTCTACTTGGAATTCGGGCAACCCTGTTACCATTTGACTTACACCGAGTATAGCTTTATAATGAAGAGCGGAAAACCTCTAATGCCAAAGTTCGGACTGAAGAGATGTGTCATAAGACATGACACCTAGCAGACTTCCATCGACCTGATATAGTGAATCAACACTAAACCCAAGAGTAAAGGCATCTTTAACATTATTTTTCCATATACATACCTTGCCATTGTTGAAGGTTACCTTGTAGCCTTTGTCTTCCGTTCCCGAGATGGACACTAGGTTCTTTTTTAGGTCAGGTGCATTTAATACATCCTGGAATTTCTGGCCTTCTTGAATGCTTGTCCTCTTCCTTGATTCCCAGCTCTCCTCTTACCTTTGCTGTTGAATTTGTCATTCCTTTGATTGCCATCAGAGGGATTTTTATCATCATCCCAGTGTGAGTACTTTCTATCAAGGCACTTCCTTGCATAGTGACTTGCTTCATCGCAGATGAAACATCGTCCTTTTCTTCTAGCCTTAGGTCCAGCCTTTCCTTTTGATTTAGTCCCGGAATTATTTCTTTTCTTTGCATGAGAAGAAAAGGCAGCAGGAGGACCTTTAGGCATGGGCATTTCTTGCTCTTCTTCCCTTGTTTCTTCTTGAATGCATCTATCCATTAATTCCTCAAAACCAGGAATTACATTATAGTTCAGAAGAGTAGTCTTGAACACGTACCATTCGGATGGTAATCCTCCAAGAGTTGTGAGTGCCATTTCTATGTCAGTAATAGTTTCCCCAATAGATAGGAGATCGTTCTTGATCTCAGTGATTCTTAATAAGTATGCTTGCATACTTTCATCTTTACCCTTCTTGATTTAGCTTATTTCTAAGAAACAAAACTTGATTTGCATCATTAACTTTAAATAAACTCACCAGTCTATCGTAGATTTCCTTGGAGGTGTCCAGTTCAGAGATGTAGGCCACCAAGTGCTTGTTGATAGAGTCTCGGATGATCTTCTATTGTTTTGACTTCTCCAATTTTCCATTTGTTCCAGGCAGCAGCAGATGCATTTGATGAAGGCTCAACAATATTGCCTCTTACATGGTCCAGCACTCCTTGATCTTCAAGGGTTATATCGATAGACATCTTCCATCCGTGATAGTCAGCTTTCTCACGGAGCTTGTCTTCGGCAGGAAAGAGTGTTGAGGACCCCATAGTTCTTTTAGGATAGCCTTGCCAATCTTCTCTTCAATGATTGCTCTTGCTCTTGCTCGGGCTTTGTCTTCACCTCTGCTCTGATACCATGTTAAGTTATGGTATGTTCTATGCTTATAACAGTTTACTTCTTTTTCTTATTATATTCCACATATTAGCAATCACATATACATAAAGTAAAGTGCAGATAGAACATTAAATGATCGACAGAAAACAAGCCAAGACAAGAGACACAAGATGTGGCAGCTAGCCAGGGACAAACCCCACAATGTGTGGGGAAACCCTTTGATCAAATCTTCTTTTATCTTCAATAATTCAGCAGAGAGAAATAGTACAATAAATCTTATTCATATCAGCAGTAGCAAACCCTAGATCAGCAGCATCAGCATTAGCGGCTTCATTATCAAACTAGGGCAGACCATATCTCACAAACCGACCGTTGGATTGACTTCATTCCACCACCAAAAGTTTCGGCTTCCAGAGGAGGTTCAGATGAACCTACAGCGCAGTTCAGATGAGGAGATCTTCTAGGCCACGCAAGTCAATCTTTACTTCTGCAGTTGCAGCTTCAGTTTCAGCAGTTTCCGGCTTCAAACTAGGGCAGTCGATATCTTGCAAACCGTTCGTCGGATTGACTTCATTCCACCACCAAAAATTGCGGCTTTCAGAGGAGGTTCAGATGAACCTACAGCGCAGTTCCAAAGAGGAGATCTTCTAGGCCACGCAAGTCAATCTTTACTTCTGCAGTTGCAGCTTCAAATTCAACAGCTTCCGGCTTCACATGTGTGAGAGAGAGAGAGACCCATTTCAGCGCAGTAGAGAAGAGACTCATATCTGCGCAGTAGAGAGAGAGAGAGAGATGTGATGAGATGAGTGAGTCCAAATGAGGAAAAGTCCTCTTATATTTATACACAACGTTAGTGGGTGAATAGATGCGACTGTTGGGCTTCTGAGCCTACATGAGTTGTAGGTCGGCTTGATAATAATTCCATAATCAAAATAAATTCATATCTCCATGAATACTTATCGGAATTGGATGATCTTTATATCAATCCTACACCTCTCGACGAGAGGAATCTAATAAAAATATTATTAGCCATGAATAAGATGACCCACATGAAGTTTTGCCCTGGTTGCCAATTTTAACAAGGAGGCCTCAAAGGCAACTTCGCTTGGCACTAAGGCAGCAGCGAAAGCAGCTTCAAAGATTTTATACTTTGTTTTGCTAGATATATGGCTTATCAAGATAAATTTCAGTAATGAAACATCCCTATGAACATTCAGTCATTATACATGGCCCATACATGAAGCATTCACTATCCAGAAACAAAATTTCCACAACTTCGCATAAGAGATGCAACAAATAAGCCATAGTATAGTGAAATCCCAACAACAATGTAAGAAAGAAAGAATAGCATTCAAATGTACTTACATGTATAAAAATATATCCAACCATCCAAAATCTAGCGATTCAAGAAGCTCCAAGACCATGCAATGTAGATGGAGATCAACCTAATCTCATATGAAACAGGGTGTCATTTGATGGGCCAAGAATGAGACCAATGAGGGGTGAAAGGCTTGAACCTTTGCTTTAATATCATGAACAACAACCCATTTGTCATCTTTCTTGGATACCATCCTTTGCTCTCTGGCTCACTTGAGCACCTCCACTTGAGACCTTGTAAGACTGACATCTAAAAATATCTTGTTGGGGGCAATACATCTTTTGTTTAGTACAAAGGGCTTGAAGTTGATCATTTGAGGATTGGAAGTGAAAGAGAAGTATTGAGTTAGTTGCATAAGCTCTCTTGATGCTAAGATCCTTTAAGTCAAGGGTAACACGAAGGAAAGTATGATCAACATGTAAGAGTTTTGAAGAGAAGGATAAAGGAAACCCTTATACATTGAGATCTAGCTCCTTGGCCAGTCTTAAACATCTCTATTTCGTTTTTGTTTGAACCACCTCTTAGATCTTGATCATTAGGGGAGTCCTCCTTTCTTTTCACAACCTAAACCCAAAAATCAATGTTTATTATTGTGTTTTCGTGTCTTGCTTGAAAAGTACTTGCTAGTTTCTCATATATTCTTGCATGTTTTTAAGATTAGAAATTTTGACATTGTACTAAAGTGGCATCATTGAGTGGGCATTTTAGGGACAAATTTTCTTGGTTTTCCATCTTGATAACTATTTGTTTTAGAATGTGGTTTTCAAATTCCACTTCAACTACCGCTTCTTTAAGGTCTACAATGTGGATTGCAACAAGAAGTTCTTGGATCTAACTTTCTCTAGTTTTGCCAAAATTGATCTGGTTGAGGGGGTGGGGGAATCCTCTACAAGAGATGTGGACATTAGGCTATAGGTTGTCAAGACCTCTAAAAGCATCCTAGATTTGTTGTTGAGCAAACATGCACCATTTGCGAGATTGGACAAAGCAGGGTGGATGCTTCAACGTATAGGATCTCATGACCCACGAAGGCCTCCTAGATTTAGTGTTGAACTAGACAAAATTGCAAGGAGGATGGTTAGGGTGGTTGTGACATGCTTCCCATCCTCAAGTTTTGACCACTGATTGTGGATGTGGCTGGAATCATTTTATTGTGTAGATTTTGCCCTATGCCATCATCCATGGTTATGGATGTGCACCGATATCAAGAGACATTTGATGATTCATATCATGTATATGAATTTTTTAGTTGTATTGATTGTTTGTAGTATATGGACATGTTGATAATAGATATGTTCCTAAAGTTCCGAGTCAATTTACTGCTTATATTTTCCATTATCACTGATTGGAGAGAAGCTCTAGAGACATGCTTTGCTAGGATGAGCGATATGTCATGACTTATGTGAGGTCTTATATTGATATTTTCCATTGGATGGGCATTGTCATATTCATATTAATGAAATTTTCCTTCTTATCAAGACTTGTGTATTTTTAAATTTGCTTTCTTATCTAAGTTTTGGTTGAGTATTTGTTAAGTCAAATGAGTTGAACTCTTAAATTGCGGCCTTGCTAAGTTTGACTTAAAGCCAAATTTCACTACTTTTCCATGATCAAAATATGATTAGAATATCATGAAATATTCTAATAGGCAAAAAAAGAAAGCACATTGATAACAACAATACTAGGGAATACTATCATCATGTAGTTTGTATCTTAAAATACCATTGACCCACTATTTTTGGGCAAAAAAACCTCAGTTATCTTTATAAAATTTTAAACGTATAATTAGTGCAATAAGGTAAAAGCATGATATGTTCTTGGACCAAACCTAGCTTAATGAAAATCCATTAAAGCGAGGGCATAGAAATCGGTCTTCCATTTCCTTTTACTATTCGATATGCAGACCTTAGAGGCCCTGTATTAGGCAACAACAACCAAAAGTAATTAAGACCATACTCATTATGGAATAGCTTTTTGATTGTAATAATATTTGCACTTTACATTATCCTCTAATGAATGCCTTCTTTGTGAGCTCTTGCATGGGGGTTGTAAATTGACAATCAAGAATATAGATAAAAGTATCCCTATTTGACAATTGGATTATCCTTTTTTAATCTAACTGATCGAGCTAATTTGCCTTGAGTAATCCATTTAGTGTTGTAGAATCTGCCATATATAGTCAAATTGCATAGCAAAACGAGACTAGGATCCCTTTGATGGCACTTAGTGTGGAAGCCATATAATTCTAACATGAAGCACCTATTTGGGGGGCAGATTAGACCTTAAAATCTAACACTTATAAATTATTTACACAATTTGGACTGATTATAAGATAACTTAAAATGGTGGATTCAAACACAATTGTGACAACTAAAAAGTGTGCTTGTTGATTAAATACCATGACATTTGAACTATGGGCAATTGAGTATTTCAAAACTTGATGATCAGTCATTTCAATCAAGGTTTCTCTCTCTCTAGGTTATTTTCTTCCTAACTAGTTTTAGGGTTATCCCTTATTAATTTTTTCATTAAATGTATTGAGGCTCCAAAAACAATGTGAAAGCTAGTAACAAATGCATGTTCCAAAATTTGCATATTTTCGGAATGGTTGGGCACAATCCATTGTAAGCTTGGCTCTATGGCTAAACTACGTGGAGATGGGATGTATAGGGATTTTTTGAGCTAGAGGTCCAATTTGAATTCATTTTACCCTTTATTTTCAAAGGCATGCCTTTATCGGGTTTGGATTCAATATCTAAAAGATGCTCATTCTTTTGATAGCCATTCATTATTGTAGTGGAGAATCGATTATATCGTGTATTGGAGACAAACTTCAAATATTCACCATGAAACTAAAGAAAACATTATATTCAAGGGCATATGTACCCTTCATACAAAATAGCACAATAATAAATACCACAAACCATTATCAAAATAATTTTAAAATAATCTACACTAATAATCATGTTTACCCAGGTACCGCTCCTAGGCATTGGAGAGCACGTACCCCACGCTCCTGGGAGCTAGGGAGCTAGTAGGAAACGCTCCAAAACCATCGAGAGCTTTAGTGGGTACTTTGGAGCTTTTCGGGAGCTTCACTGCAACAATTTTTTGACGTTTCAGGAGCTTCACTGCAATGAATAAGTGCAAACTTAGGTGTCTTTGACGCTGACGACTTGGGTGTTGCTAAAACAGATGGAACCGTGCAAAGGTAAGGGTATGCTACTGGGTCTAGATCTGGATATGGTTCTAGAACTAAGCGGAACAACATTTTATGGAAACTACTCCTATCCAAATGAAGATGAGGTGTCTGGCCAATCCTGATCTGTGTGATTGGAAAGCTATTCATTCTCCTCAGATACATAGGCAGATGGCGGATGGATATAAAAGCATTTAGGCAGATCGTTGGCCACCAGAAAAACCATCATTATCGCCTATTGGCTGAATGGACAAAAGATGGAATACAAAAGAAATAAAAAATAAAAATAAAAAAATAGAAATTGTTGAAATTATGAAATCTAAATATTATTTAAAAAACATTTTTTTATTTAATTTTATTTATTTATTTATATATAAAATATATATTAACTTAGAAATTTATCATTTTATTATGCAAACTCTCTTTAAAATAACATTTTAAACTCTATTGTTTTAATTTTTTTTAATTATTATTAATATATATTTTATTTTTTCCTATCTCTATAATTATATTTATTATATATATATATATATATATATATAAAAGTTCAATAGTGGTGAGGTTACATCATGGGCGGGAATTGAACCGATGACTTAACATACAGCGTTGCATGAAATCACCTAATAATCGAGTAATAACAACTTTTTTTCCGATTTAGGAGTTCTGCAGGTTTCTTTGCTAGGAAGGAATTTGATTGGCAAATTGTTGATGGATTAATATTTTGATTTTTTTGCAGTGTTTCAAAGTTCAATCTTTTACATATTTCTTTGCAAGATGAAATTTGTTTAACAAGTTTTGGATGGAAATAAATTAATTATTTTATTTTTATTTTTAATATATTATATTATTGTCACTCGCAACTTGACGTTTCCTGAAAATTTGGGCAAAGCTTCTAACCGTGTCGGATACTTGTTCCCACGTACCTGCGTACCGGAAACTCGTGCAACATAGTTCATAATCTTTCGAGAGACTGAATGTTGGACATTGATAAACCAACCTAGATCCATCTTAACTCTGGAACTACCTAGCGTCGAAAGGGATCAAATCTCTTTTCACTTTAAAAGAGGTTTTCATCTCAAGAAATTTGATCCTTCTTGACGCTTGGTAGATCCAGAGTTAAGATGGATCTAGGTTGGTTTACTTATTAATTTTATGTTTTTTATTTTATTTTGACCGAGTCAGAATGTTAAACATTACAACACCATGATTAAGTTATATTCAAAAGATGTAGCCAATCAACACAATTGAGAACAAGTCTTCAATATTTGGTTCCATGAATAAATAAATATGAGCATGTTCTTCAAGTGTCACAAATAAATAAAGAAACAATTTCATGAAATTGAAGAAAACATGCGCAAGCGAAGAAGGCATATTGATCAACATGAGGTGAATCCTCAAGATCGTTAAACTGTTATTTAAGCTCCTTATCAAATGATTTATAACACATACTCATATCTTCAAGTGATACACACAATGGAAGACTTTTGCTTGTTCACAAAAAAAAGATCAATCCTCCACATCAACATATCACATGAAAAAAAATGACTACACCCTCATTCAACTCTAATTCCAATTTAGATAACTATACCTATATGCAAAAATCTCTTGTTACTTTGAGCTAGATGATATTATCTTCTTGGGAGATTCAATGATCGAACAAGGTCTTTATAGGTATTGATTCACGACAAGTCAAGAGGACACTGACACAATCAATTTACCTCAAAGCTTGAAAAAGGCCTTTATAGGTACCAACTCATGACAAGTTCTAAGGTGTTCTACCTCTTCAAGGGATCAACGCTAACACGTTGGATATGTCAAATGTTTCAAATGATGATGCAAGTTCTTTACAACAGTAGGGAAGCTTCTTCTCCAACTTGATGAATATCGTGACATAATACTCCTTAACGATCTTCTTTAGCTACCCATATTTCAAAATTTCATATGTTCACCCAGTAGTTATGCTAGAGTCCTTAACAAGCCCAATCCAACCTCTTCCTACTACCCCTCTCATTAAGCACCTTTTGATCTCACTCCTCTCCACACCTTCGCCTTACCTGCTATCCCCACTCTGTTAGATGATCCAAAAATAAATATTATCACAGGTTATTAAGTTAAAATAAAATAATTATTAATTTAAGATATTAAATTAATAATTATTAAGCTAGAATATTTAATTATTTAATGGAGACATTTAGAATTAATATGTTGTTGTAAAAAATATGACTTTACAAATGTGTCGTATCTTAGGCTCTATTTTAGGAGAATTGTTAGTAAGTTGTTTTTATTGTAAGTAGACACTTGTTATTTCATAAGTGATCCATAATTAGAGGTAGTTAGGACATTGAGCTTATAAATAGCTCATTGCAAGAGTGTTTGGTTGTTCGGGTGTAAACTCTTGCAAAATTCCAGATGTAATTGTTTTTTCTGATTAATAAAATTACGTGTTTGAAACACTTCTGCCATTATTGTGGTATCAAAGCTTCAGTAATGCTGCAGCTATAGTGAGGAGGAGATTCCAGCTCTACAAGTTTTTGGAAAAATCCATTGAATTGATCAACAAATGATTGGTATGAAAATTGTCAAGTTTTGTGTTCAAAAGAAAAGAAATTTTATTATTTTATTGATTTTAGATTTTTAAATTTGAAAATCCATTTTTCTGTATTATAATCAAAAATTGCATTTTAAAATTGAGGTTCATGGGAGCCTGGAGGTAGTGAGAGGAAGATGGGGCTACCATAAACCCTACAAAACAGTGCCTGAGGATGAGAATAGCAAAAGGAATAGCGGATCCCGGATCTTCAAAACTAGAGAAGGGAAAATTCGTTTCTCGTAGAAAAATTGAACCGTTTTGGTGAAGTCGATGGAGCTTTAGCGGATCTTTTATAGAATAAGAAAATATCGCTGCACTATTTGCTCATTCGATGCATTTGTTAAATCTCTAACATAGAATAGATTCAACTCATGAAGATACAAAAAAATCGTGAACCGCAAAATTTGTTCAGTTTGATGTTGTCGTAGCAGTACAAATTTCTCTAGAAGATATTATCAGAAAAGAAAAATGAGTGTACTCGTGAACTCAACTATGGTAGAACGGCTCTGCATTCACACTGAACTAAAAAAGATTATTGGGAATGTCTGTTATGCATGAAAACTCCACTGGCGATAATTTCTACACGATCAAATTATTCTGGCAGGCGTTTTCCTCTCAGAAAATATTTGAACAACTTCAAAGCCCGGGATGGTTGAAATTCTGGAAACCAAATATTGGCCTTTTGGTTGGCCATGAGATCGATTAAAAGTTATGTGGTTCGGCAATGATGGTGAGGGCTTAAATGTAGTAAACTTTGTAGATGATAGTGCTAAGTTTGGTTGGACGAATTTTTTCCCAATTGCCAAGTAAATGAAGCGGGGAGCATTTTGTAGAGCGTTGGGAAGATTCACTGTCAAATCACTGGAAACATAGTCAGCGAGCAAGAAGCCAGCGTGAGCCAGCCACCTGTGTGCAGAACCTGAATGCGTGGAAGTTGCTAGCTTGAAAATCTATCGGAAAATAGCTTAGAGATAAGAATTTTTCTATTGTTTGTAATTTGTAATTTGGAGAGATAAGGTATATATTTTTATGTAATGTTTTATTATTATTGGAGTAATAAGGATTTTGTAATAATTGTGGAGTAATAAGGAGATTTTATTTGTAATTTGTTTTTGCAGAGATAAGTGTGGCATCGAAAGTTACATTGTAATTTTTTGAGAAATTGACTAGAGCCAAGTGCAAAGCTCAGTCATTTTTTCTCATGTTTCAACGACTATACGAGGGTCAAGGCCAAGCCCCGATAGATCGTTTCTTGCGTAGTGTGTTGCGTGTTGTGTTGCCCATCTTGATATTTTTTTCTGACCCTGATTCTTGGTGTGAAGCTTCAACACTAAAATGTCAAAGTTGATTAATTTGTTTTCTAATTCAGACAAACTTGAAGGTACAAAATCTTATAGAACATGGCAACGCCTCATCGAAAGCACTCTCATTTATAATGAATTGTGGCAGGGTATATGTGATGGTGATATTAAGCCAAATAAACCCACAGATGCAGCTGCACTAGCAAAATGGGAAGTTAAGAATGCCAAAGCATTAGCTCTCATTAAATCTTCTGTCAATGATGAAATGTATGTCCATATAGCAAATGCTACAGATGCATGGTCTGCTTTGAGAATTTTTAAAGAATTCTTTGATACTCAACCTGAATCAAAGAAAGTTGATCTACAATTAAAATTATTGCAACAAAAATTGACTGAAGGAGGTGATGTTCTTGAATATATCTCCAGACTTAAGAATATTAAGCAGGAAATCATTAATGTTGGTTTTCCAGCAGTAGATGATAGTTTTATGGTCACAATTTTAATTGTTGGACTTCCTTATTCCTACACACATTTTTTGGAGACTCTACAATTAACTGGTAAGTTAGAGAAACTAAAGTTTGATGAGCTCTGCGAAATGTTGACCCAACATGATAAAACCTTTGGGAAGAAAAAGAAAGTTGGTGAAGATGTTTTTTTCACAGAGGCCAGCACTAGTAAATCATCAACTGACAGTTCTAGAAACAGAGGCAGAGGGAATTTCAATCAGAATCAAGCAGCACATAATGTACAAAGTCGACGTCGAAGCCAAAGCAGAGGAAACAACTTTAACAGTGGCAACAGTTTAGGCAGGAGTACTTTTCAAGGCAGGGGAAACAATCAAGGAAGAGGCTATTTTCAAGGAAGAGGAAATAATAATCAAGGTAGAGGACAGCCTCAAAACAGAAGTCAAAGCAGAGGCAAAGGACAATCTCTAGGAAGAGGAAGAGACCTAAGTCAAATTGTGTGTCGAAGATGTGACAAAGTTGGACTTCTCTTAATAAAATTCCCAAGTTTCATCAGCACTCTGCGCAATTTGCAAATGATCAAGAAGATGATGACTCAGAATATGTTTTTACTTCTTCGTTGGCATTACATCCCATCTTTGAAGTGATTATGAAGATGCTTGGATCTTGGATTCAGCGGCAACTCAGCACATGAATTGTCGACGTGACTTTTTTTGGAATTTTCAAGATTGCCAACTTAATTCCATTTTTCTTGCAGATGATACAAAACATAATCCTTATGGAAAAGGAGCAGTTAAAGTTTTTCTCCCTGGCATTGGAGAAAAAATGATTTCAAATGTATGGTATGTACCAACCTTTAAGAAAAAATTACTATCTTTAGTCATGATTCGACAAGCAGGACATCAAGTAATTATGGAAGATGGCCTAGTTAAGATTAATTCAGTCAAACAGAGCTTGAAAACTGTGATGACAGGTTATGAAGATGGAAAATTGTTAAGGATGAAAGGGACAGTTATTCCAAGGCATTCTGATTTTGCAGGGGCAATGACTACAGGAATTTCACCTATAAGATTATGGCATGTAAGATATGGACATTTAAATTTTGATAGTCTTTCCAAATTGCAGAAACAAGGGATGGTTAAAGTACTTCCCACTTTCATAAAGGAAAATGCAAAATGTGAAGCTTGCATTTATGGAAAACAAAGTCGAGAAAGCTTTCCAACAAGTTCATGGCGCGCAAACAGGCTGTTGCAACTAGTTCACAGTGCTGTTTGTGGACCACTACAGACTTCATTTGGTGGTTGCAAATATTTCTTACTATTCATTAATGATTTCAGTAGAATGACTTGGGTTTATTTCTAAAAGCAAAAGTCAGTAGCATTTAAAAAATTTAAAATTTTTCGCCAACTTGTTGAAAATGAAGTCAAAGAAAAGACAGATACTCTCAGGACAGATAATGGGGGAAATTCACTTCAAACGAATTCAAAACTTATTGCAGTGATAATGGCATAAGAAGACATCTTACAAATGTTTACACTCCACAACAAAATGGAGTAGTAGAAAGAATGAATCGCACCTTGTTAGGAATGGCGAGATCTATGTTAACTTTTAAAAGGTTAAGTCCAACATATTGGGCAGAAGCAATTTATACAGCTGTCTACTTAAGAAACAGATCTCCAATTACTTCTTTAGACATAATCACAGCCTATGAAGCTTGGTTTGGTTTCAAACCTCGAGTTAAACATCTTAGAGTTTTTGGATCAGTATGTTATGCCTTAGTTCCGAAAGAAAAACGAACTAAGCTTGAATCAAGAAGTTTGAAATGCACAATGATTGGCTATTCTGATGAGAAGCAAGGGTACCGTCTTTTAACCAATGGAAAATCTTGTGAGCAATGATATAATTTTTGATAAAACATAGAGTAAGAGTGCTGAAGAAATCGAAAGTCTTCTTCAAAAGTTAGAAATTAAAGGTAGTGAAAGAAAAGGAAATATGCAAAGTCAACTAGATTCACCGAATTGGTATGAACTTGATTTTCCTTCATCTAACAATGATTCCTCCAGTCCATCTACTTCAACAACACCATCAGGATCTTCTAGCAGTTAATCCACATCTTCAAGCAGCAGCAGTTCTTCAAACAGTGATTCTCCACCTCCAGAGTCTTCAACTGATCGACGAAAGTCAGTTTATATTAATCCACTTTACAATGATGGTGACCTTTCAGAATCTCAAACAAGTGAGCATCAACTACCAAAATCGGCAGTTCAACTTTTCAAAGATGTAAGGTCTGATGAGCAGAATAAAACAGGAACAAGGAAGTCACACAAAAGTGAAGGCAATTTTGCACTAATAGCACATGGTTTCACTGAACCTTCCACATACAACGAAGCAGTAAAACATAAAGAATGGCAACAAGCTACAATTGAAGAATATCGAGTAGTAAGTGATAACAACACTTGGAAACTTGTTGATTGTCCTCAAAATGTTAAACCCATAGGATGCAAATGGGTTTACCAAAATAAGTACAACCAAAAGGGCGAACTTGAAAAGTATAAAGCAAGACTTGTTGCTAAAGGTTTTACGCAGCAGGAAGACATTGATTATGAGGAAACTTTTGCGCCTACAGTTAAATGGAACACCATCCAATTAACACTTGCATTGGCCGCTCAAAAAGGATGGAAAGTTCATCAAATGGATGTGAAAGTGCTTTTCTCAACGAGGATTTACAGGAAGAAGAGTATATGACACAACCACCGGGTTTTGAAATTGAAGGGCAAGAACATAAACTCTGCAAATTGATCAAGGCTTTATATGGGTTAAAACAACCTCCCCAAGCTTGGTATGCAAAAATGGATGAATACCTTAGGAAAGTTGGTTTTCAACGAAGTGAATCTGATAATACTTTGTATGTGCGACAACAGGGCAAATATCTGGTGATTCTTGTTATGTATGTAGATGATTTGATCATTACTGGAAACAATGATGATCATATTGCCCAGCTGAAAAAGGAGTTACATGCAGGGTTTAAGATGACAGATTTGGGATTACTTCACTACTATCTTGGAGTTGAAGTCTTCCAACATCCACATCATATTTTCATTTCTCAGAGTAAGTATGCGGCAGAGGTTCTTCAGCGATTTGATATGCAGGATTGCAAGCCTGTTCTTACCCCCATGGAGCAAAACATGAAACTTTCAAAATTTGAAGGGGGGAAAAGGTGAACAGCACTACTTACAGACAATTGATTGGCAGCTTGATTTATATAACAAACACTCGCCTTGATCTATCTTATGCAGTCAGTATTCTTTCACGTTTTATGCAGGAACCACGAGACAACCACTGGAATGTAGCCAAAAGAGCTCTTCGATATAGCCAAGGAACAAAAGATTTTGGTCTTCTTTACACAAAGACTAAAAACTTCGTACTTGGTGGATATTCACATGCCGACTTTGCAAGAAGTATTGATGATCGAGCATCAACATCAGGTTATTTAATGAACATGGGGTCAACAGCAGTATCTTGGAGTTGTAAGAAACAAGCTACAGTGGCCAGTTCTTCAACAGAAGCAGAGTACATTTCAGCATAAGAAGCAGCATGTGAAATTGTTTGGTTGCGCAGAATTTTGCAGGACTTGGGCATTTCTTAGGCAGAAGCTACAACATTATTCATTGACAGTCAGTCAGCCATAAAACTTGCCAAGAACCCAGTTTTTCATTCAAAGACAAAGCAAGTGGACACCAAGTATCATCATATCAGATCTCTCATTGCCAAAGATGTCCTCAAGCCAATTTATTGTCCTTCAGAAGATCAGATCTCTGACATTTTCACAGATCAGATCTCTGACATTTTCACAAAACCCCTTGGCAGAATAAAATTTACTAAGTTCAGGGATGAACTTGGTATCTATTGTAATGTATCTTTGGATCATAGGGGGGAATGTTAGATGATCCAAAAATAAATATTATCATAGGTTATTAAGTTAGAATAAAATAATTATTAATTTAAGATATTAAATTAATAATTATTAATCTAGAATATTTAATTATTTAATGGAGACATTTAGAATTAGTATATTGTTGTAAAAGATATGACTCTACAAATGTGTCGTATCTTAGGCTCTATTTTAAGAGAATTGTTACTAAGTTGTTTTTATTGTAAGTGGACACTTGTTATTTCATAAGTGATCCATAATTAGAGGTAGTTAGGACATTGAGCTTATAAATAACTCATTGCAAGAGTGTTTGGTTGTTCGGGTGTAAACTCTTGCAAAATTACATATGTCATTGTTTTTTCTAATTAATAAAATTGCGTGTCTGAGGACACTTCTACCATTACACTCAACCCACGTTGTCCCTATCTAACACCCCACAAACTACATTTAGTTCTCATCCTCAAGACAATTGTGGTCAACTCTGAGCTCTTAAAGGCCATTTAGGAAAATATCCTTGACTACAAACCTCACACCAACCAACACTAACCTTGCACCTCCAAACTCCACATTCTTCCTTCATTGTCCCAATCTAACACCCCATAGATTACATTTAGTTCTCATCCTCAAGACAGTTGTGGTCAACTTTGAGCTCTCAAAGGCCATTTAGGAAGATATCCTTCACTACAAACCTCACACCAACCAACACTAACCTTGCACCTCCACACTTGACATTCTTCCTTCACTGCAATCAACCCCCCCCCATAATGAGCAATTGGCATGATGAAGAGTGTCAATTCTTTCATAAACACCTTTGTTTCATTATTTTACACAACACCCCCTCCCCCCTCCTCCCCCACATCACCAACCAATTCCCCACATCTAAGGTGTCACTGCCCCAATTGCTTGTACTCATGTATGCAATATAAATACTTTTATAAAATAAATATGGGTTGAGTTATGGGACACAAATTCCAGAGACTAAGGAGGGTAATTGCTTGGGATTTTAATTATTATGACAACCAAGGAGGTCGAGATGTATGCATATCATTAAAGAGGAGGTTGGACAAGAGGATAGGGGCCATGCTTCCTTGAAGGAAAATGCACTCAAAGGAGGACAAAAAAAATAAATGGCATGGCAACATTGTTGAGGAGAGGATGCCCTAAGCACGCAAACGCAAGAGGGTCGTTGGACAGCAATCAACAGGGACAACCCACAAGCTAGGAAGGTCCTACACAAACTATGACAACATAGGAAGAACCAACGTGGACGAGAGGGGGAACAAAATGGGAATGGGAGGGAATGGTGCAGAGAAGAGGAGAACGAACACAGTCGAGGAGGGCAACTATGAACTTCAAAGAACAACAAAAAGGCGAGCTCAAGCAGCCTGTCAGAGGAGAATGTAAGTGAAATCAACTCATAAGAGTAGGGAGATAATTTTCCTTTGGCGAGAAGTCAAGAAGGAGAGCATTCCAGGTGGGGAAGAAATTGCCTCTTGAGTCTCCAATAACCAGAAGGGTGGAGAAGGTGGAGAAGGTGATTCTCAACAAATCCTGAAGGGTTGGGGTTGAGGAATTATTGCTGGGAAAATTCCTAGAGGACTCTTGGATGGCTTCTTTGTTGTGTGCTTCATTGGTTGTGGTTCTGGAATCCCCTAAGCTAGGTGGAACCACAGTGTTGAGTTCGAAGGGTGGAGATGGTAAGTCTCTCGATTCTCTATGCAATTGTTGTTTGCAACTCAATTGGAGGGTGGAAACAGTGAGTCTCTTGATTCCCTATGCAATTGTTGATTGTAACTCAGTTGAAGAGTGGAGGTGGAGAGATCTCTAAAGTCCCTGGAGCAACTAAAGGTGTGGTACATCCCTTGAGCAAAAGACCCAATCTCTAAAATTTGGCTCAAGGGTGATAGTTGCAAGAGAGAACTACAACTATCTAAAATTGGGTGGAGAGTCATAGTCCCAAAATCAATTGCCCAAAGATTTATAAGAATTTATTATGTATGTTCTCTGATAATAAAGATGTGATAAATTTCTAGTTTGAAATGGTGTTGTGGTGCAAGATATATGACTGTGTTACTATTATTACACAATTGATTAACATATTGTGCAATTTTTAAAAGGCATTTGAAAACTCTACAAGAATCTTGACTTAATTGTTGCGATATTTAGAATGAGAGTTGCTTCTTGTTATAGTATGATGAATTACATTGGCAGCAACTTGCACTGACATAGTTCATGTTGCAATGGGATAACGCTAAGGGTTTCTTCCTTTATTTTTATTAACTTGAGATCTCATATGAGGGACAACTTCGAGCCCTCTGTGATGCACATCCTGATAATTGGTTTTGTACCTTCATTTTACTCAAATCCCGACCAATAGGTCTGTATTCTAGGTTGTGTGAAGCACGTTTTCTTGGAGTATGGATGAGTTGGATTTATATCCCTGCACTTGTACAAGATTGCATCTTTGTTATGTATTCTTTGATATGATTCTCCCCAAAGTCGAGAGCCATATCTATCGCTACATTTATACTTGTTGTGCAGGAGAACATTTACATACGAATATGTGTGCAAATGGTCACTAAGTGGCTGTAATACGTGTTGGGTAGCACTGTGGCGTGAAGTGTGCCTATTGTAGGCTCTTCAAGGGTCACCAAACCTATAGCAAACAGTAGCTAACACCATAGGTGTAGCTATGCTTGGAATTGCTTTTCCCTAGCAAGCGGACACTTGTAGGTTTGGGATACCATCCATCATCTGCCTATGCATAGGATTCATGCTCGTAATTGGGCTAAAATGGAGGAATCCATGTTTCATTGAAAAGTGTTGATCTCCTTTCAGTCCTTCTAGCACCATATGCTTTAGGGGTTGCTCTTATATGCTTGCAGTGTATATTTGGTCTTCAGAAGAGATCTGTAAATCTCTAAGTCAGGATCTGTTTGATTCTGGTAAGACATTAAAAACCTTAGGGACCGCATATCCTTAAGGGACTGGATTGACAAGTCCCTAATAAGTGTTCTTTGCTACAAACACTATGAACCCAGAGAGAGAAACTCTAGCGTAAGCTCAAGAGGGATAGCACCAGTGGGTGCCTTAGCAAACCTCAATGGCTACGGTTGAACTCTAACGCAAGTCCAGGTGCTTATAGAACCACTATAGTCGGGCCATGTTAGGGCTCCCTTGTGAATGGCATATAGTGCAGGAAGGGAGCAATCCCTTGTGAAAGTTACCGGATTCGAGAACAAGCATATCACCCATGGCCATGCTCTAAAAGAACCACCTTAACTGAGCCATGGATGAAGCCTGTTAATGAATGGCTTCCCTGCAAACACAAGTGTAAGGCTCAATCTTATAGTCTTGAATTGCTTCAACCTTATTTGAATGGCCTGATAGAACCTCGGTGTGGAAACAATGGAGTGGGCATTATAGATTACACCTTATTGTAACTGGGCTAGTGGAGGAATGACATGTCCCGGAGGGTATAATCCTAGGAGCTATTACAGATTGCGCAAAAGGAATGCCCTAGCTGATGATGACCGAGCTAACATGGCAAGTGGCCTCTATGGAGGAGTTCAATTTGATTGGGTACACGCTAATGCATCAGGCATGAGGACCCGGGGTGGCGTGTCCCAGAACTTCCACCCCGAAGCTTAAGTAAGACGTGCGCGGAGGAGCCAAAGGAAGTAACATCGAGATGACTTGACACGAGCAGTCGTGGCAAGAGTAAAGCAGTAGACCAACCGTGAGCAAGGCCACAACGGAGAGATGTGGACCCACACTACACCTAGGTCCGAAGGTTATTCCCCTAAAACCTGAAGAGGAGCACACAGTAAGGAGCAAGATGGCGTGAGCTCGAGTTGCAGTGGCATACACGCGCCCGGCAAGTCACTCATTAGAGATATGTGGATCCACTTCACAGGTCAACATGGAGGACCGACCCCGAAACTTTTACAAGTGCCAAGAGGGAGTTGGCATCCTCTGATTTGTTGAAAATTCAAAGGATCGTAACTTTTGATCCAAAGGTTGGATTGGGGTAAAATTTTGTATGACTGGAAGCGTCTCACCGAGACAAACACATTGGTGATAATTATTTCCAGCTCTAAAGACCAAAAAAAATATTATACATCTCTCTAACTATTATAAGGGAGATTAGATTAGCAAGTGATTAAGGGAGAGGGTGTTTACATAAGGAGACTGCAAGCATATCTCTTGTATCACAAGAAACACAATTTCCTTGTCATAAAGAGACACAAGGTTATGGAAGCCCGCCACCATTCACTAAAACCATTTTTGCATGCCCTCTTTCTCGACCACTCCTCTACCACTTAACCTAGATCACCAAATCCTTTACCTCTGATACTACCTCTTTTCTAGAATGTCTCTCCCTTCTTCCTCGTATAGCTAGCGCAATCATATAAATAAAATTGCTAGTAAACACAGACATGCATCAATCCGTGATCAGAATCAAAACACTTGCTTATAATACATCTCACGTTTCTAAAATTATAGAAATCATTCAAACTAACTAAATTACTCCCAATTTACCATGGAGATTCTTAATATTTAAATAAGCATTGTTATAATACCACGAGCCGATACCATGACTTATCAATACCACATTCAAACTAACTAAATTACTCCCAATTTACCATGGGGATTCTTAATCTTTAAATAAGCGTTGTTATAATACCACAAGCCGATACCATGACTTATCAATACCACATATCAAAAAAACCATAACTCATTTCATGACACTCGTTCATGTGGCATTTTTTTAATTAATCAATTTAATTAAAAAGGCAAGAAAGGCATAAATACTTTGGAAATAAATCTCAACCATTGATTTGTGAATACTACTAGGAATATTCTAGACCATTCTATGGAGGTTAATCCATCTCATGTTGTTAAAATTATAGAAATCATAAAAATAACCATGTTACCCCCAATTTACCATGTAGATTCTTAGTCTTTAAATACGCTTTATTATAATACCATGACTTATCAATATCATTATACCACGTACCCAAAAAACCGTAACTCACTTCATATGGCACTTGTTCATATGACATTTTTTTAGTTAATCAATTTAATTAAAGGCGCAAAAAAGGCATAACTAATTTGGAGATAAATCTCAACCTTTGATTTGTGAATACTGTTACCCACCATTTTGTGGGTGATATCCATAGGAGAAAAAATTTCTCCAAGATGGTCCTTAGTCGGCAGCCAGCATCCCCTTGTAGCCACCAACTAGCTTGTTGTGCCATTTCTCCGCCACCTGAGCCAGCCATGTGGACCCTCACCCATCTGTCATGATCGTATGTTTGAAGTTGGGACTTCCGAATCTAAAGGTGTGCCTTGTCATTTGGTAATTGAGTATTGTAGTTTGCTTATCATGGACACTTTTGGGCATGGATTAATGGGGGGATTTTAGGGCTAGCTCTCCCCTTCCCCTACCCACACCTTGGGTCAAGCCCAAAATGATGCCCTGGAGGTTGATGCAACTAAAAAGAAAATCAAAAGCATAAATTGGCCACATTCAACTGAAAAATGTACCACAAAATGCAAAAGATGGTCGAGACAAACACATTTAGCACGTGGGCAAAAGCCAATACATGAGCTCTACCCCATCATCATGGCCATCACCCTGGTTCCTACAGGTTCTATGAGCCTCCTTCATCATATAGAAACCCATGATCATCCCAAACCCTAGTGGGCAATGAACTGCCCTACCTTAAAAGAGAGTATCCACGCTATATTTCACACATCATGCTCTTATCCCTTGAGCCCCGAGCAGTTAATTGAAGAAAAATCATAAAAAGGCAAAAGGCATATAAAGAAGGGTGGAAAAATCAAGGTTGGGGCACCTCATATACCACGATTGCAACCTCTTATACATTATATACTCAAGTGTGGGCTTCCCTTCTACTAGCTACCCTTGTACCCCAGCATGTGGCCTAGGGCTACCCCTTCTCATTCCCTACTCCATTCACCTCTTTATCACATGCCACCACCTTTTAAAGGATTTACTTTAGACATTTTATCCCCTTTAAAGTAGAAACCACCTAATGGGATACTTGGTTAACCCCATTTGGAGTTTGGAGACATTATCACATGCCAAAGCCCATTATGGAAGGGCAAGCCATTATGAAGTCCCCACCTGTGGTCCATGGTTTGTAAGCTCTTTTACTCAATTTCCTTGATGACTTGTTGTACTGAAAGGCTAGGGGATGCATTGGATCTTATGCAGGATTGCAAGTGGTCTCCATCTTGGGTTTGGTCTCCCTATACGGGGTCCTAACCCTCTAGAGGGCTACATTGGCACATGTAGGGTGTGTGTTGAGAGACATGGGCCTCCACAACAGTAGACAACACTCCATGGATCCCCAGAGATGTTCAAATATTGCTCGAGATTCACTTATTGGACGAGGAAGATGCACCTGGTTCACCTTTGCCCAACCAACCCCACAAATGTACCATGCACTTGGCAACTGACCCAAGACTTGTAGGATGATGTGGCATCACTTACACCATCATCTGAGCCCTTACCGATGGTCTACAAGCATCTTTGACTTACTTGAAGACCCATGAGGTCACTTATGTGTCCTCATAGCCATTGGGAGCACCACAAGTTTATTGTGTGGAGAACAAGGGGCCGCCCCATTGTCCATTACTTTTGGAAGTCCAACTTATCATTTTGGCACTTATGAACTTTATCAGGCCTCTTGGAGAGCCCAACGAAATGCATTATTAATCGTTCGACCTCTTAAGAGGCTTATTATTTTATTTGTGAGCTAGTTTGGTGGGATTGTCACCAATAGATAATTACTTGCACATTATTTTAGTTGATAAATAAATAGGAGAGACATGAATTCATTTGTATGATCACTGGGTTGGACTTGCATCTCCTGTGAGAACTTCGCTTTCCTTCTTGGAGGACGAAATTCGGAGCATGGAATGAATTTTGATGTTTGGATCATTTTCTCTTGTCTTGGAACTTCTTGATTGGTAAAATTTTGATGGTTGGATATACTCTAATACATGTAAGTGCAATTTTAATGTTATTCTTTTTCTATTTTTGTCACATACATTGTTGCTGGGATTTCACTATACTAGGGCTAATTTGCTACATCCATTATTGCGAAGTTGTGGGAATTTTGTTTCTAGATAGTGATGCTTCATGTATGGGCCATGTATGATGAGTGAATGTTCCTAGGGATGTTTCATTGTTGAAATTGATCTTGATAAGCCATCTATTTTGCAAAATGAAGTATAAAGTCTTTGAAGTTGCTCTCCTTTTCCCTAGTGCTAAGTGAAGTTGCCTTTAAGGCCTCCTTGACTAAGAAAATTCAATCTGAATTCATAATCATTCTTGACTCCAATCTCCCCAAAGGATTAGGCACTGGTCTACCATAGGTGATCACCCTAAAACCTATTTTTCTTCACCTTCTCTTCTTTCTAGGTCTAGCCCCATAGGTCACCTAGGGCATCGAATATCTCACAATCTAGCCATCCAAATACTTCGATTTTTTGTCCACAACTACGCTGGTGTGTCCTCAAGAAGCCCTCCAAATTTCATAAGATTTCGATGGCGGGATCTTGAGATATCGCAAGCCCTAGCTCGAAGACCAATTCTTGCCCTTGGTTTCCCTTAGGCTAGAAACCTCACTGGGATCTTTGCATTTCCTTTCATTGAATATCCTTTGTTTAATTCCCTTCCCTTCCTTGTTTAGGTCAATCTCATCATTGGTTGCTAAACTCCCTCCTCTTGACCTAACTTGGGTCCACTTGGTCCTGTGTGGTCCCATATATTATCAAAGTCAACTCTTCAAAAACCACTTGGTAAACCAAGTTCCACAAGGATTTTGGGGTTTAGGAAGCTCCTTTACAAGTCACATTCCCTAAGCCAAGCCCTCAAATCCCTATTCCCCTGTCCTAGAGAACCTTGCACCTTGCTTAAGAAGCAAGCAAATCCCTCTCTTGAGTCTCTCCTAGGAAAGGGTCATCAAGATCACTTCACATTCATCTTAGTTGATCTATCCTTCATAAGTAATTCTCTATATATAGAGTCTCCTCCCATCGTTGAAACCCTGTAAAGAGTAGGAAGCTTAGTTGTAGTGACAGTGGGCTTTAGCTTCATTGTTCCTCTTTCCCTAGCAAGTGCCCCTATAGGACCCCCTGCTAGTTTGAGCGGTAACAAATACTACTAAGAATATCCTAGAATATTCTGTGGAGGTTGAATCCCTACCATCCACCCAATAATTATTAATAATTAAATAATAAAAAAAATTGGAAGCCTTATTCCAAAACAAACAATACCTATTGGCATAAATATCCCCTCATGGAAGTATTAATAGAGTCATCTAGATCATTGGCACAAGCAACATCGTTGATGAGAAAGGGTTTTAAGGTGAGTCCCACAAACATTGTATTCACTCTCTCACCTTACATATTGTCAATTGTTTCATATCATGTTTGTTCAAGTTTCTCTTTCTTATAATCCACCATATCATGCACCGCATTTTTAAATTAAAGGTTACTACAAGCCTTACCAATTATAAGACATTCATGTTTTGCCACACATTTGCCAAGTTCTATGGCACAATAGTCAATATGTGCTTGTCAAAGGAGATATGAGACATCTAAGGGTCAAAGACAACATTTTATCAAGGATACCACACCTTTGACCACTTCTTCACTCATGCCATTAACAAGGAGGCTCATCATCATTCTTTAGAAATCTTTTGTTGTTCTTTTTTAGCTTAGCCAAAATGAAGAGACCCCTAATGGAGGGTTGTCTTCATGATATAAACGATCTTAGAATACTAGAAGATCTAGATATGACATGCTTCCTAGAAGATGCTCTCTGCTAAGATCTAAAGGAGGGTGAAGGAGGGTGTCTTCTATGAACAAAAGAGTTATCTCAAGCACAGACCTAGAATTAACACAAGCGTTGAGGTATATTTTTGGTCCCCCTTTTGGTGCCTCTATGTGTGAGCAGCAAGGAGGAGGTGATCATCCTCATAGTGTCTACTAATATGGGTAGTCTAGGCCTAGACAATTGAAATTGAAAGACTCCTCGACATATAACACCAAGCACCACCAGTTGGGGTATCTAAATAAGAAAGAAAGAGAGTTTTAGGGCTTTCCGAATAGGCAATGGAATCGACCTTGGATTTCATAATAGATGGGGCAATAGAAAAAGAAATGATCATCTTGGTCTCCTGTGGGTGACATTGACAAGTCATGTGCTCTCAAGAAATATGGTAATCAATTTCCACCCATAGCTAATGGAAATCAACTCAAGATTGATAAGAGGGATCTTGGGCTTGGTGGATCCACTTGGGCAAGGTTAGATCTACACAAGTGTCTTGAATGTATTGTTTCTAAATGTCCTCCCTAATGATCTTCTTTAACTCTTACTTGTTCAGTAGGAGATTGCCAAATTCAAATGCTTAGTGAATGTAATAGGTTCATAATCTCAACAAACAAATAATGGACTAGTACGCAAAGTGAATGCATCAACCTGTAACAGCAACTAAATAGGCAAAGTTATGGACTCACTAAAGTAGGGAAACCAATAAAAGATGGCCTTGAACTGAAAAGAGTGGCTGCAAACTCGACCTAGACTATGTGTTGAGGAACAGTCCTCTTGCAATGGATGATTTGAATATCCTGACCCATTTCCTCTAAAAAAAACTTGGTCCTTATTATCACAAAATCTAGCAGGCCTTGGAGAGGTAAACCCTATAAGACAAGAGTTGGACAAAGTGGTAACAATGGGGTAGAGATTGAATGTCACCTCAGCGAAAACCCCCTGCTACTTACGAACTTTCACCGATGGGAGGCATCCTGGTCGGAAGGAGATCACTTAGAATAGATATGCTAGGTATAACGCACAATGTGATCGACCTAGAGCTCATTCAAGAGAGAGGCTCAATAATGGTTCAAGGCTTTAAGGAAGCAAAACACTCTCAAAGAAAAGCTCTAGAAAACAAGATTCGAGACCTACATTTTTTAGAATTTCAATGGTGATAGGTATTCACAAGGTCAAGGTTTGAGGCAAAGGCTTTCTTACAATGATATTCAACTAAGCCAAGGCTCATGAAACCTTCAGAAAAGTCCTCAAGTTGAGAGGAAAGGAAACTAGGGTTTCCCTCTTAGAGCACCACATAGGACAAGAGATTTTATGGATGAAATTTGAGTGGATAACCACCAAATTGATAGGTTGGATAGCCTAGACCTATCTCTTGATGTTTAGGCTCTCAAATCACAAAGAAGCCTCCTTCCTAAAATTTCCCTCCAAACCCTAGATTTTTGCCCTCGTCTTAAAAGGACCAAATTTGAGAAGAGAAAATTATGGAGAAAATTTAAGGTTGATAATCAAGTGATTGGACCAGTGCCTTGTCCTATGGGGATATGAAGTCAAGGATGTGAAAAATAAGCCTAATTCCTTCCAAGAATGTCGAAATTTGATGCCCTAGCTATCGAAATTTCAATAGTTACTCACTTCGTGGAATAATAGATTTTTATGGAGAATAATAAGTACTCCACTAGAAACATTCATTACATGTTATACAATGAGTAACATATGCAACACTCGACTAGATAACCTTTAGAATTTATTTTCAACAAATTAGGGCACAAACAAGAATAATCTTAAAAGCAACAATTCCATACATTAGACAATTCAAAATAATAATCTTCAACAATAGTCACTTACAAGATAACAAGTAGTATATCCATCAATTAGACCAAAAAATAGCTCCAAAGAATGTTAAAATCAACTTCCATACGTCAAAATGCATCCAAGTATTTCCAAAATCACCCACACGAAGAAAGCGTGAATACACTCTAAGAGGTTTGAAATTCACAAATTTGATGATGAGAGAGATCAAATGAGATATCTCTAATTTATGTGTTTACTGATCTCTAATTTTATCCAATGAGCCCCTTAAATAATAAAATAATGGGCAAGTACTAAATGAGGTTACAAGCCAACCTCATAGGCAATGTAAAAACATAACAATTAAGCCACAATGAGGCTGAAATGTTGACGTCCTGCATGTCTAAACCCTTCTAGGGCATGCATTGGGCTCCTCCAGTGCTAAAGTGAGTGTAGAGGGTTCCATAAATATTGATCGAGGGGTTGGCCCCCAAATCTCCATGCAAATCATTGCATGGACCCTGGTTTTGTGTTTGGTTCACAAAATGGGTATCAAGGGTCTCCTAGTGATAAAATAGCCTAATTCTACTCCAACATTGAGGGCTTTGACAATGGTGCTAGCCCTCCCATGTCTCAAGGGGTGAGACAAGCCTCATCTAGGCCTCATATCAGCTGCCAAACCATTTGATCACTGCTAAGTTGGTTGCGGCACGCTGGTCCAAGTGCATCATCTTATGAACAATGTGGGGCAATGTGCGGACTGTTATTGGTGTTGTAGGTGCCCATGGAATGGAATGATACTCTGCAAGTGGTAGGAGTCCCATGGCTCTCAACACTTCACCTATAGGGTGTCATAATGCTACTTTATTGGACTTGGGGTCCCCAGTTAAGTTGCCTGTCTCATCATGAAAACCACCTACCAATCACACATAATGTCCAATGCTGCATCTTCACCATTAGCTATAATAATCATTAGTTCATCTAAGTGAACCAACCTTGTTAGTCAACGTAAAATTAACACTTCATATGGGGCTTCCCTTCTAAAGTTGGGGCTTTAATCATATAATAGTGTTACCTACCTAGGTAGGAGTGGCTAATAAACAATCCTATTAGGTGTTCCTAGCCCCTAAGGGGGAAGACAGGTCACTAGTACATCCCTTCAATCAATAGGTGGCATGTGAATAATGATGGAACGGAGGGGGGAAAGGGGTCTTAGGGCCAAATTCCATGGTCAAAGGGGTAGCAATGATGAGGAAATCCACATTCTGGGCATACAGATGTGAGGAGGGAGCAATCATGGATGCATGAGTTACCCCAACCTTTGTTTTTCCACCCCTCTTATTGCCTTTTGTTTTTTCTTGTTTTTTCTTTGTATTACTGCTCGAAGCTCTAGGAAATGAGAGCATGTTGTGAATGATGTGTAGCACTGGTCACCCCCTTAAAAGGTGAGGCAGTTTATCGCCCACCAAGGGTTGGGACATGCAATGGTTCCTTTTATGATGTGATGGGGCAACATTGACCCATGGAACCAAGTGACTACCGTAATGATAAGGGTAAATCTCATGCTTGGCTTTTGCCCACATGATAATTTAATGTCTCAGCCATCTTTTGCATTTTATAATTTTCTTTCTTTTGTTCCTTGCTTGTGGCCATGATATGCTTTTTTACTTTTCTTTTAGCTGCATCAACCTCCAGGGCAACATTTCCAAGCCCGACCCAGATATGTGGACAAGGGGAGAGGGTGTGTTAAAACCCATTAGACCCATAGTCATGTGGACCCTGAGAGGGAAGGCGGAGTATAGGGCTTGTAATGTACCAAGGGAACTAATAAATATGGAACGAGAAAACCAGACCATGCTATCTCAATCAAGGTTTCCCAAGTAGTACCCTTCCTAAAGCCATGGGCCATTAGGGGAGGGTCCCACTAGACTAGGAATGAAAATTAACCCACTTTAAGGTGACGGTACAAAACCACGGTCAAAACCCACCGTTCTCCCAAGTCACCAAATAATCCATGCAAAATGCCCAAATGAAAAACAAGCATAAGCACTCGATTGCACAATGAATAACATACCTTTTAGGTCAGATTTCCCACCTTCTAACATGTGCTCTTGACAAATAGGCGAATGTTGGCTCAGTGGGTCCTAACCCAAGTTCAAAGTGAGTTGCGCCAAACAATTCCCTACACTACTGGCCCTTTCGGCATCAATCTGCGGAGCACAAACTGAAGTCTCACCCGAAGCAATATGGGGGGGTGTTGGAACCAAGTTTCCGCACCCAGAGATCGGCGTGACATCGTTTGTGCCCTAAATCTGCCTTCGCGCAGATCGATAAGCCCTTATGGCTTTTCGATATAACTTCCTTTAACTAGCCTCTAGACCTCTGCAAAGGTCTACGACTGTCTTTCGCAAACCTTTAACAGAGTAATCGCTAACTTCCACATACAACAAGATAATCTTCATGTAAATAGTTAACAGTAATTGTGTTCATATAACAGTTTAAATCGTGTAAGATCACGCATCAATACATCATTATTTCATAAGCCCAACATTCATCACAACATAAAGCGCATTCATTCATAACAGAAGTAAATAGGCAAAACACAGGAATTTCTGCAGTAATATTCTTTATTAATACTCAGTTCAACTTACAGACTCAAGACTTCTCTACGCACTCAGCTGCAGGGGTCCACGCACTCAGTTGCAAGGGTCCACGCACTCAACTGCGGACTCTGCTCTAGGCCTCTACGCACATAGCCGCAGAGCCTTCCTTCTACTCTAAGACTCCTACACTTTTTCTTCTACTGACCCATTACATTCATCCTCGTCCTTTCTTTCTTAGACATCCTAAGACGCACCTACTTATACAATCCCATGGTCCGGTAGATCTTCAAAAGTCGACTCAACTTACATAAAAGAGGGTAAAACCATTTTTGACTCTTTAATTATCTACACGCTCAGTGACCACAACTTGCAGAGACTTTACATCTTTATACAAACAAACTTGGGCTTTTGCCCCAAAATTGACCCAAGGAGACCCCATCCCAACAGGTCCCCAACACAAAGATCGTGACTGGCCCTCAAGTCACTCTGTTGGCGCAAAGATCTTACTGTGAAAATCCCCCAGCTCCACTTGAGCAACTGCTACTTCAGCCGCACTCTGCGTCGCTGCTTGCGTGATCTGCTCTACCAGCGACTCTATGGCTAGTCCTGCACTATCCTGCTGGATTTCTACTGTGTACTTTGCAAGTTCGCCGATTTCTCCTGAATATTGGCGGAGACGATGTAGGCTTCATCGAACCAGGTCCCCAATCTGGCCTTGAGAACAACCTCTTTCCTCTACGTTGTTGCCACCTGTGTAAGCAGCTACTTTGCCTCCTATAACTTGGCCAGGCGTTGTCATGTAGCAACGGTGCGCGTCGTCGCCCTGACTTATCATATTGTTGTTGGAGCTTACGGACTTTTGTATTCAAGACCTGCAAGGTGGGATCCTCCTGCAAGGTCGTGACTACCTCCATAGCCTGCTCGAAAAGCGCGGTGCAGTCCACCACCGTGGCATCCATCGTCGCAACTCCCTCCTTTACAGCGGCTTCGCGTTGTTCCCTTGCCTCTGACAGAGTCGAAGGCTGCGACTTCAACTCCAGTTCAATGATTTTCAGGTTCAGCTCGAACTGAACTCTAGCTACTTCCGTTTTGGCATCACGCATGCCTGCAACCAACTTTCTGATCTTCACCTCCAAAGGCGCTTCCTCCGGTATATGCAGTTCAAGTATTGTTCCGCAGGCTTCTGCCACCGCAACTATGAGCTAGGCATTCGGCGCCTGAATTTTCTTTTGTGCCTCTAGCACCTCTGACTTCTCAGCGAACATATGTTCATTGTTTACTCAATACTCACTTATGAGGCTTAGTGCACGCTGCTCCCACGACTGGAATTTTGTTGTCACACCTGCCTACAGCGTGTGAAGATACTCATTCTAGAGTGCAGCAAGGTTGAGGTCGATGTTCTTCAAAGAACTCACTATGGCCTTGTCAGCAGCCACCTTTGAGCTCAAGGAGCCATCTGGCAGCGCGACTACCCAAATATCAAGCAATCGGACCATCTCTATTGCCTAAGTAGTCCACGATGCCAAACTTGTTGATGCAGCGCTAATCTGCCTTGCACCTACCTAGATCCTATTTGTCTAAATCTACAACTCGCACAGATCCTTCTGAATGGTGCTCAACGCCTGTTGTTTCTGTTGCTCGAACTGCTGTAGCAGTTTTGCCGTGGTATCATGCACCTTGTCCCCTATCTCGTCCAAGTCATCGTCTGTCAAAATAATTGGATCCAACGACGGCTTGGTCGCCTTTGATTTCTTCCGCGGCCCTTCCTTTCCTTGTTTCGTGTACCTTTTAACCCGGAAGGGAGTGCTCTCCTGCTCCTCCTGACCACCGTCGCCCTGCTCTGACTACTCCTCTGTTTGGGGCGAAGGAGACTTACCACTACGTTCAAAGTGGCGCTCTTCTTATTCGGCCTGCTGCTCCGCTTCCACCCGAACCTTCTCCTCAGCCTCTTTTTTCCGCTTCTCAGCCAACTACATGACCTTCTACTTGGCTGCTTCCTTCTTCTTTTCCACAGACTTGCTAGTACCTACGGCAAGATCAGATGGAGAGTGCCACTCTGTCGGCCAGTGCTTGATGACCTCCTCAATAGCATCATCTATAGCGAGATAAGGTAGGTCAAACCATTTTTGTTGCAGATCCTTTCGCGCCCAAATGTATATGAGATGGAAGTCGGCTTTAAACTTCGCATACCTTGACAGCTGCTCAAACTCACTTGGAGACAACCATGGCTTCTGGTTGATGGCCATGCGAATGCTCGCCTCCATCAACACCCAGAAGATTTTGGTCTCTGTGATGCGCGCGACGTCCTTTGTTGCCCAGAGGGATGCAAACTTTGAAGCCTCTGCAAATCCTTATCCACGAGAGGAAACTGACTGTCCTCCGGCAGATCCCAAGCGACAAACACAATGGAGAGCAATAGCTACAAATAGTGGAATGTTTTACTCTCGTCCTGCGCTTCTCGATAGTTCGCGAGGAACTCGCTACAAAGGTAGCGCACCCAATTGAACTGCACACCCTCTATGCATTATGCAGCTAGGATAATCATTAGCGTCAGAACCTTGTCCGCTCGGCATTTTCTCATAACTTTGCCCGCAAGGATCTGTGTGGCAACCTTTACCACGGGGTCAGTGATTGGGGCGATAGAGTACCCACGCGACTCCTTCTCGAACTTGAATTTATCCTTCATTTTCCCTGCAAGGTCGAGCTCGCTTGTCTTTCCGCCAAACTCATTGGCTGAATTCAACCCTGAGTGCGGCAACAACGTGACCCGATGGATCAGCATATCAGTGATGAGTATTGGCACGCTCAGCCACAAGCAGTTGTCATGCACCAGGGTTAGCAACTGCTTGATCACAATTAAGTTGATGTTGGAGCGGTGGTAGTGGGGCACCCATAACAGGTTCAGCAACCCCGACTGATTCACTCCGCGAATCCACTCCACCAGCTCCAGCGTGGTGACACCTGATTCTTTGTAGAACACCCTCTTCATGTAGTTTTCTGTTGCCAAGTGGGGGAACCTCTCATGGTCCTCCAAGTCCCAGTCTTCCAGCTTGAGATGGGGAATCTGTGCCAAGCGCGGACCTTCAAAGGTGATGTTCTCCAGTAGCAGGGGTGTACAAAGGAGGAATTTTCCTGCATCTGGGTCCTTCAGGACTTTCACTTTTCCCTTGCGCGGAGGAATATAATCCGACAACTTGGATATTGGATCCACCCCGTCGGTGTCTATGTCCTCTGCACCCTCTTCAGCCTCCAAATCCACCACTTTCCCCTTCTCTTTTGCACTCGATTTTTCTTTCTTCTGGGCCTGGGTAGCTGCATGCTTCCTCAGTGACTCGCGCACCGGCATGGGCTTCTTCTACTTGTCCTTCTTAGGTTTAGGGACTTCCCTCACCAATGTAGGCTTCGGCCTAGGCGACCTCGGCGCCGTAGGCACTGCAACTGGAGTCTCCATGCTCATCACCTCTGGAGAAACTCCCTCAGAGGCGACAGCTCAAGGGTGTATTAAGGAGGAATTTTCCTGCATCTGGGTCCTTAGGGACCTTCACTTTTCCCTTGCACAGGGGGGTATAATCCAGCAACTTGGATATTGGATCCACCCACTCGGTGTCTATGTCCTCCGCACCCCCTTCAGCCTCCAAATCCACCACTTTCCCCTTCTCTTTTGCACTTGGTTTTTTCTTTCTTCTGGGCCTGGGTAAATGCATGCTTCCTTGGTGACTCGCGCACCGACATGGGCTTCTTCTGCTTGTCCTTCTTAGGTTTGGGGACATCCCTCACCAATGTAAGCTTCGACCTAGGCGACCTTAGCACCATAGGCACTGCAGCTGGAGTCTCCATGCTCATCACCTCTGGAGCAGCTCCCTCATAGGCGACAGCTCCGCCAGTACTAGCAATCTCTCCTGGTCTAGACATCGTGCTCAAAATAAACCGCTAAGTTTCTTCGGGTAACTTATCAAAGACTGAACTAGCGACCAAATCAGCATAAACTTGAGGATTCATAAACAACCGACAGCTGAACACTGAAATGCTAAAGATGCAAAGTGAACTGCTCCACCATTTGTAATCTCTTTGATAACATATGGCCCTAGCCAATGCATATGAAATTTTCCTATAAACTTATCAAACTTACTATCATATAATAAAACCGAATCATTTACCTTGAAGGTGTGCAATTTGATGTGCCAATCGTGCCAAGCTTTTTCACATTCCTTCTAAACCTACTAATGGAATCCAGCCAAAAACCTATCTTCCTCGAGCTCTATTAGTTGCGCAAGTCGATCTTCTAAGGCTCTGTGGTCCGCCATTCCTGTGAAAGCCGCTATGTGTAGACTAGGCACGATATACTCCATACTCCATAGGCATTACAGCGTCCACACTATAGATCAACCGGAAAGGTGTCTAACCAGTAAGCTTTTTGCAAGTAGTTCTATATGCCCATAACACTGCTGGTACGCGCACATCCCAATCATTCTGCTACGCATTGCAAACCTTTGTCAGCGCATTCTCCAATATCTTATTAAAAGCCTCGACCGTGCCATTGACCTGAGGATGATATGGCGTACTCTTCTAATGATAAACCTGGAACTCTTCTGTCAACGCGCTGATTGTTTCATTGAGAAAATGTGTTCCGCGATCACTCATCAAAACCTTCGAGCAACCAAACCTGGTCAACACATATTTGAACAAGAATTTTGTTGTTGTTGCCCCGGTACAGTCTTTCACAGGCTGTGCCTCCGCCCATCTGGTCAAATATTCAGTTGCGATGATGATATATCGCGCACCGATCTTCTTGCTTGAAGGCTGAATCAGTCCTACAAAATTGATTGCCCATTTTTCAAATCGCTGCAATGACATCTGTGGATTCAAAGGCAGCTCATCCCTTCGCGACAGCCTGCCCATTCTCTAACATGCATTACATGCCCTACAATATGCTTTAGAATCCTTACGCAACGTCGGCCACACAACCTAGCGCGCAAAACCTTCTGCGTTGTTGCTTTTCCTGCATAATGTCCTCCCGCAGCTCCTCCATGAGCTTTAGCGAGGATACTATTTCTTTCAAAGTCGGGCACATAGCATCGAAGTATTTCATTCGATCCCATCTTATACAATAGACTACAATTACCGAAAAGTCTGTCGCGCGCACCACCAATTCTTTCTTCTGCTGACTATTGTATCCTTCTAAATCTGTCCCCGTAGTTAGAAAGTGGATAAAGTCTGCAAAGTGATTATCTGCTATGCACACCGCTAAGAGTTGTGCGTCATGCAACCCTTCCTCCAAATTGGTAAGCTCCTCTCTGGTTTCAATGCACAATAGATGGTCTGGCCCGGCATTCAACCTTCCTGGCTTCACGATCATCTCAAAATCATACTCCTAAAACAACAACAGCCATCTACATATTCCCCCCCACCAACACATGCTTATTAACTAAATATTTCAATGCAGAATGGTCTGTGTACATCTTGAAATGTCCGCCTAGTAGGTAATGTTTGAACTTCTAGAACATGTACACCATAGCCAACCCTTCACGCTCAGTCATCGAGTAATTCTTTTCAGCTTTAGACAACTTCCTGCTCGCAAATGCTATAAGGTGATCCAATTCTCCTTCACCAACATGTGTCAGTACTACTCCTAACGCAATACATGAAGCATCCACATGCACATGAAATTCCTTCCAATCCGGGAAGACTAGAATCGGCACGGAAACCATTTTCTCCTTCAGTACATCCACACTCCGCTGACATTCTTCATACCAACAGAATGTAGCGTCCTTTTTCAACGGTTTCTCCACAGGCGTGATAATCTAGGCATAACTTTTAATGAGCTCTCGATAGTACCCAGTGTGGCCTAGTGTTGTGTGCAGCTGTTTAACGCTTCTCGGTGCCTCCAAATTAATTATTATTGCGATCTTAGCATGGTCCACCATAAGTCCTTGCTTGCATACCACATGACCCAGCAAGATTCTGAAAGGGACGCAAAACAAGCATTTCTTCAGGTTTAGCACAATCTAATACCTTCAGCATGTATCCAACATCAAGCGTAAACTGGCTACATGGTGCTTTACTAGCCCAAACACTATCCAATCATCAAAATATACCTCCAAGAACTTGTGAATGAATTCTTTGAACGTCGCGATGACTACGCGTGAGAAGATCGTTGGTGCATTCTTAAGTCCAAAAGGCATCACTATATACTAGAAACATCCCCACTCTGTCGCAAAGGTGGTCTTACTCTTGTCTTATGGCACGATCTTAATCTGATGGTATCCAAAGAACCCATCAGTGAATGAATAGGCCTCCTGCCCTCCAACATTATCCAGTACCTCATTTGTGAAAGGAGTTGGAAATGGATCATGGACACAAGCATCGTTAAGCTTCCTGAGATCTACGCAAATTCTTATTTCATCCTTTTGCTTCTTTTCTTCAACGACCATTGGACTCACCGAATCAGATTCCTCCATCAATTCAATAATACCCGCTGCAAGCATCTTGTCCAACTCCAAGCAAACCTTTTCTTTATACTTAGGGTTAAGGTGATATGGCCTCTGCTTGATCGGCTTCGCGTCTAGCTTCAAGGTAATCTTCATCACACCCAAGTCTCCTATGATACCTTTCAAGTCTGAAAATTTGGTAAGGAAAAAATCCTTGTATTCGCGAAGCAACTCAGCGACCTTATCTACTGTGGCATCATTTCAATAACCTCCAATCTTTACAAATTTCGGCTCCGCTTTTGTGCCAATGTTCACTTGTCTAGTCTTCAATGGTGCGGTGATGTCTGGATTCTCTATCTGCAGTCCCTCAACTTCGTGATGGCCCTCTGCCTTTGGGATGTTAATATTCCTTGGATCCTCATCATCTTCTTCAGCGGTCACATTGTAGCATTCCAACGCATGGCGCAGCTGGGTGCTCCAATCTGGGTGAATCAAGTCTAAAGGATCCTGCGGTATTCTGAAGATTGTTGCCTTAACCTCCTGCAGCGCTTCATCGATGCTTTCGAACCCATCCTCAAAGCTGAAGGTCATCAAAAATCCTTCTCGTAAGATGTCCCACTTTGCTATACCATGATGAAGCTCTGTTTCCAGGTACCAATTCAGAGGAACGATGTCCAAAGTTTGACAAAAAATATGCCCCCTCCCCGGTTGCAGCGCCGTTCCATAAACCTTAGTCCATTTTGCTAAATGATCGCGCGGATCATTTATCCCATCGTATTTTTCAGTTAGCTGAACTTTCGGGCGACCAAACCGCAATCCCATCATTCTTCTGTACTCACGCCATTCGTCAAAATTGTCTTTATGCGTACCCCACCATTGTGCAGGCATAGCGCGCAGTGCCAAATCCAGCGCTTGGAAGCAATGCTTCTCCAATACTTCCCTTTCAAAGGCATCCATAAATTTATCTACATCAGTTAGACCATCATAATAAGGCAAGCTTCTTACCTCGAATGATACACAGTACAACGATTTAGTCATCATATTACAGCGTAGCGTAGATACTTCGTGCAATCTATTCTACCAGTGCTCCAATTCTTCATCTGAATCTGACATACAGGAGCGCTTTCGCAATCCCATACAATTCGTCCATCGATTGTCAGATTAATCAAGTCTTGATCTCACGTTGTTATCTTATAGGTTTGGTCCAAATCATCGTCGCTTTCTTCATAATCGCGGACTGGTTCAGTGTAGCATGGTCTTTCTGCAAGGTCCAATGGGACTACTACGCCGAGCGATCTCCTTTCAAATGACATCGTTCATTTCTTTAAATTGATTACCCCATTCATATCAATGGCCCAATCAATTCCTAAGAGCGCGGGGTATGGATTGTTGTCATCAACAATCTCTATTACTTCAAAATCAGCCAACGCGCTCGCTCTTTCTATATCTACGGTCACTCCATGCAATCTCCCCACAGGGATAATCTTTTGTTGATTTGCCATCCTCAGCTAAATTGGGGACCATTGCAACGCAAGTCTCTCCATTCTTTCCCGTGTATGTTTATGCAAAGTATTCGCATCCGACCCCAGATCCAGAATAACCTGATCCATTTCATACTCTCCTATTTGCGCGGTAAGCCTCATCTCGCACCCTGTTCTCGCCTTGTGTTTGCCTACCTTTCTAAGTGCATGGTGTCCGTCAGGAGCACCTTCCTTACCAGCACACTTATTTATCAGTTCTTGTAGCCCCTTCACCACCTTGTTGTCGCGTAGCAGCTTCATAAAAGTCTCCAAGAAAGTGGTAAGCATGGAGCTTGTCCTAACTTCCTAAGGTTGAGGCCTCAGCGAAGCTTTTCCTTGCTTCCATGAATATTTCCTTCGCACGCTCTAGGTCAAACCCAACTTCTTTTTCTGGAGCCTTGCGAACCCACTCACTTTCTTCAGGCTGCTTTCCTTTATCATCACCAGTCATCATTCCGCTTCGCAGCACAATATTCACATTGGGATCCTCCTCGCGGGGCTCGGCCCTCATCATTTGTAAATTTTGGGTGGGCTGTTGAGGCTGCACCTTCTTCTCCTACATCTTAGCTATCAATATAGGGCATTCTTCTATCACGTGGTCAAACTGAGTACAGTATCAGCAAGATGGGCGAGTCTGCCTCGTACATTCCTGCGCGTAGTGTCCCTGCACTCCGCAATTGTAGCAAATAACTTGTCCTCAACCTCTACCAAGTCCTCCTCCTCGAATCGTCCGCGCCCTTGATATCCTCCGCGCACTCCCCCAACGCCTTGCTCCAACGGTTGAGTTTCTGTTTGCATTCGATACGCAGGCGTTCTCTCCATCATTAACTCATAGTTACGACAATTACGCTCATCGTGGCCCACCAATTTACAGAAATTACAAAATAGTTGTTGGGGTGCTTACACAAATTTTTGCAACAAGTGGCAATTGTCTGTTACATGTTTTCCTGCTACTTGACAGATAGCGCACCACAGTGTGGGCCCTGTACTTGGTCCTATTGGGGCTTCCTGCCTCAGAGGCATGTGCCCTCCCCTGCCATATAATTCGCAAAAACAGGGCAATGATCCTTATCATGCCCCTGGTTTTTACATTTTAGGGACCAAACTTCTTCGCGTACCTTCGGTCGAGCCGTTTTTTTCCTTCTTCAAGCTCTGCAACTCCAAGCAGAGGTTCTGCAACTCCGCGTGAATCTGTTAAACTCCCAACGTCGCGTCTTAGATAAGGGTCTCATGTAACCTCATTGTGATCCCCAATGCTGCTGCTCGAGTCCCTATATTTTGTTGTGACAAAGCAATCCTCAAGTGAGGTAGGAGCGCGGCTATAAACCAATCGCGGTGCTGAATGTCTGTGAGATTCATATTGGCTTCGCAAATTCCGCACTTCAGTCTTTGATCTAGCTCCCAGGGAGTTTCGCCAATCCTCATCGCAATTTCCTTAAATCCAACAACTGATTGCAATTCAGACTTAGGTCTACCGAATTCCTTGTTCAGAGCAGTCTGAGTGTCCGCTAACGATGCCAATGGGTTATCCGTGCAGTACTTAATGTACCATGTCAACGCGCGATCTTGTAAAGCAGTAACCAACTGCACCTTCTTTATATGATCATATGTAATATCTGTGTCATCCATACAGCCTTCGCAACAAACCAAAACTGATCTGGGTCCTCACTTCCCAAGCCCTTGAAAACAGCCAATTTCATTGTATTCGACATGTTGAACGGTGGCGGAGGTGGTGGTGGTGTGGGCGAAGGTGTATACTATGGAAGTGAAGGTGGAGGTGGAGTGGGCAGACGAGGTATCCGCGAGAAACCCTACTTTATCAATTGTATAGCGCTTCGCAGTGAGGCCTGTACCACTCCCTCGTTGTCACTCAAAGGAGGTTCTACCAATGGACTGTATTCAGGACCTGCTCTCTATTGATTTCTAAATAATCATCCACTTCAGGTAGATCCAAACATCAAGGCAGTGGCATAACCTGTTTTTCACACGAGAATTTTAATCCTAGTATTCAAAGATTTCAAATACTTACCTCGCGATCCTTTGAAAAAGCATCACTCTACTTCACTGTAGCTGACTAAGATATCGACCGCGAATTCTGTCACAAATCCGCTTATGACTCGATCAAGCCAGTGATCGACAACGCACAAGATCTTATCTTCAAAGGCTTCCAACCACCGCACTTGCTCCTTGGTCCACACTATTGGACCGTTAAGCCTCCACATTCCTCGGCCATCTACCAATTTAGCGATCCACTCGTATAATTTGATCGGGAAGGTGCAAATGAAGATCTCGTGTATCTCTGTGTATAAGTATCTATCCAACCACTGTTCTTTCATGAGGCGCGGATTTTTGTTTTCTTGCACCGCGAATTTGTGAATCTTTCTATCCAACCACTTCTCAATTTCTTTCTTTGTTGGATTCCAGTGATGTGACATCACACATCTCTTTATGCAGATCTCGGTCCTAACCCAGTTTCAGAATGAGTTGCGCCAAACAAATCCCTACACTACTGGCCCTTTTGGCATCAATCCGCAGAGCGCAGACTAAAGTCTCACCCAAAGATAGGGGGTGTTGGAACCAAGTTTCCGCACCCAGAGATCAGCGTGATGTCGTTTGTGCCCTAAATCTGCATTCGCACAAATCGATAAGCCCTTGTGGCTTATCGATATAACTTCCTTTAACCATCCTCTAGACCTCCGCGAAGGTCTACGACCATATTTCACGAACCTTTAACAGACTAATCAGCTACTTAAGCACACACCAAAGATCGTTCTTAACCCGGTAATTACCTCGATTGGCTTAAGTGTTTGATAACTTCCACATACAACAAGACAATCTTCACGTAAACAATTAATAGTAATTGCGTTCATATAGCAGTATAAATCATGTAAGATCGCACATCAATACATCATTATTTCATAAGCCCAACATTCAATCACAACATAAAGCGCATTCATTCATAACAGAAGTAAATAGGCAAAACACAGGAATTTCTGCAATAATCTTCTTTATTAATACTCAATTCAACTTACGGACTCGAGACTTCCCTGCGCACTCAGCTGCAGATTCTACTCTAGGCCTTTGTGTACACAGCTACAGAGCCTTCCTTCTACTCTAAGACTCCTACGCTTTCTCTTCTACTAACCCGTTACATTCATCCTCGTCCTTTCTTTCTTAGATATCCTAAGACACAACTTACACAACTTGCGAAGACTTTACATCTTTATACAACAAAACTTGGGCTTTTGCCCCAAAATTGACCCTATGGGGGGCCCATCCCAACAGCGAGGAAACATGCAACTGATGCAAGTATGGATTGAGACCCCTACCTTGCTCTATGTTATTCAATGAGACTTCTTCTATGAGCCTCCCTAGAGAAAGTCATTGTAGGATTTCAAAGGCTTCTTGATTGCTTTAATCCAATGGACATCTCTACTCATCAACTCCCCCCTTTAGGTACTCTTTAGACACCCCAAGGTCACTTCCTATCATTTAAACTTGACTTGAACCAAGTGAATAGAGAGAATATCTATATGCAATACATCTAGAGCACGTGGTTATTTGTTGGAGAAGAGTTGCGCAAAAAAATCTAGAAAAAATGGCGAATCGTAATTTTTTCTTAAATATTGTATTTATATTAAGACAAGGCATGTTTTTCCTTGCACTAGTGAGTCAAATTCAATGGGAAATGAAAAACTTGTTAAGTACTTATGTGTCAAACTTTGACCTATAAGCAATCACAATTCAAACAAATGTCAATGAGTAATCCAAAAGACATCCATAAGGATCATCTTCTTAATGTGATGACACATTTTTAAAGTGTATGATATCAACCGACCTATGTTCAAGTATGAATAATCCAAACAATTCTCTTTTAATTTGGCGTGAACTTGTCGATAACATTCCTCCTTTATTTGACAAAGACAAACCTATTTTGCAGTAAATGTAGACACTGAATACAATTTATCATAAATTGCACTTACCGATAAAGTTTTTCCTCTGTTTCGGGAAGATAGAACTATTATCCAGCATGGATAATAGTAAATACATACACCATATACAGCTTATATAAACAATTTGTAGAAAGACCAACAATTCTTTAGTTCCTTGAAAACCCACTAATAATGCCAAAATAGTGACCTTATAAATTACCCCTCTAAAGTTTTAAACCTTAAAAAAACAACAGTTAAAAGTTTCATTACATGCTCCATAATTTCTAAAAACAGATTTCATGATCCAAAACATTAGAAAACATCTTCAACTTCCACCCCATTTCAACGGCTTCGAGCCACTTCTTACCATTTTTCTAAACTTCAAGTATCGCAAGGCCACTGTTGGATATTACAAAGAGGTTTAACTGTTCAAAGCCCATAAAAACACAATGGTATTTTTCTCTATGGCATAATGTTCAGAGCAACAATGAATTTGAGAAGAGGAGCCTATCTCATTTGAATCCCTTTGGAATTTGTGGTGTATCTGAAGAATGAACCTGAAGAATTAGGAATGCTTGGTCTAGATCTGCTAACTCTTATTCCAGTAGACAATTTAAGAAATCAGAATGAACATATGCATACACACATCGGTACCTTTGCTTATACAGCTTTAACCACTAACATTAGCCTAAAAATAAATATAAGAAAAATATACCACTTGATTCTGCCTCCAGTTTCCACTAGAAATGGAGGACCTAAACGGTCATTGGAATAACTAGACCATCTTATCAAAGAATTCGCTAAAAACAGGCATATAAACAAACTGTATTTCTGAGAATAAGTAGCTAGAACCATAGTTCAATACTCTGAAACTCTTTAAAGCTAACATCTGCATAAATCAACCCCGGAGCTAGAATACAACAGTCAGATTTAATATCGTGCTTCCACTGTAATTCTCTGCGTAGGGGTTCAAAGCAATTAGGCAGTGAGGTTGACCTGGTGTTTCAAACAAGTTTTTCCACATTGATATCAATAAATCAGTCTATCAATGGGTCTTCTAACTTCGATATAAAAAAAACAATGGAGCATGGGCATAGAGGTGCACAGATTAAAACGCCAGCTGAAACCTACATTCAGCCTTCATTTTCAAGTAAAGGAAGCCTTCTATAATCGACCACTTTCTGTTGATTTCTGCAGATCTGACATAAAAATCAATTCATAGATAATATAAAAACGAGTTATCACTGTATATCTATATATCCAAAAGTAAAAACGCTGGTCTGCATCCAGAGGCATTAACATTCAAACTCGTGGCATGTCAAGAGCACATTCAAACTCCTTAGCTCTCTCTTGCATGATACAGTTACTAACCTTGAGATCTTTTACAAAATCAAGTGTGGATTCTACCTGACAAAGAACATTACCTCGTTCACAGTAGCCAGTATTAGTTTTTTTCAAAGTTAAATGTGGATTCACCAACAGGACCTCCGTTTACTGGTGAGGTTGACAGAGCATTAAACCATCTACCATAGTTTCATTCTAACATTACCTCGTTCACAGTAACCAATATTAGTTTTTTTTCCAAAATTAAATGTGAATTCATGAACAGGACCTCCGTTCACAAGTGAGGTTGACAGAGCATTAAACCCTCTACCACAGTTTCATTCTGAATGTGGTCCACCCCACCATAATGACACGTCAAAAAGCGCTGGGGAAGGGTGCAAGTTCCAGAGGATTTTCGTGGAATTGTTACTCATCAGACCTGGTCCCTGATCGAAAGTATATGTGTCCGGTGGTGCCTGTAGGAAGCTTAGTGCGTGTTAACGTGTGGATTCTACCTGACAGAGAACATTGTTTTGTCCATAAGTCCAGATATAATATTTCTACTTGGCAAGAGACATTACCTCATTTGAAATCTTCACAAAGACAATACACAATTGTGTTTCTTTTCTAAAAATAAGTGTGGGTTAACTAACGGAGGCTTGATTCACTGGTGAGATTGACTGAGTATCAGACCATCTGCCATTGTTCCATTCTCACTGTAGTCTGCCCTACAGGAATGGCATGTCAAAAAAGGCTGAGGCTGAGCTCAAGCTCTGGAAGATTTTGATGGAACAATTACTTCTCAGACCGTTACCTGAACCAAGAGGAACTGTGTTTTAAGCAGTACAGCCATCAAACTCAAGGATGATAAAATGCTGGTTCTACCTGAGAAGGACATTTACTTTGACCGAAATTCCACAATTTAAGGGTCAGTCTACTCTTCGATGACAGTTTTACTGTACTTATGCAGAAGGTAGAAGTCATGCCAACAAACTGTCGAGCAATAGATGTGAACGATCAAAATTAGCATTTTGCAAAACTTTAACTCCACTTATTTTTCAAATAATTTTCGGGGCGTTGCTAACGGACGATCGGTGAGTCAAGCCATCCGCCAGGATTCTATTCTGGCCGTGGTATGCCCCACCCAAATGGCATGTAAAAAAGGATGAAGCTACATTTGCGCAAAAAAATAACCATCAGACCTTATGTCGTAAGCCAAAGAGAGTCCGTATTGTGCCGTTAAACCGTCGACACCATAACATATTTTCCTAAGCCAGGCAGTTACTGTTTTCGCTGATCAGAATAAAATGAAAGAAGTCCTGTAATTCCATCATGTATAATCTTCAACACACGAAAACCTCCGCAATTTGATCACGATTTACCAGTTCTCCGTGTCCAGTTAAAGACAGTAACATTACTAAAGGTCACCATAAAGGGTTTTTCAATGCGTGATAATAAAGATTAAAACCGAGTTCCAGCCTCTCTAACAAGACCTGGAATAGAAACCAGGACCTCGAAAACACTTGGGGTATCTTAAAACATTTGCAGTATTTACAAAAGATTGTGCAATGCAAACAAACCCGTTGGTGATTCAAGATAATTACAATGACTCCAACCCGGTCATCATAATATGATCGAAATCAATAAGGAAGATAAAAGAGCAATATATGTGGAATTCATAATACCAGCAGAAACACATAAATTAGTAGTCCTAGGCAATGCTCCCAGATACGGTTTTTTCTACTGAGAAACTAAAGGATTTTTGCGCTCGCAAACCTTCTATACGACCGAGTCGATGTCGTTGACGTTGCTGTGATTCGAACGTACGATCTTCCGCAGTCTACCGAAGGGTCTGCTCTTCACAGAGCAAACCTTCTATACAACCGAGTCGATGTCGTTGACGTTGCTGTGATTCGAACGTACGATCTTCCGCAGTCTCCCGAAGGGTCTGCTCTTCACAGAGCATCTCCTGCCGCTGTTCCTTCACCGCTCCGACGCTGGGGAAGAAGAATAGATAGCCGAGGAATTTAAGTGTAATTTAATGGGGATTACAATTCCGGGTAGAGCAGCTCTAGGGCAAACTAGGAGTTGCCATTTTTTTTCTTAACAATATCTTTATATTATATTTTAAAATTTGGGCGTAAAGTACAGAAATATGGCTCGGATTCAAAATATTATATTATAAAATTTGTGCATAAAGCACTGCAGTAAATATTAGAGTAAAATTGTGAAGAGTCGAGGTTTAAAGATTTTAGTAATGAAGCTTCATTTTATGTGGGGTAAAACAAAATCAAATGTTTTTAATATAAAAGAATTATATATTTTTTAGATTTGGTTCAGTGAAAAAAATTATAGTGTTGGAAAATAAATTATTAAGACCTTGGCATACGATTAGGTTTCATATGATAGGTTGTTTTCGAATCAAGAACCACTCATGGATTAAATATCATTGAATTATGGAAGTATGAGAAAGTTGGGATCTAAGTTTATGTATTTACATAATGTCTTCTAGTTATTGCTATATGTGGTTAATCTTGTTTTTTACATTTTGATATTTTGATCTGTGTTTTATAAGAATTTTCATCAATAATTTAAGATTACATAAAATTTGATTGCATCTAAGTTGAACTTGCAACATATCTTGCGGGAACTAAGACCTTGTTCTATCTAATGTGTGCGAGTGTAATTAGACATTGTAATAAAACTCCTATGCTTGTAAGGGTCCACCAAAGTTTGAGAAGTCAAGGAAGCAAGCACCCTAGAATACAACAACCTAACCCAAACCAATATAACATGTCTCCTATTAGACTCTTCAAAACGGTTGTTAATTATGCAAGGACAACCACTTCCTTTGCTTACAAAAAGGTCAGAAAAGGAGAACACTTGAAACTACCAACTGATTCAAATAGTAGATAACAGAATGCCATCACCTAGAATCTAACTACCCCAAATCACTAAATGATAACGATGTAAAACACACAAATTGGAAACCAAACTCAACTATATATTAATGAGTGATCTTAATGAATGATGTACACAGTGTACATATAAATACATAAAGAAATCGTTGATTCAGAATTTGGGTCTTCTTGGACTCTGATAACCACTCACCATAGCACAAACTTAATCTCGAGGATTAGTTGTCTAACATTCCCTCCTTAATCCAAAGGGATGTATCAAAGTCCAAGAATGAGAGCTAAAAATGCAAAAATGCATCTCAACCAAGAACTGAATGTCTCTCGAAAATGGTTTTTAAGGATGACCAC
This sequence comes from Pinus tabuliformis, assembly GCA_031772625.1. Classification (NCBI taxonomy): domain Eukaryota; kingdom Viridiplantae; phylum Streptophyta; class Pinopsida; order Pinales; family Pinaceae; genus Pinus; species Pinus tabuliformis. The sequence continues at coordinate 1,685,330,332 of CM062816.1, read as the reverse complement.
AAACCAATGTGTGAGAACTCAAGGTCTCAACCAACATGAACTCTAGAACATTCATTGTAATTCTCAAAACAACCAAAAATGTGGTTTTAAGGTGACCACTAACTTTGATCTATTAGTGTAGTTCCTTGAACAATTATGAATCTAGAAGTGCTCGTTCACAAACAACTCATTCAGCAAAAACTAAAGTCCCTTTGGCTACAACTTTGGCTTTAACCAGTACAGGTTGTGACTCAGGCTCACTTATGGATCTTTGGCTCAGGCTCACTTGTGGATCTTTGAACCAGTAGCAGACCATCAATTTCATCAATTCCCCTTTTGTCAGATAAAGGGCGAGAAGATGAAGTACTCTTTATCACTGCAAGGTTGGTTAATACTCTCGAACATATCCTATGGTATGACCTATAAAACTTCTTAGTTGTTTTGGACCAATCCCAAGAAGCAATCCATCCAAAATTAGTTTCTCTCTTGCAGTAGTCTTCTTTATGAAACACATGTTTGAATGGTGATTGCACTTTCCACGATGCTCATACGAGTGAAGATCAAAGCACTGATCTTTCACATGTCCAACTCTGTCACAATGTTGACACCGATCAATTTGTTCTGGAACAACACCATCCAGAAATCTAGCACTACGAAATTGCATAGGTTTAGAAAAATCAAGCACATAAAAGGAAATATCTTTATCGTATCCAACACTAGTTATGTTTTTGTTATGTGTAATTTCTTCCCAAGGTATTATAACAGGTTTCACATCATGACTTTTATCTGCATCCAAATTTTCTCCTAAAGTGGTTTCATTACTCTTCATCTCGATGTACTTGAGACACAATTTGGAGGAATTCAACTGTCTCCAATGCATCATATAAACAAACTCTAATATCAACAAGACTTACTTTGTTGATATGTACAGTTTCATCAGCAATAGAACTAATGAGATTGTTTAAGATTTCTAATACATTTTTTATTTAAGCCATTTTAGTCTCGGCTGTTGGGTTCAACCGATAATGCACCTGTTTTACAATGGAAACCAAAAATTCACCTGATAACAAATAGTGACATGCTCAAATTAAAGTGGAATTGTTGTAAACAATGTCGTCTTCTTATTGCCCAACCACTGTAGTGAGTATCACAACCTCTAAAATTAGCTTCCCTTTTTGTTTTGTAAAAATTATCAAGCACAAGAGATCCACCCTCATCTAGAATCACCAGAAGTAACTCAAAGGAGCATGGGGCAACCTTAGACACTCAAAAGAGAAATGGGCCAGGAAGGAAATCCGCCAAGCAGCAGAGAGATGAAAATACCCAGAAGGATATAGCCATGGGCACCTAGAATGCTACATCTTGGGACAAATCGACAAAGATATAGCAAATAAGGAGCAGGGAGGGTGAGCAACTCTCCGTAACCCCCACATGAAATGATGAAAGTCCTCTCTTAGAACAGTAGGGGACTAGGGCACCCCTCCAAAATAACTGCCTTAAAATATCTAATAAATCAAGAGAAACCAGGAGTTGTATTAGTTCAAGAAACAAAGCAAGGGCAGCAAGAAATGAAAAAAATCATAGCACATCATAAACAGTACAAAGACAGCGTTTGTGAATCAAGAGGAGCCTCTGGGGGAATCGCAATGCTTTGGGACCAAAACAATTGGAGTCTCACAGCAGAAACAATCAATCAACACTGGATAAAGACTGCTCTAGAGAGAACTACAAATAATCAAAGGATAGTCATTTATAATGTATACGCTCTAAACCATTATAAAGATAAGAAGCAATGCTGGGGCACTCTCAAAGAAAATATAGATGAAGAAGAAAATAGTAACATTATTCTGGGGGGAGATTTAAATCTCATTTTGCACTCCAATGAGAAGCAAGGAGGTTGCTTCTCTTCAGATCCCTACAAAAACCAGGTGGAAACTATCATGTAGGACCACAACCTTATTGATGTAGTCCCAAAAAACCGCAGATTCACATGGAATAATCGCAAGCTAGGGAAAAACAACATTATGGAAAGGTTGGATAGAATCCTGGTGAATGTTTCACTTCTCTCCACTTTCTCTGCAGCTTACGCCTTCATCCATCCCTTCACAGCTTTAGATCACTACCCCACATCTCTGGTTCTTGAAACCCACTGCTCATTGGGACCTATTCCCTTTAAGTACAGTCCTCTATGGAATGATAACTCAACAGTCAAAAGTATTATTCAAAGTAGTTGGCAGCAGCACATAGAAGGATCGCCAGGATATATCTGGGAAAGCAAAATTAAAAGAGTCAAATATGCTCTAAAAGACTGGGCAAAAAACTGCTACACGGAGCCGGAAAAAAAAAAAAAAAAAAAAAAAAAAAAAAAAAAAAAAAGAGAGACTAAAGCCAAATTGGAGGATCTCCATAGCACAATTGAGGAGCATGGATTTCAGCAGGAAGATAAAGATCATGAAGATAAACTCTATTGTCAGCTATATCGCATCAATAGAGAAGAAGAGTAGAAATGGAGAATTAAGTCTAGGCAGTTATGGCTGAAAGGAGGAGACAAAAATTCGGCTTTTTTCCATAAGCAAACTACAGCCTGGAAAATTAGGAACAACATTACCTCTATCATTGATAGAGAAGGCAATCTACAAACCAGCCAAGGTGCTATCAAGCAGGCAGCTTCAGATCATTATAGAGAACTCCTAACAGAAACTAAGGAAGAGGAAGACTATTCAGACCTGCTGCAATACCTTCCAAGTGGGATCAGCAAAGAAATCAATGACAACTTGAGTAAGGAGATAGAAGAAGAAGAAATAAGAGAAGCCATTTGGCCTCTTCAAACAGTCAAAGCTCCTGGACCGGATGGCTTTCCAATCTGCTTCTACAGAGCTCATTGGGGTATTATTAAGAAGGATCTTATCAAAATGATGAAATGGATCCAGCGCAAAGGGAAAATTGGAGGCTATACCAATTCCACCTACCTCGCCCTCTTCTTCCTTCGCTCATATCTGAAAATTAAGGTGGTTTTTGGCCAATAGGCAAATCTCTGATTCAATCCTCCTTGTTCAAGAAGCAATCCATTTGAGTCATTCCAGAAAAGAAAAAGGGTTCATCCTGAAGCTAGATTTTGGCCAACGCCTTCGATAGGGTAAGGCACTCCTTTCTAATCGTTGTCCTTAAGAAAATGGGTTTTGCTAAGCCCCTCCTTGATCTCATCAAAGCCTGTGTCATGGGGCCTTGGATTTCCCCCCTTGTCAATGGTAGGCCTGAACCTCCCTTTTAATCTTCGAGAGGGCTGAGACAAGGTTGCCCTCTCTCCCCTTACCTGTTTGTCTTGATGGCGAAATCCTCCAGCAAAGCTTTAGATTACAAGAGACGAACTAGTCTCATCACTAGCATAAAATTCGAGAACGAAGTCAAAAACATAAACCATTCCTAATTTGTGGATGACACTCTGTTAATAGGAGGGGCGTCTGTCACAATAGCTCATCGTTTCAAAACTCTTCTAGACAAATATATGAGTTATTCAGGAGGCATGATCAACCATTTAAAAAGTTGCATCTATGGTTGGCATGCAACAACCCAAACCCTCCATAATATAGCCAACACTTTTGGGGTCCCTTGCAAATTGAATTGGGAATGTTTCACCTATTTGGGAATGCCTGTGAGCATTGGGCCCTTAAAAGCTGAAATCTGGGACACAATTATAGACAAAATGAAGAGGAAAGTGCAGCAGTGGGGTTCTACATGGCTTAACCCGACAGGCCGCCTTGTTCTCCTAAAATCAGGGCTCTCATCTCTTCCACTCTACCAATTCACACTAATGCAGGCTCTAGCCATATTCCATAATAAAATGGAAAGTTCTCCGCCATTTTCTTTGGCAAGGGGGGGAAAATGAAAAAAAGAAGTTCAATCTTGTTAACTGGAAGCAAGTAATTCAAGGCCAGGATTGTGGAGGACTTGGAATCAAATCTCCCAAGCTCTCAAATTTGGCTTTTGGAGGCAAGATCGTGTGGAGACTAATCAGTGAGCAACCGGCATGGTGGAAAAGAGTGTTAGAAGTCAAATATCTAAGCTACCTAAGACAACAGCTTTTGGACTGCGAAATACCCGCTAGAAATAGTTCAAAAATTTGGAAACTATGCAAAAAAGTAATCCCTTTTTTGGCCCAAAACACCTCCAAAGTCCCCAAGGGAGGCAGCAGTATAAAAATTGGTGCAGACAAAATTATGGGGAACCAATCTATCAGCAGTTAACCAGGTACAGGTAAAATCAATCTCTTTCTTTACAATAAAGAAATTCATTATCTGGACCAAATCTCGCAATGGGACACCCACTCGCAGATATGGATGGGATGGACTTTTCCACCCATACCCTTCGATCTTAAGGAGAGCTTTGACATCCTTCAAGCTCATCTCCACAGCATTGCCCCCATAATAAAAAACAACATCGACAGTTTTCGATGGGATCCTACAGGCTCTAACTATACAATTCAAGCTGGCCACCAATACTTATGCAACAAAGATTATCGTGCCCCTGCTTGGACACATTGGAAAATTGTCTGGAAATCCGTGGCCATCCCCAAAATCAAATTATTCATTTGGAGCCTCTTGAAAGGGAAAATACTCACTACTGATAATCTGCAAAAGAGAGGTATAGCAAGACCTTCTCGATGCCCAAATTGTAAAGAAGCAGAAGAAACCATCCAACATCTCTTTATCACCTGTCCTTTTGCAATTTCTTGCTGGAAAGGAATATTTCCCAATGATCATCTCCCATGGAATTCCCAAAACTCCATTGGCGAGGTTCTAAATCTATGGAAGAAGAGTTACCCTTGGCAGCATAAGAAGAACAATATAGCCAAATGGGTTTGGGATGCCCTCCCCTATGCCCTTCTGTGGAAAATCTAGTTGGCAAGGAATCGTATGATCTTCCAAGACAAGGAAACCATCATAAGGCATCTCTGCAGCAAGGCAAATATTTTAACGTTAGAAACCATTTCTGCCAAAAATCTGAAGAAAATTGATGGCGTTGGCCTCTATGTTGAGGAAAGGGATTTTATTGGCTATTTGTTAGATAAAAGAAATAGCAATTAGATTGAAAGTAATTCCAGCATCCAGTCCAACATCCCCAATCATAGTTGGAAAATAAGAAACAAAGAAGAAGAATTCTCAAGCTGGCTCTGAGGCAGCAATCTCCACTATCTCTTCTTCGATGGAGCTTCTAAATCCAACCCAGGAACAGCAGGTGCAGGCAGAGTCATCTACAATCCCAGTGGTAGCATTATAACCACTTATGAATGGGGACTGGGTTCCTTATCCAACAATAGGGCAGAAGCTCTTGCCCTCTATCAAGGACTAAATCAACTCCAAAAATTTGCCATTAGCAAAGCGATGATTTTTGGAGAGTCAGCCACAATCATCAGTCTCATGGTTTGTAATCTAAAGGCATCCAATATCTTCCTTCAGCAAACGATTAATAGGTGTCAAACTATAACCCGTCAAAATATGGAACTTCAATTTTTCCATGTGCTTTGTTCTCTCAACAAAGAAGCTGACATTCATGCCAACAGAGCTTGTTGCAAACCCAAAGGCAATCTTCTCTGCAATAATTTAGAATCACATCACCATCTCTCGTAATCTTTTCCCTCATCATGATCTGTGGCAATTCATCCGACCCTGTCCTCCGTAGCATCTTCATGGGATTCTCTAATAGACATCTGCATCTCTCTTCCTCAATCAAATCTCTGATTGAGATCTTCTCTCCTCTCAACAGTCCCGTCACCCCTTCCGCTCTGCCCCGTTTGACTCGATTCCCTCACTCTCGTGATTCCTTCCTTCCCTCTCTCGTGATCTCGCGCCTCCACTTCTGTGGTCTTCATCTTATAAATTCGAGCATCCCCCCTCAATCCAGTGCTCAGTTTTGTTCTCTGGTTTTTTACGCGATCCTCTGCTTTTGTTCCTCGATTCCCGGCTTGGCTGGGACCTCGGTCTCCACTGTCTCCCCAGCTTGCTGCTGCTCTCTATTTCTTCCTCGCCTGCATTCCCCTCTGCTCTCTAATCTGTGCTCTGTCCTCATCCCTTCTCCGCGGCGCCTTCCTCTTTTCTCCCTTTCTTCGACTCAGAAGGGTTATCCCCTCAGTTCTTCTGCTCACCAGGGCTATCTCCTTTCTAGTCCTTCTTCATCTTTATCTTCATCGATAAGATAGGACTCCTTAAACATCCCAGGTCTTTCTCATCCCAAGCAGAGCACCAAGACAGCACCCAGCATCCACGATATGGCAAGAACTGAAGACTGCCTGCATTGTGTTGATTTACAGGCATAACTGGAACAAATCGGCGCACATCAAATACTTCTAGATGCAAAAATAGATTCCCATGCCAGACTGACCAGTGAGAAATATGAAGCAAATATCAATCTATTTCTTCACAGAGTCTCCTCGCTCCAGGAACAGTTTAATGATTTGGCCAATAAATGCAGTCATGTCCAGGAATCAATCGAAATCCTGAAGTACATGATGGAGAAAAGGAATGCACCCAGCACCAGTTCTTCAAGTCTCAGAAATGTTGAAGTTGATAGCAAACCAGAAGATTCAATAGCACGCAAGATTAGCCATATCAGCATAGATTAAAGATGTGTTGCAGATATTGCTTACTTCTATCTCAGTTTGTTAGAATTTTTACTTACTCTTGTTTTCCAAAAGTCAGAAATGACAGAAGTAAAGGGGAATTTGTCTTCCCAATCATCTCCTAGCTTTTCCTTCGAGCTTAAAACTTTGTATCACAGGAGCTCAGTCTCCCAATCTTTTTTTTGGAATATAAATAGCAATCGATTATGTGAAAAAAAATTAAATAAATAAATAAATAATATCAAGCACAAGGATTTTAACTTATGAGCTTTAATATACCAAGTGTAATTGTATCATATTTGCTAACCAAAATGCCTCTTTCTTTTTTCTTAATTCTATATCCATAAATTTATGATTTAAAACTTTAAAAAAATCAAAATCAAAACTTGAGAATAAATACCCCTTAAAAAAGAACTTATTTTCCACTACTTCCACCCACATCAACCAATGTGTAATAGAAAGGCATTCATTTATTCATTCTTATGCTCACATTCCTTAGTCCCAGTAACGAATCTCAAACACTAACAACCAACTCCCATAGCTGGTGTCCCTATGGTTTGCGACTCCAACCCTCCACAAAAAAATTCAGAAAGCAATATCCAATAAACAACCAATAAATAAATGTGTATATAGTTGTTTATTCTCATTGACTAATTATTTTCGTCTATCGCAACACATCAATTGTATGATATTATATTTAACTCTTTTCGACTTCGAAGTACAAAATTACCCCTTTGCTCAAAGCTTAACACAGTTGGTCTTATGCATCGACCTCTGCATAAGAATCGCCATGCAATTAAATAGCTTCAATGATGGCTCTCGACTCTCTTATCATGTACAACGTCCACAAGCGTCTACAACAATGTTAGAGTGAGAATCAAACATAAATAAACACCGCATTTATGCCTTGTTGTTTGTCAGATTGCATAATCACACCCCTCTCCTTCCGTTGCAACCAATCTTCTATGCGTCCAAATGACAAAAGGGCACTAGCAATTCGTTAGATTGAAGAATCTCACACCTTTGCTTCCTTTTAACTATCAGATCGTATAATATCATATTTATAAAACGTTGCCTTTGGTATTGTCATGGAGATAGACTGGTCGGAGGAAACTTCTAAAATGATATGGATGTTGTTTTCTACCTTGAATTACTGTAGATGAACTTTTAGAATCTTCACGCAGACATTTGCAATGGATAGTTTTTATTTTTCCTTTTTTACTCTCAAGTTGTCCTTATTAAAGGTAGAAAACTTTTGCTCAATTATTGATATTGCTTGCCAATATTCATGGTTAAAAAAATTTCCACCACTAGTACCACAGAAGGGAACACACAGTTGTTTCTGCTACCATGTGAGGTTTAGGTTTTGACAGTAGATGGGTCTCAATAAAATTCGGAGCTCGAGAATTTTATAATAGTCAAGTTTATCAATCAAACGAACATGACACTTCTAAATCTGTTGTTTCTCCAAATCTAAAGAATATTGTTGTGGTTGATTCGAGAGATTGAATATCCATATGCCCTCGCGGCCTTCACTGTACGATCCATTGTCTAGTCTAGAAGATTGTTTCAATATGCTTTAGTTTTCAACAAGACAGAAATTCAGTTCTTTTACAACAATGGAGCATTACTAACATAACAACACTCAATGCAGGTCGTTTGATATCAACATTTATTGCTTTGGAGAATGTTGGGTCGATGGCCTGTGGCAACGGTGCTCAACCTGGGACTTTTCTTCTTTGTTCTTTAAGGCAAATGACTCCGGTTGTTCTTCAAATTCTAGGGGTGCACAATCTCGTGTTTTTTTGGAAACTAGATGTTCCTTCCTCTATGCATCGATTGCCTTTGGAAACCACCTCTCACCACATGGAGATTTCAAGAGCTCATACTCGCGAGCTCCGGCCACAAAAACTAGTGGCTCATTCTATTTGGCATAGTAGAATAACCTCTGCTCTAATACCACTATAAAACACACAAATTGGAAACCAAACTCAACTATATATTAATGAATGATGTACATATTGTACATATAAAGTCATAAAGAAACAGTTGATTCAATTTCCGGGTCTTCTTGGACTCTAACAACCACTCACCATAATACAAAACTAATCCCCAAGGATTAGTTGTCTAACAAATTAATGATAAAATTAACTTGAAGAGAAGCTAATAAAATCTAACTCACCTCATGCCATTTCATATGCCAAGATCCATCACCACTATGTGTCGTGATTACAAAATATCCCTCCAACTCTCAATGGTTGATCTGTGGCTCCTCTTGATGTAGCATATCACCTCTCCATAGGGGCTCATAAGCGAACATTCAACCTGGGATCAAACTATCTATACAATTTCCTCCACCTATAACATGGGAAATGGCAAAGCACATCTGATATGTGTCAATCCACTATTGCAAATGAACCATGCATTTATGCTCCTATTCATCTCTATTTTCACCAAAATGATTGTCGATCAAATATAAAGAGAACTGAAATAAATGCATTTGTACGAAAGGGTACACCAAAACCTCGACCTTCCATCGCAGGTGCGTTTGGTGGTTGTTTACACCTAATTTCACAAGCCAACTGCATGGAAAACCCACATGGCTTAGCTTGGAATGACCAAGGTGAGGCCACTCGTTTGGATAACATACAATTCCATGAATATGCTCAACATAATTAACAAATAATAACATACCCCTTTCTCCCATTTAAAGTGATTAGGATAGGTTCAAGGAAAAAACCTTGATTTGCAAGCATATATGATTTCTAGTAATTTTGTCTTAAAACATGTTGTACAAATGAGTTGAGTGGACTTGGAGAGAGAGAAAAAATTGTAACACACTCCTCCCACATCTACCCAAGAAACTGACTGGGGTTAACATACAATGAGAGGCCACTATGATATAATTCGACCTCCTAAGTCACGTTAAGGAAGTGGAACCGATGGAAACACACCATACAGACATTCAACATCAGCATTAGGACCCTCAGGAACCAATCCAACCTTTCTACCAACCATCCCCTGGGTCCCACTGAGCTTTTGGACCACTTGACCTCTAGATGCTCTCATGCTATGGGCATGCCAGCGTCCAAGGACCTCTCGACGCTCTCACAAGCCTATAAGGTAGAATCAGGGACTATTTTGCATAGTGATGTGCTAGTGTCCCTGAGATTTTAGCCCCTTTTTCAAGCCCAGAGCCCAAGTCACTACCCATAATTGAATGACATCTTCATAACAATAAATTAACAAGGAAATGACAATACAAATGCAATCACTTGAATAAGTCCTTGACTGGACCCCTACTAGCCATGATAGGCGTTTCATCAAACATATCACAAATATGTAATCTACATATATAAATAACATATCTGAGCATAGGGGTCTCTTAATTAGCTGGGAATCACTAAGAAACATCGATGCCTCAACATATGAACTGCCATTTCATCCATTAGGCCATAGATACATTATTCATTCATTTACCAATAAAAACATTATGAGAGTCATACATAGCTACTGTCATAAAACATATATATAACCAACATAATAGCAGTCGAAATACCAATCAAATCACGGCCATATAAACCACATATAAGTGAGTATAATACTCATAGAAATACAAGGAGAAATAACCTCTTATTGATGATGCAAAATCCAAACCCGGGATGGGAATTCCACGTTCCACCGGACCGTAGAATGGCTGAGCCAAATCTCTCTTTAGCCATTCATCCTCATGCCATATTCCAAGCATGAATGTGGGATCTCATAGACCACATGAATCCAAAACCATCCAGGGCTTCCAGAGGCCATCCACCTCAACTCATCAACAATGATTCCACCTCAAGGCTTCTAGAGTGTTTGTTCCAACCAAGGCTTTCAGGACTAGTAACTCAACCCAAGTTGTCACCAGGCTTCTAGAGTGTTTATCCAACCAAGGATTCTAGGACTAGTAACTCAACCCACCAAGGGATTTCAGAGTTTTTGTCCAACCAATGCTTCCATGACTAGTAACTCAACCCAAGCTGTTATAGGGATTCCATGAAATAATAACTCAACCCAAGCTAAGGAAACATGAGAACCAGCCCAAACAAAACAAGGAAATATACCCAAAATATCCATGGTTATCCAGGAAATGGCAAGGCTAGGCAATCCACTATCAATCCAGGCAATCCTCCATGCCAGTGACGGATCATGACAAAAAATCCACATGCATATGCCATGCATGCTAAAACTAGTGAGGAAAACATACATGCAACTCGATACCTACAAGAAAAATATGTTGTAGTTGTTGATCCCGATGTCCTCTTGCACTTTCCTACTTTTCCTTTGCCTTCTTTCTCCAAAAATCCAAGCATGCCACCCCTCCAAGAGTGCTCCAAGGAAACTCTAAGTATCCAAGAGTATGAGAGCTCTAAGTATCCAAGAGTGAGAGAGAGAGAGAGAGAGAGAATAATGAGAGAGCTCCAACACTTAATTGACAAAAGGTTACCAACTGATCCTTAGAAGCCTTTTTATAAACGATGCCTCCATTTTCTTCATTTCCCATTATTTGCCTTCATTTTCCTCCTCGCATGAAATTTGTGACCTTTCACCTCCCTTTTCTCCTAATTTCCATTATTTTCATAAATAAATGTGCCAAAATGCCATTTTTCCTTTCAAAAGCCTTAGCCATTGCCTTTTCCAATTTCCTTAGCCATTAAATAATCAAAAGTGATCCCCATCACTAGGATTTTGCCCAACATTCAACTTGGAATAAGTGTCTCGTCAATCATGGTTATTATTTTGGCTTTTTAAACTTTTATTACATGGAATTTTCACCAGGGTTGTTACATAACCCTCCCCCTTGGGGGAACACCGTCCTCGATGTTCAACAACACCTATAACCACAAAACTGTTCTAAGCAAAATATACTATCGATGGAGCTTTATAACTTAGCTCGATGCAATATTTACAATGATCAACCTGCTAAGAAGCAAACCAACATGAAAACATAACAACATAACATCATAATGACATGACACTCATACCGCTTATTGGAGCTTTATAACATAGCTCATGGCATTATTTACATCCATATACATATGTACATATATCAAAACATCAGTAAACGTGTACCAAAACATATACCAAAACACCACACCAAAACTGCGTTGCCTCAACCGGCAAACAATGAAGGATACATAGCCTACATCTGATCCGCCATCTCCCATGTAGCTTCATCAGGCCCAAATTGCTTCCATTGCACCTTAACCTACTCGATTGCTCGGTTCTGGAGCATGAGTACATTTTTCTACAATATACACTGAGGCTCCGGCTGGAATTCTCCACCTGGTTCCACCTGCAATATAGACCAGTGAATCACATGATCAACATATTTAACATACTTCTTAAGCAATGACACATGGAAAACATCATGGACATTCACTATCAGAGGAAGTGCAAGTCGATAGATTACTGACCTAATCCTCTTAACAATACTAAAGGGTCCACAAAATTGTGGTACCAACTTGGCACATGATCCAATTCGTAAGGAACTCTTCTTTGGTTTGATGTGTAAGTACACCTATTCCCCAACCTAGAACTCCTTGAACAACCTGTTCCAATCTACATAGCTCTTTTGCCTATCCTGTGCTACCTTTAGATTCTTCTTAATCACCTGCATTTCTCGCTCCATGTCTGGTCCAATCAACACCATGTTAATTGGATCACTCCAACTGATGGGAGTATTGCAACTCCACCCATACAATGCCTCAAACAGACTCATCTTCAAATATTCTCGATACCCATTGTTGTAAGTGAACTCTACCAGTGGAAGATACTCTTCCCACTTTCGGTGTTGATGCATCGCGTACATCCTCAACATGGCCCCCATTATCATGTTTCCCTCTCAGTTGTCCATCTGTCTACAGATGATAAGTTATACTGAAGGCCTACTTTGTGCCCAAACCTGCAAATAACTCCTTCCAAAACTTGGAAGTGAACTTTGCATCCCTTTCTAACACAATCTTCTTCGGAACACCATGCAATCTGACCACATCTCTGTTGAATACCTATGCCACATCACTAGTTGAGAATGTTGACTTCCCTAGATTGAAGTGCGCAACCTTTGTCAACCTACCCATAGTAACCATGATGGAATCATGTTGTCTCATTGTCCTCAACAAACTTGTGATGAAGTCCATGGAAATGACCTCCCATTTCCATTATGGAATCGCAATCAGCTGTAGCAGTCCACCTGAGTGCTTACACTATGCCTTCACACACTGATAATCAAAACACCTAGCCACAAACTCTACTACATCCCTCTTCACATTCGACCAATAATAAAATCTCTTCACTGTTGTCAGTGTGTTATGATAACTCAGGTGTCCTGGATATGGTTTCGCATGAAATTCCCTCAAAATCACCTTCTCGAGCTCACTATTGTCTGGCACATATATCATGTCTTTGAATCTAACCAATCCATATGCTGTAAGGCAATATTCCACATCTTGTGCACCTTTACCTGTACCTGTACCACTACCTATACCTGCACTACCACCTGTACCTATACATGTACCAATACTATGTTGCAACCTGTGCATAATATCCATATATCTGACATCCTATTGACCTGTCTGCAAGATCATGTCCTGTAAGTTTGTCCCACAGGAGCTCATGGTTGCTAAGTGATTACTTGTATCCGCCTGCTAAGAGCATCTGCCACTCTATTCTCTTCACCTTTGGTATATCTTATCTCAAAATCAAACTCACTGATCTTAGCCAACCACCAAGCCTACCTACCATTTAGATTCGGTTGGTCAAATAGATACTGCGAACCATTGTGATCACTGATCAATGTAAACCTCCTACCCAGAAGATAATGTCTCCACATCTTCAATGCAGATATAATCGTCGCTAATTCAAGATCATGCGTGGGGTAGTTCTGCTCGTGCTCATTCAGTTTTTAGGACTCATAGCATACCACCTGTCCATCCTGCATAAGGACTCCACGAAGTCCTTTCTTGCAAGCATTTGTGCATATTACAAACTCTTTGTCTGAATCTACAATCTTTAACACTGGTGCATGTGTCAACAAGTACTTAACCTACTCAAAACTAGCCCCACACTCCTCTGTCCATTCGAACTTCTTACCTTTCCTTTGCAACGATGTGATAGGATAAGTAATTCATGAGAAGTTCCTAATGAACCTCTTATAATAGGCTGCCAACCCCATGAAATATATCACCTCATCTACATTCTTAGGAGCTACCCACTCCATGATGGCCCTTATATTTTCTGGATCTACTGTAATTCCTTCCTTGGAGAAAACATGCCCCAAGTAGTGTACCTCAGTTTGAAAGAAACTACACTTGTTGAGCTTAGCATACAACTAATGCTCTCTCAACAACCTCGACACTGCTATTAAATGCTCGGCATGCTCTTCCTCATTTTTAGAATATACCAATATGTCATCAATGAATGCAATAACAAACATATCCAAGTACAAATGCAACACACTATTCATCAAGCACATAAATGTAGTTTGAGCATTAGTTAAGCCAAAAGGAACTACAACAAACTCATCATTCCCATACCTGGCTCGGAAGGTTGTCTTATAAATGTCTTCCTCTTTGATGCATACCTGATGATATTCGGATCTCATATCAATCTTTGAGAACATTGTTGCTCCCTTCAACTGATCGAACAAGTCATCAATCCTCGGTAACAAATACCTTTTCTTGATGGTCACTTTGTTCAATTGCCTGTAGACAATGCATAATCTAAGAGTAGCATCTTTCTTCTTCACAAATAATACCAGTGCGCCCCATGGTGATACACTTAGCCTAATGTATCCCTTGTCCAACATTTCCTTCAATTGTAGCTTCAACTCTACCAACTCAGGTGTGCTCGCCCTGCAAGGTGCTTTTGATGTCGAAGCCGCCCCTGGCACCAACTCAATAGAAAAGTCTACCTCCCTGTGAGGTGGCAACTTTGAAATATCCTCAGGAAATACATACTTAAACTGTTGTAGAACTAGATAGCTCCTCAAAACATTTGCTTCCTTAACTTCCTTACCCTTGTCACTAGAAATGTGCACTGCAAATAACATACACCCTTTCCTACGACTGCGCTTTGCTTGCATAGTTTTCACTATCCTAACTAATGTGACTTTATTTTTTCCCTGTACGACTCTTGGTTCCTCATCACACTCAATGGCTTTGTCATAACAATCAACCTTGGTTCTACAAAGATACAACCAATCCATGCCCCGCAACATACTGTATGATCCCAAAAGTAATACATTCAAATACGTTGCAGTAGGGACACCATTCAAATCAAATGCACAAGTTGTTGGCCAATGGTGAAATCGCTTCTTGGTACTTGTAGCCAACTGCACTAACCAGGATTTTACATGCAAATCCTCACTCAAACCACACTTATCCACCAAGTCAAGACTAACATAGCTATAATCAGATCTAGGGTCAATCAAAATATAAATAACTTGATCACAAACCTTACCATCCATCTAAATGATAAATTCCCGATGGTCTGCCTGTTTGTTACCCAATGTTGCATAGATACGAGGAACACCCTGAACAACATCCCCAATAGTTTGTGCATCCTGTGCAGTATATATCTAAGGCCTACCACCCTAATTTTGCGGACAATCTCTCCTGTAATGATCTTGCCACAAGTTCAACACTCTATAGGCTTCCAACCTGCACCCTTATTCTGCTCCTCAGATCGATGTCCTTGTCCACTATCTGATGCATTGAACTTCTTATATGGTGCAACATTCTTTTTATTATCTGTACCTTGAGGTCTTTCTTACTTTCTATCCCATTTTCCTTTGTTCTTTGCATTACCTTTCCAGTCTGGCTTAGTCATAGATTTGCGCTTCGATTGTTCATAGTAATGTTTTAGCTTCCAGATGGCCTCCTCCAATGATATAGGCTCATCGAACTCAATCCTATCTTTGAATGCAACCGATAATCCACTAATGAACCTCTGAATCTTGGCCTCTTCCTCTATGAGGTAAGGCACATAACTTAGTAACTCCAAGAACCTGCTAGTGTAGTCATCATCTGTCATTGATCCCATCTTTAGCTCATGGAATTCTTTTACCATGTCATCAAAGTATATCTCCGGCAGATACTTCTTCTTGAATAGCTGCTCAAAGTCACTCCAAGTCAATTCTTCCTCACAAATACACCTAACATTCTTCACATCTTCCCACCAAATGTCTGCTTTACCTTTGAGACTGAATGTAGCTACTCTGGCCTTCATGTTATCTGAATAGTCATGTAACTTGAGGAATTTCCTCATGCCAAGCAACCATGCCTCTGCATCCATGGTTTCTTCATCTCTCCATCAAAAGTAGGTGGCTTTTCTCTCTTAAACTCATATGGAAAGTATCCCTTATCGCTCCACCTTTAAGGATGATAACAATGACGATCATAGTGCTGATCTGAATCAGAACTAGAATAATACCTTTTTCTATCCCTTCTCGTCTCTGGAGTGTCGAACAATTCGCCATCTCTGACTGTGTCATCCCTATCTGACTTGTGACCACCATGCGACCTACTACCATATGCCCCATTAGTTTTCTCCTCCTGCTCATAGCTGATTCGATCTGGTCCTTGTTGCTGTAAATCTGACAAACTTTGAAGTATCACTACATTTAGCTCTACATGTTTCTCCTATGCCTACATGATTATGTCATTATTTGCCTTACAACTCCTTATTTCTTCCTTTAAGATTCTTAGTGTATCTTCCAAATCGGAACTGTTCACAACACCATACTGCTCTTCTAATTCATAGAGAGAGTCTTTGTAGTCTACCACCTTGTTAGCCGTTTGATATTTCTTCCTGCAAGGCATATCATGTCAGCTAAACCAAATCAAAATAAACCAACGTACCTTAGTATAGCTCGAGGAGGATACCTTGCTTGCAAGATCAACAAATCAGCATGATACATGTATAACATAATCATGACAACATATAGAAACATAACACATAAGCATATAACCATGCAACCATCAGTCCAAATAGGGTCCAATCATCATTGCATGACCTTATCAACAACACATACCATGACCTCATGCATGACAACAACTATTACGTCATTGTACACTTGACCACATGCAAACATTAATCATACATAAACAATGCCTAACCAACCACACACATGCATAAACACATATGATCAGGCATAAACGAACAATACTTGAAACCAAGTCTACAAGAATGATATGTGCAACGAAGCATAAAAAATGTAACCAAACATACAAAAATGTAACCAAGCATAAAAATGGTACATGTAAGTGACATAAAACGACATGTAACCAATTATATACTCATGACGATGCAGTCCACAATAAACAAGATCCACATGACGACATCACTACAACCATGATCAACATCATACAAATAAAACAAGCACATGGAATTGCAAGTATAAGAGACACACATGCAACTGAAAGTGCATGCATGACCAACACACAACCCATTCAGTCTGAGGGGTGAACCATGCTCTGATACCACTCTGAAGCACCCTCCCCCCACATCTACCCAAGCAACCATCTAGCTAGGGTAAACATGCGACGAGAGGCCACTATGATATGATTTGACCTCCTAAGTCACATTAACGAAGTGGAACCGATGGAAACACACCATACAGACATTCAACATCAGCATTAGGACCCTCAGGAATCAATCCAACCTTTTTGCCAACTAGCCCCTGGGTCCCACTTAGCTTTTGGACCACTTAACCTCTGGACGCTCTCATGTTATGGGCATGCCAACATCCAGGCACCTCTGGACGCTCTTGCAGGCCTGTAAGCCAACGTCCAGGGACAATTTACACATTGTTTTGCCAGTGTCCCCAGGATTTGAGCCACTTTTTCAAGCCTAGAGCCCAAGTCACTGCCCAAAATTGAAAGACATCTTCAGAAAATTAAATCAACAAGGAAATGACAGTACAAATGCAATCACTTGAATAAGACCTTGATTGGACCCCTACTAGCCATGACAAGCATTTCATCAAACATATCACGAATATGTAATCTACAAGTGTAAATAACATATATGGGCACAGGGGTCTCATACTTAGCTGAGAATCTCTAAGAAACATTGGTGCCTCAACACTTCAACTGCCATTTCGTCCATTAGGTCATAGATACATTGTTCATTCATTCACCAGTAAAAACATGATGAGAGCCATACATAACTATTGTCATAAAACATATATATAACCAACATAATAGTAGTAGAAATACCAATGAAATCACAACCATATAAACCACATATAATTCAGTATAATGCTCATAAAATACAAGGAGAAATAACCTCTGATTGATGATGCAAAATCCAAACTCGAGATGGGACTTCCACATTCCACCTGATCGTAGAATGATTGAGCCAAATCTCTCTTGATCCATTCACCCCCATGCCATATTCCAAGCATGAATGTGGGATCTCATAAAACACATCAATCAAAATCATCCAAGGCTTCCATAGGCCATACACCTCAACCCATCAATAATGATTCCATCTCACGGTCAGTCATCACAAAACCATTATCAAATTGGTCTCTATCCAAGGCTTCCAGGGTTCCAGAGCATTTGTTCCAACCAAGGCTTCCAGGGCTTCTAGATCTTTTGTTCCAACCAAGGCTTTCAGGACTACTAGCTCAACCCACAACTGCCACCAGGCTTCTAGAGTGTTTGTCCAACCAAGGCTTCTAGGACTAGTAACTCAACCCACCAAGGGCTTCCAAAGCACTTGTCTAGCTAAGGCTTCCAAGACTAGTAACTCAACCCAAGCTCTTATAGGGCTTCCAGAGCGTTTTTCCAACTAGGGCTTCTAGGAATTAATAACTCAACCCAAGCTAAGGAAACATGAGAACCAACCAAAACAAAACAAGAAATAAGCCCACAATCTCCATGGCTATCCAGGAAATGGAAAGGCTAGGCAATCCATTGTCAATCCAGGCAATCCTCCATGCCAGAGCATGACCAAAAATCCACATGCATATGCCATGCATGCCAAAACTAGTGAGGAAAACATAAATGCAACTCGGTACTTGCAAGCAAAATCCATTGTAGCTGCTGATCCCGATGTCCTCTTGCACTTTCCTGCTCTTCCTTTGCCTTCTTTCTCTAAAAATCCAAGTATGCCACACCCTCCAAGAGTGCTCCAAGAAAACTCTAAGTATCCAAGAGTATGAGAGAGAGAGAGAATAACGAGAGAGATCCAAGACTAAATTGACAAAAGGTTATCAACTGATCTTCATAAGCCTTTTTATGAATGAGGCCTCTATTTTCTTTGCTCCCATTATTTTTCTCCTCACATGCAACCTATGACCTTTCACCTCCCCTTTCTCCTAATTTCCATTATTTTCATAAATTCATGTGCTAAAATGCCATTTTGCCTTTCCAAAGCCTTAGCCATTACATTTTCCAATTTCCTTAGCCACTAAACAATCACAAGTGATCCCCATCACTAGGATTTTTCCCAACATTAAGCTTGGAATAAGTGTCCCATCCACCGTGATTATTATTTTTCCTTTTTAAACTTTTATTACATGGATTTTTCTCTAGGGTTGTTACAAAAACCTCTTGAAGATATTTCTTAGTTTGATGTTCATCAAGGAGGTTCTTAAGATTAAATGATGGATTATTGGATGAGAATACCCAATTATAATCAAGTTCAAGATACTCATAGCATGGGCTTGAAGAAGACATTGATAGAGATCATAGTCCTTCACTTTGTTATTTGTAGCTTATCCAAGGCCTTGGCTTGATGAATGTTCAATGATTTATGGGATGAAAGAGCACCCCCCTGCACCTAGCACCTTTATGCGTGAGCATTTTTTAATTCATTGGAGTTGGTTTGTTTTTTTTTCTTAAATATATATTGAGTTTATTTTGTTAATTGGGTTATCTTGGGTGGTTGGGAAAAATGGTTATTATTGCCCCCAGCTAGGTTCAATTCCCTATGAGTGACATGATGATGAGAAATGTCATTGTAATGACTATGTGCCTATGAATATTGTTGTATCGACCCTCACTCTCACCCTTGGCTTGAGAGAAAGGATGATTTCCCTTGGAAAAAAAAAAAGTTATAATGTTTATTTTGGGCAAGCTTTAAAGTTTAGTGCAAAAAACAATATATCAAACTAAGCATACTCAACTTCCACATATATACTTTTCATTAAAAAACTTAAATCATAATTCAATTAAAGAATTTGTATTAATATGTGTTTATATACATCAGATGGAGTGTTATCAAGACAAGGGGGAGTGGGGAGTTGTTGCCATCTGTTGGTATCATCCTAAGACCCTTTTTCCTTCCCAAAAACATATCATTTATCCATACATTTTCATCATATATCCCTCAAAATCCTTGAATATTGATTATTAATCGTTCTATAGTTATTAAATTGCATAGAAATTAATTTAGGGGTTTTATGTTCCAGAATTAGAGGTTTTTGATGACATGGTTACAGGGAGTACCCACATCCTGTAATGAGCTTACCGTTTGACATGTGGCGCAACAAATGAGCTAGAATGAAAGGCATGGGCGAAAAGCAGAATGTCCAAGCATGGACAAACACCTATCTCCCAGCCAAATCGAGCCTCCTATGCATGCGGTCAACTTAAGTCAAAGCAGGGTACTCTGGCAAATAAAAGCAGCAACAACATCGTTCTATTTTTCATTTTTGATTTTTGTTCTTTTTGAAACATATAGCATGGAAACATTTTGAAAAGGTTATGTAATAAACGGGGCAACAACACTATGTACATTCATTGTATCGATGACATGGCTGTGCGTACGCATATGTAAATACAGTTAGTTTAATGTTTGAAGGTTAATCGTTGAATCGTTTTCTCAGAACAGAGTTTTAGTTTTAATACAAGGACATATTTACAGTCACGAAGTGTGTATACCCTTTGCATTGGTTTGATTGCTGAACGGTGATAGCCAGTATATCCTTAGGACGCGGACGGGCCCTGCGTTCTTCGATTGGTATACTGTCCATTCGTTTTGTTACATTTCAGTTCTTATATGTTGCACAGCGTTTATATTCGATTCGATTTCTATATCACATGGTTTGCATCACAGTTTCGATTTACATAGCTGTTGATTTACATAGCATACGGGTTGCATAACATTTATATAAGCTTTCGATTCCTACAACCTTTGAATTTCATTACATAGATATTGTGTGCGCTTATGAACGGTTTATGGTTATGTTGAATGGTCAGCACTAGGATCTGGAAGGGAGTCTTGTAAGGGATTCGGTCCCTGTGTGACTTCTAGATGCATTCTCATAAACTCTGTTTCATTTCTCAGTTCATTTATGCTCTCTTTATATAGTTCGATAGTGTAGATATCTTTGCATGCTGTGTGTGTTTACCAAACAAGGGTTTTCTGAGTGATACCTCTGTAAGGAGGTTAAAATCGTTGTCACAGTCATACACAGTACTTAAACTCATGATTTGATTTGATAGATGCATCTCATACCAACATTGTAATCAAGTATAGCAGTAGAGTAATCTAGGTGTGTGAATGATAGGCTGCATACTACGGTCTTCTGTAAGGGAGCCTTGTAATCTACCTCATAATCACCTGTAATTCTTTATGTCTATATATTTTAGACCACGCCTCTAAGCTTACGCACCTCGGTCGATATTAAATATAGAGTCCAGTCTAGTACCCTAGCTGGAACCACTACACCATCCCACCGAGTCGAAGCACTAGTGGACATGGAAACACACCCCTAAGGTTGAATTAATGGCCTGGAATTAAAGCAAGCCAACCATTACGCATCTCAATATGCAATTAGTCCATATCGTAGCTTGCATCACCTCAACAATCATTTATCTACTCATATATGTTTTCCAACACATGAGGCATATATCAATGGAATTGGGATATGTGGTTCGATTTAACTCTGGTTTCTTCATGCTTGACAAAGTCTACAATTGGTTTTTGGAAATTGTCGAAGCAGGCTTCAACTCTTCAAGTGGCCTGGCCCTGCCTAAATCTTTGATGCTTAGGATGGGAAACAACACCCTGGCAGTTGGAATATTTATTTTTCTTGGTAGATCTTCAACTTCTGCTCCATGTACAACATTAGGACAATAGTATTGTCTCCCCCCTCTATCAATTATTTCCATTTTCTAGGTATTTTTTTTCTTTTGCAGATTTATCAAACTTCCTCCTACCCTAGGATTCATCGCCCCCACCTCTCTATGGTCCCTTCCTTGCCTTAGTCTCTGATCTTCAGGTTTCTTTATGCATACCCCCTCTTATTCTTTTGATTCCAACTGGCTTGACCCCCCATCTCCCTCTCTCACAATTATTATTTTTCTCCTCTCCTCCTTTCGTCCCATGCTCTCTCCCTCCATATAAGTTCTGAAGGTGCCTCTTTTCTTGACCCTCTATAATTGGTAGTTAGCATCTCCCAACCCCCAGACTTCTTACCTTTACTACTCCAGGTTTGTTGTTTCTCGTGGTGATTGTTCCTCTAGTTGTGCCCCTCTCCCCGTGTCCCTCTGACATGGAGCCTCTCTCTTTGGCACTTGACCAACTCCTTCTCTCCCTTCCTTGGAGTATGATTTTTCTAGCCTCCTGGATCCCATTCCCATGCCACACTAGCGAGCTCAAGTGCATAAAGGGGCTACTTACTACCAAGAGAGGGCCCACAAGGGAAATATGAGGATGAAGCATCATTTGGAGGAAGTAAACACTAGATATCGAGACCTCACCCATACCCCACACAAGAAGAAATCACATATGCCGAGGGAGAGGGCTTTGCTTGAATACCTCCTCTCTTAGACATGGAAGTTCTTGCAGAGATGGTAGATTGGGTTCCCGATACTAGCCACACATGGGGCAAGTATAACCAATACATGCAAATTGTCGACCTTTATTGGCATATGAAATTCTCACTAAGTAGAGTTCTTTTGGATCGACACGGTCATCAAGTGGATATTCTTCATTCTCTTGAGCACTTGTATTAACATATGAAGAACCTAGATCATAAGATGGAATGTATAAAGCAACATCTCCAAACCTCACCCTATTTGGGGTTATAATCGAGGATGACAAAGATCATATTCAGGTTATCGCTATTGACTCGAACCCATCTATGTGATAGTATATCATGACTTTGTCATATTGGTATTTTGCTTATGATGTTTCATTTTGGACGTCTAGGCCCGACTCTCTCTACTGTAAAATTTTGGAACACTATACTATTCAGTTATCTTGTACCTCTCTTTGGAGGGAGGGATGGTCGCTACCATCCCTCCTCGCCAAAGCACTAGGGGACATGGTAGCTCGCATCAACTCAATGATCATTCACATATGTTTTCCAACACATGAGGCATTTATCAATGGCATTAGGATATGTAACAACCCTTGTGAAAATTTCATGTAAAAATATATAAATACCATGGATGATAAGACATATATTCCAAGTTGAATGGTGGGTAGGACATCCTAGTGGGTGTTCATTTGGTTGTTTATGGTTAAGGAAATTGGCAAAGGCAATGGCTAAAACATTAAAGAAGAAAAAATCTATTTTGGCACATTTATTTATGAAAATAATGGAAATTATGAGAAAAGGGAGGTGAAAGGTCACAGGTTGCATGTGAGGAGGAAAATGAAGGAAAATAATGGAAACTAGGAGAAAAGGAAGGTGAAAGGTCACAGGTTGCATGTGAGGAGGCAATTGAAGGAAATAATGGAAAATGAAGAAAATAGGGGCCTCATTAATAAAAAGGCTTCTAAGGATCAGTTGGCAAGCTTCTTCCTTTCAGAGTCAACCTTTTGTCAATTTAGTTTTGGAGCTCTCTCATTACTCACTCTCTCTCTAATACTCTTGGATACTTAGAGTTTTCTTGGAGCACTCTTGGTGGGTGTGCCATACTTAGATTCTTGGAGCAAGAAGGCAAAGGAAGATCAGGAAAGCATAAGAGGGCATCAACATCAGCAGCTACGTCAGATTGCTTGCAGGTACAAAGTTTCATGTATGATTTTTTCACTAGTTTTGGCATGCATGGCACATGCATGTGGTTTCTTGGTTATGATCTGTCATTGGCATGGAGGATGGTCGGGACTGATAGCGGATTGCCTAGCCTTACCATTTCCTGGCTAACCATGGCGATTGTGGATTTACTTTCATTGCTTTGTTTTGGTTGGTTCTCACGTTTCCTTAGCTTGGGTTGAGTTATTAGTCCTGGAAGCCTTAGTTGAACAAACGCTAGGGAAACCCTGTAACAGCATGGGTTGAGTTACTAGTCCTGGAAGCCCTGGTTGAACAAATGCTCTGGAAGCCCTGTAATAGCTTGGGTCAACCCTTTCGAAGCCCTGTAACAACTTGGGTTGAGTTACTAGTCCTGGAAGCCCTGGTTGGACAAATGCTCTGGAAGCCCTGTAACAGCTTGGGTTGAGTTACTAGTCCTGGAAGCCCTGGTTGGAAAAATGCTCTGGAAGCCCTTGGTGGGTTGAGTTACCAGTCCTGGAAGCCTTGGTTGGACAAATGCTCTGGAAGCCCTGTATAAGTTGTGGGTTGAGTTAGTAGTTCTGGAAGCCTTGGTTGGACAAACGCTCTGGAAGCCTTGTATAAGTTGTGGGTTGAGTTACTAGTTCTGGAAGCCTTGGTTGGAAAAACGCTCTGGAAGCCCTGAAAGGCTTGGATGGAGACCAATTTGATGATGTCCGACCATGAGGTGGAATCATTGTTTGATGGGTTGCGGTGGGTGGCCTCTGGAAGCCATGGATGAGTTTGGATTGATGTGTTCTCTAAGATCCCAAATTCATGCTTGGAACATGGAATGGGGGTGATTGGCTGAAGAGAGACTTGGCTCAACCAATCTATGGTCGGGTGGAACGTAGTAGTCCCATCACCGGTTGGTTCATTATTAATGAAAAAATTAATTCCCTTGATTTTCATGTGCAAATGTACTGATGTATATATGGATTTTGATGGTTCATGTGTTTATTGTATTTATGTTCCTATTATGTTGTTTATATGCACATTTATTGTATTTATGTTCCTATTATGTTGTTTATATGCACATTTACCTTAGAAGGTCTTACAGAGTGGTATCAGAGCATGGTTCAAACATTTGGACTGGATGGGTTCTATCATAGGTGAAATGAAGAACAAATGTTTACATTTTAGACCTTTCTATCATATCTGTTATAACTTTTCTTTTGTGGCATATTAGAAGTTTAAAATTTGTCCATATTGGAGGTAAATCCCACTGATAACGTGGTAAAATTTTCAGACATTGGTTCAAAATACCTTAGGAATTATGATCTAAGGAAGATGACCTTCGTGAATGCACCTTTAAACAAGTCATGATGGAATTTCTGCAATAACTCGTCTTCTGTAGGCTTTCAAAAGCTGAAATTTTGTCCACATTGAGGAGGTATACCACTGATTATATGGTAGAAATTTCAGATACTGGGTCACAATATTTGATAAGATATGAGTAGAGGGAGTCGAGTCTTCTGAATGGTCGTAAAATCGGGCCTCAAACAGGTTACGCTAACATTTTTGTCGCAACTTTTCTTCTGGGCACTCTCAAGAGCTGAAATTTTTTCCACAATGAGGGGAAATCCCATTGATATTGTGATAAAAATTTCAAACATTTATTCACAATATTTTAGGAGATATGACGAGTGGAAGTCGAGCTTTCTGGATACTCCTAGAATTGTGCACCAAATATGATTGTGTTGGTATTTTTGTTATAACTTTTCATCTATGAAATCTGAGAAGTTAAAACTTGAACCATAGTGAGGGAAAATACCACTGATCATATGGTTAAGTTTCAATAACTTGTACTACTACAATTTATGATTTATGCATCGAATCATTCGCTATATTAGTTTGTATGCAAGGTGTTTGATGAAATGCTTAAATGGTTCAATGATTAATTGCATACAAATTGTTTGATAAAATGCCCCAGTGAGTATGTTGTTTGTGGTTGGGGATAGTATTGATGTGTAATAGTATTCTTGTAGTTGATATATGCTTACTTGTATGCAAATAGTTTGCTATATTAGATTCCATGTAAAGCGTTTGAATAAATGCTTACATGCAAATGTAATATTATAGTAATTGTTTCAAGGAAAATGTAAAAGTATGGTAATCGTTTGAAGAAAATGTTACTTTTTTGGATGGGATAGTATTGTAATATGATAATATGGATGTCGTTGATCTATGCCTATTTTCATGCAAAGAATTTGAAGAGTTGCGTGTAGGGAATCTAAAAGGTTGCAAGCAAGGAATTTGAAAAGTTGCATGTAAGGAAATGGAAAAGTGGCATGTTTTTAGTTATTATGCTACAAGTGGAATGAGTGCAATGTTTTTGATTTAATCTCATACAAAATGTAAGACAAATAAAAATCAATTTCTTTTCAACTGTGGTTAAATTTAGTAGAGCTTTGGATATCCCACTTCCATAATTGGACATTGGAGATCGGGCCATTATAGTAGCTTCTTCCTTCTACCTTAATGTGGACCATGGATAGTAAGGTGGTATGCTTATAGGTTGTTTGAATGCTTGATTGAATGTGTGTCGGTCATGCATGCATATCAGTTGCATGTGTGTCTCTTACACTTACATACTTGTTACATTTTCTTAATGATGGATTAGAGTTGTAGTACAATTATCATGGAGAAATTGATATTGATTTCATGAAATGTATTTGAAATAAGTATGTCACTGACTGTGTATGAATTATATGTCGCTTACATGTTGATTTCATGATACCTACTTACATCCTTGTATGTTAGGTTACATTTTTTAATATTTTGATTACATGTATCAGTCTTGTAGGTTGATTACAAGAATTGATCGCTTATGTTTGACTACATGCGTTTATGCGTAGGTGTAGTTGATTTGGCATTGCTTATGCATATTGTTGGTTGCATGTGGCAATGTGTACAATGGAGTAATGGTTTTTGTTATGCATGTATGGTCATGGCTATGATTATGCATGTATAATAGGTCAAACATGCCTTGTGAAGTCATTGTATGCAATTTAGGTCATCATGGTGCTATTGGTTGTTATGATGCTAATGAGTTGGTCGAGGTAAAGAAAGAGATGCATATCATCAAGTGAAGTTGCAACATTGGACCTCGAGGTAAGGACATGTCGTCATACAGGTTTGTGTGTTTGGCATGCAAATATGTAGGTTAAGGATTATTATAGGGTTATATAAATTAGGTTTATGAACATGTATTTGATGTTATGGTTACATTCATGATAGATGTTAGATGATGAGTGTGGTTATATTCACATGTGTCAAATAGTCAAGAATGATAGTAGCTTGTAGTTGTATGCATTGCTATTGTTGTTTTATATTAGATAACCTGATGATTATGTTGTATGTTGTTGATGAGTATGATATATAGCTTATTGTTGTTATATGCTATTAACTTGTTGATTAGGATCATTTCATTGAGATATTGATGTTACAATTTGGATTGGTCATATGCGTGATGGTTATGTTCATTGCCTTCAAGATCTTGATGTTATATGTATTATGTTAACCTTGTTTGACCTATGCAGATAGTTATGGTTGCGATATTCATGTCTAAACCAACATATTTGTGAGATGGTGTCATACTAATCTAGGTTGACTTGGCATATGTGTATGAGTTTACGGTGTGAACATGTTAGTTAGATGTTGTTATGGATATCATGATCTTATGAGTGCTTGAGCTGATGTGTTGTAAAGTTATATCGTGCTAACTAGATTGATTGTGCAAACAAGATCACCTCCCTTGAGATACATTAAGGTATCAGTTTCTTATGTCATATATTTGGTGCTTGATTGTTGAATATGTCATCTAGTTGATTTATTTAACATGATATGAATGTTTGATAAATTGCATAATATGAGTATGTGTTCAAATGGTCTTGTTTTAAGATGATTGTAAGAAAATATATGTGTTGAGACAATTGATATGTACTTGAGTATAGTAGGTGATAGTTGTAGTATTATGACTAATGACGATGAGTTGACTATGGATTATGACATGATTGTTAGTCTTGGTAAAGATTAATTTCAAATTAATAGATATGATTGTCTTGATATTTTGAACATGTAGTTGACATATGTGAGAAGTTGTAGGGTAACATGCTTGGTATTAGCATGACAAGGTAATAGTTGATGTGTCTATATAACTCATAATTGGGTGGTGTGACAACATATAGTAAGCCTCGATTCCAACAAGGTAAAAAGGTAAAAGAAAGGAATTGGGCAAGAATTCCTTCGGTTATGTTTGAAAACCCTAATTTCGAACGAATGAGTGCTTTGCACACAGGAAGTCTTCTTAACCTTGATTTTGTCTAACATTATGTGGATATGTGCTATATTCATGAACATGCACTTGACAGGTATATTAGCTAGTCTTTAGTTACAGGTGGATATGTTAAATGATTGGAGTCCCTTAAGAGATGGTGTGGGTGTGTTCAGTTGCAAGAAACGTGCTTGGCACAATAAGATGAGGTAATTGGTGTATTATTATGCTTAATTATACATTGAAATATATGTGTTTATGGCAGCATGATGCAGGGAGTTGCATGGCAAGACAAGTTTCCATGAAATCTTGAAGATGGCTAAAGTTGATCTTCCCTTGGGAATAATGGGGATTGAGTAATGGTGTCAGTCTTGTGCTTTAGGTCTTTTGATCTTGATTTGTGGTTTTATTTATGTCTGATGCAAGACCTTGCCACTTCGTTGTAGTGTTATATCGTTATGGGTTTTCGTGGTATTCTTCTTGGTTTTTTCTTGTCTTTTCTTTTATTGTTTTGAGTCTTGGGAATTGGTTGGGAAAGAGGAGAGTTGATGGAGCTCGAGGAGAGATGTGTGGTACCCAAAAGGTAATGTAAGATTCAGATGAAGCTCGGTGCATAAGTAAGCGCAGCGAAAGATAAGGTTATGACAGTCGGTTGGACTGGTTGGGTCCATTGTGGTAAATGGACAGTAGCAATATAGTCATGAGAAAGGTAATAAGAAAAGGTAAAGTAAATGGATTTGAGGCGTTATATGCCTTGGCTATGTTTGGAACTATTGTTCTCAATGTTGCGTTGTGTTGCATGAATAAGGGAATTTTTCTTAACCTATACCTTATGTTATCTGGTAATTATGTTATGATCATGATTATGCTGATGTTTATATATGTATACATGAATGTATGTATGTCATTGTCTAACAAGGTGAGGATCATTTTATGCTAATGATTATATATATATATATATGTATATATGTATGTATGTATCTATGTCACTGTCTGATAGGGATTGTCAGGGATCATTCTTGTGAAGGAATAATTGCTTACACAACTGAATGGCATGAAGAGGTTCCTAGTTCATGAGGAATCAAGTGGGAAGAGTAGTCATGAAAAATATACGAGGTCAGTATCATATGGTTATGAGTTGATATTATGTGATTATATTATGTCTATGTTGTGGACATGTTATACCAAAGGATACACTAGCAAAATGAAAGCAGTGTGGTCCGCGACATGCTAAGACAAGCATGGATAAGACACCGGAAGCAGGGTTGCTTGGTAGAGTCAGTGTGGTTCTGGATGTGTGGTACTATTGTTATGCATATGTTGTATATGTTGTACATGTTGCATCTATGATGTGTGCACTTGTGGTGTTGTGTATACATAGCATGTGTACATGTTATTTATGCAATGTTATGTACAAGATGGTACAAATAGGGTTGTGTGAATATTGCATATGGGGTGTTGTATACATATTGTACTATCTTCATGACGTATATGCTGCGTGTGTGCATATGGTGCTTTGTGTATGTTGGATATGCAGTGATGTGTACATATAATGCTATGTACATGTTGGGAATGCAATGCTATGTACAATTGGTGTTGCTTGCATGTTGTACATGTGGTGCTATGTACATATGGTGTTGTGTGCATGTGGTGCTATGTACATGTTGTACAAGTGGCGATGTGTGCAGTGGTGCTGTGTACATGTCTTGCATGTGGTGTTGTGGACATGTGGTGTTGCGTACATGTCGTGCATGTGGTACTGTGTACATGTGGTATTGTGGACACGTTGTACAAATGGTGTGGTGTACATGTGGCGTTGTGTACATGTTGTGTAGGTGGTGCCATATACATGTGATGTTGTGCACATGTTGTGTAGGTGACGCCGTATACATGTGATGTTGTGCAGGTGGTGCGGTGTACCGGTGGTACTGTGTACATGTTGTACATATGGTACTAGTGCACATGTGGTATTGTGTGCATGTCATACATGCTGTGTTGAGGGCATGTGGTATTATGTATGTGCATCATGTAGTCGTGGTATTGTGGCATGTGTACTCATTGTGTTGTACTCTGTGTAGGTACATGTATTGGGTGGTATTGCACATCGGGTATAGATGGATGCACTGCGTTGTACACTGGTTGTAGGTGTATGCGTTGTACATCAGGTATAGGTGCATGTATTGCATGGTGTTGTGTGTCAGGTGTGGTTGTATGTGTGTGATGCACACTATGCGTATGTGCACCTAGTAGATGAGAAGGCACTGCATGCTTGCTGGGTGTGGAAAATGATCCAATGACTATACAAAAGAACAAAGGCAGAAGTAAGGATAGATGAAGGATAGGTATCGGTATTGTATTTCAATTTTATTATGCATGTGACTTATGATTCTGGTATATGATGATTACATGCGAATTATGATTATGATTTATGATCTATGATTTTGGCTTATGATCTACGACTCTGGTTTATGATGGTTACATGTGATTTATCATTTTCATCTATGATGGTTGTGTTTTGAGCTAACCTGATGTGATATTTTTATAGATGTTGATTTTTTTAAAGATGCTAGTTTGACTTCTTGTGACAGGAAGAAAACAGCATTCCAAGTGTACCTTATTAACGAACTACCAATGAGGTATGATTTGAAGTTATTTCAATTTATTTTGAATCTAACTGAAGTTATGTTCTTGGTACAAGAAGCATGAACATGCCCAGTTAAGCCATCCGCCAGGATTCTATTTTGGTCGTGGTATGCCCCACCCAAATGGAATGTAAAAAAGGATGAGGCTACATTTGCACAAAAAAAACCATCAGACCTATGTCGTAAGCCAAAGAGAGTCTGTATTGTGCCGTTAAATGGTCGACACCATAACATATTTTCCGAAGCCAGGCAGTTACTGTTTTCCCTGATTAGAATAAAATGAAAGATGTCGTCTAATTCCATCATGTATAATCTTCACCACACGAAAACCTCCGCATTTGATCACAATTTACTAGATCTCCGTGTTTAGTTAAAGACAGTAACATTACTAAAGGTCACCATAAAGGGTTTTTCAATGCGTGCTAATAAAGATTAAAGCCGAGTTCCAGCCTCTCTAACAAGACCTGGAATAGAAACAAGGACCTCGATAACACTTGGGGTATCTTAAAACATCTGTAGTATTTACAAAAGATTGTGCAATGCAAACAAACCCGTTGGTGATTCAAGATAGTTACAATGACTCTAACCCAGTCATCATAATATGATCGAAATCAATGAGGAAGATAAAAGAGCAATATATGTGGAATTCATAATACCAGCAGAAACACATAAATTAGTAGTCCTAGGTAATGCTCCCAGATAAAGTTTTTCCTACTGAGAAACTAAAGGATTTTTGTGCTTTCAAACCTTCTATACGACCGAGTCGATGTCGTTGACGTTGCTAAGATTCGAACATACAATCTTCCGCAGGCTCCCGAAGGGTCTGCTCTTCACAGAGCATCTCCTGCCGCTATTCCTTCACCACTCATATGATTAGGTTTCATATGAGGGGTTGTTTTCGAATCAAGAACCACCCATGGGTTAAATATGACTGAATTATGGAAGTATGAGAAAGTTGGGATCTAAGTTTATGTATTTACATAATGTCTTCTAATTATTGGTATATGTGGTTAATCTCGTCTTTTACATTTCGATATTTTGATCTGTGTTTTATAAGAATTTTCATAAATAATTTAATATTACATAAAATTTGATTGCACCTAAGTTGAACTTGCAACATATCTTGCGGGAACTAAGATCCTACTCCATCCTATGTGGGCGAGTGTAATTAGACATTGTAATAAAACTCCGATGCTTGTAAGGGTCCACCAAAGTTTGAGAAGTCAAGGAAGCAAGCACCCTAGAATACAACAACCTAACCGAAACCAATATAGCATGTCTCCTATTAGACTCTTCAAATCAGTTGTTAATTATGCAAGGACAACCACTTCCTTTGCTTACAAAAAGGTCAGAAAAGGAGAACACTTGAAACTACCAATTGATTGAAACAATAGATAACAGAATGCCATCACCTAGAATCTAACTACCCCAATTCACTAAATGATAACGGTGTAAAACACACAATTGGAAACCAAAATCAACTATATGTTAATGAGTGATCTCAATGAATGATGTACATATTGTACATATAAATACATAAAGAGATCGTTGATTCAGAATCCAAGTCTTCTTGGACTCTAATAACCACTCACCATAACACAAACTTAATCCCGAGGATTAGTTGTCTAACATTCCCTCCTTAATCCGAAGGGATGTATCAAAGTCCAAGAATGAGAGCTAAAAATGCAAAAATGCATCTCAGCCAAGAACTAAATGTCTCTAAAAAATGGTTTTTAGGGATGACCGCAAACCAATGTGTGAGAACTCAAGATCTCAACCAACATGAACTCTAGAACCTTCATAGTAATTCTTAGAACAACCAAAAATGTGGTTTTAAGGTGACCACTAACTCTGGATCTATGAGTGTAGTTCCTCGAACAATTATGAATCTAGAAGTGCTCGTTCACAAACAATTCATTCAACAAAAACCAAGGTCCCTTTGGCTACAACTTTGGCTTTAGCCAATACAGGTTGTGACTCAGGCTCACTTGTGGATCTTTGACTCAGGCTCGTTTGACAAATCTTTGAACCTATAGCAGACCATCAATTCCATCAATTCCCCCTTTGTCATATAAAGGGCGAGAAGATGAAGTACTCTTTATCACTGCAAGATTGGTCAATACTCTTGAACATATCCTATGGTATGACTTATAAAACTTCTTAGCTGTTTTGGACCAATCACAAGAAGCAATCCATCCAAAATTTAGTTTCTCTCTTGCAGTAACCTTCTTTCTGGAACACCTGTTTGAATGTTGATTATGCTTTCCATGATGCTCACACAGGTGAAGATCAAAACACTGATCTCTCACATGTCCAACTTTGTCACAATGTTGACACCGATCAATTTGTTCTGGAACAACGCCATCCAAAAATCCAACACTACGAAATTGCATAGGTTTAGAAAAATCAGGGACATAAAAGGAAACATCTTTATTGTATCCAACACTAGTTATGTTTTTGTTATGTGTAATTTCTTCCCAAGGTCTTATAACATGTTTCACATCATGACTTTTATTTGCATCCAAATTTTCTCCTAAAATGATTTCATTACTCTTCGTCTCGATGTACTTGAGACACAATTTGGAGAAATTCAACTGTCTCCAATGCATCATGTAAACAAACTCTAATATCAACAAGACTTACTTTGTTGATATGTACAGTTTCATTAGCGGTAGAACTAATGAGATTGTTTAACATTTCTAGTACATTTTTTATTTGAGCCATTTTAGTCTCAACTGTCGGGTTCAACTGATAATGCACTCGTTTTACAATGAAAACCAAAAATTCACCTAATAACAAATAGTGACATGCTCAAATTAAAGTGGAATTACTGTAAACAAAATGTCCTCTTCTTGTTGCCCAACCAGTGTAGTGAGTATCACAATCTTTAAAATTAAATTCCCTTTTTGTTTTGTAAAAATTATCAAGCACAAGGATTTGAACTTATGACCTTTAATATACCAAGTGTAATTGTATGAGATTTGTTAACCACAATGCTTATTTCTTTTTTCTTAATTCTATATCCATAAATTTATGATTTAGAATTTAATAAAATCAAAATCAAAACTTGAGAATAAACACCCCTTAAAAAAAACTTATTTTCCACTACTTCCACACACATCAACCACTAACGCTAACAACCAATTCCCATAGTTGGTGTCCCTATGGCTGGCAACTCCAACCCTCCACAAAAAAATTCAGAAAGCAATATCTAATAAACAACCAATAAATAAATGTGTATATAGTTGTTTATTCTCGTTGACTAATTATTTTTGTCTATCACAACACATCAACCGTATGATATTATATTTAACTCTTTTCAACTTTAAAGTACAAAATTACCTCTTTGCTTAAAGCTTTACACAGTTGGTCTTATGCTTCGGCCTCTGCAGAAGAATCGCCATGCAGTTAAATAGCTTCAACGATGGCTCTCGACTCACTTATCGTGTACAACATCCACAAGTGTCTACAACAACATTAGGGTGAGAATCAAACACAAATAAACACCCTATTTATGCCTTGTTGTTCATCAGATTATAGAATCACACCCCTCTCCTTCTGTTGCAACCAATCTTCTATGCGTCCAAATGACACAAGGGCACTAGCAATTCGTTAGATTGAATAATCTCACACCTCTGCTTCCTTTTAACTTTCTACCTTTCTACCTTGAGTTATTATAGATTAACTTTTAGATTCTTCACGCAAACACTTACAATGGATAGTTTTTATTTTTCCTTTTTTACTTTCAAGTCCTTATCAAAGGTAGAAAACGTTTACACAATTATTGATATTTCTTGCCAATATTCAGCGGTTAAAAACTTTTGCACGACTGGTACCACAGAAGGGAACACACAGTTGTTGCTACTACCATGTGAGGTTTAGGTTTTGACAGTAGACGGGCCTCAATAAAATTCGGAGCTCGAGAATTTTATAATAGTCAAGTTTATCAACCAAACGAACATGGCACTTCTAAATCTGTTGTTGCTCCAAACCTGAAAAATATTGTTGTGGTTGATTCGAGAGATTGAAATATCCACATGCCCTCGTGACCTTCACTATACGATCCATTGTATAGTCTCAAAGATTGTTTAAATATGCTTTAGTTTTCAACAAGACAGAAATTCAGTTCTTTTACAGCAATGGAGCATTACTGAGATAACAACACTCAGTGTAGGTCGTTTGATATCAACATTTATTGCGCTGGAGAATGTTGGGTTGATGGCCCGTGGTAGCGGTGCTCAACCTGGGTCTTTTCTTCTTTGTTCTTTACGGCAAATGACTCCGGTTGTTCTTCAAATTCTAGGGGTGCACAATCTCATTTTTTTAATGGCAACTAGACGTTCCTTCCTTTATGCATCGATTGTCTTTGGAAACCACCTCTCATCGCATGGAGATTTCAAGAGCTCATACTCGCGAGCTCCGGCCACAAAAACTAGTGGCTCATTCTATTGGCATAGTAGAATAACCTCTGCTCTGATACCGCTATAAAACACACAAATTGGAAACCCAACTCAACTATATATTAATGAATGATGTACATATTGTACATATAAATACATAAAGAAACAATTGATTCAATTTTTGGGTCTTCTTGGACTCTAACAACCACTCACCATAATACAAAACTAATTCCCAAGGATTAGTTGTCTAACAAATTAATGATAAAATTAACTTGAAGAGAAGCTAATAAAATCTAACTCACCTCATGCCATTTCATATGCCAAGATCCATAACCACTATGTGTCATGATTACAAAATATCCCTCCAACTCTCAATGGTTGATTTGTGGCTCCTCTTGATGTAGCATATCACCTCTCCGTAGGGGCTCATAAGCGAACATTCAATCTGGGATCTAACTCTCTATACAATTTCCTCCACCTACAACATGGGAAATGGCAAAGCACATCTGATATGTGTCAATCCACTATTGCAAATGAACCATGCATTTATGATCCTGTTCATCTCTATTTTCACCAAAATGATTGTCGACCAAATATAAAGAGAATTGAAATAAATGCATTTGTACGAAAGGGTACACCAAAACCTCGACCTTCCATCACAGATGTGTTTGGTGGTTGTGTACATCTAATTTCAATAGCCAACTTATCCGGATGGATATTGGTGGCCACCCACCTATCCCACTTAGACCCCCACAACTGTCTCTTTCAGTTTTTTAGTTTCCTTCATTATAGCACAATTTACTATTTTTAGCAGTTTTTTGGGTCCTGAACTTCCAGAGTCGTTTTGAGGCCCTAAACGACATTTTTTGGGAAATATGGGAGCAACATGGGTCCATGGACTAATGTTTCTCTCCCCAAAGTTGTAGTTCTCGGATAGGTCTTTCTAACGAGATAATGTTTGCGTCA
This sequence comes from Pinus tabuliformis, assembly GCA_031772625.1. Taxonomy (NCBI): domain Eukaryota; kingdom Viridiplantae; phylum Streptophyta; class Pinopsida; order Pinales; family Pinaceae; genus Pinus; species Pinus tabuliformis. The sequence continues at coordinate 1,685,294,418 of CM062816.1, read as the reverse complement.
AACGGAGATCGTATGCCAAAGTTACGACCCCGGGAAGTTGATGTACCAATTTACCCAAACGGGGCCCACAGTTTCGTGTTTCATCTTCTAGGGTTAGGTTTTTTATGTTTAGGGTTTTCCATTATTTCTCAACAATAAATAGGCCTTCGAGCCTCATTGTCACATAGTTCAGAGGCATGTAGCTGCCACATCTCTTCTCAGAGATAAGCTACCATCGCCCTAGCTGGTTTATTTCAATTTCTGTTTGTAAGCATATTTTAGTATTTTACATTCAATTGAATGAAGTATTATTTCTGCTGCAACTCTGTGTTTATGGTTATATCTGTAAGTTGTTGCTTTCCTGTTTAAATCTGGATCAGTGGTATCATAGTGGTCTGCTTTTTCTCTGTTTTTCTTTGCATGTCCCCAACGAGGTCGGGATATAAGGAGTTAGGGCTTGAACTGGTCGAACCTTTGCAAGACCAGCCTCGCAAATCCTGACGGCCTCCCATGTCGGATGAAAAGAAAGACGAGGGGGTAGGAGATCCTATCAAAATCTTGCTCGAAGAAGCCCTCGAGCGACAAAGGAACACGATGATGGACAACTTTGCCCAGATCCTTCAGCGACTACCTAGGGGCGACGCATCGGCTTCCAACAGCTACTTTGGAAATGTCACACCCTTTAAGGTACAAGTTAATTTTGAAATCCCCATATTCTAGGGTCAGATAGATGCAGAGGCCATAGATAAATTATTAAATCTACTAGAAAGGTATTTTTCTTTTCATGATTTTTCCAGTCGGGAAAAGATTATTTTCGCTCTTCTCAAAGCAGCCCCCCATGTTAAGGACTGGTGGGAAACCTACTGGGAGCAAAAAGATGAAAGTATAGGCTCACTATTTTCAGTCGAACCCACTTGGAATTCATTCCGGGATGCCATCAAGGAGCAGTACTACCTTGTCAAAAGCTATGAGGACAAATACATAAAGTGGACCACACTGCGATAGGGAAGGGACCAAGATGTGCCGGAGTTCACAAACATTTTTCTTACCCTTTGAACGCAATTGGCTATCAAGGACTCTAAGCTGCATTTGGTACTCAAATACCGCGGCTACCTACACAGATACATCCAGGACGAGATGGAGTTCTTGAACATATCCTCGCTCGGCACGGCATACTGATACGCTGTCAAGATCAAGCGGAAGTTTAAACAGAAGAAGAGAGATTTTGGATCTATGAATTCGAAGGCCAAAGGAAAAAGCCAAGGCGGGGTGACCCAAGACAACCCGTCGAAGCCACAAGAAAATAACAACACCACGAAGTCGAAGAAGGACACACGAAAGTGGTGTGAGTTCCATAAGAGCCCCACTCACAACACAAGTGAGTGTCGAACTAAATAGTCGCTGATGATCGAGTTGAAGTCTTCAGAATAAGATGCATGTTCCGACCCTGAGTTAGAACCCAACAAGGGGAATGGAAAAGGGAAATAGATCATTGACGTGGAGCCTAGTGCCATTATTGCCACCATCAAGATCCAGAAGAATGAGCCTGAAGATCCAGAGGAGGGGGAGCATCTTTTCCACTCATAGATGTGGGTGAAGGGTTTGCCGTTGTAATTCATTGTTGACAGTGGGAGCCAAAAGAACCTCATTTCAGTAGAGGACGCGAAGCAGTTGGGCCTATCGACTGCACCACTCCCGCAGCCATACAATATTGGATGGCTTCACCAAGGACGAGATCTCCGAGTCTGCTAGCAGTGTCGCCTTCCCTACAGCATCAAACCCTTCACAAACGAGGTATTGTGTGATGTCGCACCTCTGGATGTTTGTGATGTATTATTAGGCCAACCATACTTGTGGAGGCGACCTGCTTTGTATGAGTCAAGGCCTTGCTCCGTTATTATTTCTTTGGGCGATTCATTATACAGGATACCGGAGGTAGCCCCACCTACTACCACCTCTTTGATCACTGCTAAGAAATGCAACAAGCTCATCTCCTAAACTAGGAAATTTATTTTATGTTTGGCCTGCTCCCAAAGTAAGGGGAAGATCATCGCCACATCCATGACCCCTGCGAAGGGTTCCTCCATGCAACAACAACAACAAAGGGATACGATCATGACAAAACACAAGAATAACTTTTCCTCACCCACAAGGGTACCACACAAGTTTCAAGTGGGCGACAAAGTCTGGTTGCATTTGCAGAAAGAATACCTTACAAAATCCCATCAGAAGCTCAGACCACTCCGACATGGTCCTTACACCATTACAAAGGCTATGGGAAACAATGCTTTGGAGCATAACATTCCTCCTTTCCTTCGCTTGCATCGAGTGTTCAATGTGGACTGCCCTCGACCATGCTTCCCACCATTACTGGACACATTAGAGGGTGCAGAACAGCTCACCAGGGACCCAGCTCAACAAAAGCTTCCTCATCTCAGGGAGGAACTCAACACAATGTGGACCATTGCGTCCTAAGGGGGAAGGAATGATCCAGGTGGATGTTGGTGGCCACCCACCTATCCCACTTGGACCCCCACAACTGTCTCTTTCAATTTTTCAATTTCCTTAATTGTTGTACAATTTACTATTTTTATCAGTTTTTCGGGTCCTGAACTTCTGGAGCCGGTTTGAGGCCTTAAACAACGTTTTTTGGGAAATCTAAAAGCAACATGGGTCCATGGACTAATGTTTCTCTCCCTAAATTTGTAGTTCTCAGATAGATCTTTCTAACGAGATATTGTGTGCATCAAACGAAGTTCGTATGCCAAAGTTACAACCCCGGGAAGTTGATGTACCAATTTACCCAAACGGGGCCCACATTTTGGCATTTCATATTCTAGGGTTAGGTTTTTGGATGTTTGGGGTTTTCCATTGTTTCTCAACAATAAATAGGCCTTCGAGCCTCATTGTAACACAGTTCAGAGGCATGCAACCGCCACATCTCTTCTCAGAGATAAGCTACCATCGCCCTAGCTGGTTTATTTCCATTTTTGTCTGTAAGCATATTTCAATATTTTACATTTAATGAAATGAAGTATTATTTCCACTGCGTCTCTGTGTTTATGGTTATATTTGTAATTTGTTGCGTTCCTGTTTAAATCCGGATCACCAACTGCATGGAAAACCCACATGGCTTAGCTTGTAATGACCAAGGTGAGGCCACTCTTTTGGATAACATACAATTTCATGAATATACTCAACATAATTAACAAATAATAACATACCCCTTTCTCCCATTTACAGTGAGTATGCTAGGTTCAAGGAAAAAACCTTGATTTGCAAGCATATATGGTTTCTAGTTATTTTGTCTTCAAACATGTTGTACAAATGAGTTGAGTGGACTTGGAGAGAGAGAAAAAACTGTAACACCCTCCTCCCACATCTACCCAAGCAACCGGTCGGGGTAAAAATGCGACGAGAGGCCACTATGATATGATTCGCCCTCCTAAGTCATGTTATGGAAGTGGAACCGACGGAAACATACCATACAAATATTCAACATCAGCATTAGGACCCTCAGGAACCAATCCAACCTTTCTGTCGGCTAGCCCCGGGTCCCACTGAGCTTTTGGACCACTTGACATCTAGACGCTCTCATGCTATGGGCATGCCAGCATCCAGGGACCTCTCGACGCTCTCACAGGCCTGCAAGCTAGCATCAGGGATTATTTTGCATAGTGATGTGCTAGTGTCCCCGAGATTTGAGCCACTTTTTTAAGCCCAGAGCCCAGATCACTACCCAAAATTGAATGACATCTTCATAACAGCAAATTAACAAGGAAATGACAGTACAAATGCAATCACTTGAATAAGACCTTCACTGGACCCCTACTAGCCATGACAAGCATTTCATCAAACATATCACGAATATGTAATCTACATATATAAATAACACATCTGAGCATAGGGGTCTCGTAATTAGCTGAGAATCACTAAGAAAAAATGATGCCTCAACACATCAACTGCTATTTCATCCATTAGGCCATAGATACATTGTTCATTCATTTACTAGTAAAAACATTATGAGAGTCATACATAGCTATTGTCATAAAACATATATATAACTAGCATAATAGCAGTAGAAATATCAATCAAATCACAGCCATATAAACCACATATAAGTGAGTATAATACTCATAGAAATACAAGGAGAAATGACCTCTTATTGATGATGCAAAATCCAAACCCGAGATAGGAATTCCACGTTTCACCCGACCGTAGAATGGTTGAGCCAAATCTCTCTCCAACCATTCACCCTTGTGCCATATTCCAAGCATGAATGTGGGATCTCATAGACCACACGAATCCAAAACCATCCAGGGCTTCCAGAGGCCATCCACCTCAAGGATTCTAGAGTGTTTGTTTCAATCAAGGCTTTCAGGACTAATAACTCAACCCACAGTTATCACTAGGCTTCCAGAGTGTTTATCCAACCAAGGATTCCAAGACTAGTAACTCAACCCACCAAGGGCTTCCAGAGTTTTTGTCCAACCAAGGCTTCCATGACTAGTAACTCAACCCAAGCTATTACAGGGCTTTCATGAACTAATAACTCAACCCAAGTTACGGAAACATGAGAACCAATCAAAACAAAAGAAGGAAATAACCCACAATCTCCATGGCAATCCAGGAAATGGAAAGGCTAGGCAATCCACTGTCAATCCAGGCAATCCTCCATGCTAGTGACAGATCATGACAAACAATCCACTTTCATATGCCATGCGTGCCAAAACTAGTGAGGAAAACAGACATGCAACTTGATACCTACAAGAAAAATCTGTTGTAGTTATTGATCCTGATGTCCTCTTGCGCTTTCCTTCTCTTCCTTTACCTTCTTGCTCCAAAAATCCAAGCATGCCACACCCTCCAAGAGTGCTCCGAGAAAACTCTGAGTATCCAAGAGTACAAGAGCTCTAAGTATCCAAGAGTATGAGAGAGAGAGAGAATATTGAGAGAGTTCCAACACTGAACTGATAAAAGGTTACCAACTGATCCTTAGAAGCCTTTTTATGAACGAGGCCTCTATTTTCTTCCTTTCCCATTATTTGCTTTCATTTTCCTCCTCACATGAAAACTGTGACCTTTCACCTACCTTTTCTCCTAATTTCTATTATTTTCATAAATAAATGAGCCAAAATGCCATTTTTCCTTTCAAAAGCCTTAGCCATTGCCTTTGCCAAATTCCTTAGCCATTAAATAATCAAAAGTGATCCCCATCACTAGGATTTTGCCCAACATTCAGCTTGGAATAAGTGTCCCATCAATTGTGGTTATTATTTTAGCCTTTTAAACTTTTATTACATGGAATTTTCACCAGGGTTGTTACATAACCCTCCCCCTTGGGGGAACACCGTCCTCGATGTTCGACAACGCCTATAACCACACAACTGTTCTAAGCAAAATATACTATTGATGGAGCTTTATAACTTAGCTCGATGCAATATCTACAATGATCAACTTGCTGCGAAGCAAACCAACATGAAAACATAACAACATAACATCATAATGACATGACACCCATACCACTTATTAGAGATTTATAACATAGCTCATGGCATTATTTACATCCATATACATATGTACATATATCAAACATCACTAAACATGTACCAAAACATAAAACACCATACCAAAACTGCTTTACTTCAACTGGCAAATAATGAAGGATACATATCCCGCATCTGATCTACCATATCCCATGTAGCTTCATCGAGCCTAATGATCCGAGTTGACTCAACTCCCAGATTTAACCAAGATCTTTTGCTTTCGTGATGTGATTAGAATTGCATTTAAAAAAGCATAGAGGAACATATATGCATGATGTAAAGAAGAACGAACATGATAATAATCAGCAACATAAAACACAAGACGTTGATAACGGAGTTCGTCCAGGAGAGACTACATCTTTGGGCCTTGGTGTCAAGATGGTGTAGGACGTTGCATTAAGTGTAGAAAAGAGTGAGGATGTACATGCATGTGTTTTCTCTATCATACAAGGAATATGCCCTCACGCAGGAGTGGCTCTAAGAGAGGTTCCGCCACAGAAACTCTCATTCAGAAAGGATTCCTATCAGTATGACATAATTTCACATATGACAATAATGAGCATCTCGCCAACATGGCAGCAAAGGGATCTCAATTTAGACATACATGGCGACAACATGAGTATCCCATCAACATGACGATAAAGGGATCTCAAACAAAACATGATGAATCATAACAACAAGTACATCCCACAAATGATTCCACGTCACATCAAGTAGGAATCATGAAACAAGTAAGAAAACAAGATCCCACATCAAACATCAAACAGGGATCTGTGCAGCACAATGCATCTCATAACAAAAAGAAGTACATGAACATACTGCATATACCTCACATCCTGGGGCCATCTAAAGAAAAGGATATCAAACTGCTGAAGTTGGCTGTACCATCAATCTCGCAGCATCGAATCGCATGGAAATCACTACTCACACATGAATACTGACACCTGCACTCCACTTTGAAAAGTGGCTGAAAAATGAAATGATCAAATGGAGAATCTGATTGCCCCATAAGATTTGCGACATCGAATAATGTAAAATTGACTGTCAAATTTCTGAATTTTGAGAAAGTGGAAATCTGAGGCTACAAGAATCTTTTAGATTCCCCCTAGATTCCTCAAAGATTCCCTCCTCCGGGTCATCTGAAGATCTGATGCTCAGATCAAAATTCTGACTACACCATCAGTTCGTGTCGCTGAGAAGTGTAAGATTGACATAAAATTTGTCCAATTTGGACTCTGGCAAAATTTCGCCCTCCTAGAAATTTGGCTCAGTCATGGTTCCACCTGCTCTTTTCCTAGGTTCATGGTTCCACCTGCAAAAATTAATTAAAAAATACAGCCTCGGTTTTCCTGTTGCGCCTTGGCCTCCGTTCCGCTCTGCATAACGTGGTTCCATTCCTCTCCATGCCCGTACTCTACCCTCGACTGGAACTTGAAAGCATATATATAACAGTTTTGGCAGAAGCTCCATCTTAGGGTCATTTGTCCACTGGCAACCATTAGCGGAATTAGCGTTTTGTTAGAGGTGGACAGGGTTCAAACCCCACCAACCCCATATATAACATGAATTTGTTTTGGCACTACGACAGTTATAAAAAATCGCGGTCACATGTCATATTTTTGTTAACCGGTATCAATGTTTTTTGTTAACCATTATGTTTTGTGATGGGACTGAAAACCATATATATAGGGTAGTTAATACAAATGGAGCTCTATTGTAATATGGTTATTCAAACATCATTGTTCCCCACCATAAGGAAATGATGAACAGAACGTGTCATGAAAACACGAATTAAAACGCAGAAGAAGGGACAGAGGATAGCCAGCAGATCCGCAGAGCTGGAGTGCTTGATAGAGGCATAACCACTAGAGGTTGGAGAAAAAGCCGCAGAGCCAGAGAGCTCTATGGACTTCTACAAGCCATTAAGTTGCAGTGAAGTTCAAAACAACAAAGAGATCAAATGATCAAGCTATTGCTGATGCCTGATGTGTGTTGAAGACAGAAGAAGGAGTTCCAGAGACAGTGAAAGAATTCTGAGGGAGTTGGTGCAAGCTAGAGCTCAAGATATCTTAGAACGCTGATTGAAGGAGTCTAGCCTAGAGAAGCCTAGATCTGTCTACAGAGTATGGACAGCTAGGGATAAAATGGTATTCTAAACCCATAGGTTCAGTTGTAAACCATTGGAGTTGACTGTGGAACTTGTAAAAGAAATATTACCATAATCCCAGAGAGCCTAGTCGAGTTGACTAGAGCTCACGGAGACGTAGCCCAAGAGGTTTGGGTGAACTCCTAGTTATATTGTTGTCTTATGTGTTTACTGATTTGCTGCTTTATTTACTGTTATGTGTGTTTTACATCAGCATAAGCAAATGTACATAAGCACTTGAACAGTCTAAAAACAAACACGAGCATACACATGTTTCAAGTTCTTTTAATTCCACAAATTATCAATCATAAGCATAGATCTTGGGAATATATAAGCTTTGGAGTGGGAGAGGTTCTTGTAAGCATGACAAGAAACCTAGGTGCCCCATATCAGATCAGGTGGTATCAGAGCATTAGGATGATTAACTCCTTCAAAGAAGGTGATATCAAAGGTTAAGTTATACCAGCGCAAATGGTATCATGATGCAAGTGGTATCAGATCAGAATGCTTGATTGATAGAGCAATCTATATGCTTGTTTGACTTGAAAGGTGTTCAAATAGTCAAATTCTTCTGTTTGATTGTTTGTAAATTGTTGTTGTTTGAGTTTGCAAAGGTGAAGGGAAAGCTATTGATAAGCTAAGTCCAAGAGAGGACAAGAAGGAACAAGGGCTGAAGGCATTCTTCTTATCCCAAAGGACCTCAAAGAAATCCTTGAAGCACAAGAGGTTTGTTACAAAAGGTTGCTTGAATAAGCTCTTTGTTAATCTTGTGTGAAGTTCTTTTGTTCATTTGCATAATGACAACTTCTACAAGTAAGTCCTCAAATTCCTCCTTTATCACAAGATTCTTTGATGAAGACATGAAGCAAGACTTGTTCATCATGATGGACATGGTGAGAGAAATGTATGAGGATGGAAGGAAGAGCATCATACTTCGAGAGAAGTTTAATTCCATGAAGGAAGAGAAGCAGTTGCTTTCTGACAAATTGCAGGAAATGGAGAGACAACTTCATATTGCAAATATGAACCTAGAAAGGATGCATGAGTTGGAGACAGAACTCTTTGTTGCCAAAGAAGCCTTAGTCAAGTATCAACTTGAAGAAGAGGTAAACAATTCCAGTTTGTCTTCGAATTCCTCTAAGAATGTTTATATTGGTTCTTTTGAAAAACATACCAAAGGCATAGGGTCCAAGTTAATGTCCAAGATGGGCTATGAAGGAAAGGGCTTGGGCAAACATGCACAAGGTATTGTTGAGCCAATAATGGTTGAGGAAAGGCCTAAGTATTTTGGTCTTGGCTATGGATAGTCTTATGGAGAAAGTCCCAAAGCTTCCATGAAGACAATTGAAACAATTCCAAGAAGGAGTTTCGTTGTAGGTCTTCTACCTCAAGAGTGTGAAAATTGTATTCTTGGTGAATGCAATAGTGTGAAGCATACTTTGCATAAAGAAGGTGTATATCAGCATACACTTGAACTAGAGAGTTGTGGAAACTCCAAAGGTATTGAAGAGATGGATGGTGTTCCAAAGGGAGCCACTTCTTCATTCGATTCACCTCCTCATGAAGGTAACAAAGGTGAAAAAGAAAGGTATAAATATGATTTTAATAATATTTCTTTCGATTATGTAAAGCATGGTAAATTTCCATATAAGCATGGGAAAAGAATTGCATGTTCCTTTTGTGGTTTGGATAACCATAATGTTTCTAGATGTTGGAAGAGAATGGCCACATACAAGAAACTTTTGAAGGAACAGAAGCAAGAAGCCAAAGGTCCACTGGACAAGACAAACCATGCTATTGAGGAGATGCACATGTGTTGCACTTACTGCCATAAGCAAAGACATATTGTTGAAAGATGTTGAACTCTGAATCCAACAATGCTTCCACGAAACTTGAAGAAGGTGGAAAGAGAAAATGGTAGGAATGGAAAGAAAGATTCCATGATTGATGTGTTTCAGGATGATTCACATGTTGATGTTGATTTGCAGATAAAGGAAGGACCTTTGAAATGGATTGGTAAGAAATGGTTAGAGTTCTTATCCAATTAAAGGTTGCTTGTCTTTTGAAAATGCATCAAGTCAATAGAATGCATTTCTTTGTTAATGAAATGCAAGTTGCAGGATTTCACCAAGAAGGTGAATGGAAAAGTTGAGTAGGAGACTCACTTTATTGCTGCAATGTTATATTCATTTCAGCTTCGAAAGTACAATGTACTTAAGCGAAAGTTGACGGAGGAACTGCATGCATAAGCATGATATGCATGAACACATGGATGTTGATGATTTCCTTGTATTTGAACATGTATGTGTGATTAAATTGAAGGGTTGATTACTTTGTTGTAAACATGCATGTAAGATCTTGTTGGCTTGTTATCTAGTCAATCGTTTGTATGCAGATGTAAAGACATGTAGGTGTTCACAAGATGTGGAATCTGTTTCTTTTGATGAAGCAAGAGTTTAGGCCATACAGTTGTTGTCTATAATTCTGTTGTTGTTAACAGTTGTTGTTGATAGTATGTCAAACAGGTACAAATGAAAATTCTGTGAAGCAGATGTAATTTCACATTGGTTTGATCCACCTTGGATCAATGATCAAGGAAGAGAAGTTCAAACTACCTTCTGTAACATTCTCAGCAGGAGTTTTGCAGGAAGTCAAGGATGAAGACAATTCTTCCCAGGAGGACAAGCACATCCAGGAAAGAAAGTGTTTAAAGGCTTTAGTTCAGAGGCACTATGCAAGGCAAGTGTATGGAGGCTGAAAGAAGAGGGTGAGGTACTCTCATTTACTGTTCAAATCAGTATATCAGTCTTTTGGAGTCCAAAAGATTTTTAGTGGGAAGGCATGATCCAAAATGGATCTAACATAGACTTTTAAGCCTATGAATTTCCACATAGAGGAAAAATGAAAGTCATTGGATGATTTTGAAAATAGTCTCATTTCATAGATTGTTTCATTCTAAATCCAACGCAATTTGAGTAGGCCAAAACGGACTCTGGACGAAGTTATTGTAAAAAGAAGATTTGCCCAATGTCCTTAGAAAAGGAGGCATTTCTTATTAAATTTGGTCTAAGGGTTAATATTATCCTTATGCACTAAAAACCTTTGTTAAGCTCTAAATGTTTATAAAGCACGTTTTACATTGAAAAGCACGTGGGCAATCTCGGCCAGGGGGATCCGAAGAATTTATATAAAACGAGCTAAAACCTTTTGAGTTTCGGAAGGAGGGCGGTAAACAATATTTCGGGTAGGCTCCAGGCGGTAAATGGCATTGCAAGGGTTGAACTCGATTCCATACATTGGCCGACACATAGTAGGCCACAGGAGAGAGAAAACCGCTTTTTTGGGTGGGTAATCTCTGTGCAAGTGGGCCACCTGAAAAGATTGTCAGCTGTCGGATTAGAGATCGTGGATCAACAATGGAGATTGAACGGATTGCTTATTGTTTCGGGTTTAGTACGAACCGTCGAATTAAATGGTAAATCGACTGACAAGATTAAGTCGCGATGTTTTAACCAAAGATCGAGGGCATTGTGATATGCGATAGGCCGATTGCGATGAGCTCTTCGAGTCGTCGGATTGGAAAAGGAATCAACAGTCAGGATCTGATTGGAGATCGTTGATCGGGGAAGCTTAAGGGTTGCGGATCATGGAGGCAGTGATCGCCGATGAGCGATATAGTGACAATGCCGATAGCCGATGAGGTGCCGATCAGAGTGATCGGAGATCGAGATCGCAACAGTACAAAGGGCTGTTTAGACATGCGATAGAGCGACTTGCGATAACACTGATAAAGCGATTGCGATTAGCAATCAAGGCACAGACCCAATAGGATTGTAAACGCGACTGTATATCATTTGAAATCCGGTTTATGTGGATTTCTATGTATTTCCCTGTATTTGGGTTTTTGGACCTTACACAATACGATTGAAATATGCGATCAAAGCACAAACCCGAGAGGATTATATGGGCGATTGAATGTTATTTGAGTTCCGGCTTAAAAGTCGATCATGTGTTTTTGTGAGTTTTTCCTGTGTATTCCGTTATGTGTCTATTCCGGGATTAAGGCAGAAGGAAGGCCAAACGATCGGGTTGCCCGCGCCCCGAGTTCCTTTTCAATTATGAAACCATTTCTAATTCAAACATCATTGTTTCCCACCGTAAGGAAATGATGATCAGAACGTGTCATGAAAACACGAATTAAAACGCAGAAGAAGGGACAGAGGATAGCCACCACAGCCGCAGAGCTAGAGTGCTTGACAGAGGCATAGCCACCAGAGGTTGGAGGCAGAGCCGCAGAGCCAAAGGGCTTTATGGACTTCTACAAGCCATGAAGCTACAATGAAGTTCAGAACAACAAAGAGATCAAATGATCATGCTATTGCTAATGTCCGATGTGTGCTGAAGACAGAAGAAGGAGTTCCAGAGACAGTGAAAGAATTCTGAGGGAGTTGGTGCAAGCTAGAGCTCAAGATAGCTCAGAGCGCTGATTGAAGGAGTCTTGTCCAGAGAAGCCTAGATTTGTCTGCAGAGTATGGACAACCAAGGATAAGATGGTATTCTAAACCCATAGGTTTAGTTGTAAACCAATGGAGTTGAGTGTGGAACTTGTAAAAGAAAGATTACCATAATCCCAGATAGCCAAGTTGAGTTGATTAGAGCTCACGGAGACGTGGCCCAAGAGGTTTGGGTGAACTCCTAATTATATTGTTGTCTTATGTGTTTGCTGATTTGCTGCTTTATTTACTGTTATGGTGTTTTACATCAGCATAAGCAAATGTACATAAGCACTTGAACAGTCTAAAAACAAACACAAGCATACACTTGTTTCAAGTTCTTTTAATTTTGCAAATTATCAATCATAAGCATAGATCTGGGGAATATATAAGCTTTGGAGTGGGAGAGGTTCTTTTAAGCATAACAAGAAGCCTAGGTGCCCCATATCAGATCAGAAACTAAAAGGAAATCAACATCTTTTACCTCCACTGTTGAGTTGGAAAGAACTGATAAGGTATTCTCATCATCTGTTGTTGGTGGTTCGCTCGTTGTCTCGGCGCATCCCTAACTTCCTTTTTGACATACCCAAGTCCTGCCTAACGGGGTAGTTCCTCCACTTTGATGGGATTTATAATGCCTTAGCCATTAATACCCAAGCCTTTTCCTTCATAACCCATTTTCTTCAACAGTTTGGAGCCAATTCATGTGGTATGATTTTCAAAAACAGCGAAATCGTGATCAGCAAACATACATGAAGATGGAGAATTACTTTTTACCTCACATGGGTCATGCTGCAGCTTTTCCAAGGCCTCGTCTTTTGCTTGCAGCTATCGTAGCAAACTATGTTTCTCCTCTTTCTCTATATGTAGAAGCATCTTCAATTCAACGTTCTCTATTTAAATACTCTGTTTATTGTGCTTCAGTTCTTCCGAGGCCTCTTCTGTGGCTCGCAACTGAAACTGCAATCTCTCCTTTTCCTCTGTCTCTTTTTGTAGAGCTTCATACATTATTTCCACCCTTTGGGAAATTTTGAGCATGGTCTTTTACATCGTTTTTTCATTTTCTGTTGTTGCACATTCCATTGTTCACGCTTGCAATTCACATCCACACAAAGAGTGCTTTGATACCAAACTTGATTTGAGTTGACTCAACTCCCGGATTTAACCAAGATCTTTTGCTTTCATGATGTGATTAGAATTGCATTTAAAATAACCTGCTAGATGGAACAAGAAACAAAGTGCAAATAAGAAAAGCTACTACACTCATGAAGATAGTGATGGCCTATCAAACAGTGATGAAGATGAACGAGGTAATGAATATAAATTGTTAATGGCATTCGAAGATGATGAATATATGGATGCTATAGATGTGGATTATTTTCATGAAGAAATTACTAGACTTAAGAGATGTATAGAAGAGAAGAATATGATCATTGATACTCTACAATTTCAAATTGATGAAAAGGAAAGACATCTTGAAAAATTAGAAGGTGAAATTGTTGGTCTTAGAAAAGAGATTGAGAAAACAAAAGCTATTAATCTCAAATTTGTTAAAGGATCTGAAAACTTGGATGAGATTATCAATGTGCAGCGATCTCCTCTGATCAAGACAGGTCTGGGATATAATGGAGAAACATCTCAAGCCTCTACCTCTAAAAGTTATCTTGATGCAGCAAGAAGAAATGAGCAAAAGCACAATGAAGACCATCAGGTAAAGCAGGGACGAATTGCAAACAGAAACTATCAGGGGCAATCCATCTTAAGGACAAACAGAAGCTACAATCAGCCACAGGTAAAATCTTCCCAATTTGCTCCAAGAATGAATGTGAATAGAAGCTACAATCGGTTGGATGATAGATCTGATTATCGCAGAAGTTTTTTTAATGGCCAATGCTTTTCTTGCCATAACTTCGGTCACAAAGCAGCTCAATGTGTTGCCTACAAGACAATCATGACTAGAGAAGCTCAAAAGAAAGGGAGAATGACTGAAACCATGAAAAGAACTTATAACAACTTTTCGGTTCTTGAAAATGAATTTGAATGTTCTATTTGTAATAACTTTGGTCATGAAGACTCTGAATGCAGGAGCAGGTTCCGGAAGACAACTCAGAAGGAACAAACTTCAAATGTCAGAACATGGAGAATAAAGGAACCGCAACCAGAAAGATGTGGGATAGCCTTTTATGCAGAAGGTCAAGAAGGTATATGGTACATTGACAGCGGTTGTTCGAAGCATATGACAGGGGACAAAGAAAAGCTTGAGTCATATACCGCATTATAAAAAGGGAAGAAAGTTTCTTTTGGAAACGATATCTCTGCAGCCATAAAAGGAAAAGGTGTTGCTCCATTGAAAGAGAAGGTCAAAGCAGGAAATGTTTTATACGTTGATGGATTGAAGCATAATCTTCTGAGTGTCAGTCAGATGTGCGATCAAGGAACAGAGGTAATATTTAGATCAAATGGATGTTGTGTTCGCGATCTTGATACAGGTGAAACAGTGCTCAAGGGAAGAAGGACTCCAAATAATCTATATACCTTTGAGGAAAGACAACAATGCTACTTGAGCAAGGATGATGAACATTGGCTATGGCATCGGAGGTTGGGACATCTAAGTTTTTCACAAATAAGGAAAGCATGCAAATATCAGGCAGTTCGTGGTCTTCCAGATATCAAAATTCCAGACAACACTATATGCAAATCTTGTCAGTTTGGAAAGCAAACCAGAACTAACTTTCCAGAGAAGGAAGGATCAGCTAGCATGCCTCTTGAGCTAGTACATACAGATACATGTGGTCCATTCAGAAAAAGAACACCTCGAGGAGAAGAATACTTGATATTATTCATTGACGATTTCTCCAGGTTTGTCTGGTTAGGACTTATGAAGCACAAAGATGAAGCATTCGAAAAATTCAAATCCTTCAAAGCCTTGGTTGAAAATGAATCAGGACACAAAATTAAGTGCCTCAGATCTGACAGAGGTGGGGAGTTTACCTCAAACGAATTTTTTGATTTCTGTGAAGAACATGGGATAAGAAGAGAATTCTCTACAGCTAGAACTCCTCAGCAAAATGGGGTTGTGGAAATAATGAACAGAACAATCCAACAAATGGCTCGTGCTATGCTTGATGAATCAGGTACTCCCGCAACCTTCTGGGGTGAAGCTGCACATGCTGCTGTTATTATTCTTAACAAAACAAATGTCCGAGTAAACAACACTCAAACACCTCATGAGCTCTGGAGTGGTGAGACTCCTTCGGTGAAGCACTTAAAAATCTTTGGGAGCAAATGTTATATTAAGAATACTGATGAGCAACTTGGAAAACTTGAACCAAGAGCAGATGGAGGTATTCTTCTTGGTTATTCTCCATATAGCAAAGCATACAAATGCTACAATAAAAGACTTGGGAGAATTGTGGATAGCATTGATGTAGTGGTTGATGAGAAGGGATACATTCCTAGGCAAATTCATCGTGAAGACATTGAAGAAGATGAAGACTATCCTCAAAGGCAGAATGATGAAGAAGAAGAACCTCAAGAAGAGGAAGAACCTCAAGAAGAACCAGAGGAGCAAACAAGAATAGAAGAGAAGACTCCATCCAGATATGTTCAAAAGAATCATCCATAATCTCAGATTGTGGGGCAGAAAGAAGCAGGAGTACAAACAAGAAGAAGAATTACAGAAGCTTCAAGCTATTTGGCGTTACTATCTTCCACTGAACCACAAAGTGTGAAAGAAGCATGCAAAGATGAATGTTGGGTCAAAGCAATGGATGAAGAACTTGAGCAGATAGAAAAGAACAACACTTGGGAACTGGTTCCTAGACCAAAAGATAAGAATGTCATAGGGACAAAATGGGTCTTCAAGAATAAATTGAATGAAAATGGAGAAGTAATTAGAAACAAGGCCAGACTTGTTTGTAAAGGGTATGCGCAGCAAGAAGGGATAGATTTTGAAGAGACTTTTGCTCCTGTTGCAAGACTTGAGGCCATCCGAATGTTCCTTGGTCTCTCAAGTTTTCAAAATTTCAAGGTATTTCAAATGGATGTGAAATCAGCCTTTCTGAATGGAGACTTAGAAGAAGAAGTATATGTTGAGCAGCCAGATGGTTTCATTCTTGGGAATGATCCAAACCTTGTATGCAGATTGAAAAAGGCTCTTTATGGTCTCAAACAAGCTCCAAGGGCTTGGTATTATCGGTTGGACAAATATCTTCACCAACAAGGTTTTTCAAAAGGATCAGCAGATAGCAATCTCTATATGAAAATTGAAAATAACAAATTGCTAATACTTGTTGTGTATGTAGATGATATTATCTTTGGCAGCAATGAAGAGGCTATGAGTCAGAACTTTGCCTTGGTTATGCAGAAAGAATTTGAAATGTCATTACTTGGAGAATTGACATACTTTCTTGGATTGCAAATCCAACAAAGTGAAGGAGGCATTTTCTTGTCTCAAACCAAGTACCTCAAGCAGATCTTGAAGAAGTATGGCATGGAAGATTCAAAGCCAGTTTGTACCCCCATGGTTACAGGATGCAGCCTCAGTGCAAATGATGAATCAACAGCCGTTCACCAACCAACTTATAGATCCATGATTGGGAGTTTGCTTTATTTAACAGGTACACGACCAGATATTATGCATGCAGTAGGAATTGTTGGAAGATTATAAAGCCAACCCAAAGGAAACTCATCTTCAGGCAGTCAAAAGAATCTTCAAGTATCTTCAAGGGACCCAAAACTATGGCTTATGGTATCCTAGAGATACAGATCTCACTCTTCATGCTTACACAGATGCAGATTGGGCCGGAAGTGTGGATGATAGGAAAAGCACAAGTGGTGGTGCTTTCTTCATGGGTTCCAGATTAGTATCTTGGTTCAGCAAGAAACAGAGTTCGATTGCTTTATCTACAGCTGAAGCAGAATATGTGGCTGCGGCATCTTGTTGCACACAACTTCTTTGGATGATGCAGACCTTGCAGGATTTTCAAATCACTTTCACGCCACGAGTCTCTATCTTATGTGATAATACAAGTGCAATAAGCATTTCAAAGAATCCAGTCATGCACTCAAAGACCAAGCACATACCAATCAAGTACCATTTTCTTCGGGAACAAGTGCTTGAGCAGAAGGTCAAGTTGGAGTATGTTCCTTCTAAGGAACAAGTTGCTGATATTCTCACAAAACCACTGCCCAGGGAAACTTTTGAATATCTCAGACAAAAGCTGGGAGTAATGGATGCTTCATCCTGCTGTTAAAGCTTGTCTGTTCTACAGAAAAGTTGGTATACGCGAGTTTTGTAAGGGATATCCGCGTATATACGCAGACTTATGTAGGGAAAGTCGCGTGTATGGTGTACGCGTGCTGCAGAAATTCTATCCGCGTACATACGTTGTTTTATGCAGGAGAAGTCGCGTATATGGAGTTCTGATCAATAAGGGAAGACTCTGGTTGGAGAAGGTCTGAGATGGGTAAGTCAAAATTCTTCAGGCACAATTTCAGGGGGTACAACAGGCACAGATTCAGGGGGAGCAGCTTAAAGTCTCATAAAGCATTGTTGGCATTTAGATGCTTTCGGTCCTAGTCCACAACTGTTGTTAATTTCAGGAGAAGGAGCTCAGAAGGAAATCTTGGCTGCTGATATAAAAGATGTTTATCAGATACTGCTGGTGTCTTTCAGAAGTCTTGGTCTAGATTTGTTGTCTCTATGTCATATTTCTTTTATAGTGTCAAGGTCATGTAACGGCCTATGATTTCCCCACTATGCCTGGGATGGATGAATGATGTAATGTTATTGGTTATTATATTTCTGATGTATCTCCTCTTGGTTGGGAGTATGGATGCATGCATTGAGTTTTTTTGGTGATAGGAAGGTCCTTTATGATGTATAAGTCTTGGTTCGTTTGAAGAACATCTTTTGCAGATCTTGCCTACAGTCAGGGGGAGCATGTTCAGCACAGCAGAGCAGAGAAATCAGCATGTACTCAGGGGGAGCACAGCCCTTTGCCCTTGATGACAAAGGGGGAGAATGATTCTAAGGATCTTGGGGTTGCCATCAAGTCCAAAGGGGGAGATTGTTGGCATTATGAGACAAGTATTGTCCTTGATGGCAAATCACACTGATAACAAATCATAGTGCAAAAGGATAGCAGCAAGGAATTGATGATCAGTCTACAAGTATGAAGAAAAATAGATACACGCTGGTTCGCTATGTACCAAGTCGCGTGTACACGCTGGTTGGCTTCAGTAAAAGCGCGTGTATGTGGAAAACTTATCTTTGGTCCATGGCGGTTATTCCTTGGAAGTTGTGCCTATGGTTTTGGACCTTGGCGTCTCGGCGGACGTGTTGATCCCTAGTTTTGAAGTTGATGGTATTGGATTTCTATGGTTTTGGCTCTTGGTATTGAACAAGGCCTAAGGCTATATAAGGAGAAGGAAATCATGAGGCAATGTATCTGAAATGTCTTGAATATCTGATGAAGTATTAGATCCAGTATGCAGGTTATTGGGTGATGGTGTATTGCTTGATCTGAGCTAAGGAGAGATCTCATCGGTTGATGGAAAACAAGATCTAAGGAGAGATCGGGATCAAATGGTTTGAAATGAACTATCTTTATATGGTTGATTATGCGAATTTCTAGATCTGCATACTGACGCAATGTTATGTTCTGGGTATAACTGAAATCTGGTACAGCTGCAAGTTATGAAAAATTATTTTTAGATCTGTACGCAGGTTGTCTTCGGTAAAACCGCGTGTATACGCGGGTTGCCTTCATAGTAGTAGCGTATATCTTTTGGAGCTTGATTTTTGGGTTGCAGCTGGATCTGACTGTTATTGCAGAGTTCTGTAGTTTGCTCTGTGTTCTGGTGACTGGGTTTGACAGGGTTTCAGTGGTTCAGTGATTCAAAGATTGATGATGCTAGTATTGGTTGTTTTATATGATTTGTGAATGAATCATGGTCTTCAGATTGTAATGTTGTGCTTCAGGAGTATCCAGTCTGAAAATTGATGAAAAGTGGTACCTGAAGGAAAGAAGATTGTAGGCCAGCACCTACGTACTAGTATCTTAGCTAGTACAAGAGCAAAGGGGGTTGGAGCTCCCTTCCAAGGAAGTTTGGAGAACGAGAGAAGGTTGAAGCTTTCTGCAGGTTGTAGCCTGCGTACTGGTATAAGGCTGCACCAGTACAAAAGATTGTAAACTGAAATTCTTATTAAAGAAAGATAGAGACGACTTGCAGCAGGTGGTTTTCACCCACATTGGGTTTCCACCTTATATCATGTGTGTGGCTTTTGTGTGATGATCTGTTCTGTTATACTGCATCTGTTTACTCTTAATATGGTGAATAATGACCTGATGCACTTAACTGAAGATAAACTAACTGAATTATAAGTTTTCTGGTTATACGCTGTTTTCTTTAGACACAGTAGCGTGTACACGCTGGTTCACTTAACTAAAGTAGCGTATATGTTTCTGAGCATTGAAAAAGTTTTGATAATACTGATTCACCCCCCCCTCTCAGTATTATTTCCAACAATTGGTATCAGAGCAGGTCCTTCAGAGAAGCTTGATCGCTTGAAGGTAGATCGTTCATCATGAGCAACTACGAGAGAGAAGCATCAATCAGGCCACCGGTTTTTGATGGGACAAACTTCAATTATTGGAAGGTAAGAGTTACTGCCTATCTTCAATCTCTTGGCACAGAAGTTTGGGACATCGTAGAGACAGGCTATGCTTTTCCTTCAGCTACTCCTACAGATGCAGACGAGAAAAAGAAGTATGAAACAAATGCAAAGGAGTCAGTACCCTATTAGGATGTATATCTCAATCGGAATTCATGAAGGTAATGCACTATAAATCCGCAAAAGAGATATGGGACAAAATTGTCACGAGCTATGAAGGAGATGAACAGGTAAAGCGTGCCAAACTTCAAACTCTCAGGATTCAGTATGAGACTCTCAAGATGTATAATGATGAAAGTGTGGCTAACTATTTTCTTCGGGTAGATGAAGTTGTTAATTGTATGAAAAATTTGGGTGAAGAAATAAAAGAGGCTATTGTGGTTGAAGAGGTTCTAAGATCATTGTCCCCAAAGTTTGAATCTAAAGTATCTGCAATAGAAGAAAAAGAAAATCTACGAATTCTTACTATGTCTCAGCTACATGGAATTCTAACTGCTTATGAAATGAGAAAGGGAGGTCCATCAGACAGAAGAGAAGCTGCTTTCAAGGCATCAAGGAAAGGAGATTATTATGAAGCAAGCCACGTCCCAGAAGAAGAAGAAGAATCAAACTTTGTCAGAAATCTTCAAAGGGGTTCTGGAAGGTTCAGAGGTAAGTTGCCCTTTAAATGCTTTGCTTGTGGAAGAGTAGGTCATTATGCTGCTAAATGTCCTTATAAGGATAAAGGAAAGGAACCTGCTAGATGGAACATGAAACAAAGTGCAAATAAGAAAAGCTACTACACTCATGAAGATAGTGATGGCCTATCAAACAGTGATGAAGATGAACGAGGTAATGAATATAAATTGTTAATGGCATTCGAAGATGATGAATATATGGATGCTATAGATGTGGATTATTTTCATGAAGAAATTACTAGACTTAAGAGATGTATAGAAGAGAAGAATATGATCATTGATACTCTACAATTTCAAATTGATGAAAAGGAAAGACATCTTGAAAAATTAGAAGGTGAAATTGTTGGTCTTAGAAAAGAGATTGAGAAAACAAAAGCTATTAATCTCAAATTTGTTAAAGGATCTGAAACCTTGGATGAGATTATCAATGTGCAGCGATCTCCTCTGATCAAGACAGGTCTGGGATATAATGGAGAAACATCTCAAGCCTCTACGTCTAAAAGTTATCTTGATGCAGCAAGAAGAAATGAGCAAAAGCACAATGAAGACCATCAGGTAAAGCAGGGACGAATTGCAAACAGAAACTATCAGGGGCAATCCATCTTAAGGACAAACAGAAGCTACAATCAGCCACAGGTAAAATCTTCCCAATTTGCTCCAAGAATGAATGTGAATAGAAGCTACAATCGGTTGGATGATAGATCTGATTATCGCAGAAGTTTTTTTAATGGCCAATGCTTTTCTTGCCATAACTTCGGTCACAAAGCAGCTCAATGTGTTTCCTACAAGACAATCATGACTAGAGAAGCTCAAAAGAAAGGGAGAATGACTGAAACCATGAAAAGAACTTATAACAACTTTTCGGTTCTTGAAAATGAAGTTGAATGTTCTATTTGTAATAACTTTGGTCATGAAGACTCTGAATGCAGGAGCAGGTTCCGGAAGACAACTCAGAAGGAACAAACTTCAAATGTCAGAACATGGAGAATAAAGGAACCGCAACCAGAAAGATGTGGGATAGCCTTTTATGCAGAAGGTCAAGAAGGTATATGGTACATTGACAGCGGTTGTTCGAAGCATATGACAGGGGACAAAGAAAAGCTTGAGTCATATACCGCATTATAAAAAGGGAAGAAAGTTTCTTTTGGAAACGATATCTCTGCAGCCATAAAAGGAAAAGGTGTTGCTCCATTGAAAGAGAAGGTCAAAGCAGGAAATGTTTTATACGTTGATGGATTGAAGCATAATCTTCTGAGTGTCAGTCAGATGTGCGATCAAGGAACAGAGGTAATATTTAGATCAAATGGATGTTGTGTTCGCGATCTTGATACAAGTGAAACAGTGCTCAAGGGAAGAAGGACTCCAAATAATCTATATACCTTTGAGGAAAGACAACAATGCTACTTGAGCAAGGATGATGAACATTGGCTATGGCATCGGAGGTTGGGACATCTAAGTTTTTCACAAATAAGGAAAGCATGCAAATATCAGGCAGTTCGTGGTCTTCCAGATATCAAAATTCCAGACAACACTATATGCAAATCTTGTCAGTTTGGAGAGCAAACCAGAACTAACTTTCCAGAGAAGGAAGGATCAGCTAGCATGCCTCTTGAGCTAGTACATACAGATACATGTGGTCCATTCAGAAAAAGAACACCTCGAGGAGAAGAATACTTGATATTATTCATTGACGATTTCTCCAGGTTTGTCTGGTTAGGACTTATGAAGCACAAAGATGAAGCATTCGAAAAATTCAAATCCTTCAAAGCCTTGGTTGAAAATGAATCAGGACACAAAATTAAGTGCCTCAGATCTGACAGAGGTGGGGAGTTTACCTCAAACGAATTTTTTGATTTCTGTGAAGAACATGGGATAAGAAGAGAATTCTCTACAGCTAGAACTCCTCAGCAAAATGGGGTTGTGGAAATAATGAACAGAACAATCCAACAAATGGCTCGTGCTATGCTTGATGAATCAGGTACTCCCGCAACCTTCTGGGGTGAAGCTGCACATGCTGCTGTTATTATTCTTAACAAAACAAATGTCCGAGTAAACAACACTCAAACACCTCATGAGCTCTGGAGTGGTGAGACTCCTTCGGTGAAGCACTTAAAAATCTTTGGGAGCAAATGTTATATTAAGAATACTGATGAGCAACTTGGAAAACTTGAACCAAGAGCAGATGGAGGTATTCTTCTTGGTTATTCTCCATATAGCAAAGCATACAAATGCTACAATAAAAGACTTGGGAGAATTGTGGATAGCATTGATGTAGTGGTTGATGAGAAGGGATACATTCCTAGGCAAATTCATCGTGAAGACATTGAAGAAGATGAAGACTATCCTCAAAGGCAGAATGATGAAGAAGAAGAACCTCAAGAAGAGGAAGAACCTCAAGAAGAACCAGAGGAGCAAACAAGAATAGAAGAGAAGACTCCATCCAGATATGTTCAAAAGAATCATCCAGAATCTCAGATTGTGGGGCAGAAAGAAGCAGGAGTACAAACAAGAAGAAGAATTAAAGAAGCTTCAAGCTATTTGGCGTTACTATCTTCCACTGAACCACAAAATGTGAAAGAAGCATGCAAAGATGAATGTTGGGTCAAAGCAATGGATGAAGAACTTGAGCAGATAGAAAAGAACAACACTTGGGAACTGGTTCCTAGACCAAAAGATAAGAATGTCATAGGGACAAAATGGGTCTTCAAGAATAAATTGAATGAAAATGGAGAAGTAATTAGAAACAAGGCCAGACTTGTTTGTAAAGGGTATGCGCAGCAAGAAGGGATAGATTTTGAAGAGACTTTTGCTCCTGTTGCAAGACTTGAGGCCATCCGAATGTTCCTTGGTCTCTCAAGTTTTCAAAATTTCAAGGTATTTCAAATGGATGTGAAATCAGCCTTTCTGAATGGAGACTTAGAAGAAGAAGTATATGTTGAGCAGCCAGATGGTTTCATTCTTGGGAATGATCCAAACCTTGTATGCAGATTGAAAAAGGCTCTTTATGGTCTCAAACAAGCTCCAAGGGCTTGGTATTATCGGTTGGACAAATATCTTCACCAACAAGGTTTTTCAAAAGGATCAGCAGATAGCAATCTCTATATGAAAATTGAAAATAACAAATTGCTAATACTTGTTGTGTATGTAGATGATATTATCTTTGGCAGCAATGAAGAGGCTATGAGTCAGAACTTTGCCTTGGTTATGCAGAAAGAATTTGAAATGTCATTACTTGGAGAATTGACATACTTTCTTGGATTGCAAATCCAACAAAGTGAAGGAGGCATTTTCTTGTCTCAAACCAAGTACCTCAAGCAGATCTTGAAGAAGTATGGCATGGAAGATTCAAAGCCAGTTTGTACCCCCATGGTTACAGGATGCAGCCTCAGTGCAAATGATGAATCAGCAGCCGTTCACCAACCAACTTATAGATCCATGATTGGGAGTTTGCTTTATTTAACAGGTACACGACCAGATATTATGCATGCAGTAGGAATTGTTGGAAGATTCCAAGCCAACCCAAAGGAAACTCATCTTCAAGCAGTCAAAAGAATCTTCAAGTATCTTCAAGGGACCCAAAACTATGGCTTATGGTATCCTAGAGATATAGATCTCACTCTTCATGCTTACACAGATGCAGATTGGGACGGAAGTGTGGATGATAGGAAAAGCACAAGTGGTGGTGCTTTCTTCATGGGTTCCAGATTAGTATCTTGGTTCAGCAAGAAACAGAGTTCGATTGCTTTATCTACAGCTGAAGCAGAATATGTGGCTGCGGCATCTTGTTGCACACAACTTCTTTGGATGATGCAGACCTTGCAGGATTTTCAAATCACTTTCACGCCACCAGTCTCTATCTTATGTGATAATACAAGTGCAATCAGCATTTCAAAGAATCCAGTCATGCACTCAAAGACCAAGCACATACCAATCAAGTACCATTTTCTTCGGGAACAAGTGCTTGAGCAGAAGGTCAAGTTGGAGTATGTTCCTTCTAAGGAACAAGTTGCTGATATTCTCACAAAACCACTGCCCAGGGAAACTTTTGAATATCTCAAACAAAAGCTGGGAGTAATGGATGCTTCATCCTGCTGTTAAAGCTTGTCTGTTCTACAGAAAAGTTGGTATACGCGAGTTTTGTAAGGGATATCCGCGTATATACGCAGACTTATGTAGGGAAAGTCGCGTGTATGGTGTACGCGTGCTGCAGATGTTCTATCCGCGTACATACGCTGTTTTATGCAGGAGAAGTCGCGTATATGGAGTTCTGATCAATAAGGGAAGACTCTGGTTGGAGAAGGTCTGAGATGGGTAGGTCAAACTTCTTCAGGCACAGTTTCAGGGGGTACAGCAGGCACAGATTCAGGGGGAGCAGCTTAAAGTCTCATAAAGCATTGTTGGCATTTAGATGCTTTCGGTCCTAGTCCACAACTGTTGTTAATTTCAGGAGAAGGAGCTCAGAAGGAAATCTTGGCTGCTGATATAAAAGATGTTTATCAGATACTGCTGGTGTCTTTCAGAAGTCTTGGTCTAGATTTGTTGTCTCTATGTCATATTTCTTTTATAGTGTCAAGGTCATGTAACGGCCTATGATTTCCCCACTATGCCTGGGATGGATGAATGATGTAATGTTATTGGTTATTATATTTCTGATGTATCTCCTCTTGGTTGGGAGTATGGATGCATGCATTGAGTTTTTTTGGTGATAGGAAGGTCCTTTATGATGTATAAGTCTTGGTTCGTTTGAAGAACATCTTTTGCAGATCTTGCCTACAGTCAGGGGGAGCATGTTCAGCACAGCAGAGCAGAGAAATCAGCATGTACTCAGGGGGAGCACAGCCCTTTGCCCTTGATGACAAAGGGGGAGAATGATTCTAAGGATCTTGGGGTTGCCATCAAGTCCAAAGGGGGAGATTGTTGGCATTATGAGACAAGTATTGTCCTTGATGGCAAATCACACTGATAACAAATCATAGTGCAAAAGGATAGCAGCAAGGAATTGATGATCAGTCTACAAGTATGAAGAAAAATAGATACACGCTGGTTCGCTATGTACCAAGTCGCGTGTACACGCTGGTTGGCTTCAGTAAAAGCGCGTGTATGTGGAAAACTTATCTTTGGTCCATGGCGGTTATTCCTTGGAAGTTGTGCCTATGGTTTTGGACCTTGGCGTCTCGGCGGACGTGTTGATCCCTAGTTTTGAAGTTGATGGTATTGGATTTCTATGGTTTTGGCTCTTGGTATTGAACAAGGCCTAAGGCTATATAAGGAGAAGGAAATCATGAGGCAATGTATCTGAAATGTCTTGAATATCTGATGAAGTATTAGATCCAGTATGCAGGTTATTGGGTGATGGTGTATTGCTTGATCTGAGCTAAGGAGAGATCTCATCGGTTGATGGAAAACAAGATCTAAGGAGAGATCGGGATCAAATGGTTTGAAATGAACTATCTTTATATGGTTGATTATGCGAATTTCTAGATCTGCATACTGACGCAATGTTATGTTCTGGGTATAACTGAAATCTGGTACAGCTGCAAGTTATGAAAAATTATTTTTAGATCTGTACGCAGGTTGTCTTCGGTAAAACCGCGTGTATACGCGGGTTGCCTTCATAGTAGTAGCGTATATCTTTTGGAGCTTGATTTTTGGGTTGCAGCTGGATCTGACTGTTATTGCAGAGTTCTGTAGTTTGCTCTGTGTTCTGGTGACTGGGTTTGACAGGGTTTCAGTGGTTCAGTGATTCAAAGATTGATGATGCTAGTATTGGTTGTTTTATATGATTTGTGAATGAATCATGGTCTTCAGATTGTAATGTTGTGCTTCAGGAGTATCCAGTCTGAAAATTGATGAAAAGTGGTACCTGAAGGAAAGAAGATTGTAGGCCAGCACCTACGTACTAGTATCTTAGCTAGTACAAGAGCAAAGGGGGTTGGAGCTCCCTTCCAAGGAAGTTTGGAGAACGAGAGAAGGTTGAAGCTTTCTGCAGGTTGTAGCCTGCGTACTGGTATAAGGCTGCACCAGTACAAAAGATTGTAAACTGAAATTCTTATTAAAGAAAGATAGAGACGACTTGCAGCAGGTGGTTTTCACCCACATTGGGTTTCCACCTTATATCATGTGTGTGGCTTTTGTGTGATGATCTGTTCTGTTATACTGCATCTGTTTACTCTTAATATGGTGAATAATGACCTGATGCACTTAACTGAAGATAAACTAACTGAATTATAAGTTTTCTGGTTATACGTTGTTTTCTTTAGACACAGTAGCGTGTACACGTTGGTTCACTTAACTAAAGTAGCGTATATGTTTCTGAGCATTGAAAAAGTTTTGATAATACTGATTCACCCCCCCCTCTCAGTATTATTTCCAACAATTGGTATCAGAGCAGGTCCTTCAGAGAAGCTTGATCGCTTGAAGGTAGATCGTTCATCATGAGCAACTACGAGAGAGAAGCATCAATCAGGCCACCGGTTTTTGATGGGACAAACTTCAATTATTGGAAGGTAAGAGTTACTGCCTATCTTCAATCTCTTGGCACAGAAGTTTGGGACATCGTAGAGACAGGCTATGCTTTTCCTTCAGCTACTCCTACAGATGCAGACGAGAAAAAGAAGTATGAAACAAATGCAAAGGAGTCAGTACCCTATTAGGATGTATATCTCAATCGGAATTCATGAAGGTAATGCACTATAAATCCGCAAAAGAGATATGGGACAAAATTGTCACGAGCTATGAAGGAGATGAACAGGTAAAGCGTGCCAAACTTCAAACTCTCAGGATTCAGTATGAGACTCTCAAGATGTATAATGATGAAAGTGTGGCTAACTATTTTCTTCGGGTAGATGAAGTTGTTAATTGTATGAAAAATTTGGGTGAAGAAATAAAAGAGGCTATTGTGGTTGAAGAGGTTCTAAGATCATTGTCCCCCGAGTTTGAATCTAAAGTATCTGCAATAGAAGAAAAATAAAATCTACGAATTCTTACTATGTCTCAGCTACATGGAATTCTAACTGCTTATGAAATGAGAAAGGGAGGTCCATCAGACAGAAGAGAAGCTGCTTTCAAGGCATCAAGGAAAGGAGATTATTATGAAGCAAGCCACGTCCCAGAAGAAGAAGAAGAATCAAACTTTGTCATAAATCTTCAAAGGGGTTCTGGAAGGTTCAGAGGTAAGTTGCCCTTTAAATGCTTTGCTTGTGGAAGAGTAGGTCATTATGCTGCTAAATGTCCTTATAAGGATAAAGGAAAGGAACCTGCTAGATGGAACAAGAAACAAAGTGCAAATAAGAAAAGCTACTACACTCATGAAGATAGTGATGGCCTATCAAACAGTGATGAAGATGAACGAGGTAATGAATATAAATTGTTAATGGCATTCGAAGATGATGAATATATGGATGCTATAGATGTGGATTATTTTCATGAAGAAATTACTAGACTTAAGAGATGTATAGAAGAGAAGAATATGATCATTGATACTCTACAATTTCAAATTGATGAAAAGGAAAGACATCTTGAAAAATTAGAAGGTGAAATTGTTGGTCTTAGAAAAGAGATTGAGAAAACAAAAGCTATTAATCTCAAATTTGTTAAAGGATCTGAAACCTTGGATGAGATTATCAATGTGCAACGATCTCCTCTGATCAAGACAGGTCTGGGATATAATGGAGAAACATCTCAAGCCTCTACCTCTAAAAGTTATCTTGATGCAGCAAGAAGAAATGAGCAAAAGCACAATGAAGACCATCAGGTAAAGCAGTGACGAATTGCAAACAGAAACTATCAGGGGCAATCCATCTTAAGGACAAACAGAAGCTACAATCAGCCACAGGTAAAATCTTCCCAATTTGCTCCAAGAATGAATGTGAATAGAAGCTACAATCGGTTGGATGATAGATCTGATTATCGCAGAAGTTTTTTTAATGGCCAATGCTTTTCTTGCCATAACTTCGGTCACAAAGCAGCTCAATGTGTTGCCTACAAGACAATCATGACTAGAGAAGCTCAAAAGAAAGGGAGAATGACTGAAACCATGAAAAGAACTTATAACAACTTTTCGGTTCTTGAAAATGAAGTTGAATGTTCTATTTGTAATAACTTTGGTCATGAAGACTCTGAATGCAGGAGCAGGTTCCGGAAGACAACTCAGAAGGAACAAACTTCAAATGTCAGAACATGGAGAATAAAGGAACCGCAACCAGAAAGATGTGGGATAGCCTTTTATGCAGAAGGTCAAGAAGGTATATGGTACATTGACAGCGGTTGTTCGAAGCATATGACAGGGGACAAAGAAAAGCTTGAGTCATATACCGCATTATAAAAAGGGAAGAAAGTTTCTTTTGGAAACGATATCTCTGCAGCCATAAAAGGAAAAGGTGTTGCTCCATTGAAAGAGAAGGTCAAAGCAGGAAATGTTTTATACGTTGATGGATTGAAGCATAATCTTCTGAGTGTCAGTCAGATGTGCGATCAAGGAACAGAGGTAATATTTAGATCAAATGGATGTTGTGTTCGCGATCTTGATACAGGTGAAACAGTGCTCAAGGGAAGAAGGACTCCAAATAATCTATATACCTTTGAGGAAAGACAACAATGCTACTTGAGCAAGGATGATGAACATTGGCTATGGCATCGGAGGTTGGGACATCTAAGTTTTTCACAAATAAGGAAAGCATGCAAATATCAGGCAGTTCGTGGTCTTCCAGATATCAAAATTCCAGACAACACTATATGCAAATCTTGTCAGTTTGGAAAGCAAACCAGAACTAACTTTCCAGAGAAGGAAGGATCAGCTAGCATGCCTCTTGAGCTAGTACATACAGATACATGTGGTCCATTCAGAAAAAGAACACCTCGAGGAGAAGAATACTTGATATTATTCATTGACGATTTCTCCAGGTTTGTCTGGTTAGGACTTATGAAGCACAAAGATGAAGCATTCGAAAAATTCAAATCCTTCAAAGCCTTGGTTGAAAATGAATCAGGACACAAAATTAAGTGCCTCAGATCTGACAGAGGTGGGGAGTTTACCTCAAACGAATTTTTTGATTTCTGTGAAGAACATGGGATAAGAAGAGAATTCTCTACAGCTAGAACTCCTCAGCAAAATGGGGTTGTGGAAAGAATGAACAGAACAATCCAACAAATGGCTCGTGCTATGCTTGATGAATCAGGTACTCCCGCAACCTTCTGGGGTGAAGCTGCACATGCTGCTGTTATTATTCTTAACAAAACAAATGTCCGAGTAAACAGCACTCAAACACCTCATGAGCTCTGGAGTGGTGAGACTCCTTCGGTGAAGCACTTAAAAATCTTTGGGAGCAAATGTTATATTAAGAATACTGATGAGCAACTTGGAAAACTTGAACCAAGAGCAGATGGAGGTATTCTTCTTGGTTATTCTCCATATAGCAAAGCATACAAATGCTACAATAAAAGACTTGGGAGAATTGTGGATAGCATTGATGTAGTGGTTGATGAGAAGGGATACATTCCTAGGCAAATTCATCGTGAAGACATTGAAGAAGATGAAGACTATCCTCAAAGGCAGAATGATGAAGAAGAAGAACCTCAAGAAGAGGAAGAACCTCAAGAAGAACCAGAGGAGCAAACAAGAATAGAAGAGAAGACTCCATCCAGATATGTTCAAAAGAATCATCCAGAATCTCAGATTGTGGGGCAGAAAGAAGCAGGAGTACAAACAAGAAGAAGAATTAAAGAAGCTTCAAGCTATTTGGCGTTACTATCTTCCACTGAACCACAAAATGTGAAAGAAGCATGCAAAGATGAATGTTGGGTCAAAGCAATGGATGAAGAACTTGAGCAGATAGAAAAGAACAACACTTGGGAACTGGTTCCTAGACCAAAAGATAAGAATGTCATAGGGACAAAATGGGTCTTCAAGAATAAATTGAATGAAAATGGAGAAGTAATTAGAAACAAGGCCAGACTTGTTTGTAAAGGGTATGCGCAGCAAGAAGGGATAGATTTTGAAGAGACTTTTGCTCCTGTTGCAAGACTTGAGGCCATCCGAATGTTCCTTGGTCTCTCAAGTTTTCAAAATTTCAAGGTATTTCAAATGGATGTGAAATCAGCCTTTCTGAATGGAGACTTAGAAGAAGAAGTATATGTTGAGCAGCCAGATGGTTTCATTCTTGGGAATGATCCAAACCTTGTATGCAGATTGAAAAAGGCTCTTTATGGTCTCAAACAAGCTCCAAGGGCTTGGTATTATCGGTTGGACAAATATCTTCACCAACAAGGTTTTTCAAAAGGATCAGCAGATAGCAATCTCTATATGAAAATTGAAAATAACAAATTGCTAATACTTGTTGTGTATGTAGATGATATTATCTTTGGCAGCAATGAAGAGGCTATGAGTCAGAACTTTGCCTTGGTTATGCAGAAAGAATTTGAAATGTCATTACTTGGAGAATTGACATACTTTCTTGGATTGCAAATCCAACAAAGTGAAGGAGGCATTTTCTTGTCTCAAACCAAGTACCTCAAGCAGATCTTGAAGAAGTATGGCATGGAAGATTCAAAGCCAGTTTGTACCCCCATGGTTACAGGATGCAGCCTCAGTGCAAATGATGAATCAGCAGCCGTTCACCAACCAACTTATAGATCCATGATTGGGAGTTTGCTTTATTTAACAGGTACACGACCAGATATTATGCATGCAGTAGGAATTGTTGGAAGATTCCAAGCCAACCCAAAGGAAACTCATCTTCAGGCAGTCAAAAGAATCTTCAAGTATCTTCAAGGGACCCAAAACTATGGCTTATGGTATCCTAGAGATACAGATCTCACTCTTCATGCTTACACAGATGCAGATTGGGCCGGAAGTGTGGATGATAGGAAAAGCACAAGTGGTGGTGCTTTCTTCATGGGTTCCAGATTAGTATCTTGGTTCAGCAAGAAACAGAGTTCGATTGCTTTATCTACAGCTGAAGCAGAATATGTGGCTGCGGCATCTTGTTGCACACAACTTCTTTGGATGATGCAGACCTTGCAGGATTTTCAAATCACTTTCACGCCACCAGTCTCTATCTTATGTGATAATACAAGTGCAATCAGCATTTCAAAGAATCCAGTCATGCACTCAAAGACCAAGCACATACCAATCAAGTACCATTTTCTTCGGGAACAAGTGCTTGAGCAGAAGGTCAAGTTGGAGTATGTTCCTTCTAAGGAACAAGTTGCTGATATTCTCACAAAACCACTGCCCAGGGAAACTTTTGAATATCTCAGACAAAAGCTGGGAGTAATGGATGCTTCATCCTGCTGTTAAAGCTTGTCTGTTCTACAGAAAAGTTGGTATACGCGAGTTTTGTAAGGGATATCCGCGTATATACGCAGACTTATGTAGGGAAAGTCGCGTGTATGGTGTACGCGTGCTGCAGATGTTCTATCCGCGTACATACGCTGTTTTATGCAGGAGAAGTCGCGTATATGGAGTTCTGATCAATAAGGGAAGACTCTGGTTGGAGAAGGTCTGAGATGGGTAAGTCAAACTTCTTCAGGCACAGTTTCAGGGGGTACAGCAGGCACAGATTCAGGGGGAGCAGCTTAAAGTCTCATAAAGCATTGTTGGCATTTAGATGCTTTCGGTCCTAGTCCACAACTGTTGTTAATTTCAGGAGAAGGAGATCAGAAGGAAATCTTGGCTGCTGATATAAAAGATGTTTATCAGATACTGCTGGTGTCTTTCAGAAGTCTTGGTCTAGATTTGTTGTCTCTATGTCATATTTCTTTTATAGTGTCAAGGTCATGTAACGGCCTATGATTTCCCCACTATGCCTGGGATGGATGAATGATGTAATGTTATTGGTTATTATATTTCTGATGTATCTCCTCTTGGTTGGGAGTATGGATGCATGCATTGAGTTTTTTTGGTGATAGGAAGGTCCTTTATGATGTATAAGTCTTGGTTCGTTTGAAGAACATCTTTTGCAGATCTTGCCTACAGTCAGGGGGAGCATGTTCAGCACAGCAGAGCAGAGAAATCAGCATGTACTCAGGGGGAGCACAGCCCTTTGCCCTTGATGACAAAGGGGGAGAATGATTCTAAGGATCTTGGGGTTGCCATCAAGTCCAAAGGGGGAGATTGTTGGCATTATGAGACAAGTATTGTCCTTGATGGCAAATCACACTGATAACAAATCATAGTGCAAAAGGATAGCAGCAAGGAATTGATGATCAGTCTACAAGTATGAAGAAAAATAGATACACGCTGGTTCGCTATGTACCAAGTCGCGTGTACACGCTGGTTGGCTTCAGTAAAAGCGCGTGTATGTGGAAAACTTATCTTTGGTCCATGGCGGTTATTCCTTGGAAGTTGTGCCTATGGTTTTGGACCTTGGCGTCTCGGCGGACGTGTTGATCCCTAGTTTTGAAGTTGATGGTATTGGATTTCTATGGTTTTGGCTCTTGGTATTGAACAAGGCCTAAGGCTATATAAGGAGAAGGAAATCATGAGGCAAAGTATCTGAAATGTCTTGAATATATGATGAAGTATTAGATCCAGTATGCAGGTTATTGGGTGATGGTGTATTGCTTGATCTGAGCTAAGGAGAGATCTCATCGGTTGATGGAAAACAAGATCTAAGGAGAGATCGGGATCAAATGGTTTGAAATGAACTATCTTTATATGGTTGATTATGCGAATTTCTAGATCTGCATACTGACGCAATGTTATGTTCTGGGTATAATTGAAATCTGGTACAGCTGCAAGTTATGAAAAATTATTTTTAGATCTGTACGCAGGTTGTCTTCGGTAAAACCGCGTGTATACGCGGGTTGCCTTCATAGTAGTAGCGTATATCTTTTGGAGCTTGATTTTTGGGTTGCAGCTGGATCTGACTGTTATTGCAGAGTTCTGTAGTTTGCTCTGTGTTCTGGTGACTGGGTTTGACAGGGTTTCAGTGGTTCAATGATTCAAAGATTGATGATGCTAGTATTGGTTGTTTTATATGATTTGTGAATGAATCATGGTCTTCAGATTGTAATGTTGTGCTTCAGGAGTATCCAGTCTGAAAATTGATGAAAAGTGGTACCTGAAGGAAAGAAGATTGTAGGCCAGCACCTACGTACTAGTATCTTAGCTAGTACAAGAGCAAAGGGGGTTGGAGCTCCCTTCCAAGGAAGTTTGGAGAACGAGAGAAGGTTGAAGCTTTCTGCAGGTTGTAGCCTGCGTACTGGTATAAGGCTGCACCAGTACAAAAGATTGTAAACTGAAATTCTTATTAAAGAAAGATAGAGACGACTTGCAGCAGGTGGTTTTCACCCACATTGGGTTTCCACCTTATATCATGTGTGTGGCTTTTGTGTGATGATCTGTTCTGTTATACTGCATCTGTTTACTCTTAATATGGTGAATAATGACCTGATGCACTTAACTGAAGATAAACTAACTGAATTATAAGTTTTCTGGTTATACGTTGTTTTCTTTAGACACAGTAGCGTGTACACGTTGGTTCACTTAACTAAAGTAGCGTATATGTTTCTGAGCATTGAAAAAGTTTTGATAATACTGATTCACCCCCCCTCTCAGTATTATTTCCAACAATTGGTATCAGAGCAGGTCCTTCAGAGAAGCTTGATCACTTGAAGGTAGATCGTTCATCATGAGCAACTACTAGAGAGAAGCATCAATCAGGCCACCGGTTTTTGATGGGACAAACTTCAATTATTGGAAGGTAAGAGTTACTGCCTATCTTCAATCTCTTGGCACAAAAGTTTGGGACATCGTAGAGACAGGCTATGCTTTTCCTTCAGCTACTCCTACAGATGCAGACGAGAAAAAGAAGTATGAAACAAATGCAAAGGAGTCAGTACCCTATTAGGATGTATATCTCAATCGGAATTCATGAAGGTAATGCACTATAAATCCGCAAAAGAGATATGGGACAAAATTGTCACGAGCTATGAAGGAGATGAACAGGTAAAGCGTGCCAAACTTCAAACTCTCAGGATTCAGTATGAGACTCTCAAGATGTATAATGATGAAAGTGTGGCTAACTATTTTCTTCGGGTAGATGAAGTTGTTAATTGTATGAAAAAATTGGGTGAAGAAATAAAAGAGGCTATTGTGGTTGAAGAGGTTCTAAGATCATTGTCCCCCGAGTTTGAATCTAAAGTATCTGCAATAGAAGAAAAATAAAATCTACGAATTCTTACTATGTCTCAGCTACATGGAATTCTAACTGCTTATGAAATGAGAAAGGGAGGTCCATCAGACAGAAGAGAAGCTGCTTTCAAGGCATCAAGGAAAGGAGATTATTATGAAGCAAGCCACGTCCCAGAAGAAGAAGAAGAATCAAACTTTGTCATAAATCTTCAAAGGGGTTCTGGAAGGTTCAGAGGTAAGTTGCCCTTTAAATGCTTTGCTTGTGGAAGAGTAGGTCATTATGCTGCTAAATGTCCTTATAAGGATAAAGGAAAGGAACCTGCTAGATGGAACAAGAAACAAAGTGCAAATAAGAAAAGCTACTACACTCATGAAGATAGTGATGGCCTATCAAACAGTGATGAAGATGAACGAGGTAATGAATATAAATTGTTAATGGCATTCGAAGATGATGAATATATGGATGCTATAGATGTGGATTATTTTCATGAAGAAATTACTAGACTTAAGAGATGTATAGAAGAGAAGAATATGATCATTGATACTCTACAATTTCAAATTGATGAAAAGGAAAGACATCTTGAAAAATTAGAAGGTGAAATTGTTGGTCTTAGAAAAGAGATTGAGAAAACAAAAGCTATTAATCTCAAATTTGTTAAAGGATCTGAAACCTTGGATGAGATTATCAATGTGCAACGATCTCCTCTGATCAAGACAGGTCTGGGATATAATGGAGAAACATCTCAAGCCTCTACCTCTAAAAGTTATCTTGATGCAGCAAGAAGAAATGAGCAAAAGCACAATGAAGACCATCAGGTAAAGCAGTGACGAATTGCAAACAGAAACTATCAGGGGCAATCCATCTTAAGGACAAACAGAAGCTACAATCAGCCACAGGTAAAATCTTCCCAATTTGCTCCAAGAATGAATGTGAATAGAAGCTACAATCGGTTGGATGATAGATCTGATTATCGCAGAAGTTTTTTTAATGGCCAATGCTTTTCTTGCCATAACTTCGGTCACAAAGCAGCTCAATGTGTTGCCTACAAGACAATCATGACTAGAGAAGCTCAAAAGAAAGGGAGAATGACTGAAACCATGAAAAGAACTTATAACAACTTTTCGATTCTTGAAAATGAAGTTGAATGTTCTATTTGTAATAACTTTGGTCATGAAGACTCTGAATGCAGGAGCAGGTTCCGGAAGACAACTCAGAAGGAACAAACTTCAAATGTCAGAACATGGAGAATAAAGGAACCGCAACCAGAAAGATGTGGGATAGCCTTTTATGCAGAAGGTCAAGAAGGTATATGGTACATTGACAGCAGTTGTTCGAAGCATATGACAGGGGACAAAGAAAAGCTTGAGTCATATACCGCATTATAAAAAGGGAAGAAAGTTTCTTTTGGAAACGATATCTCTGCAGCCATAAAAGGAAAAGGTGTTGCTCCATTGAAAGAGAAGGTCAAAGCAGGAAATGTTTTATACGTTGATGGATTGAAGCATAATCTTCTGAGTGTCAGTCAGATGTGCGATCAAGGAACAGAGGTAATATTTAGATCAAATGGATGTTGTGTTCGCGATCTTGATACAGGTGAAACAGTGCTCAAGGGAAGAAGGACTCCAAATAATCTATATACCTTTGAGGAAAGACAACAATGCTACTTGAGCAAGGATGATGAACATTGGCTATGGCATCGGAGGTTGGGACATCTAAGTTTTTCACAAATAAGGAAAGCATGCAAATATCAGGCAGTTCGTGGTCTTCCAGATATCAAAATTCCAGACAACACTATATGCAAATCTTGTCAGTTTGGAAAGCAAACCAGAACTAACTTTCCAGAGAAGGAAGGATCAGCTAGCATGCCTCTTGAGCTAGTACATACAGATACATGTGGTCCATTCAGAAAAAGAACACCTCGAGGAGAAGAATACTTGATATTATTCATTGACGATTTCTCCAGGTTTGTCTGGTTAGGACTTATGAAGCACAAAGATGAAGCATTCGAAAAATTCAAATCCTTCAAAGCCTTGGTTGAAAATGAATCAGGACACAAAATTAAGTGCCTCAGATTTGACAGAGGTGGGGAGTTTACCTCAAACGAATTTTTTGATTTCTGTGAAGAACATGGGATAAGAAGAGAATTCTCTACAACTAGAACTCCTCAGCAAAATGGGGTTGTGGAAAGAATGAACAGAACAATCCAACAAATGGCTCGTGCTATGCTTGATGAATCAGGTACTCCTGCAACCTTCTGGGGTGAAGCTGCACATGCTGCTGTTATTATTCTTAACAAAACAAATGTCCGAGTAAACAGCACTCAAACACCTCATGAGCTCTGGAGTGGTGAGACTCCTTCGGTGAAGCACTTAAAAATCTTTGGGAGCAAATGTTATATTAAGAATACTGATGAGCAACTTGGAAAACTTGAACCAAGAGCAGATGGAGGTATTCTTCTTGGTTATTCTCCATATAGCAAAGCATACAAATGCTACAATAAAAGACTTGGGAGAATTGTGGATAGCATTGATGTAGTGGTTGATGAGAAGGGATACATTCCTAGGCAAATTCATCGTGAAGACATTGAAGAAGATGAAGACTATCCTCAAAGGCAGAATGATGAAGAAGAAGAACCTCAAGAAGAGGAAGAACCTCAAGAAGAACCAGAGGAGCAAACAAGAATAGAAGAGAAGACTCCATCCAGATATGTTCAAAAGAATCATCCAGAATCTCAGATTGTGGGGCAGAAAGAAGCAGGAGTACAAACAAGAAGAAGAATTAAAGAAGCTTCAAGCTATTTGGCGTTACTATCTTCCACTTTACCACAAAATGTGAAAGAAGCATGCAAAGATGAATGTTGGGTCAAAGCAATGGATGAAGAACTTGAGCAGATAGAAAAGAACAACACTTGGGAACTGGTTCCTAGACCAAAAGATAAGAATGTCATAGGGACAAAATGGGTCTTCAAGAATAAATTGAATGAAAATGGAGAAGTAATTAGAAACAAGGCCAGACTTGTTTGTAAAGGGTATGCGCAGCAAGAAGGGATAGATTTTGAAGAGACTTTTGCTCCTGTTGCAAGACTTGAGGCCATCCGAATGTTCCTTGGTCTCTCAAGTTTTCAAAATTTCAAGGTATTTCAAATGGATGTGAAATCAGCCTTTCTGAATGGAGACTTAGAAGAAGAAGTATATGTTGAGCAGCCAGATGGTTTCATTCTTGGGAATGATCCAAACCTTGTATGCAGATTGAAAAAGGCTCTTTATGGTCTCAAACAAGCTCCAAGGGCTTGGTATTATCGGTTGGACAAATATCTTCACCAACAAGGTTTTTCAAAAGGATCAGCAGATAGCAATCTCTATATGAAAATTGAAAATAACAAATTGCTAATACTTGTTGTGTATGTAGATGATATTATCTTTGGCAGCAATGAAGAGGCTATGAGTCAGAACTTTGCCTTGGTTATGCAGAAAGAATTTGAAATGTCATTACTTGGAGAATTGACATACTTTCTTGGATTGCAAATCCAACAAAGTGAAGGAGGCATTTTCTTGTCTCAAACCAAGTACCTCAAGCAGATCTTGAAGAAGTATGGCATGGAAGATTCAAAGCCAGTTTGTACCCCCATGGTTACAGGA
The DNA here is from genome assembly GCA_031772625.1 of Pinus tabuliformis. Classification (NCBI taxonomy): domain Eukaryota; kingdom Viridiplantae; phylum Streptophyta; class Pinopsida; order Pinales; family Pinaceae; genus Pinus; species Pinus tabuliformis. The sequence goes on along the minus strand of CM062816.1, from coordinate 1,685,256,126 downwards.
TGCAGCCTCAGTGCAAATGATGAATCAGTAGCCGTTCACCAACCAACTTATAGATCCATGATTGGGAGTTTGCTTTATTTAACAGGTACACGACCAGATATTATGCATGCAGTAGGAATTGTTGGAAGATTCCAAGCCAACCCAAAGGAAACTCATCTTCAGGCAGTCAAAAGAATCTTCAAGTATCTTCAAGGGACCCAAAACTATGGCTTATGGTATCCTAGAGATACAGATCTCACTCTTCATGCTTACACAGATGCAGATTGGGCCGGAAGTGTGGATGATAGGAAAAGCACAAGTGGTGGTGCTTTCTTCATGGGTTCCAGATTAGTATCTTGGTTCAGCAAGAAACAGAGTTCGATTGCTTTATCTACAGCTGAAGCAGAATATGTGGCTACGACATCTTGTTGCACACAACTTCTTTGGATGATGCAGACCTTGCAGGATTTTCAAATCACTTTCACGCCACCAGTCTCTATCTTATGTGATAATACAAGTGCAATCAGCATTTCAAAGAATCCAGTCATGCACTCAAAGACCAAGCACATACCAATCAAGTACCATTTTCTTCGGGAACAAGTGCTTGAGCAGAAGGTCAAGTTGGAGTATGTTCCTTCTAAGGAACAAGTTGCTGATATTCTCACAAAACCACTGCCCAGGGAAACTTTTGAATATCTCAGACAAAAGCTGGGAGTAATGGATGCTTCATCCTGCTGTTAAAGCTTGTCTGTTCTACAGAAAAGTTGGTATACGCGAGTTTTGTAAGGGATATCCGCGTATATACGCAGACTTATGTAGGGAAAGTCGCGTGTATGGTGTACGCGTGCTGCAGATGTTCTATCCGCGTACATACGCTGTTTTATGCAGGAGAAGTCGCGTATATGGAGTTCTGATCAATAAGGGAAGACTCTGGTTGGAGAAGGTCTGAGATGGGTAAGTCAAACTTCTTCAGGCACAGTTTCAGGGGGTACAGCAGGCACAGATTCAGGGGGAGCAGCTTAAAGTCTCATAAAGCATTGTTGGCATTTAGATGCTTTCGGTCCTAGTCCACAACTGTTGTTAATTTCAGGAGAAGGAGATCAGAAGGAAATCTTGGCTGCTGATATAAAAGATGTTTATCAGATACTGCTGGTGTCTTTCAGAAGTCTTGGTCTAGATTTGTTGTCTCTATGTCATATTTCTTTTATAGTGTCAAGGTCATGTAACGGCCTATGATTTCCCCACTATGCCTGGGATGGATGAATGATGTAATGTTATTGGTTATTATATTTCTGATGTATCTCCTCTTGGTTGCGAGTATGGATGCATGCATTGAGTTTTTTTGGTGATAGGAAGGTCCTTTATGATGTATAAGTCTTGGTTCGTTTGAAGAACATCTTTTGCAGATCTTGCCTACAGTCAGGGGGAGCATGTTCAGCACAGCAGAGCAGAGAAATCAGCATGTACTCAGGGGGAGCACAGCCCTTTGCCCTTGATGACAAAGGGGGAGAATGATTCTAAGGATCTTGGGGTTGCCATCAAGTCCAAAGGGGGAGATTGTTGGCATTATGAGACAAGTATTGTCCTTGATGGCAAATCACACTGATAACAAATCATAGTGCAAAAGGATAGCAGCAAGGAATTGATGATCAGTCTACAAGTATGAAGAAAAATAGATACACGCTGGTTCGCTATGTACCAAGTCGCGTGTACACGCTGGTTGGCTTCAGTAAAAGCGCGTGTATGTGGAAAACTTATCTTTGGTCCATGGCGGTTATTCCTTGGAAGTTGTGCCTATGGTTTTGGACCTTGGCGTCTCGGCGGACGTGTTGATCCCTAGTTTTGAAGTTGATGGTATTGGATTTCTATGGTTTTGGCTCTTGGTATTGAACAAGGCCTAAGGCTATATAAGGAGAAGGAAATCATGAGGCAAAGTATTTGAAATGTCTTGAATATCTGATGAAGTATTAGATCCAGTATGCAGGTTATTGGGTGATGGTGTATTGCTTGATCTGAGCTAAGGAGAGATCTCATCGGTTGATGGAAAACAAGATCTAAGGAGAGATCGGGATCAAATGGTTTGAAATGAACTATCTTTATATGGTTGATTATGTGAATTTCTAGATCTGCATACTGACGCAATGTTATGTTCTGGGTATAACTGAAATCTGGTACAGCTGCAAGTTATGAAAAATTATTTTTAGATCTGTACGCAGGTTGTCTTCGGTAAAACCGCGTGTATACGCGGGTTGCCTTCATAGTAGTAGCGTATACCTTTTGGAGCTTGATTTTTCTGTTGCAGCTGGATCTGACTGTTATTGCAGAGTTCTGTAGTTTGCTCTGTGTTCTGGTGACTGGGTTTGACAGGGTTTCAATGGTTCAGTGATTCAAAGATTGATGATGCTAGTATTGGTTGTTTTATATGATTTGTGAATGAATCATGGTCTTCAGATTGTAATGTTGTGCTTCAGGAGTATCCAGTCTGAAAATTGATGAAAAGTGGTACCTGAAGGAAAGAAGATTGTAGGCCAGCACCTACGTACTAGTATCTTAGCTAGTACAAGAGCAAAGGGGGTTGGAGCTCCCTTCCAAGGAAGTTTGGAGAACGAGAGAAGGTTGAAGCTTTCTGCAGGTTGTAGCTTGCGTACTGGTATAAGGCTGCACCAGTACAAAAGATTGTAAACTGAAATTCTTATTAAAGAAAGATAGAGACGACTTGTAGCAGGTGGTTTTCACCCACATTGGGTTTCCACCTTATATCATGGTGTTCATGTGTGTGGCTTTTGTGTGATGATCTGTTCTGTTATACTGCATCTGTTTACTCTTAATATGGTGAATAATGACCTGATGCACTTAACTGAAGATAAACTAACTGAATTTAAAGTTATTTGGTTATACGCTGTTTTCTTTAGACACAGTAGCGTGTACACGCTGGTTCACTTAACTAAAGTAGCGTATATGTTTCTGAGCATTGAAAAAGTTTTGATAATACTGATTCACCCCCCCCCTCTCAGTATTATTTCCAACAGTCATACCATCAATCTCACGACATTGAATCACATGGAAATGACTGCTCATACATGAATGCTGACACATGTACTCTACTCTAAAAAGTGGCTGAAAAATGAAATGATCAAATGGAGAATCTGATTGCACCATCAGATTTGGGACATCAAATAGTGTAAAATTCACTGTCAAATTTCTGAATTCTAAGAAAGTGGAAATCTAGGGCTACAATAATCTTTTAGATTCCCCCTAGATTCCTCAAAGATTGCTTCCTCTAGGTCATCTGAAGATCTGATGCTCAGATCAAAATTCTGACTGCGCCATCAAGTTCGTGTCGCTAAGAAGTGTAAGATCGACATAAAATTTGTCCAATTTAGACTCTGGCAAAATTTCGCCCTCTTGGAAATTTGGCTCAGTGATGGTTTTGCCTGCGCTTTGCCCAAGTTCATAGTTCCACCTGCAAAAATTAATTAAAAATACAGTATCGGTTTCCGTGCTGCACCTTGTGCTCACTAGAACTTGAAAGGATATATATAACAGTTTTGGCAAAAGCTCCAACTTAGGGTTGTTTGTCCTTTGGCAACCGTTGGCGGAAGTAAAATTTTGTTGGTGGTGGACAGGGTTCAAACCCCACCAACCCGATGTATAACATGAATTTGTTTTGGCACTACGACGGTTATAAAAAATCGCGGTCACATATCATATTTTTATTAACCGATATCAATTTTTTTTTATTAACCGTTATGTTTTGTGATGGGATTGAATATCATATTTATACGATAGTTAATACAAATGGAGCTCTGTTGTAATGTTTGTTTCACATGAAACGTTTTTTTACCACGTGCCATTTAATATGGCTTCAACCTATACGTGCATTATCACTTAATAATAATTTTCCAACCAGAATCAATACGTTGGTTTTGTTTTTATGGGTTATTTAGATTATGGTTATTTATTATAACCATATTATATAATAAACAATTTTGCTTTGTTTTAAATGATTTTTTTTATATGATATTTCTATATATATATTTTGTCTTTTTGTGCCAGATTAAAGAGGCCAATGAGGAAATGACATGTGTTAGTGGTTAGTGGGTTTCTATAGGTCCTGCTTGCTCACTGGAATGTCATGTGGCACAATGTGGGTTTTTTTTTCTTTAGCATGTCAATATTTGAAGAGCTTTATCTTTCACATACGATCTCGGTTTGACGAACCGTTCACACCACCGCGATCACGACGACAAAATCTTCAACACGAATCTAGTTTGAGCTCAATCTAAACACTTTGATTTTTTACCCTTTCTGAGTCCTCTTGGACTTTTGCCTGTGTCTAGAGCCACCTGGATGAATCCTCCCCACTGAGGAGCTTTTGGTCCTCCAAAAGCATGAAAAATAATCTGCAACATCTTTGTACCTTGTCTGCATCATAAGCGTCCTTAAAAGGTCTCGCTTCCATCTCCTTTACCTTTGTTCTTCAAAGCCTTAAGCGATGAGCCGACACATGCAACCTTTAGTATATTGTTTTGCAAGTTACATGCTTAACTTACATGACCAACTAGTGACCCAAGCATTCTATACTTGCCACGAGTTTATAACACATACTCGATGGTCAAGTTTACATCAAAATGGAAACAATACCCCAGCTACCAAAAACAAGGCCAACATATCACTGTTGCTTCAACAAGTAATGGAAAACACATCATCATTGCAACACATGGTTTACAACAATAAGGCCAAACACTATTTTGGTTTTGACAAGTGATGGAAACACAACATCACTTTCACAGTTTAAAGTGCAACACAAAAAAAGACCAAACATCATTATTGCTTAACAAGTGATGGAAACGACATCATCACTTTTACATTTTAAAATGCAACAAATGATTTACAAAAGCACGACCATGACAAGCTAACATATCTAGAAACCATTTTTCACTTATCGATGTGCATGGGTCATCCCCCTATGGTGGTTTTGCTTGTTGAACAACTGCTTCACTTGGTTCATGCACCGACACTTTGTCTTTAAGGCACTGCTCTGGATGGAGTCTCCAACATGTGGCTCTTTGATGGCCACCTCTGTTGCAATGACTACAATGCATCTTCTTCCTCCAGATCTGCTTAACATGTTTCTTTGCCTGTTGTTGAGAGGGCCTTTCACGCCTCATCCTTTTGTGTGCTGCTATTATTTTCCAACACTTAGAAAATGTATGGTTATGTAGTCGACAAAAGGTACATGTTTTTCGATGTCATGTTTTACGTTCATCATTAACAACATGATTATAATCGAAATGAACATTCGAATATGGATTTTGGTTATACCTTTCTGTGCCATCTCTGGTGTCATTGTGGCGATGAGAGCTTGCTTCAATCCTTTCCTTGTAATGGGCTCTACCATGGGATGATGGAGATGTGTTCCCATCATTCTTTTTCCTCGACGATTTCGACGATGTCTTGGAAGAATTTGACACCTTCGAGCATTCTCCTTTAGTGTATCCCAAGCCTGCAAATTGAGGTCTCTGCACAACCTCCAATGGTTGAGTTATTCCTTGGTTATTAACACCAAATTCTTTTTCCTCCTTGTACTTCATCCTGGTAAGGAGCCTCATGTTTGTCCTGTAATTGGGATCTCAAAATCTCCAACAGAAATCATACTATGTGAAGACGAAACTGAAAGGAAATCAACATCTTTTATCTCCACTATCGAGCTGGAAAGAACTAATGAGGTCTTCTCATCATCTGTTGTTTGTGGTTGGCTTGCTGTCTCGGCGCATTCCCCAACTTCCTTTCTGATATACCCAAGTCCTGCCTGACGGGGTAGTTCCTCTTCTTTTATGGGATTGACAATGCCTTGGCCATTAATGCCAAAGCCTTTTACTTCATAACCCATTTTATTCAACAGTTTAGAGCCAATTCCTGTGGTATGATTTTCAAAAACAACGAAATCATCATCAGGAAACATACATGAAGACGGAAAATTACTTTTTAACTCACATGGGTCACGTTGCAGCTTTTCCAAGGCCTCTTCCTTTGCTTGCAATTGTCATAGAAAACTACGTTTCTCCTCTTTTTCTATATGTAGAAGCATCTTCAATTCAACGTTCTCTGTTTGAAGATTTTGTTTGTTGTGTTTCAGTTCTTCAAGGGCCTCTTCCGTGGCTCGCAACTGAAGCTGCAATTGCTCCTTTTCCTTTGTCTCTTTTTGTAGAGCTTCATACATTATTTCCACCCTTTGGGAAATTTTGAGCATAGTCTCGTACATTGCTTTTTCATCCTCTGTCATTGCACGTTCCATTGTTCATGCTTGCAATTCACATCCACGCAAAGAGCTCTCTCATACCAAACTTGATCCGAGTTGACTCAACTCCCGGATTTAACCAAGATCTTTTGCTTTCGTGATGTGCTTATAATTGCATTTAAAATAGCATAAAGGAACATATATGCATGTTGTAAAGAAGAAGGAACATGACAATAATCAGCAACATAAAACACAAGACGTTGATAACGGAGTTCGTCCATGAGGGATTACATCTCCGGGCCCCGGTGTCAAGATGGTGTAGGCTGCTGCATTAAGTGCTCAAAAGAGTGAGGATGTACATTGATCAGGTGCTCATGTCCTAAGTGTCATAAAATGCTCAAAATTTAAAGTGCTTAGAACTGGTTCAAAGTTGAATGAATGGAGAGTGCTCGTCTTCCCGATTCCGGCGCCACAAACGGTTCGAAAAACGGTCGCCGTATGAGGAAGTTATGGCAAAAAGAAGAATTTGTCCATAACATTAGAAATTTTAATTTTTCAAAAAAAAAATTAAAAAAGGAATATTCCGTCTGGCACGAAACCCGAGGCAACCACAAAACATTAAATGTAACTGCAGTTAAGTTGGTGGAATTTTGGCAGGAGAGCCAAATTTGGCGGACCCGCCATAATTGGCGGAGCTATCTGGAGTTAACTAAAGTTAGCTGGAGTTTTTCTAGGGAAAAACTGGAGAAACTTTAAATGGCCATAACTTTGGCTAGGAAAGTCGGTTTTGGACGATTTTTTTTTTTTTTTGGATATTTTCGACCTTCTGAAGCCATTGGTGCAGGTCTTACAGCCATCTGAGGTCATTTGTAGGTGTTTTTGCTTCGTGGAAGTTCCAGGAGCCACTAGGGCCAAACCAGTTTGGGAGCTGCATTGGGAATTGTGCAGCCAGTGAATGTGGAACGAAGGTCATTTCTGAAGGTTTTCAGCATTCTGAATCCATTTCTATAGCTTTTTTTGCCTTCTGAGACATTCTTCTCAATGTTTAGCTTCAGGGAAGCTTTCAGGGCCACTAGGGCCATTTCAGGGATTGAGCTGTTTGGGGGCTCTGTTCATCCGTTTTTGGTGATTCAAAAGCCTATGTCTGCTATTTTCAACCTTCTGAGTCTAATGGCAGAGGTTTCAGAACCAATTTAGGTCATCTTCACCTCGAAATTCTCCATGCAAGTTTAAAGGGCCACTAGGGCCAATTGGGGAAAGTACTGTATAAGGTACAAAATTCACTGTTTAGTGTTTGGGAAAGAGCATGTTTGGCTAATTCCTATCTTCTAATTCTGTATTTACAGTTAGATCTGTCCTTTGAGACACCCTTATTCTTGTATTAGCCTTTGTAGCAATTTTAATACAAGAGGACAAGCTTAGTTGGAGAGGTTTGGTCCAACAGATGTAGCTCAGAGGGGGGGTGAACTGCTTTATCATTTTGATGTCTTTATTTGCTGAAGAAGATATGCTAAACAAAACTGATATAAATTATTAAACAGCAAATAACTATAACTTGCATACACACATAATCACCTGTTCAGCTACAGAAAGTTACTTGTCTTTTTCCGTAAGACCTTAAACTTCAAGTATGTGTATGTCAAAGACTTCTAAGTGTTTACTTTGTTATTTCTTTAGGCAGAGCCTGTAGAGGGCCAGGTAGCCTCTGGAACTCATCCTCTTTTTAGAGGTGACATGTCCGGTGAATACCCCTACATTCTATCTCTGTATAAGAAATAAGAAGTTTATACATTTTTAGAGGTCATTTGGAGTGTCTAGCTCACAGTTGAAATTATTGGAAGTGGATACCTTGCACCCTTAAACAAGTACATTCCATTTTCAGATCAGATGGTATCAGAGCCCTAGGTTGCTTGACTGACATCACTAGCTTGATTGTGTAGCTTGAAAGGTGTCTTAAGCAGTGTTGAAGATTGACTGCTTTACTACTTTTTGTTTGAGTTTGCTGAAGCTCTTTTGTTCATTTCTATAATGAAAACTTCCATAAGTGAGTTCTCAAAATCGTCCTCCTTCACAAGATTCTTTGATGAAGGCTTGAAGCAAGAATTTTTCATCATGATGAATATGGTGAGAGAAATGTATGAGGATGAAAGAAAGAGCTCTAGACTTCAAGAGCAGTTGAATTCCATGAGGGAAGAGAAGCAGTTGCTTTCTAACCAATTGCAGGAAATGGAAGGCCAACTTCATATTGCAAACATGAAGCTGGAAAGGATGCATGAGTTGGAGACACAACTCCTTGTTGACAAAGAATCCTTAGGCAAGTATCAGCTTGAAGAAGAGGTAAACAATTCTAGTTTGTCTTCAAATTCTGATAAGAATGTTTATGTTGGTTCTTTTGAGAAACATACCAGAGGCATAGGGTCCAAGTTGATGTCCAAAATGGGATATGAAGGAAAAGGATTGGGCAAACATGCACAGGGTATAGTTGAGCCAATAATGGTTGAGGTAAGGCCTAAGAATTTGGGTCTTGGCTATGGACAATCTTGTGGAGAAAGTTCTAAAGCAGCCATGAAGGCAATTGAAACAGTTCCTAGAAGGAGTTTCATTTCAGGTTCTCTATCTCAAGGTTGTATCCTTGATGAATGCAATAGTTTGAAACATGCCTTGCAGGAAGAAGGTGTGCATAAGCATGCACTTGAACAAGAGAATTGTGAAAGCTCTAAAACCATTGAAGGGATTCATGGTGTTCCAAAAGGAGCTTCTTCTTCGTTTGATTCATCTCCTCATGAAGGTAATGAAGGTGAAAGGGAAAGGTATAAATCTGATTTCAATCATATTTCCTTTGATCATGTAAATCATGGAAAATTTCCACACAAACATTGGAAAAGAATTGCATGTTCTTTTTGTGGTTTGTTTAACCATAGTGTTTCTAGATGTTGGAAAAGAATGGCAACATACAGGAAACTTTTGAAGGAAAGGAGGCAAGAAGCCAAAGTTCCATTGAACAATGCAAATCATGCTGTCAAGAAGATGAACATGTGTTGCACTTATTTCCATAAGCATGGACATACTGCTGAAAGGTGTTGGACTCTGAATCCAACAATGCTTCCACGAAAGTTGAAGGAATTGGAGAAAGAGTATGGCAAGAATGGGAAGGAAGTTTCCATCATTGATATGTGTCATGATGATACACATGTTGATATTGATGTGCAGTTAAATGAAGCGCCTTTGAAATGGATTGGTAAGAAATGGTTAGAATTCTTATCCAATTAAAGTTGCATGTCTTTGATTGAATGCATTTCTTTGTTAAGGGAATGCAAGTTGCAGGATGGAAAAGCTGAGTATGAGACTCACTCTATTGCAGGGAAAGTTATATTCATTTCAGCTTTGAAAGTACATGTACATGTAATCGAGGATCTTGTACTTATGATTGTACCTAAGGAAAAATTGAAGGATAAACTGCATGCATGAGAATGATATGCATGAGCACATGGATCATGATGATTTCCTTGTATTTTGAACATGTATGTGTGATTAACTTGAAGGGTTGATTACTTTGTTTTTAACCATGCATGTAATGTAATTTTGACTTGGAAAAAGTTAATTTGATCTCCAATATTGTAAAGGGGAGAAATGATGAAGTGTTTCATCTTTCTAAAAGCCTTCTCATTTGGGAGGCAGCTCTTCTTCTAGAGCGGAGGTGCCATGGATGCGCACCGTGACAGCTAGCAAGCCCACATGTTTAGGGGAATATTTCAGCTCATATATCAGAAAGTTTCATTGCTGGTTTCTGCAAACTTTCAGTTTGTTTGGCGAACAAGCTTGGTCGGGATTCGACGAGTACTTGGTTTATGCAGCAACATTCGCCATGACGACCGTTGATAAGGCATGACATTTTGGCATCGGTATGCTCTTTTGGCTGAATGGAAGAGGATATTTCTGTTCCTCAAGTGCTGTACAGTTCAGTTCAGAGATTCAGTGAGCTTTTGGGGACCAAAAGCCTTCTCATTTGGGAGGTGTGATCAGGTGCTCATGTTCTAAGTGTCGTAAAATGCTCAAAATTTAAAGTGCTTAGAACTGGTTCAAAGTTGAATTACTGGAAAGTGCTCGTCTTCCCGATTCCGGTGCCGCAAACGGTTCGAAAAACGGTCGCCGTATGAGGAAGTTATGGCAAAAAGAAGAATTTGTCCATAACATTAGAAATTTTAATTTTCAAAAAAAATTAAAAAATGAATATTCCGCCTGGCACGAAATCCGAGGCAACCACCAAACATTAAATGTAACTGCAGTTAAGTTGGCGGAATTTTGGCAGGAGCGCCAAATTTGGTGGACCCGCCATAATTGGCGGAGCTATCTGGAGTTAACTAAAGTTAGCTGGAGTTTTTCTAGGGAAAAACTGGAGAAACTTTAAATGGCCATAACTTTGGCTAGGAAAGTCGGTTTTGGACGATTTTTTTATTTTTATTTTTGGATATTTTTGACCTTCTGAAGCCATTGGTGCAGGTATTATAGCCATCTGAGGTCATTTGTAGGTGTTTTTGCTTCGTGGAAGTTCCAGGAGCCACTAGGGCCAAACCAGTTTGGGAGCTGCATTGGGAATTGTGCAACCAATGAATGTGGAACGAAGGTCATTTCTGAAGGTTTTCAGCATTCTGAATCCATTTCTACAGCTCTTTTTGCCTTCTGAGACATTCTTCTCACTGTTTAGCTTCAGGGAAGCTTTCAGGGCCACTAGGGCCATTTCAGGGATTGAGCTGTTTGGGGGCTTCGTTCATCCGTTTTTGGTGATTCAAAAGCCTATGTCTGCTATTTTCGACCTTCTGAGTCTAATGGAAGATTTTTCAGAACCAATTGAGGTCATCTTCACCTCGAAATTCTCCATGCAAGTTTAAAGGGCCACTAGGGCCAATTGGGGAAAGTACTGTATAAGGTACAAAATTCACTGTTTAGTGTTTGGGAAAGAGCATGTTTGGATAATTCCTATCTTCTGATTCTGTATTTACAGTCAGATCTATCCTTTGAGACACCCTTATTCTTGTATTAGCCTTTGTAGCAATTCTAATACAAGAGGACAAGCCTAGTTGGAGAGGTTTGGTCAAACAGATGTAGCCCAGGGGGGTGAACTGCTTTATCATTTTGATGTCTTTATTTGCTGAAGAAGATATGCTAAACAAAACTGATATAAAGTATTAAACAACAAATAACGGTAACTTGCATACACACATAATCACCTGTTCAGCTACAAAAAGTTACTTGTCTTTTTCCGTAAGACCTTAAACTTCAAGTATGTGTATGTCAAAGACTTCTAAGTGTTTACTTTGTTATTTCTTTAGGCAGAGCCTGTAGAGGGCCAAGTAGCCTCTGGAACTCATCCTCTTTTTAGAGGTGACATGTTCGGTGAATGCACCTACAGTCTATCTCTGTATAAGAAATAAGAAGTTTATACATTTTTAGAGGTCATTTGGAGTGTCTAGCTCACAGTTGAAATTATTGGAAGTGGATACCTTGCACCCTTAAACAAGTACATTCCATTTCCAGATCATACATGCATGTGTTTTCTCTATCATACAAGGAATATGCCCTCATGCAAGAGTGGCTCCAAGAGATTTTCCGCTGTAGGAACTCGCATTCAAAAAGGACTCCTATCAGTATGACATAATTTCACATATGACAATAATGAGCATCCCGCCAACATGGCATCAAAGGGATCTCAATTCAGACATACATGGCGACAACATGAGTATCCCATCAACATGAAGACAAAGGGATATCAAACAAAACATGATGAATCATGACAACAAGTACATCCCACAAATGATTCCGTGTCACATCAAGCAGGAATCATGAAACAAATAAGAACACAATGCATCTCATAGTAAAAAGAAGTACATGAACATACTGCATATACCTCACATCCCGGGGCCATCTGAAGAAAATGATGTCAAACTACTGAAGCTGGTCATACCATCAATCTCACGACGTCGAATCGCATGGAAATCACTGCTCACACATGAATGCTGACACATGCACTCCACTTTGAAAAGTGGCTGAAAAATGAAATGATCAAATGGAGAATCTAATTGCACCACCAGATTTGCGACGTCGAATACTGTAAAGTCAACTGTCAAATTTATGAATTCTGAGAAAGTGGAAATCTGGGGCTATAGGAATCTTTTAGATTCCCCCTAGATTCCCTCCTCCGAGTCATCTGAAGGTCTGCTTCTTAGATCAAAATTTTGGCTGCGTTATTGGGTTTGTGTCATTGAAAGGTGTAAGATCGACATAAAATTTGTCCAATTTGGACTCTGGCAAAATTTTGCCCTCCTCGAAATTTGGCTCAGTGATAGTTCCCCCTGCAAAAATTAATTAAAAAATACAGTGTCAGTTTCCATTTTGCGCCTTCGCCTCCCTTCTGCTATGCATAACGTGATTTCGTTCCTCTCCATGCCCGTGCTCTACCCTCGACTAGAACTTGAAAGCATATATATAACAGTTTTGGCAGAAGCTCCAAGTTAGGGTCGTTTGTCCACTAGCGACTGTCGGCGAAATTAGCATTTTGTTGGAGGTGGACAGGGTTCAAACTCCGCCAACCCCATATATAACATGAATTTGTTTTGGCACTACGACGTTTATAAAAAATCACAATCACATATCATATTTTTGTTAACCGATGTCATGTTTTTTTTGTTAACCGTTATGTTTTGTGATGGCACAGAATACCATATATATAGGGCAGTTAATACAAATGGAGCTCTTTTGTAACGTTTGTTTCACATGAAACTATTTTTTACCACATGCCATTTAATATGGCTTCAACCTATATGTGCATTATTGCTTAATAATACTTTTCCAAAAAGAACCAATACGTTGGTTTTGTTTTTATGGGTTATTTAGATTATGGTTATTTATTATAACCATATTATATAATAACCAATTTTGTTTTGTTTTAAATGATTTTTGTTCTTATATGATATTTTAATATAATTTTTTGTCTTTTTGTGTAGGGTTAAAGAGGCCAATGAGGAAATGACATGTGTCAGTGGTTGGTGGGCTACTACGTGGGTCCCACTTGCTCATTGGGATGCCATGTGGCACAATGTGGTCCCCTTTTTCCTTGTCATGTCAATGTTTGAAGAGCTCTATCGTTCGCATACGACCTCGGTTTGACGAACCGTTTGCATCACCGCAATCACGACGATGAGATCTTCAACATGAACCTAGTTGCAACACAACCTAAACACTTTTATTTTTGACACTTCCTGAGTCCTCTTGGACTTCTACCCGTGTCTGGAGCCACTTGGATCACCCAAAGTGCTTCCATTGCACCTTAACCTACTCCATTGCTTGGTTCCAAAGCATGAGTACCTTTTTCTACAATATATACTGAGGCTTCGGCTGGAATTCTCCACCTGGTTCCACTTGCAATATAGACTAGTCAATCACATGATCAACATATTTAACATACTTCTTAAGCAATGACACATGGAAAACATCATGTACTTTCACTATAAGAGGAAATGCAAATCGATAGGTTATTGACCCAATCCTCTTAACAATACTGAAGGGTCCACAAAACTGTGGTGCCAACTTGGCGCATGATCCAATTCGTAAGGAACTCTTCTTTGGTTTGATGTGCACGTACACTTGTTCCCCAACCTGGAACTCCTTGAACAACCTGTTCCAATCTGCATAACTCTTTTTCCTATCCCGTGCTACCTTTCGATTCTTCTTAATCACCTGCATTTCTCGCTCCATGTCTGCCAACATGTTTGGTCCAATCAACACCTTGTAAACTTGATCACTCCAACTGATGGGAGTATTGCAACTCCACCCATACAATTTCTCAAACAGACTCATCTTGAAATATTCTCGATACCCATTGTTGTAAGTGAAGTCTACCAGTGGAAGATACTCTTCCCACTTTTGATGTTGATGCATCACGTACATCCTCAACATGTCGTCCAATATGATGTTGACCCTCTCAGCCTGTCCATCTGTCTACGAATGATAAGTTATACTGAAGGCCAACTCTGTGCCCAAACTTGCAAATAACTCCTTCCAAAACTTGGAAGTGAACTTTGCATCCCTTTCTAACACAATCTTCTTCGGAACACCATGCAATCTGACCACATCTCTTATGAATACCTATTCCACATCACTAGCTGAGAATGTTGACTTCCCTAGATTGAAGTGCGCAACCTTTGTCAACCTACCCACAATAACCATGATGGAATCATGTTGGCTCATTTTCCTCGACAAATTTGTGATGAAGTCCATGAAATGACCTCCCATTTCCATTATGGAATCGCAATCAGCTGTAGCAGTACACCTGAGTGCTTACACCATGCCTTCACACATTGATAATCAAAACACCTAGCCACAAACTCTGCTACATCCCTCTTCAGGTTCGGCCAATAATAAAATCTCTTCACTGTTGTCAGTGTGTTCTGATAACCTGGGTGTCCTGGATATGGTTTCACATGAAATTCCCTCAAAATCACCTTCTTGAGCTCACTATTGTCTGACACATATATCATGTCTTTGAATCTAACCAATCCATATGTTGTAAGGCAATATTCCACATCTTGTGCACTTGTACAACTACCTGTACCTGTACTACCACTTGTACCTATACATGTACCAATACTATGTTGCAACCTGTGCATAATATCCATATATCTGACATCCTATTGGCCTATCTGCAAGATCTTATCCTGTAAGTTTGTCCCATAGGAGCTCATGGTTGCTAAGTGATTTACCTGTATCCGCCTGCTAAGATCATTTTCCACTCTATTCTCTTCACGTTTGATATATCTTATCTCAAAATCAAGCTCACTCATCATAGCCAACCACCAAGCCTGCCTACCATTTAGATTCGGTTGGTAAAATAGATACCGAAAATCATTGTGATCACTGATCAATGTAAACCTCCTACCCATAAGATAGTGTCTCCACATCTTCAATGCATGTATAATCATTGCCAATTCACGATCACGCGTGGGCTAGTTCTTCTTGTGCTCATTCAGTTTTCAGGAGTCATAGCATACCACCTATCCATCCTGCATAAGGACTCCACCAAGTACTTTCTTGCAAGCATTTGTGCATATTACAAACTCTTTGTCTGAATCTACAATCTTTAACACTAGTGCATGTGTCAATAACTGCTTAACCTACGCAAAACTAGCCTCACACTCCTCTGTCCATTCGAACTTCTTACCTTTCCTCTACAACAACGTGATAGGATAAGCAATTCGTGAGAAGTTCCTGATGAACCTCTTATAATAGCCTGCCAACCCCATGAAATATCTCACCTCATCTACATCCTTAGGAGCTACCCACTCCATGACGGCCCTTATATTTTCTGGATCTACTGTAATTCCCTCCTTGGAGAAAACATGCCCCAAGTAGTGTACCTCAGTCTGAAAGAAACTACACTTGTTGAACTTAGCATACAACTGATGCTCTCTCAACAACCTCAACACTACTGCTAAATGCTCGACATTCTCTTCCTCGCTTTTAGAATATACCAATATGTCATCAATGAATGCAATAACAAAATTATCCAAATATGGATGCAACACACTATTCATCAAGCACACAAATGTACTTTGAGCATTAGTTAAGCCAAATGGAACTACAACAAACTCATAATTCCCATACCTCGTCCAAAATGTTGTGTTGTAAATGTCTTCCTCTTTGATGTGTACCTGATGATATCCAGATCTTAGATCAATCTTCGAGAACACTGTTTCTCCCTTCAATTGATCGAACAAGTCACCAATCCTGGTTAAGAGATACCTTTTCTTAATGGTCACTCTGTTCAATTGCCTGTAGTCAATGCATAATCTAAGAGTAGCATCTTTCTTCTTCACAGAAAATTCTACCTCCTTGTGAGGTGGCAACTCTGAAATATTCTCTGGAAATACATCCTTAAACTGTTGTAGAACTGGGTACCTCCACAAAACATTTGCTTCCTCAACTTCCTTACCCTTGTCACTAGAAATGTGCACTGCAAATAACATACACCCTTTCCTGCGACTATGCTTTGCTTGCAAAGTTTTCACCATCCTAACTGAAGTGACTTTCTTTTTTCCCTGCACGACTCTTGGTTCCTCATCACACTCAATGGATTTGTTATAACAATCCACCTTGGTTATATGAAGATACAACCAATCCATGCCCAACAACATATTGTATGATCCCAAAATTAATACATTCAAATATGTTGCAGTAGGGATACCATTCAAATCAAATGCACAAGCTCTTACCAAATGGTGAACTCGCTTCTTGGTACCTGTAGCCAACTACACTAACTGTAGAAATTTTGAATAATATGAAACTTATTCACAGAGATTATCCAGATTATACACTATTGCGGAATACATGCATAATACATAATCTCCTCTACGTTGATCATCATTTTAGCAGCATTAAAATCAATGAAACATCAATTGCTTGCACACATTAACACAGTATGTAACCCGGGGAAAGAATACAGCTGAAAACCCCACACTATCTGTATATAATAATGATTGAGAACATGTAACAATACATAGTACAATACTCCTCACAAGTACTCAGTACTATCTCCACCTGTTACACACAAACTAGCTTAGATCTGATGCCTGAAATCTCCTCCACTGTTTCCCTGCCTCCACTGCGCAATCCTGCAAGAGAATAATGATGAATGGCTGAAGCAAACTCGTATTTCCTTGGCTGAACCACGCAATCCTCATTGGCATTACTCAATCCCATTGATTGTGCAAGATCTCATGCACAACTATAGTCACAACTGATAGCAATCTCAACCTCTAACACCTGTCTCCACTGAATTGTACATGCACTGAGTTAATTGATGTATTCTTTAGTTTCTTTATGAGTTAATAATTAGTGATTTAATTTAACAATTAATTCACATCACTCATCACTAGTGTATTCTGCAGTTAGACTAAATACAACTAGTTTAACCAAGTCAAACTGAACACAACTCCATCAACTCCACCAAACTCAACCACATGAGTTCTAACTGAAGTCCTACATGCAATAGCTCAACTGACCCACAAGAAAAGCGTATTTCCTTCTGACAGCTGCATGTGCCACATCTGTAGCTCAAACTAAAGTGCTCCAAGAGGATAAGATAATGTTTACAGTCCAAATATTATTATGAGCTAATAATATTCGACTGTTCTATTTTTAGCCTGGCAGTCTAAAAATAGAAACCGCCCATATGTCTAAAAATAGAAGTCCATCTATTTTTACCAACATGACCAATCATCCACAAATAGCATCCTGCAACTCATAGACCATGATCCATATGTCTAAAAATAGACATAGTCTAAAAATAGACTTTGCGCCAAAAATAGCTTGCGGACCCACTTAGTGAAGGCGACTTCTTTCCACTAAGCTCCATCATCTTGTTGCTTTCTCAACACTCCCTCTCAACAAGATATGGATTATCAGCAACCCCTATCCTGCCTCAGTGGTATTCGAATTAGCTCCTTGTGAGCGCCTTCGGCAAGATATCAACATCCTGATCCTCCATTGGAATGTATGAAAGTAACATGATTCTCCGTTGCACACAATCTCTGATATGATGGTACCTAATGTCAATGTGCTTATATCTATCATGAAATACTGGATTAGCCGATAGTTTAATGCAACTCTGGTTAACACAATAAATCACTGTAGGCTCCAAGCATGAATCGAACAACCCGACCAGGATCTTCCTCATCCATATAGCCTCGCATGCAACCAAACTTGCTGCCATATACTTGGCCTCTGCTGAACTGAGTGCCACGGATCTCTGCTTCCTGCTGTACCAAGAAACTGTTGTCGACCCGATATTGAAGACCCCTCCAGATGTGCTCTTTCTATCCTTTGGGCTCCTTGCCCAATCTGCATCCGTGAAGCTACATAGCTTCACCTCATCCTCCTGTCTGTACCACAATCCATATCTCAATGTGCCTCTAAGATAACGCAATACATGCTTGCCTGCCTTCCAGAAGAACTTGGTTGGCTTAACCATAGCTTGTGAAAGTTGGTTAACTGCATAACATATATCGGGTCGTGTATTGACCAGATACATAAGCGACCCCACCAACTGTCGATAAATAGTGGCATCCACTACCTCCGCTGAAGTAGCATCCTCCTTCCTCCAACCTCCAGGAAGAGGAGTATCAACAGGCTTGCAACCATGCATGTTGAACTTCTCCAGTATCTCCCGAGCATACTTACCTTGTGAAACAAATAGTCCATCACTGCGCTGCCAAATTTCCAATCCTAGGAAATAATGAAGGAGGCCCAAGTCCTTCATCTCAAACTCCTTATCAAGATCATCCTTGCATGAAAGTATCAACAACTCATCACCTGCTAGAATCAAATCATCTACATAAAGTACAATGATAAGCAACTTACCCTCCACTACGCATCTACCCATGCGGGATCCTCCATAGCTTCCTCGAAAGAGGATGGCTCAGTCATGACACATTTTCTCACAAGAGCCATGTATCCAGTGTACCAATCAGGTGACTATCTCTGTCTACGTTGAGCTGTAGGTTGTCCTACAACCTTCTCTGCATCTTGAGCCAGTCGCTCAGCTTCTGTTAAGCACTTTCGCCCTTTGATGGTTGGCGCTGCATGAGTGGTCTCTTCCACTCCATGAAATTCATCCTGTGGCTGATCCACGTCCTGAAGCTCATCCTTAGGAACTAATAGCTCCTCATCTGCATGCAAGTGTGGCTCCCTCTCAAGCAAACACTTCATGGCTTTCTCCTCCTGAAGTTTTATATCCCGTCGCACAACAGTCTTGCCACTGTCTAGCAAATACACATGATAGTTGTGGGGCGTATCAGTGTACCCCACAAATATCCCAACCTCTGCGGTCGGCTCCAGCTTCTTCCTGGCATCCTTCATCACATGCATGTAAACGTTAGAACCAAAAATCCTCAAATGAGAAATATCAGGCCTCTTACTAGAATAAGCCTCCTCGGGTGCACTCATGCCAAGTATCCTGTGAGGACAACGGTTCTGCACATATACTGTTGTATTGCATCCTTCCACCCACAAGTGAAGGGGTAGGCCCTGATCATGCAACATTGCCCGTGCAACACCCACGATCGTTCTGTTCTTCCGCTCAGCAACCCCGTTCTGCTGGGTTATGGGGAGCTATGAGCTCTCTTCGAATCCCTTCTGCGCTGCAGAAATCCTTGAACTCGCCAGAGATGTATTCACCACCATTGTCGCTCCTAAGAGCCTTCACGTTCTTCCCCGACTCCTTCTCGACCGGTGCTTTCAACTCACAGAACTTTTAGTATGTCTCACTCTTCTTTTGCATGAAGAAGATCCAGCACTTTCGAGAGAAATCATCAACAAAGATCACATAATACCTATGCTTTGCTGTCGAAGCTACTAAGAAAGGTCCACACACGTCTGTGTGAATTCTCTCAAGGATCGTCGTGGCACGACTATCCTTCTCGTGAAAGGTGGCTTTCACAAACTTTTCCAAAGTACACCCCTTGCACTGATCTGACTGCGCAAGAGTGCCTTTAAGAAGCCCAGTAGTGATCTGCTGCAGTGCCTTCAAGGCTCCATGGTGAAGGTGACCCAATCTCCTATGCCACAACTCGCCATCATCCCGGCTCACCAATCCTTCTGCCTTGCATGCCGTTGCTGCGCAACCATCTACCTGCAACTGATAAAGGTTCTTGACTTGAACCCCTATCTTCCGAGTTTCTCCAGTTGTCTTACTGCACAGTGAAGCCATTCCCTCACTGAAAACAACATCATATCCCTTGTCTTCTAACATCGCCATAGAGATAAGATTCTTCTTCAATCCTGGAACATGCATCACTTCCTTCAATACGAAGGGTTTACCAGACTCCCTCTCAAAGGAAATGGTACTGATACCGATCGCACTGTATCTACCATCATCGCCCATCTCGATGTGCACTCCAAGATCTTTCTCCTCCAGATCAGAAAACAAATCTCGATCTCCTGTCATGTGAAAAGATGCACCACTATCTAAGAACCATACCGATCCCATCACACTTGATACCAAGCATGCGATAAATGAAAATTAAGCTCAAACTGCGAGGCTAAGGCCTCTCCTGCTGCAGATCCAACAACTTGCTTATTTTTCTTCTTCTGTGGACAATTTGTGGCATAGTGTCCGTGCTGGTGACAGTGAAAGCACTTCACCTTGGACATGTCCTGCTTCTTGCCTTTCGCACCAAAATGAGAAGCTTTCTTGTTCTTTCCCTTCTTTGCTTTGGCAACCAAAGCACAATTTTCTTCATCAGTTGCCTTTGATGAAGATTTGTCCCTGATATTCCGCCCGATCTCCTCCTGCACAAGATCTGACCAAAGTCTCTCCCATCCTGGAAATTTCTCCCGACCACTGACAGAGTCCTGATAGGAATGCCAACTCTTCAGAAGACCAAGGAGAGCCAAGCTCACCAAGTCCTCATCATCGACAGTCACCCCCACACTTCCCAGCTCATCCCTGCACTGAGTGAACTTCGTGAGATACTTGGGCATACTACCTCCTTTCTCACACTTAATGTTTTTGAGTTTATCCTTGAGTGCCAACTTCCTCTGATCACTCTTGCTTTGGAATAGAGTTGTCAACGCTTTCCACATCAAGTATGGAGAAGCCTTTCCATGTAGGCTGGACACAATGTGATCCTTCACGCCCTCCAACAGAATCCTTCGACACTTTGCTGTCTTCTTTTGCCAAGCATCAACTTGTGCAGTATCAGTAGGCTTTGGGACCTCAACCTCTATGAACTCCTTCAACCCATTGTCATCTAACACCGCCTCCATCCTGTCCTTCCATGCAATATAATTCGAGCTGCCTTCAAGCACATACTCCAATCGCAATCCGTTGAAAGACATTTCAACTTTGACACAAAGAAAACACTGCTGCAAATTCGAATTCCACCAGCTCAAAACTCAACCGCTTCTGATCTAAAATTCGTGAGAACAAAGTATGTCTCGTACAAAGATTGACTGTATGGGCATTCACCAGATATCTCACCTTCCAAAAAAAGGATGAATCCAAAGGCTACCTGGCCTGATTACAGACTCTGCCCGAAGAAATAAATTGTAAACACTTTCTGAATAATAGATCTGATGATCAAAAGCTCCGATACCATGTAGAAATTTTGAATAAT
This sequence comes from Pinus tabuliformis, assembly GCA_031772625.1. Classification (NCBI taxonomy): domain Eukaryota; kingdom Viridiplantae; phylum Streptophyta; class Pinopsida; order Pinales; family Pinaceae; genus Pinus; species Pinus tabuliformis. The sequence goes on along the minus strand of CM062816.1, from coordinate 1,685,234,739 downwards.
ATGACACTTATTCACAGAGATTATCCCGATTATACACTATTGCGGAATACATGCATAATACATAATCTCCTCTACGTTGATCATCAATTTAGCAGCATTAAAAACAACGAAACATCAATTGCATGCACACATTAACACAATATGTAACCTGGGGAAAGCATACAACTGAAAACCCCACACTATCTGGATATTATAATGATTGAGAACATGTAACAATACATAGTACAATACTCCTCACAAGTACTCAATACTATCTCCACCTGTTACACACAAACTAGCTCAGATCTGATGCCTGAAATCTCCTCCATTGTTTCCCTGCCTCCACTGCGCAATCCTGCAAGAGAATAATGATGAATGGCTGAAGCAAACTCGTATTTCCTTGGCTGAACCACGCAATCCTCATTGGCATTACTCAATCCCACTGATTGTGCAAGATCTCATGCACAACTATAGTCACAACTGATAGCAATCTCAACCTCTAACACCTGTCTCCACTGAACTGTACATGCACTGAGTTAACTGATGTATTCTTTAGTTGCTTTATGAGTTAATAATTAGTGAATTAATTTAACAATTAATTCACATCACTCATCCTAGTGTATTCTGCAGTTATACTAAATACAACTAGTTTAACTAAGTCAAACTGAACACAACTCCATCAACTCCACCAAACTCAACCACATGAGTTCTAACTGAAGTCCTGCATGCAATAGCTCAACTGACCCACAAGAAAAGCGTATTTCCTTCTGACAGCTGCATGTGCCACATCTGTAGCTCAAACTGAAGTGCTCCAAGAGGATAAGATAATGTTTATAGTCCAAATATTATTATGAGCTAATAATATTCGACTGTTCTATTTTTAGCCTAGCAGTCTAAAAATAGAAGTCCATCTATTTTTACCAACATGACCAATCATCCAAAAATAGCATCCTGCAACTCATAGACCATGATCCATATGTCTAAAAATAGACTTTGCGCCAAAAATAGCCTGCGGGTCCACTTAGTGAAGGCGACTTCTCTCCACTAAGCTCCATCATCTTGTTGCTTTCTCAACACTAACCAAGATTTTACATGCAAATCCTTACTCAAACCACACTTATCCACCAATTCAAAACTAACATAACTATATTAAGATCCAGAGTCAATCAAAATAGAAATAACTTGATAACAAACCTTACCATCCATCTAAATGATAAATGCTTGATGGTCTGCCTGTTTATTACCCAATGCTGCAAAGATACGAGGAACGCTCTGACCAACATCCCCAATAGTTTGTGTGTCCTATGCACTATATATCTAAGGCCTACCACCCTAATTTTGCAGACAATCTCTCCTGCAATGTTCTTTCGACAAGTCCAAAACTCTATAGGCTTCCAACATGCACCCTTATTCTGCTCCTCAGATCGATGTCCTTGTCCACTATCTGATGCATTGAACTTCTTAGATGGTGCAACATTCTTTTTGTTATCTTTACCCTGAGGTCTTGCTTGCTTTCTGTCCCTTCCTTGCCTTAGTCTCTGATCTTCAGGTTTCTTTGTGCATACCCCCTCTTATTCTTTTGATTCCAACTGGCTTGACCCCCCATCTCCCTCTCTCAAAATTATTATTTTTCTCCTCTCCTCCTTTCGTCCCATGCTCTCTTCCTCCATATAAGTTCTGAAGGTGCCTCTTTTCTTGACCCTCTATAATTGCTAGTTAGCATCTCCCAACCCCCAGACTTCTTACCTTTACTACTCCAGGTTTGTTGTTTCTCATGGTGATTGTTCCTCTAGTTGTGCCCCTCTCCCCGTGTTCCTCTGACATGGAGCCTCTCTCTTTGGCACTTGACCAACTCCTTCTCTCCCTTCCTTGGAGTATGATTTTTCTAGCCTCTTGGATCCCATTCCCCTGCCACACTAGCGAGCTCAAGTGTATAAAGGGGCTACTTACTACCAAGAGAGGGCCCAACAAGGGAAATATGAGGATGAACCATCATTTGGAGGAAGTAAACACTAGATATCGAGACCTCATCCATACCCCACACAAGAAGAAATCACATATGGCGAGGGAGAGGGCTTTGCTTGAATACCTCATCTCTTAGACATGGAAGTTCTTGCAAAGATGGTAGATTGGGTTCCCGATACTAGCCACACATGGGGCAAGTACAACCAATACATGCAAATTGTCGACCTTTATTGGCATATGAAATTCTCACTAAGTAGAGTTATTTTGGATCGACACGGTCATCAAGTGGATATTCTTCATTCTCTTGAGCACTTGTACTAACATATGAAGAACCTAGATCATAAGATGGAACGTATAAAGCAACATCTCCAAACCTCACCCTATTTGGGGTTATAATCGAGGATGACAAAGATCATATTCAGGTTACCGCTATTGACTCGAACCCATCTACGTGATAGTATATCATGAATTTGTCATATTGGTATTTTGCTTATGATGTTTCCTTGTGGACGTCTAGGCCCGACTCTCTCTATTGTAAAATTTTGGAACACTATACTATTCAGTTATCTTGTACCTCTCTTTGGAGGGAGGGATGGTCGCTACCATCCCTCCTCGCCAAAGCACTAGGGGACATGGTAGCTCGCATCAACTCAATGATCATTCACATATGTTTTCCAACACATGAGGCATTTATCAATGGCATTAGGATATGTAACAACCCTTGTGAAAATTTCATGTAAAAATATATAAATACCATGGATGATAAGACACATATTCCAAGTTGAATGGTGGGTAGGACATCCTAGTGGGTGTTCATTTGGTTGTTTATGGTTAAGGAAATTGGCAAAGGCAATGGCTAAGACATTAAAGAAGAAAAAATCTATTTTGGCACATTTATTTATGAAAATAATGGAAATTATGAGAAAAGGGAGGTGAAAGGTCACAGGTTGCATGTGAGGAGGAAAATGAAGGAAAATAATGGAAACTAGGAGAAAAGGAAGGTGAAAGGTCACAGGTTGCATGTGAGGAGGCAATTGAAGGAAAATAATGGAAAATGAAGAAAATAGGGGCCTCATTAATAAAAAGGCTTCTAAGGATCAGTTGGCAAGCTTCTTCCTTTCAGAGTCAACCTTTTGTCAATTTAGTTTTGGAGCTCTCTCATTACTCTCTCTCTCTCTAATACTCTTGGATACTTAGAGTTTTCTTGGAGCACTCTTGGTGGGTGTGCCATACTTAGATTCTTGGAGCAAGAAGGCAAAGGAAGATCAGGAAAGCATAAGAGGGCATCAACATCAGCAGCTACATCAGATTGCTTGCAGGTACCGAGTTTCATGTATGATTTTTTCACTAGTTTTGGCATGCATGGCACATGCATGTGGTTTCTTGGTTATGATCTGTCACTGGCATGGAGGATGGTCAAGATTGATAGTGGATTGCCTAGCCTTACCATTTCCTGGCTAACCATGGCGATTGTGGATTTACTTTCATTGCTTTGTTTTGGTTGGTTCTCATGTTTCCTTAGCTTGGGTTGAGTTATTAGTCCTGAAAGCCTTAGTTGAACAAACGCTATGGAAACCCTGTAACAGCTTGGGTTGAGTTACTAGTCCTGGAAGCCCTGGTTGAACAAATGCTCTGGAAGCCCTGTAATAGCTTGGGTCAACCCTTTCGAAGCCCTGTAACAACTTGGGTTGAGTTACTAGTCCTGGAAGCCCTGGTTGGACAAATGCTCTGGAAGCCCTGTAACAGCTTGGGTTGAGTTACTAGTCCTGGAAGCCCTGGTTGGAAAAATGCTCTGGAAGCCCTTGGTGGGTTGAGTTACTAGTCCTGGAAGCCTTGGTTGGACAAATGCTCTGGAAGCCCTGTATAAGTTGTGGGTTGAGTTACTAGTTCTGGAAGCCTTGGTTGGACAAACGCTCTGGAAGCCTTGTATAAGTTGTGGGTTGAGTTACTAGTTCTGGAAGCCTTGGTTGGAAAAACGCTCTGGAAGCCCTGAAAGGCTTGGATGGAGACCAATCTGATGATGGTTTTTGTTGATGTCCGACCATAAGGTGGAATCATTGTTTGATGGGTTGAGGTGGGTGGCCTCTGGAAGCCATGGATGAGTTTGGATTGATGTGTTCTTTAAGATCCCAAATTCATGCTTGGAACATGGCATGGGGGTGATTGGCTGAAGAGAGACTTGGCTCAACCAATCTATGGTCGGGTGGAACGTGGTAGTCCCATCACCGGTTGGTTCATTATTAATGAAAAAATTAATTCCCATGATTTTCATGTGCAAATGTACTGATGTATATATGGATTTTGATGGCTCATGTGTTTATTGTATTTATGTTCCTATTATGTTGTTTATATGCACATTTACCTTGGAAGGTCTTACAGAGTGGTATCAGAGCATGGTTCAAACATTTCGACTGGATGGGCTCTATCATAGGTGAAATGAAGAACAAATGTTTACATTTTAGGCCTTTCTGTCATATCTGTTATAACTTTTCTTTTGTGGCATAATAGAAGTTTAAAATTTGTTCATATTGGAGGTAAATCCCACTGATAATGTGGTAAAATTTTCAAACATTGGTTCAAAATACTTTAGGAATTATGATCTAAGGAAGATGACCTTCGTGAATGCACCTTTTAACAAGTCATGTTGGAATTTCTGCAATAACTCGTCTTCTGTAGGCTTTCAAAAGCTGAAAATTTGTCCGCATTGAGGAGGCATACCATTGATTATATGCTAGAAATTTCAGATATTGGGTCGCAATATTTGATAAGATATGAGTAGAGGGAGTCGAGTCTTCTGAATGGTCGTAAAATCGGGCCTCAAACGGGTTACACTAACATTTTTGTCGCAACTTTTCTTCTGGGCACTCTCGGGAGCTGAAATTTTTCCACAATGAGGGGAAGTCCCATTGATATTGTGATAAAAATTTCAAACATTTATTCACAATATTTTAGGAGATATGACGAGTGGAAGTCGAGCTTTCTGGATACTCCTAGAATTGTGCACCAAATATGATTGTGTTGGTATTTTTGTTATAACTTTTCATCTATGAAATCTGAGAAGTTAAAACTTGAACCATAGTGAGGGAAAATACCACTGATCATATGGTTCAGTTTCAATAACTTGTACTACTACAGTTTATGATTTATGCATTGAATCATTCGCTATATTAGTTTGCATGCAAGGTGTTTGATGAAATGCTTAAATGGTTCAATGATTAATTGCATACAAATAGTTTGATAAAATGCCCCAATGAGTATGTTGTTTGTGGTTGGGGATAGTATTGATGTGTATTAGTATTCTTATAGTTGATATATGCTTACTTGTATGCAAATAGTTTGCTATATTAGATTCCATGCAAAGCGTTTGAATAAATGCTTACATGCAATGTAATATTATAGTAATTGTTTCAAGAAAAATGTAAAATTATGGTAATTGTTTGAAGAAAATGTTACTTTTTTGGATGGGATAGTATTGTAATATGATAATATGGATGTCACTGATCTATGCCTATTTTCATGCAAAGAATTTGAAGAGTTGCGTGTAGGGAATCTAAAAGGTTGCAAGCAAGGAATTTGAAAAGTTGCATGTAAGGAAATGGAAAAGTGGCATGTTTTTAGTTTATGCTACAAGTGGAATGAGTGCAATGTTTTTGACTTAATCTCATACAAAATGTATGACAAATAAAAATCAATTTCTTTTCAACTGTGGTTAAATTTAGTAGAGCTTTGGAGATCCCACTTCCATAATTGGACATCGGAGATCGGGCCAAAATAGTAGCTTCTTCCTTCTATCTTAATGTGTACCATGGATAGTAAGGTGGTATGCTTATAGGTTGTTTGAATGCTTGATTGAATGTGTGTCGGTCATGCATGCATATCAGTTGCATGTGTGTATCTTACACTTACATACTTGTTACATTTTCTTAATGATGGATTAGAGTTGTAGTACAATTATCATGGAGAAATTGATATTGATTTCATGAAATGTATTTGAAATAAGTATGTCACTGACTGTGTATGAATTATATGTCGCTTACATGTTGATTTCATGATACCTACTTACATCCTTGTATGTTAGGTTACATTTTTTAATATTTTGATTACATGTATCAGTCTTGTAGGTTGATTACAAGAATTGATCGCTTATGTTTGACTACATGCGTTTATGCGTAGGTGTAGTTGATTTGGCATTTCTTATGCATATTGTTGGTTGCATGTGGCAATGTGTACAATGGAGTAATGGTTGTTGTTATGCATGTATGGTCATGGCTATGATTATGCATGTATAGTAGGTCAAACATGCCTTGTGAAGTCATTGTATGCAATTTAGGTCATCATGGTGCTATTGGTTGTTATGATGCTAATAAGTTGGCCGAGGTAAAGAAAGAGATGCAGATCATCAAGTGAAGTTGCAACATTAGACCTCGAGGTAAGGACATGTCGTCATACAGGTTTGTGTGTTTGGCATGCAGATATGTAGGTTAAGGATTATTATAGGGTTATATAAATTAGGTTTATGAACATGTATTTGATGTTATGGTTACATTCATGATAGATGTTAGATGATGAGTGTGGTTATATTCACATGTGTCAAATAGTCAAGAATGATAGTAGCTTGTAGTTGTATGCATTGCTATTGTTGTTTTATATTAGATAACCTGATGATTATGTTGTATGTTGTTGATGAGTATGATATATAGCTTATTGTTGTTATATGCTATTAACTTGATGATTATGATCATTTCATTGAGATATTGATGTTATAATTTGGATTGGTCATATGCGTGATGGTTATGTTCATTGCCTTCAAGATCTTGATGTTATATGTATTATGTTAACCTTGTTTGACCTATGCAGATAGTTATGGTTGCGATATTCATGTCTAAACCAACATATTTGTGAGATGGTGTCATACTAATCTAGGTTGACCTTGCACATGTGTATGAGTTTACGATGTGAACATGTTAGTTAGATGTTGTTATGGATATCATGATCTTATGAGTGCTTGAGCTGATGTGTTGTAAAGTTATATCGTGCTAACTAGATTGATTGTGCAAACAAGATCACCTCCCTTGAGATACATTAAGGTATCAGTTTCTTATGTCATATATTTGGTGCTTGACTGTTGAATATGTCATCTAGTTGATTTATTTAACATGATATGAATGTTTGATAAATTGCATAATATGAGTATGTGTTCAAATGGTCTTGTTTTAAGATGATTGTAAGAAAATATATGTGTTGAGACAATTGATATGTAGTTGAGTATAGTAGGTGATAGTTGTAGTATTATGACTAATGACTATGAGTTGACTATGGATTATGACATGATTGTTAGTCTTGGTAAAGATTGATTTCAAATTAATAGATATGATTGTCTTGATATTTTGAACATGTAGGTGACATGTGTGAGAAGTTGTAGGGTAACATGCCTGGTATTAGCATGACAAGGTAATAGTTGATGTGTCTATATAACTCATAATTGGGTGGTGTGACAACATATAGTAAGCCTCGATTCCAACAAGGTAAAAAGGTAAAAGAAAGGAATTGGGCAAGAATTCCTTCGGTTATGTTTGGAAACCCTAATTTCGAACGAATGAGTGCTTTGCACACAGGAAGTCTTCTTAATCTTGATTTTGTCTAACATTAGGTGGATATGTGCTATATTCATGAACATGCACTTGACAGGTGTATTAGCTAGTCTTTAGTTACAGGTGGATATGTTAAATGATTGGAGTCCCTTGAGAGATGGTGTGGATGTATTCAGTTGCAAGAAACGTGCTTGGCACAATAAGATGAGGTAATTGGTGTATTATTATGCTTAATTATACATTGAAAATTATGTGTTTATGGCAGCATGATGCAGGGAGTTGCATGGCAAAACAAGTTTCCATGAAATCTCGAAGATGGCTAAAGTTGATCTTCCCTTGGGAATAATGGGAATTGAGTAATGGTGTCAGTCTTGTGCTTTAGGTCTTTTGATCTTGATTTGTGGTTTTATTTATGTCTGATGCAAGACCTTGCCACTTTGTTGTAGTTATCGTTATGGGTTTTCGTGGTATTCTTCTTGGTTTTTTCTTTTATTGTTTTGAGTCTTGGGAATTGGTTGGGAAAGAGGAGAGTTGATGGAGTTCGAGGAGAGCTGTGTGGTACCCAAAAGGTAATGTAAGATTCAGATGAAGCTCAGTGCATAAGTAAGCGCAGTGGAAGATAAGGTTATGACAGTCGGTTGGACTGGTTGGGTCCATTGTGGTAAATGGACAGTAGCAATATAGTCATGAGAAAGGTAATAAGAAAAGGTAAAGTAAATGGATTTGAGGCGTTATATGCCTTGGCTATGTTTGGAACTATTGTTCTCAATGTTGCGTTGTGTTGCATGAATAAGGGAATTTTTCTTAACCTATACCTTATGTTATCTGGTAATTATGTTATGATCATGATTATGCTGATGTTTATATATGTATACATGAATGTATGTATGTCATTGTCTAATAAGGTGAGGATCATTTTATGCTAATGATATATATATATATATATGTATGTATGTATGTATGTATGTATGTATGTATGTATGTATGTATGTATGTATGTATGTATGTAACTGTCTGATAGGGATTGTCAGGGATCATTCTTGTGAAGGAATAATTGCTTACACAACTGAATGGCATGAAGAGGTTCCTAGTTCATAAGGAATCAAGTGGGAAGAATAGTCATGAAAAATATACGAGATCAGTATCATATGGTTATGAGTTGATATTATGTGATTATCTTATGTCTATGTTGTGGACATGTTATACCAAAGGATACATTAGCAAAATGAAAGCAGTGTGGTCCGCGACATGCTAAGACAAGCATGGATAAGACACCGGAAGCAGGGTTGCTTGGTAGAGTCAGTGTGGTTATGGATGTGTGGTACTATTGTTATGCATATGTTGTATATGTTGTACATGTTGCATCTATGACGTGTGCACTTGTGGTGTTGTGTATGCATACCATGTGTACATGTTATTTATGCAATGTTATGTACAAGATGGTACAAATAGGGTTGTGTGAATATTGCATATGGGGTGTTGTATACATATTGTACTATCTTCATGACGTATATGCTACGTGTGTGCATATGGTGCTTTGTGTATGTTGGATATGCAGTGATGTGTACATATAATGCTATGTACATGTTGGGAATGCAATGCTATGTACAATTGGTGTTGCTTGCATGTTGTACATGTGGTGCTATGTACATATGGTGTTGTGTACATGCTGTACAAGTGGCGCTGTGTGTAGGTGGTGCTGTGTACATGTCTTGCATGTGGTGTCGCGTTAATGTCGTGCATGTGGTACTGTTTACATGTGGTATTGTGCACACGTTGTACAAGTGGTGTGGTGTACATGTGGCATTGTGTACATGTTGTGTAGGTGGTGCCATATACATGTGATGTTGTGCACATGTTGTGTAGGTGGCGCCGTATACATGTGATGTTGTGCAGGTGGTGCGGTGTACCGGTGGTACTGTGTACATGTTGTACATATGGTACTAGTGCACATGTGGTATTGTGTGCATGTCATACATGTTGTGTTTAGGGCATGTGGTATTATGTATGTGCATCATGTAGTCGTGGTATTGTGGCGTGTGTACTTGTTGTGTTGTACTCTGTGTAGGTACATGTATTGGGTGGTATTGCACATCGGGTATAGATAGATGCACTGCGTTGTACACTGGTTGTAGGTGTATGCGTTGTACGTCAGGTATAGGTGCATGTATTGCATGGTGTTGTGTGCCAGGTGTGGTTGTATGTGTGTGATGCACACTATGCGTATGTGCACCTGGTAGATGAGAAGGCACTGCGTGCTTGATGGGTGTGGAAAATGATCAAATGACTGTACAAAAGAACAAAGGCAGAAGTAAGGATAGATGAAGGATAGGTATCAGTATTGTATTTCAATTTTATTATGCATGTGACTTATGATTCTGGTATATGATGATTACATGCGAATTATGATTCTGATTTATGATCTATGATTCTGGCTTATGATCTATGACTCTGGTTTATGATGGTTACATGTGATTTATCATTTTCATCTATGATGGTTGTGTTTTGAGCTAACCTGATGTGATATTTTTATAGATGTTGATTTTTTTAAAGATGCTAGTTTGACTTCTTGTGACAGGAAGAAAATAGCATTCCAAGTGTACCTTATTAACGAACTACCAATGAGGTATGATTTGAAGTTATTTCAATTTATTTTGAATCTAATTGAAGTTATGTTCTTGGTACAAGAAGCATGAACATGCCCAGTTAAGCCATCCGCTAGGATTCTATTTTGGTCGTGGTATGCCCCACCCAAATGGAATGTAAAAAAGAATGAGGCTACATTTGCACAAAAAAAACCATCAGACCTATGGCGTAAGCCAAAGAGAGTCTGTATTGTGCCGTTAAACGGTTGACACCATAACATATTTTCTGAAGCCAGGCAGTTACTGTTTTCCCTGATTAGAATAAAATGAAAGATGTCCTCTAATTCCATCATGTATAATCTTCACCACACGAAAACCTCCGCATTTGATCACGATTTACCAGATCTCTGTGTCTAGTTAAAGACAGTAACATTACTAAAGGTCACCATAAAGGGTTTTTCAATGCGTGCTAATAAAGATTAAAGCCGAGTTCCAGCCTCTCTAACAAGACCTGGAATAGAAACAAGGACCTCGGTAACACTTGGGGTATCTTAAAACATCTGTAGTATTTACAAAAGATTGTGCAATGCAAACAAACCCGTTGGTGATTCAAGATAGTTACAATGACTCTAACCCAGTCATCATAATATGATCGAAATCAATGAGGAAGATAAAAGAGCAATATATGTGGAATTCATAATACCAACAGAAACACATAAATTAGTAGTCCTATGTAATGCTCCCAGATAAAGTTTTTCCTACTGAGAAACTAAAGGATTTTTGTGCTTGCAAACCTTCTATACGACCGAGTCGATGTCGTTGACGTTGCTAAGATTCGAATGTACAATCTTCCGCAGGCTCCCGAAGGGTCTGCTCTTCACAGAGCATCTCCTGCCACTGTTCCTTCATCGCTCATATGATTAGGTTTCATATGAGGGGTTGTTTTCGAATCAAGAACCACCCATGGGTTAAATATGACTGAATTATGGAAGTATGAGAAAGTTGGGATCTAAGTTTAGGTATTTACATAATGTCTTCTAATTATTGGTATATGTGGTTAATCTCGTCTTTTACATTTTGATATTTTGATCTATGTTTTATAAGAATTTTCATAAATAATTTAAGATTACATAAAATTTGATTGCACCTAAGTTGAACTTACAACATATCTTGCGGGAACTAAGATCCTACTCCATCTTATGTGGGCGAGTGTAATTAGACATTGTAATAAAACTCCGATGCTTGTAAGGGTCCACCAAAGTTTGAGAAGTCAAGGAAGCAAGCACCCTAGAATACAACAACCTAACCCAAACCAATATAGCATGTCTCCTATTAGACTCTTCAAATCAATTGTTAATTATGCAAGGACAACCACTTCCTTTGCTTACAAAAAGGTCAGAAAAGGAGAACACTTGAAACTACCAACTGATTGAAACAATAGATAACAGAATGCCATCACCTAGAATCTAACTACCCCAATTCACTAAATGATAACGGTGTAAAACAAACAATTGGAAACCAAACTCAACTATATGTTAATGAGTGATCTCAATGAATGATGTACATAGTGTACATATAAATACATAAAGAGATCGTTGATTCAGAATCCAAGTCTTCTTGGACTCTAATAACCACTCACCATAACACAAACTTAATCCCGAGAATTAGTTGTCTAAGATTCCCTCCTTAATACGAAGGGATGTATCAAAGTCCAAGAATGAGAGCTAAAAATGCAAAAATGCATCTTAGTCAAGAACTAAATGTCTCTAAAAAATGGTTTTTAAGGATGACCGCAAACCAATGTGTGAGAACTCAAGATCTCAACCAACATGAACTCTAGAACCTTCATAGTAATTCTTAGAACAACCAAAAATGTGGTTTTAAGGTGACCACTAACTCTGGATCTATGAGTGTAGTTCCTCGAACAACTTTGAATCTAGAAGTGCTCATTCACAAACAACTCATTCAACAAAAACCAAGGTTCCTTTGGCTACAACTTTGGCTTTAGCCAATACAGGTTGTGACTCAGGCTCACTTGTGGATCTTTGACTCAGTCTCGTTTGACAAATCTTTGAACCTATAGCAGACCATCGATTCCATCAATTCCCCCTTTGTCATATAAAGGGCGAGAAGATGAAGTACTATTTATCACTGCAAGATTGGCCAATACTCTTGAACATATCCTATGGTATGACTTATAAAACTTCTTAGCTGTTTTGGACCAATCACAAGAAGCAATCCATCCAAAATTTAGTTTCTCTCTTGCAGTAGCCTTCTTTCTGGAACACCTGTTTGAATGTTGATTGTGCTTTCCATGATGCTCACACGAGTGAAGATCAAAACACTGATCTCTCACATGTCCAACTCTGTCACAATGTTGACACCGATCAATTTGTTCTGGAACAACGCCATCCAGAAATCCAACACTACGAAATTGCATAGGTTTAGAAAAATCAGGGACATAAAAGGAAACATCTTTATTGTATCCAACACTAGTTATGTTTTTGTTATGTGTAATTTCTTCCCAAGGTCTTATAACATGTTTCACATCATGACTTTCATTTGCATCCAAATTTTCTCCTAAAATGATTTCATTACTCTTCGTATCGATGTACTTGAGACACAATTTGGAGAAATTCAACTGTCTCCAATGCATCATGTAAACAAACTCTAATATCAACAAGACTTACTTTGTTGATATGTACAGTTTCATTAGAGGTAGAACTAATGAGATTGTTTAACATTTCTAATACATTTTTTATTTGAGCCATTTTAGTCTCAACTGTCGGGTTCAACTGATAATGCACTCGTTTTACAATGAAAACAAAAAAATTCACCTAATAACAAATAGTGACATGCTCAAATTAAAGTGGAATTACTGTAAACAAAATGTCCTCTTCTTGTTGCCCAACTAGTGTAGTGAGTATCACAATCTCTAAAATTAAATTCCCTTTTTGTTTTGTAAAAATTATCAAGCACAAGGATTTGAACTTATGACCTTTAATATACCAAGTGTAATTGTATGAGATTTGTTAACCACAATGCTTATTTCTTTTTTCTTAATTCTATATCCATAAATTTATGATTTAAAATTTAACAAAATCAAAATCAAAACTTGAGAATAAACACCCCTTAAAAAAAACTTATTTTCCACTACTTCCACACACATCAACCACTAACACTAACAACCAATTCCCATAGTTGGTGTCCCTATGGCTGGCGACTCCAACCCTCCACAAAAAAATTCAGAAAGCAATATCTAATAAACAACCAATAAATAAATGTGTATATAGTTGTTTATTCTCGTTGACTAATTAATTTTGTCTATCACAACACATCAACCGTATGATATTATATTTAACTCTTTTCAACTTTAAAGTGCAAAATTACCTCTTTGCTTAAAGCTTTACACAGTTGGTCTTATGCTTCGGCCTCTGCACAAGAATCGCCATGCAATTAAATAGCTTCAACGATGGCTCTCGATTCTCTTATCGTGTACAACATCCACAAGCGTCTACAACAACATTAGAGTGAGAATCAAACACAAATAAACACCCTATTTATGCCTTGTTGTTCATCGGATTATAGAATCACACCCCTCTCCTTCTGCTGCAACCAATCTTCTATGCGTCCAAATGACACAAGGGCACTAGCAATTCGTTAGATTGAATAATCTCACACCTCTGCTTCCTTTTAACTATTAGATTGTATAATATCATATTTATAAAATGTTGCCTTTGGTATTGTCGTGGAGATAGACTGGTTGGAGGCAACTTCTAAAATGGTATGCATGTTGTTTTCTACCTTGAGCTATTATAGATTAACTTTTAGATTCTTCACGCAGACACTTACAATGGATAGTTTTTATTTTTCCTTTTTTACTCTCAACTCCTTATCAAAGGTAGAAAAAGTTTGCACAATTATTGATATTTCTTGCCAATATTCAGCGGTTAAAAACTTTTACACGACTGGTACCACAGAAGGGAACACACAGTTGTTGCTACTACCATGTGAGGTTTAGGTTTTGACAGTAGACGGGCCTCAATAAAATTTGGAGCTCGAGAATTTTATAATAGTCAAGTTTATCAACCAAACGAACATGGAACTTCTAAATCTGTTGTTGCTCCAAACCTGAAAAATATTGTTGTGGTTGATTCGAGAGATTGAAATATCCACATGCCCTCGTGACCTTCACTGTACGATCCATTGTATAGTCTCAAAGATTGTTTAAATATGCTTTAGTTTTCAACAAGACAGAAATTCAGTTCTTTTACAACAATGGAGCATCACTGAGATAACAACACTCAGTGTAGGTCGTTTGATATCAACATTTATTGCGCTGGAGAATGTTGGGTTGATGGCCCGTGGCAGCGGTGCTCAACCTGGGTCTTTTCTTCTTTGTTCTTTACGGCAAATGACTCCGGTTGTTCTTCAAATTCTAGGGGTGCACAATCTCATTTTTTTATGGAAACTAGACGTTCCTTCCTCTATGCATCGATTGTCTTTGGAAACCACCTCTCATCGCATGGAGATTTCAAGAGCTCATACTCGCGAGCTCTGGCCACAAAAACTAGTGGCTCATTCTATTTGGCATAGTAGAATAACCTCTGCTCTGATACTGCTATAAAACACACAAATTGGAAACCAAACTCAACTATATATTAATGAATGATGTACATATTGTACATATAAATACATAAAGAAATAGTTGATTCAATTTCTGGGTCTTCTTGGACTCTAACAACCACTCACCATAATACAAAACTAATTCCCAAGGATTAGTTGTCTAACAAATTAATGATAAAATTAACTTGAAGAGAAGCTAATAAAATCTAACTCACCTCATGCCATTTCATATGCCAAGATCCATAACCACTATGTGTCATGATTACAGAATATCCCTCCAACTCTCAACGGTTGATTTGTGGCTCCTCTTGATTTAGCATATCACCTCTCCATAGGGGCTCATAAGCGAACATTCAATCTGGGATCTAACTCTCTATACAATTTCCTCCACCTACAACATGGGAAATGGCAAAGCACATCTGATATGTGTCAATCCACTATTGCAAATGAACCATGCATTTATGATCCTGTTCATCTCTATTTTCACCAAAATGATTGTTGATCAAATATAAATAGGATTGAAATAAATGCATTTGTACGAAAGAGTACACCAAAACCTCGACCTTCCATCACAAATGTGTTTGGTGGTTGTGTACATCTAATTTCAATAGCCAACTTATCCGGATGGATATTGGTGGCCACCCACCTATCCCACTCGGACCCCCACAACTGTCTCTTTCAGTTTTTTAGTTTCCTTCATTATAGCACAATTTACTATTTTTAGCAGTTTTTTGGGTCCTGAACTTCCGGAGTCGTTTTGAGGCCCTAAACGACATTTTTTGGGAAATATGGGAGCAACATGGGTGCATGGTCTAATTTTTCTCTCCCCAAAGTTGTAGTTCCCGGATAGATCTTTCTAACGAGATACTGTTTGCGTCAAACGGAGATCGTATGCCAAAGTTACGACCCCGGGAAGTTGATGTACCAATTTACCCAAACGGGGCCCACAGTTTCGTGTTTCATCTTCTAGGGTTAGGTTTTTTTATGTTTAGGGTTTTCCATTATTTCTCAACAATAAATAGGCCTTCGAGCCTCATTGTCACACAGTTCAGAGGCATGTAGCCGCCACATCTCTTCTCAGAGATAAGCTACCATCGCCCTAGCTGGTTTATTTCAATTTCTGTTTGTAAGCATATTTTAGTATTTTACATTGAATTGAATGAAGTATTATTTCCACTGCAACTCTGTTTTTATGGTTATATATGTAATTTTTTGCTTTCCTGTTTAAATTTGGATCAGTGGTATCATAGCGGTTTACTTTTTCTCTGTTTTTCTTTGCATGTCCCCAACGAGGTCAGGATATAAGGAGTTAGGGCTTGAACTGGTCGAACCTTTGCAAGACCAGCCTCACAAATCATGACGGCCTCCCATGTCGGATGAAAAGAAAGACGAGGGGGTATGAGATCCTATCAAAATCTTGCTCGAAGAAGCCCTCGAGCGACAAAGGAACACGATGATGGACAACTTTGCCCAGATCCTTCAGCGACTACCTAGGGGCGACGCATCGGCTTCCAACAGCTACTTTGGAAATGTCACACCCTTTAAGGTACAAGTTAATTTTGAAATCCCCATATTCTATTGTTAGATAGATGCTGAGGCCATAGATAAATTATTAAACCTACTAGAAGGGTATTTTTTTGTTCATGATTTTTCCAGTCGGGAAAAGATTATTTTCGCTCTTCTCAAAGCAGGCCCCCATGTCAAGGACTGGTGGGAAACCTACTGCGAGCAGAAAGATGAAAGTATAGGCTCACTATTTTCAGTCGCACCCACTTGGAATTCATTCCAGGATGCCATCAAGGAGCTGTGCTACCCTGTCTAAAGCTATGAGGACAAATACATAAAGTGGACCACACTGCGACAGGGAAGGGACCAAGATGTGCCGGAGTTCACAAACATTTTTCTTACCCTTTGAATGCAGTTGGCTATCAAGGACTCTAAGCTGCATTTGGTACTCAAATACCGCGGCTACCTACACAGATACATCCAGGATGAGATGAAGTTCTTGAACATATCCTCGCTCGGCACGGCGTACTGATACGTTGTCAAGATCGAGCGGAAGTTTAAACAAAAGAAGAGAGATTTTGGATCTACGAATTCGAAGGCCAAAGGACAAAGCCAAGGCGGGGTGACCCAAGACAACCCGTCGAAGCCACAAGAAAATAACAACACCATGAAGTCGAAGAAGGACACACGAAAGTGGTGTGAGTTCCATAAGAGCCCCACTCACAACACAAGTGAGTGTCGAACTAAACAGTCGCTGATGGTCGAGTTGAAGTCTTCGGAATAAGATGCATATTCCGACCCTGAGTTAGAACCCAACAAGGGGAATGGAAAAGGGAAATAGATCATTGACGTGGAGCCTAGTGCCATTATTTCCACCGCCAAGAACCAGATGAATGAGCCTGAGGATCCAGAGGAGGGGGAGCATCTTTTCCACTCACAGATGTGGGTGAAGGATTTGCCGTTGCAATTCATTGTTGACAGTGGGAGCCAAAAGAACCTCATTTTAGTAGAGGACGTGAAGCAGTTGGGCCTATCGACTGCACCACTCCCGCAACCATACAATATTGGATGGCTTCACCAAGGACGAGATCTCTGAGTCTGCTAGCAGTGTTGCCTTCCCTATAGCATCAAACCCTTCACAAACGAGGTATGTGTGATGTTGCACCTCTGGATGTTT
Organism: Pinus tabuliformis; assembly: GCA_031772625.1. Lineage (NCBI taxonomy): Eukaryota > Viridiplantae > Streptophyta > Pinopsida > Pinales > Pinaceae > Pinus > Pinus tabuliformis. Next base: position 1,685,217,310 of record CM062816.1, on the reverse strand, counting down.
GTGATGTATTATTAGGACAAGCATACTTGTGGAGGCGACCTACTTTGTATGAGTCAAGGCCTCGCTCCGTTATTATTTCTTTGGGCGATTCATTATGCAGGATACCGGAGATAGCCCCACCTACTATCACCTCTTTGATCACTGCTAAGAAATGCAACAAGCTCATCTCCTAGACTAGGAAATTTATTTTATGTTTGGTCTGCTCCCAAAGTAAGGGGAAGATCGTCGCCACATCCATGACCCCTGCGAAGGGTTCCTCCATGCAACAACAACAACAAAGGGATACGATCATGACAAAACACAAGAATAACTTTTCCTCACCCACAAGGGTACCACACAAGTTTCAAGTGGGCGACAAAGTCTGGTTGCATTTGCAGAAAGAATGCCTTACAAAATCCCATCAGAAGCTCAGACCACTCCGACATGGTCCTTACACCATTACAAAGGCTGTGGGAAACAATGCTTCAGAGCACAACATTCCTCCTTTCCTTCGCTTGCATCGAGTGTTCAATGTGGATTGCCCTCGACCATGCTTCCCACCATTACTGGACACATTAGAGGGTGCAGAACAACTCACCAGGTACCCAACTCAGCAAAAGCTTCCTCATCTCAGGGAGGAACTCAACACAATGGGGACCATTGCGTCCTAAGGGGGAAGGAATGATCCAGGTGGATGTTGGTGACCACCCACCTATCCCACTTGGACCCCCACAACTGTCTCTTTCAATTTTTCAATTTCCTTAATTGTTGTACAATTTACTATTTTATCACTTTTTCGGGTCCTGAACTTCTGGAGCCGGTTTGAGGCCCTAAACAACGTTTTTTGGGAAATCTAAAAGCAACATGGGTCCATAGACCAATGTTTCTCTCCCTAAATTTGTAGTTCTCAGATAGATCTTTCTAACGAGATATTGTGTGCATCAAACAAAGTTCGTATGCCAAAGTTACAACCCCAGGAAGTTGATGTACCAATTTACCCAAACGGGGCCCACATTTTGGCATTTCATATTCTAGGTTTAGGTTTTTGGATGTTTAGGGTTTTCCATTGTTTCTCAACAATAAATAGGCCTTCGAGCCTCATTGTAACACAGTTCAGAGGCATGCAGCCGCCACATCTCTTCTCAGAGATAAGCTACCATCGCCCTAGCTGGTTTATTTCCATTTTTGTCTGTAAGCATATTTCAGTATTTTACATTTAATGAAATGAAGTATTATTTCCACTGCATCTCTGTGTTTATGGTTATATTTGTAATTTGTTGCGTTCCTGTTTAAATCCGGATCACCAACTGCATGGAAAACCCACATGGCTTAGCTTGTAATGACCAAGGTGAGGCCACTCTTTTGAATAACATACAATTTAATGAATATACTCAACATAATTAACAAATAATAACATACCCCTTTCTCCCATTTACAGTGATTATGCTAGGTTCAAGGAAAAAACCGTGATTTGCAAGCATATATGGTTTCTAGCTATTTTGTCTTAAAACATGTTGTACAAATGAGTTGAGTGGACTTGGAGAGAGAGAAAAAATTGTAACACCCTCCTCCCACATCTACCCAAGCAACTGGTCGGGGTAAACATGCGACGAGAGGCCACTATGATATGATTCACCCTCCTAAGTCATGTTATGGAAGTGGAACCGACGGAAACATACCATACAAACATTCAACATCAGCATTAGGACCCTCGGGAACCAATCCAACCTTTCTGCCGACTAGCCCCTGGGTCCCACTGAGCTTTTGGACCACTTGACATCTAGACACTCTCATGCTATGGGCATGCCAACATCCAGGGACCTCTCGACGCTCTCACAGGCCTGCAAGCTAGCATCAGGGATTATTTTGCATAGTGATGTGCTAGTGTCCCCGAGATTTGAGCCACTTTTTTAAGCCCAGAGCCCAGGTCACTACCCAAAATTGAATGACATCTTCATAACAATAAATTAACAAGGAAATGACAGTACAAATGCAATCACTTGAATAAGACCTTGACTGGACCCCTACTAGCCATGACAAGCATTTCATCAAACATATCACGAATATGTAATCTACATATATAAATAACATATTTGAGCATAGGGGTCTCGTAATTAGCTGAGAATCACTAAGAAAAAATGATGCCTCAACACATCAACTGCTATTTCATCCATTAGGCCATAGATACATTGTTCATTCTTTTACTAGTAAAAACATTATGAGATTCATACATAGCTACTGTCATAAAACATATATATAACCAACATAATAGCAGTAGAAATACCAATCAAATCACAGCCATATAAACCACATATAAGTGAGTATAATACTCATAGAAATACAAGGAGAAATGACCTCTTATTGATGATGCAAAATCCAAACCCGAGATAGGAATTCCACGTTTCACCCGACCGTAGAATTGTTGAGCCAAATCTCTCTCCAGCCATTCACCATTGTGCCATATTCCAAGCATGAATGTGGGATCTCATAGACCACATGAATCCAAAACCATCAAGGGCTTCCAGAGGCCATCCACCTCAAGGATTCTAGAGTGTTTGTTCCAATCAAGGCTTTCAGGACTAATAACTCAACCCACAGTTATCACTAGGCTTCCATAGTGTTTATCCAACCAAGGATTCCAAGACTAGTAACTCAACCCACCAGGGGCTTCCAGAGTTTTTGTCCAACCAAGGCTTCCATGACTAGTAACTCAACCCAAGCTATTACAGGGCTTCCGTGAACTAATAACTCAACCCAAGCTATGGAAACATGAGAACCAACCAAAACAAAACAAGGAAATAACCCATAATCTCCATGGCTATCCAGGAAATGGAAAGGCTAGGCAATCCACTGTCAATCCAGGCAATCCTCCATGCTAGTGATAGATCATGACAAACAATCCACTTTCATATGCCATGCGTGCCAAAACTAGTGAGGAAAACAGACATGCAACTCGATACCTACAAGAAAAATTTGTTGTAGTTGTTGATCCTGATGTCCTCTTGCGTTTTCCTTCTCTTCCTTTACCTTCTTGCTCCAAAAATCCAAGCATGCCACACCCTCCAAGAGTGCTCCGAGAAAACTCTGAGTATCCAAGAGTACAAGAGCTCTAAGTATCCAAGAGTATGAGAGAGAGAGAGAATATTGAGAGAGTTCCAACACTAAACTGATAAAAGGTTACCAACTGATCCTTAGAAGCCTTTTTATGAACGAGGCCTCTATTTTCTTCCTTTCCCATTATTTGCTTTTATTTTCCTCCTCACATGAAAACTGTGACCTTTCACCTACCTTTTCTCCTAATTTCCATTATTTTCATAAATAAATGAGCCAAAATGCCATTTTTCCTTTCAAAAGCCTTAGCCATTGCCTTTGCCAAATTCCTTAGCCATTAAATAATCAAAAGTGATCCCCATCACTAGGATTTTGCCCAACATTCAGCTTGGAATAAGTGTCCCATCAATTGTGGTTATTATTTTGGCTTTTTAAACTTTTATTACATGGAATTTTCACCAGGGTTGTTACATAACCGTCCCCCTTGGGGGAACACCGTCCTCGATGTTCGACAACACCTATAACCACACAACTGTTCTAAGCAAAATATACTATTGATGGAGCTTTATAACTTAGCTCGATGCAATATCTAGAATGATCAACTTGCTGCGAAGCAAACCAACATGAAAACATAACAACATAACATCATAATGACATGACACCCATACCACTTATTAGAGATTTATAACATAGCTCATGGCATTATTTACATCCATATACATATGTACATATATCAAACATCACTAAACATGTACCAAAACATAAAACACCATACCAAAACTGCTTTACTTCAACTGGCAAACAATGAAGGATACATATCCCGCATCTCATCTACCATATCCCATGTAGCTTCATCGATCCTAATGATCCGAGTTGACTCAAATCCCAGATTTAACCAAAGATCTTTTGCTTTTGTGATGTGATTAGAATTGCATTTAAAATAACATAAAGGAACATATATGCATGATGTAAAGAAGAAGGAACATGATAATAATCAGCAACATAAAACACAAGACGTTGATAACGGAGTTCGTCCAGGAGAGACTACAGCTTTAGGCCTTGGTGTCAAGATGGTGTAGGACGCTGCATTAAGTGTAGAAAAGAGTGAGGATGTACATGCATGTGTTTTCTCTATCATACAAGGAATATGCCCTCACGCAGGAGTGGCTCTAAGAGAGGTTCCGCCACAGAAACTCTCATTCAAAAAGGATTCTTATCAGTATGACATAATTTCACATATGAAAATAATGAGCATCTCGCCAACATGGCAGCAAAGGGATCTCAATTCAGACATACATGGCGACAACATGAGTATCCCATCAACATGACGATAAAGGGATCTCAAACAAAACATGATGAATCATAACAACAAGTACATCCCACAAATGATTCCACGTCACATCAAGTAGGAATCATGAAACAAGTAAGAAAACAAGATCCCACATCAAACATCAAACATGGATCTATGCAGCACAATGCATCTCATAACAAAAATAAGTACATGAACATACTGCATATACCTCACATCCTGGGGCCATCTGAAGAAAAGGATATCAAACTGCTCAAGTTGGCTGTACCATCAATCTCGCGGCATCGAATCGCATGGAAATCACTGCTCACACATGAATGCTGACACCTGCACTCCACTTTGAAAAGTGGCTGAAAAATGAAATGATCAAATGGAGAATCTGATTGCCCCATAAGATTTGCGACATCGAATAATGTAAAATTGACTGTCAAATTTCTGAATTCTGAGAAAGTGGAAATCTGAGGCTACAAGAATCTTTTAGATTCCTCCTAGATTCCTCAAAGATTCCCTCCTCCGGGTCATCTGAAGATCTGATGCTCAGATCAAAATTCTGACTACACCATCAGTTTGTGTCGCTGAGAAGTGTAAGATTGACATAAAATTTGTCCAATTTGGACTCTGGCAAAATTTCGCCCTCCTAGAAATTTGGCTCAGTCATGGTTCCACCTGCTCTTTTCCTAGGTTCATGGTTCCACCTGCAAAAATTAATTAAAAAATACAATCTCGATTTCCATGCTGCGCCTTGGCCTCCGTTCCGCTCTGCATAATGTGGTTCCATTCCTCTCCATGTCCGTACTCTACCCTCGACTGGAACTTGAAAGCATATATATAACAGTTTTGGCGGAAGCTCCATCTTAGGGTCATTTGTCCACTGACAACCATTAGTGGAATTAGCATTTTGTTAGAGGTGGACAGGGTTCAAACCCCACCAACCCCATATATAACATGAATTTGTTTTGGCACTACGACAGTTATAAAAAATCGCGGTCACATGTCATATTTTTGTTAACCGATATCAATGTTTTTTTGTTAACCATTATGTTTTGTGATGGGACTGAAAACCATATATATAGGGGAGTTAATACAAATGGAGCTCTGTTGTAATGTTTGTTTCACATGAAGCTTTTTTTACCACATGCCATTTAATATGGCTTCAACCTATACGTGCATTATCACTTAATAATAATTTTCCAAAAAGAATAAATACGTTGGTTTTGTTTTTATGGGTTATTTAGATTATGGTTATTTATTATATAATAAACAATTTTGTTTTGTTATAAATTAATTTTGTTTTTATATGATATTTTAATATATTTTTTATTTTGTCTTTTTGTGCAGGGTTAAAGAGGTCAATGAGGAAATGACATGTGTCAGTGGTTGGTGGGTTGCTATGTGGGTCCCACTTGCTCACTGGGATGCCATGTGGCACAACGTGGGCCCCCTTTTCCCTGTCATGTCAAACTTTGAAGAGCTTTATCTTTTGCATACGACCTCGGTCTGACGAATCGTTCACACCACTGCGAACACGACGACGAGATCTTCAACATGAACCTAATTTGAGCACAATCTAAATACTTTGATTTTTTACCCTTCCCGAGTCCTCTTGGACTTTTGCCTGTGTCTGGAGCCACCTGAATCAATCCTCCCCACTGAGGAGCTTTTGGTCCTCCAAAAGCATGAAAAATAATCTGCAGCTTCTATGTACCTTGTTTGCATCATAAGTGTCCTGAAAAGGTCTCGCTTCCACCTCCTTCACCTTTGTTCTTTGGAGCCTTAATTGATGAGCCGACACCTGCAACCTCTAGTACATTGTTTTGAAAATTACATGCTTAACTTACATGAACAACTAATGACCCAAGCATTCCATACTTGCCATGACTTTATAACACATACTCGGTGGTCAAGTTTACATCAAAATTGAAACAATACCCCAGCTACCAAAACCAAGGCCAACATATCATTGTTGCTTCAACAAGTGATGGAAAACACATCATCACTACAACACATGATTTACAAAAATAAGGTCAAACACTATTTTTGTTTTGACAAGTGATGGAAACACAACATCACTTTCGCAGTTTAAAGTGCAACACAAAATAAGACCAGACATCATTGTTGCTTAACAAGTGATGGATACCACATCATCACTTTTACATTTTAAAATGCAACAAATGATTTACAAAAGCACGACCATGAAAAGCTAACATATTTAGAAACCACTTTACACTTATTGATGTGAATGGGTCATCCCCCTGTGGTGGTTTTGCTTGTCGAACAACTGCTTCACCTAGTTCATGCACAAACACTTTGTCTTTAAGGCGCTGCTCTGGATGGAGTCTCCAACATGTGGCTCTTTAATGGCCACCTCTGTTGCAATGACTACAATACATCTTCTTCCTCCATATTTGCTTAACATGTTTCTTTACCTAATGTTGAGAGGGTCTTTCACGCCTCATCCTTTTGCGTGTTACTATTCTTTTCCAACACTTAGAAAATGTATGGTTATGTAATCCATAAAACGTACATGTTTTTCGATGCCATGTTTTACGTTCATCATTAACAACATGATTATAATCGAAATGAACATTCGAATATTGAGACTGGTTATACCTTTCTGTGCCATCTCTGGTGTCATTATGGCGATGAGAGCTTGCCTTAGCCCTTTCCTTGCAATGGGCACTGCCATGGGATGATGGAGATTTGTTCCCATCATTCTCTTTCCTCGACGATTTCGACGATGTCTCGGAAGAATCTGACACCTTCGAGCATTCTCCTTCAGTGTGTCCCAAGCCTACAAATCAAGGTCTCTGCACAACCTCCAATGGTTGAGTTATTCCTTGGTTATTAACACCAAATTGTTTTTCCTTCTTGTACCTCATCCTGATATAGAGCCTCATGTTTTTCCCTGTAATTGGGATCTCCAAATCTCCAACAGAAATCATACTATGTGAAGACGAAACTGATCCAAAATGGATCTAACATAGACTTCTAAGTCTATGAATTTTCCTCACAGAGGAAAAATGAAAGTCATTGGATGATTTTGAAAATAGTCTCATTTCATAGATTGTTTCATTCTGAATCCAACGCAATTTGAACAGGCCAAAATGGACTCCGGACGAAGGAGTTATTGTAAAAAGAAGATTTGCCCAATGTCCTTAGAAAAGGAGGCATTTCTTATTAAATTTGGCCTAAGGGTTAATATTAGCCTTATGCGCTAAAAACCTTTGTTAAGCACTAAACCTTTATAAAGCGCGTTTTACATTGAAAATCACATGGGCAGTCTCGGCCAGGCAGATCCGAAGAATTTATATAAAACGAGCTAAAACCTTTTGAGTTCTAGAAGGAAGGAGGTAAACGATATTTCGGGCAGACTCCAGGCAGTAAATGGTATTAGAAGGGTTGAACCTGATTCCATACACTGGTCGACATGTAGCAGCCCGCAGGAGAGAGAAAACTGCTTTTTCGGACAGGTAATCTCTGTGTAAGTGGACCACCCGAAAAGGCTATCAACCGTTGGATTAGAGATCGCGGATCAACGGTGGAGATTGAGCGGACTGCTTGTTGTTATGGGTTTAGTGTGAACTGTCGGATTAAATGGTAAATCAACGGACAAGATTAAGTCACGATTTTTCAACCAAAGGCTGAGGGCATTGCGATATGCGATAGGCCGATTGTGATGAGCACTTCGAGCCGTCGGATCGGAAAAGGAATCAACGGTTAGGATCTGATCGGAGATCACTGATTGGGGAAGCTTAAGGGCTACGGATCATGGAAGCATCAACCGTCGATAAGCGATATAGCGATAATGTTGATAGCCGATGAGGCGCCGATCGAAGATCGGGATCGCAACAATACAAAAGGCCGTTTATACATGCGATAGCATTGATAAAGTGATTGCGATTAGCGATCAAGGCCCGAACCTGATAGGATTATAAGCGTGACTGTATATCATTTGAAATCCAGTTTATGTGGATTTATGTGTATTTCCGTGTATTTGGGTTTTTGGACCTTACACAATGCGATTGCGATATGCAATCAAAGCGTGGACCTAAGAGGATTATAGGGGTGATTGAATGTTATTTGAGTTCCAGCTTAAAGGCTCATGGTGTGTTTTTGTGATTTTTTCCTGTGTATTCCGTTATGTGTCTATTCTGGGATTAAGGCAAAAGGAAGGCCAAACGATCGGGTTGCTCGCGCCCACTGGTTCCTTTTCAATTATGAAATCGTTTCTAATTCAAACATCATTGTTCCCCACCATAAGGAAATGATGAACAGAACGTGTCATGAAAACACGAATTAAAACGCAGAAGAAGGGACAGAGGATAGCCAGCAGATCCGCAAAGCCGGAGTGCTTGATAGAGGCATAACCACTAGAGGTTGGAGAAAAAGCCGCAGAGCCAGAGAGCTCTATGGACCTCTACAAGCCATTAAGTTGCAGTGAAGTTCAAAACAACAAAGAGATCAAATGATCAAGCTATTTCTGATGCCTGATGTGTACTGAAGACAGAAGAAGGAGTTCCAGAGACAGTGAAAGAATTCTGAGGGAGTTGGTGCAAGCTAGAGCTCAAGATAGCTTAGAACGCTGATTGAAGGAGTCTAGTCTAGAGAAGCCTAGATCTGTCTATAGAGTATGGACAACTAGGGATAAAATGGTATTCTAAACCCATAGGTTCAGTTGTAAACCATTGGAGTTGAGTGTGGAACTTGTAAAAGAAAGATTACCATAATCCCAGAGAGCCTAGTCGAGTTGACTAGAGCTCACGGAGACGTAGCCCAAGAGGTTTGGGTGAACTCCTAGTTATATTGTTGTCTTATGTGTTTACTGATTTGCTACTTTATTTACTGTTATGTGTGTTTTACATCAGCATAAGCAAATGTACATAAGCACTTGAACAGTCTAAAAACAAACACGAGCATACACATGTTTCAAGTTCTTATAATTCCACAAATTATCAATCATAAGCATAGATCTTGGGAATATATAAGCTTTGGAGTGGGAGAGGTTCTTATAAGCATAACAAGAAACCTAGGTGCCCCATATCAGATCAGGTGGTATTAGAGCATTAGGATGATTAACTCCTTCAAAGAAGGTGATATCAAAGATGGTTATATCAAAGGTTAAGTTATACCAACGCAAATGGTATCATGATGCAAGTGGTATCAGATCAGAATGCTTGATTGATAGAGCAATCTATATGCTTGTTTGACTTGAAAGGTGTTCAAATAGTCAAATTCTTCTGTTTGATTGTTTGTAAACTGCTGTTGTTTGAGTTTGCAAAGGTGAAGGGAAAGCTATTGATAAGCTAAGTCCAAGAGAGGACAAGAAGGAACAAGGGCTGAAGGCATTCTTCTTATCCCAAAGGACCTCAAAGAAATCCTTGAAGAACAAGAGGTTTGTTACAAAAGGTTGCTTGAATAAGCTCTTTGTTAATCTTGTGTGAAGTTCTTTTGTTCATTTGCATAATGACAACTTCTACAAGTAAGTCCTCAAATTCCTCCTTTATCACAAGATTCTTTGATGAAGACATGAAGCAATACTTGTTCATCATGATGGACATGGTGAGAGAAATGTATGAGGATGGAAGGAAGAGCATCATACTTCGAGAGAAGTTTAATTCCATGAAGGAAGAGAAGCAGTTTCTTTTTGACAAATTGCAGGAAATGGAGAGACAACTTCATATTGCAAATATGAACCTGGAAAGGATGCATGAGTTGGAGACAGAACTCTTTGTTGCCAAAGAAGCCTTAGTCAAGTATCAGCTTGAAGAAGAGGTAAACAATTCCAGTTTGTCTTCGAATTCCTCTAAGAATGTTTATATTGGTTCTTTTGAAAAACATACCAGAGGCATAGGGTCCAAGTTAATGTCCAAGATGGGCTATGAAGGAAAGGGCTTGGGCAAACATGCACAAGGTCTTGTTGAGCCAATAATGGTTGAGGAAAGGCCTAAGTATTTTGGTCTTGGCTATGGATAGTCTTATGGAGAAAGTCCCAAAGCTTCCATGAAGACAATTGAAACAGTTCCAAGAAGGAGTTTCGTTGTAGGTCTTCTACCTCAAGAGTGTGAAGATTGTATTCTTGGGGAATGCAATAGTGTGAAGCATACTTTGCAGAAAGAAGGTGTATATCAACATACACTTGAACTAGAGAGTCGTGGAAACTCCAAAGGTATTGAAGAGATGAATGGTGTTCCAAAGGGAGCCACTTCTTCATTTGATTCACCTCCTCATGGAGGTAAAAAAGGTGAAAAAGAAAGGTATAAATATGATTTTAATAATATTTCTTTCGATTATGTAAAGCATGGTAAATTTCCATATAAGCATGGGAAAATAATTGCATGTTCCTTTTGTGGTTTGGATAACCATAATGTTTCTAGATGTTGGAAGAGAATGGCCACATACAAGAAACTTTTGAAGGAACAGAAGCAAGAAGCCAAAGGTCCACTGGACAAGACAAACCATGCTGTTGAGGAGATGCACACGTGTTGCACTTACTGCCATAAGCAAAGACATATTGTTGAAAGATGTTGGACTCTAAATCCAACAATGCTTCCACAAAACTTGAAGGTGGAAAGAGAAAATGGTAGGAATGGAAAAAAAGATTCCATGATTGATGTGTTTCAGGATGATTCGCATGTTGATGTTGATTTGCAGACAAAGGAAGGACCTTTGAAATGGATTGGTAAGAAATGGTTAGAGTTCTTATCCAATTAAAGGTTGCTTGTCTTTTGAAAATGCATCAAGTCAATAGAATGCATTTCTTTGTTAATGAAATGCAAGTTGCAGGATTTTACCAAGAAGGTGAATGGAAAAGTTGAGTAGGAGACTCACTTTATTGCTGCAACGTTATATTCATTTCAACTTCGAAAGTACAATGTACTTAAGCAAAAGTTGACGGAGGAAATGCATGCATAAGAATGATATGCATGAACACAGGGATGTTGATGATTTCCTTGTATTTGAACATGTATGTGTGATTAACTTGAAGGGTTGATTACTTTGTTGTAAACATGCATGTAAGATCTTGTTGGCTTGTTATCTAGTCAATCATTTGTATGCAGATGTAAAGACATGTAGGTGTTCACAAGATGTGGAATCTTTTTCTTTTGATGAAGCAAGAGTTTAGGCCATACAGTTGTTGTCTGTAATTCTGTTGTTGTTAACAGTTGTTGTTGATAGTATGTCAAACAGGTACAAATGAAAATTTTGTGAAGTAGATGTAATTTTACATTGGTTTTAGCCACCTTGGATCAATGATCAAGGAAGAGAAGTTCAAACTACCTTCTGTAACCTTCTCAGTAGGAGTTTTGCAGGAAGTCAAGGATGAAGACAATTCTTCCCAGGAGGACAAGCACATCCAGGAAGGAAAGTGTTTAAAGGCTTTAGTTCAGAGGCACTATGCAAGGCAAGTGTATGGAGGTGTTGTGCTCTACAACAACCCCCCATTTCATAACATTTTCATTCACAAAAAAAAAAAAAAAAAAAAATATATGGAATGGGTCCCTTTTAAAATTTAATTGGCATCAATACTTTTGTGTTCAAAAAGGTATGATAATCAAATGAGTTTATGTATTTAAACCTTCTTGAATAATAGTATTCCAATAATAAAGCAATCTTTTATTATTGCGATAAAGCGATCGCAAGATCGCATATCGCAATGACAAAAGAAACACATCAAAAACAACACCTTGTTCTCCGCCGATGCGATATCGCTATCGGCGATCGGCGATATTCCATGCACATCTAATAAGGGAACATAACTCACGCCCCGACGTGTTGCGATATCGGCGATCGGCTATCGGCACTCCCTCATGTGGGAAGAAACCCTTTAAGTAATACACTCGACGCGATGCGATGTCGCTATCGGCCGTCGGCAGAATCCCATGCACTTTGATAAGGCGCTCGGGTCTTACCCCCGATGCGATGCGATATCGCAATCGGAAATCGACAAACCACTTTATATACACTTTGTAATGTTTCCACGCGCTAGTCCGATGCGATGTCGCAATCGACAGGATCTTTTCCTAATAATTATGTAGCATCTATTCCTCGATGCGATGCAATATTGCTCATCGGCGGTCGGCATTCTCAAAAAGTTATCGCTTGAAGCCTTAAAGTAATATTGATATCCAGTTGATAAAGCGCAAGTTTCAAAATGCCGTTAAATGCAGGGAAAAGGTAATGCGTGTGTATTTAAAACCTTGCCCCTTCGATTAACGAACACTTGCGTTTAACCGCCAAAATATCTGTTGCACGCTTAAGGGGGTCATTCAGCCGGATAACGGTGTGATACTCATTTAATGGGTAACAGGCCTTAAATCACCATTAATGCATCTGCAATATCTTCCCAGCGATTGGATCCGCAACCACTTTTGAGAATTAATATCACCACGCTTCAAATGATATATCTTTCCCTTTATGGATTGTCATTGTTATTTCCTTGTTACGATTTCTCTTGCATTTGTGTAGAATTCATCTGTTGAGAGAAGGCTGAGCATGATGGGGAAGAAATCCAAGAGGACGGCGGGCTCCGCTACTGCATCTGTTGCAGGACAAGCTGCCGCGGATAAGAAGAAAGGCCTAATTTCAAACACTACGTGCACTGGTCTCACTAGGACTTCATGGCAGGGCACATATAATCTATTAGAGGCTGAGCAACCGAAAGTAATAGTGACAGAAGCTAGTGTGGATGTACTGAAGAAGTCCGATGCTACTCTCAAAGACTTGGCCGATTCCTTCCTGCACAGGATAGTAGCCAGAGAGCAGGTCCTTCCCTACACTGATGTGGTGCGCTGGGCAATCGAAGAAATTCCAATCATCGATAGAACGTTTCACACAAGGGATGGAAGGATTTTCGGGTCGTTCAAGCCAGAGCACCTAAGGCAAATGTATCATTTGCCCGAGCCAGAGAAAATCTATAACAAAGCCTTCGTGGAGAAATTTGCAGCCGAGAATGAAGTACAATCTGAACCCATCCGGGATTGGAGGCAGAATCCGGCCAAACACAAGCACGAAAGCTCGGGTAAGTACTCCGTCGATTCTTTGGCTTCTCCCTACTGCTATGCGGGGATTATGATGTGTAGGCTATGGGGGTTACATGACTCGGCTAATTTCGACATAGAAATGGTTCCCCTGATGGAAGCAGTTGTTAATAGTATAATCATGGATTGGGCCACCATTCTTTCTGATAAGTTGGCCGTAGCTGTTCGTGACTTTAGAGCCAAATCCAGAGTTACCGAAAGGAAAATCCCACCATTTTATTATAGTGCTTACATTATGGATACTTTGTGTTTTAATTCTGAGTTTCCTATCCTCGGTTGGAGGTGGACCACCCAAGACCCCTCACCCATTCATTTGTACCATCAAAAATTGTGGAAGTCCTCTTACAAGGACCATTTGTATCAAATTTGCAATGGTTTTATGGTTCCCATTCATTATTCCATTTTTGATCGACCTATTCCCAAAATCTCCTATCTGGCTTCCTTCGACTTACCAGCTGTAGCAGGTTGGTTTGGAGAAGAGCATTTTACCTATATTAGGGTTTATGGGAGCCAGGCCAAGCCCCATGTTCTCCCTTTATATGTTCCAGACAAATTGTTGGCCCGAGAAATCTCCTATCAGATTATGGCCGAGAGTGTCACACAAACTCTCAAGAAAGAAAAGAAGAGGGGCTGGCCCTCTTTTCCCTTAAGAATTAGTGTTTTCACTCTGCATGATCTCAAGCATGCAGAAAAAGAGGCAACAAAGATGCAAGCTTTATCCCTAGCCACTATCCCAAGCAGACTCTATGATCCACGTAAAACTGTCTATACTGCCCTAGAACAGGCCAAATTAACAAAAATTGACCATCAAGAGGATATGTTTGATGACCTGTTCGTCGCCGACGATACAATAGGCTAGACCAAAGAGCTTGCTAGAATGAGATATAATGATGAGACGTTAACTGAGTTCAATAAACTTAGAGAGCAGAGGTTGCAAACTCTGCCTCTAGATTTATTGACAACAACCCCAGCGTCTTCCTCAAGCGAGCCTGGTCGGCAACAGACGAGCCAACCTCCTGTTACAACTAATGATCAAAAGAAACAACAGGAGGAAAGGCAAAAGAAGCTGCAGGCAGAAAAGCAAAGAAAAGAGCAAGCTGAGAGGCAAAAGAAGGAGCAGATAGAAAAACAGCAAAAGGTGCAGAAGGATCAAGAACAGAGAAAGCAGAAAGAGATAGAGGAACAGAGGAAGAAAGAAGAAGTGGAGAAACAAAAGAAAGAACTGGCAGATAGGCAGAAAAAGGAATTGGCAGATAGGCAGAAAAGGGAGCAGGAAGAGAGACAAAGAAAAGAACTAGAGGAGCAGCAGCGAAAAGAGTTCGAGGAGCAGCAGAGGTTAGAACAAGAAAAAGAGCGGAGCAAATCCCAGACAAAGCAACATAAACAGACCTCCGTTGATCCTGAATTGCTCAAACAATGGAACCAATTCGATTCCATTATCATTGGAAAAGAAAGCTCCAAAGATACAGACACCTCTAAGACAAGCAATGCGCCAGAAACCACTTCTTCTCAGGTTCTAAGTGGAACCAGCGGCCCACCCATTTCAAAGGATGTGGAGGTAATTACTATAGATCCTTCCGATCAAATTGTTCTCCAGGTGGAAGATATTCCTCCCCTGGATGTTTTCTATAGCCCAAAGTATAAAGCTGTTGTTAAGCGCTCGAGGAAGAGACGAAGGCTTGATCAATCTTCTATCTTTCCTGAGCAAACAATCACGGGCAATGTAGTCTGGAAGGAGGAATTGGATCCCTCCGATGATCTAACAAAGCTGTCGCAGTATGCGGGAGCTTATTCTGCAGCGACTATTGACAAAGCATCGGAGGTAAGTCTTCTATTGAAGACTAAGGACCAGGAGATTTGTACATTACAGGCAGAAGTAACCGAGGCGAAAAAAAAGGCAGCGCAGGTAGAAGAGCAGTTGCTGGCACAACAGCAAGAAAACAATATATTAACCCAGCAACCGCAGACTGAAAAACAGAGAATCGACCAGAGCGCAATCCAGAAGCAGAAAGAATTATCGGAGGCATTGGCACAGTTGAGAGAGGCAAATGAGCTGATGACGAAATCAAAAGACGAGCAAATAGCTCGATTATTAGCGCAGCTCGAAGACATCAAGGGCACCCGGAAAGTGGAGGATTTCAGAGCAGAAGCAGCTCAAATAAATGGCGCATTAATATCTCAGATTAGACTCCTATGCCAGCAACTTACAGAGGCCGAGCCATTATGCGAAATATCAACATCAGTATGTCAGCAGATAGACAAAGCCAGGAATGAGCTAGATCAGGTCGAAGAAACCATAGCCGGATATCTTGATTGGCAAGATACTGATGTGGGAAAGGCAGCAAACTTGCCTAGAATCTATGAGACATACAAAGACATACTCTTCACGGAGTGGAACACTCAAGTGATGAAAGCGGAAAGGGCAGCTTCAAGGTGTAAGATGATTGCCAACAATATGATTGATTTAGTCAATAACACACTCTATTTGGCAAACATGATTTCCCAGTGCACACCTGGAAGCATAAAAACAGCAAACATGATTGAACAAACAAGTTATCATGACTTGGAGGAGAGGGGAAGGTTAATCGCTGGAGTAAATACTTTAACCTCCGAGGCATATTGGCTCTTTCTAATCAAGCCACACACTCAAAGGTCGGCCCTCAAATGTTTAACAGATGCTCTCGGATGCCTGATCCCCGACATTCAGGATGCCACATATGATGCCCAACTCACTTCGCGTATCAACACTCCACCGGAAGTAGAGCCAATGCTGGCGATATGTCAGCTGAGGTTTAAAGGCAAAGACCCCACCGAATGAAGCATTGCTGCCGACTGCCAGATCGCCAAAGAAGATGGAAAAATATTTATTGATGCCAATTTAATAGCTTTTCAGTTTTTCTTAGATATTTAGATTAGCTTAGTATTTATAGACCCTTTCATTGTTTTGGAAAGGGTCGTAAAATTTTGTAATAGACTTAAAGGCTGAAGTTTGCACTACTGTGCTTCAGCCTATATTCTTTTGTGAAACTCGACCAATAGTTCTTAATTTAACGAGAAGGTTGTTTTATACAATTGCGCACTATTGTCTCTTGTTTGGAATGCTTTCTGGTTTGAAGGAAGGACTGCGACATAGCGATTAATATACTGGATTGATTAAGCAGCTTACATGGTACTTTTATCTGCATCTGTCTTCTTTCCTCTTATATGAATTGTTGTGTTATTATTTTTGCTATTGTTGAATACATGTATGCGCTGTAACAACAAATCTTCATTTCGTTCCACTATTGGATGTTTTGTGATATGCCTTCTCTTTTAATCATGCATGTAGCAATGATATGAATGACAAAGTGTAGTAATTCGCTATTATCGCTCTGCATAACTAATTATGCAGAGCAATCTTAAATGGTTTAAACATCTATGCTTTATTGTTAGAGTCATCTATATGCCTGCCTTAAAGCACAGATTATCAAACGCTACGCTCTAAGAATCGATAAGTCCCAGGATTAGATTATAGTTATTATATTTCGCCAATAGTTTTAGTTGTTCGCTTATCACCACCATATATCATAAGTCACTCATCCATCCCGTTTACTTATAATTCTTGGGAAACTGGTCCCATTATCCCCAGTCGGAGCCACTATTCCAAACGGAAAAGGAGCTGTACTAAGGTCCGGACTGGGTGGTTTCCCCATTGTTGTTGCAACGATTTTCGAGGCATCAACATTTTTGGCGCTAGAAGGAGGGCCTCAACTGTGAATGGCACACAAGTCCAAACCTATAAGCCATTCCAAGAGTATTTCCCCCTCCGAATCCCCTCAACCTTCCCATTTGCATACTGGTTCGCCAGTATCCAAACAAGGAGAAGGGGAATCCACTACCACTGCTCAAACCCATCATACCACAGAACAATTAGATCTTGAATCACCTGAAGTCCAGTCTCTAATCCATAAACTTCAGAGCTTCTCGATTTTACCACAGAAATCTGAGGTATCAGAAAGCAGTGCGACTTCGCAATTCAACCTCACTCACCCTCTCACCAGACTTCAGAGCGAAAAACTCGGTATTGAACCCACTGAGTTTCCTTTACCTAAAAGGAAAAGGGCAAAGAAAATTACTGAAGGATCTGATAGTGAAGAGCTTTCATCCACGTCCTCCATTGCATTTTCTCCTCTGCGAGGTCAACCATCCACTCCCCCATTGCAAATTGTCATTCATCAGGGATCAGAGGCCTCAATATCCCAACCTATTCACTCCTCATCTTTGATCCCTTCCCATACATCTGGAATCCAAACAGTAGTGTCAACCACTGTCGCTATCATAATGGAAGATCCATGGACTAGGCCAGGAGCAGTCAACATGCCTGCACCATTGCATGATCTACCCGATGCTCCCGAAAAATGGCTGCCTAAATTCAATCCAGATGATGGGACCCAAGCTGAAGAACACATCAACAATTTTATGTTAGCGGTTAACTTAAAAGGAGTGACAGAGCAAGATGTTGTTGTAAGACTCTTCCCTTACACCTTACAAGGATCAGCAGGATCCTGGTATTTTTCCTTACCTTCTGGTTCAATTACTAGTTGGAACACATGCCAAGAGCAGTTTCTTACCAAATATGGAGATGATAGGTCCTTAGCTACTTTAATAAACGACCTCTCCAATCTGAGAATAGAGCACAGGGAACCAATAAAGGAATTTAATGCTAGATTTAATAAACTCCTGAATAAAATCCCTACCGCTTCTAAACCAAGTGAACAAATCTGAAGCGAATGGTATATTACAGCCCTACCTGCCAACATAGCTATTTTTGTAGACAGGGCTGGGAAACCTACCTTAGCTGAAAACATGAGAGAGGCACTTGCTGTTGAAAAGCGCATCAATGCTCTAGAAAAGAAAGCTGTTTTGGAAGATAGAAAAGCTAAAAAAGTCTCGTTTAAAGAATATTCTAAGAAGAAAACCCCAAAGGACCCGTATGACATGGAAGGTTTACAAAAGGTCCTTAAAACATTGTCTAACGAAATGGTTGAGATAAAGAAACAGGTGGCTGAAACCTCAAACAAAAGACCATTTAGAACTTATAAGAAAACTGAATCGAAGCCGCCCAATGTTATATCTAACGCAGATTCAGAGCAAGAAGAAGAGGAAGAGGAATCAACTTCACAAACCGATGATGAAGAAGAAGTAGCTGAATGCCACGGAATGTGGGATTTTATACTCCCAAACTCTGATACAGAGAATGAAGAAGAATCCTTTCCGGTTACTACAAGAAGTAAAAGCACTTCTGAACCCGCCCAAGCAACTTCAAAGAAGAGGAGCGCAGGTGCTGCTACAACAAAGGAAAAAGTTCCCCCAAAGAAGCCACCTGTAGTAGTTCCCCAAAACCAGCCTTCAACCTCTAATTCTCCTTCAACATCCAAGACACTAGTGGTATCCGATTCAATGGAATATAACATTGTTGATGACATGACGAAAACTAAGGCAAATATAACCATGTTTGAACTTAGCAAATTAAAGCATCAACAAAAATTACTTCTTAAAGAATTAAATGTTGTTCCCTCTACTCCCCTTCCCAGTGCAAGAGTTTCCAACGATTCAGGCCAGCCTCCTACAGGTATGGTTGAAATTACCGATTCAGTTCTAATTGGAGATAAATCAAATTCTCACACTCCACCCTTCCTGCTGACTTATGAGATTTATAATAGAAACCTGCACAACTGTTTAATTGATTCAGGGGCCTCATCTAATATAATGCCAGCTTCAGTTTGCTCTAAACTGAACATTGAACCCCAGAAGTCTGCCATTCATATTGTACAGTTGGATAGGACTAAAGTGCAGGTTGTGGGAGAAATTAATTTTGTAACCATCAGGTTGTCTGCCGACCCCAGGATTGTACAGAGGATTGACATCTTGATTTCCGACATACCTGAATTTTATGGTTTAATTTTGAGCAGAGATTGGTCTGAAAAGCTGCATGGGTATATTTCCACAGATTGGTCACATATGTGGCTTCCCTACAAGGGAAAGCCGAATCAAATAAGGATCGATCGGGAGAAGCATATGACCCACACAGTAACTGAATTTGAGCAAGAAAACCAACCTGTGGCATTCAACAACAACATTTTGGGAAACTATTCGTCAGAATCATTCTTTGGCAACTTTGTTGCCCAACCATCTCCTTTTTCAGACAATCATTTTACATCTCAGATTGAAATTTTTTCACAAACTGATAAGTCCAGATGTTTTAATGATGCTGAGAAAAATGTAGATATTTTTGTTAATACTCCGTTATTTTGGTCTTTATATTTTGATGGCTCTAAGTCCAGTGAAGGCTCAGGAGCAGGTTGCATTTTGGTTAGTCCGCAAGGAGAAAAGACAATGTTGTCTTGTAGATTAGAATTTGAGTGCACTAATAACACAACCGAATATGAAGCTTTAGTCTAGGGATTATATAAAGCAATCGGCCTTGAAGTGCGATATCTAAAAGTATTCGGCGATTCAAAAATCATTGTCAAACAGGTTAGAAATGCAATTCATTGCCTTTCGACTCACCTTAAACATTATCAATCGCTAGTACAGGATCTTACCTCACACTTTTCAGCATTCAATATTTCTTCCATTCCACGATCTCAAAATTCGGCAGCAGACCTACTAGCCAATGTAGCTTCTAAGCTTCTACCTTCTGAAGACTACAACCTTGATAGATTTTCTGTAGAATTACTTTTTAGGCCTTCAATTCCTGACAATGTCACTAATTGGAGAGTATTTAACCATGACGACGATATCTTGCAGTTTCTAACTTCGGAAAAATCCTATAACAATCAAGTTATTGAGGAAGATGATCATGATCTACAGATGAAAGAAACGCCTCAAGAAAATTCGATCCCTAAACCAGTGGTAAATCTTGAAGACCTTTATGATATCAAAGACAGGTTTAAACCTGTAATAAATGCAAAACTTCAAAGTTCTACCCTTAGGTTTGAATTGATAAATCTAGGCACTAACGATGCTCCTCAAAACATCAACTTAGGAATAGGACTTTCCCAGGAAGAGAAGGAAGCATTTATTAAACTATTAAGAAAAAACAAACAGGTCTTTGCTTGGAAATATGACGACTTGAAGACATATGATACATCTATTATCCAGCATACCATTCCTATGCTTCCTGATCAGAAACCGATTCAGCAAAAGTTAAGAAAACTACATCCAAATTTGGAAAGCCAGATAAAGTCGGAGCTTAACAAGCTCTTGAAAGCCAAGATTATTTTTCTGGTCCGACATTCAAACTGGGTCTCTAATATGGTGCCAGTCAGAAAGAAAAATGGCGACATTCGAATTTGTATTGATTTCAGGAACTTGAATAAAGCGAGCTTAAAAGACAATTTCCCATTGCCTACTATGGAGCAAATTCTCCAGTCAGTGGCGGGCTCTGAATTGATGTCCTTTCTAGATGGTTTTTCAGGGTATAATCAAGTTCTGGTTCATCCTGACGACCAACTTAAAACCACATTCAGAACAAAATGGGGAACCTATGCATATCAGAAAATGCCTTTTGGACTAATAAATGCAGGAGCGACTTTCCAAAGAGCTATGGATACAACTTTTAGAGGGTTAATTAATAGAACAGTGGTGGTCTATCTAGACGACATAACTGTATTCTCTAAAGAGAGATCTAATCATTTGCACGATTTAAATCAAATCTTTCAACGATGCAAAAGATACGGTATTTCTCTGAACCCAAAGAAGTCTTTCTTTGCTCTTGATCAAGGAAAGCTCTTAGGCTTTATAGTATCCAAAGATGGCATTTATATTGATCCTGATCGGATTAAGGAAATTTCTGAAATCCCTTTCCCACACAATAAAAAATCAATGCAGTCATTTTTGGGTCAGATTAATTTTGTCAAACGATTTGTTCCAGATTTTTCTCAAATTGTATTACCACTCCAGTCAATGATCAAGAAGAATTCAGTCTTCAAGTGGGGATCAGAAGAAAAGCAAGCTTTTGATGATATCAAGCAATCAATAATCAATGCCCTAGCCTTGAATACTCCTAATTTTTCTAATCATTTTACATTGTATACTATCGCATCCAACTCTTCATATGCTGCTGTACTCACACAACCGAATGACAACAACTTAGAAGCACCCATTTCATTTTTTAGCTCAAACCTTCAGGGTGCCGAATTAAATTATTCCAATGTGGAGAAACAAGCCTTTGCTGTATTCAAAGCAGTCAAACATTACAGACCCTTCTTTTTGAAAACTCACACAAAAGTTATAGTCCCTTTCCCAGCGGTAAGGCAACTATTAATTCAAAAAGAACTGGGTGAAAAAAGAGCCAATTGGGTCACAGCGCTTCAAGAGTATGACTTAGAAATAAAGCCAGCAAAGATTGTTAGGGGCCAAGGTTTTTGCAGGATATTGGCAGGAGCATCAAACATTCCTGAATCAAGCGATATGGATCAGACTGAATCAATCAATCAGATAAGTGTCGCTGATTCTCAATCTCAATATGCAGATTTAATATTTTATTTGAAGAACGGTTACGCTCCACCAAATTTATCTTACAAAAATAAAAGGGCCATTAGATTAAAAGCAAATAATTTCACTCTTATTGATGATGTGCTTTTTAGACAAAATTATGATTCTATCCTGTTAAGATGTCTTGAGAAACCTGAAGCTCAAAAGGTTTTGCAGGAGCTACATGATGGGCCAGCAGGAGGACACTTTGGAGCAGACACAACAGCTCACAAAGTTATTCATGCTGGATATTATTGGCCTACTCTGTTTAGAGATGCTCATGAATACGTAAGAAAATGTTTCAATTGCCAAACTTCAAGTGGAAGACAACGGAAATCAGCTTTCCCTCTGCAACCTGTCAACATTGAACAACCATTTGAACAATGGGGATTAGATATCATTGGGGAAATTACTCCACCATCTTCCAAACAACATAAGTATATCCTCACTGCTACCGATTATTTTACCAAATGGGTGGAGGCTATTCCTTTGAAGGCAGCAAATTCAGAGGCAATCATCGAGTTCATAGACCAATTCATCATTACCAGGTTTGGTGTCCCAAATGCTCTCGTTTTTTATAATGCTTCTTATTTATCAGGAAATGCTATATATGATTTCGCTATTAAAAGGGGATTTAAACTGAAGTATTCTGCTAATTATTATCCCCAGGGAAATGGTTTAGCCGAATCTACTAATAAGAATCTCATCAAAATCATTAAGCGAACTGTTGAACAAAATCATAGAAACTGGCACAAATCTTTAGTGTTTGCATTATGGGCTGATAGAATAACACAAAAGGCTTCTATAGGTTCCTCCCCATTTAATCTGGTATATGGAAAAGAAGCAGTATTGCATACGAATCTTGTTCTACCCTCTTTAGCCCTAGTACAGTACATTGAAGAGACTCCTTCTTCTTCCATCCAATTTAGACATGACCAAATTCTTAAATTAGAAGAAGAAAGGGAAAAAGCCAAAATCACTCATGTCAAACATCAGCAAATCATCAAAGCATCCTTTGACTCAGCCTCATCCGGTTCCAAACAGTTTCAAGTTGGTGATTTAGTTCTCAAATGGGACAAGGCCCATGAAGATAAAGGTAAACATACCAAATTTCAGAAAATGTGGCTTGGACCATTTCAGATCTGTGAGAAGATAGGCCATTCAACCTTTATATTGCAAGACTTATCAGGGTTGAAAGATTCTCTCCCTGTCAATGGCCCGATCTTGAAGAAATTCTTTAATTGAGAAGGTAATCCCTTCTCCTCTTTGTAGATTTGCGTAGTTTGTAGGATCGGTAGGAAATAAAACTGTAGAGTATCCCCATTGACCTTTTGCTGTGTTTGAAGGAGCTGTCTCACAAAAAATAATAAGAATATTTGCTTTTAGATAGTAGAACTCTCAATCAAAAGGAATAATTTTTAGGAAATTAGATATCCTTGTGTTCTGAAATCTAACTTTTGAAGACTCTTCTCAAGATGTAAAAGTTCTATGAATCATTGTCTGTTTTCAAAACTGGTCTCCAAAGGTTATCCATTTTAAGACAGAAACTAACCCATTTTCAGCATCTTCAACTCTTCACCTGTCATCCATTTGCTCTTAAGGAGAAGAATGTTCACCCCATTCACTAAAGTTTATGGTTACTCAGAGTGTAATTCTAAAATATAAAAGATTAAAGATAAGAGGTCTTATTACAAGCCTGCTTACCATGTTCATAGGAAAGTAGTTTGACTGACATTACCAATACTGCCTACCAAAACAGGGTAATGGCTTGAAATTTCAAGACAAGAGGTCTCATCACGAGCCAGCTTGTTCAGTTAAATTATTACCAGTGAATGGCATTGTCAACAGCTGGCCACCAAACCAGGACAATGGCTTTTTATCTTATCAAATGACAAAGAAGAAAAAACAGGTGAAAAATAAAATATGAGTACATGTTTTAGCTTCATTCTGTTAACTACACTCTTATGTGAATGGAAAAGTGAACAATACTATGGTTAAAAGGTATCCCTGTCGAGACTATAAACGTTTGCTGGCAATAGAGGCTCTACCTATGACAGAGGAGTTATTTATAAAGCTGATTTGGGAAAGCTTTCTGTTTTATCATTATAAAACTAATAAAGGCCTATTTTAAAAACTTAGAATGTATTTATTTTCTTGAAACCAAAAGGGAAGAGGTTATCAGAATAAGTTCATTTTGTTCAGAATGCATAGATATCCAATTATATTAGAAATTTCCCCTTCTGATTGAGTTTCTATTTTGGAAAAGCTTAAGTGTTTGTATTAGTTTCAGAGATAACTGGTTCTTCCAGCGAATCGCCAATTGTTGTGCTCTACAACAACCCCCCATTTCATAACATTTTCATTCACAAAAAATAAAATAAAATTAATATATGGAATGGGTCCCTTTTAAAATTTAATTGGCATCAATACTTTTGTGTTCAAAAAGGTATGATAATTAAATGAGTTTATGTATTTAAACCTTCTTGAATAATAGTATTCCAATAATAAAGCAATCTTTTATTATTGCGATAAAGCGATCGCAATATCGCATATCGCAATGACAAAAGAAACACATCAAAAACAACACCTTGTTCTCCGCCGATGCGATATCGCTATCGGCGATCGACGATATTCCATGCACATCTAATAAGGGCACATAACTCACGCCCTGACGCGACGCGATATCGGCGATCGGCTATCGACACTCCCTCATGTGGGAAGAAACCCTTTAAGTTATACACCCGACGCGATGCGATATCGCTATCGGCCGTCGGCAGAATCCCATGCACTTTGATAAGGCGCTCGGGTCTTACCCCCGATGCGATGCGATATCGCAATCGGAAATCGACAAACCACTTTATATACACTTTGTAATGTTTCCACGCGCTAGTCCGATGCGATATCGCAATCGGCACTCGGCAGGATCTTTTCCTAATCATTATGTAGCATCTATTCCTCGATGCGATGCAATATCGCTCATCGGCGGTCGGCATTCTCAAAAAGTTATCGCTTGAAGCCTTAAAGTTATATTGATATCCAGTTGATAAAGCGCGAGTTTCAAAATGCCGTTAAATGTAGGGATAAGGTAATGCGTGTGTATTTAAAACCTTGCCCCTTCGATTAACGAACACTTGCGTTTAACCGCCAAAATATCTGTTGCACGCTTAAGGGGGTCATTCAGCCGGATAACGGTGTGATACTCATTTAATGGGTAACAGGCCTTAAATCACCATTAATGCATCTGCAATATCTTCCTAGTGATTGGATCCGCAGCCACTTTTGAGAATTAATATCACCACGCTTCAAATGATATATCTTTCCCTTTATGGATTGTCATTGTTATTTCCTTGTTACGATTTCTCTTGCATTTGTGTAGAATTCATCTGTTGAGAGAAGCCTGAGCATGATGGGGAAGAAATCCAAGAGGACCGCGGGCTCCGCTACTGCATCTGTTGCAGGACAAGCTGCCGCGGATAAGAAGAAAGGCCTAATTTCAGACACTACGTGCACTGGTCTCACTAGGACTTCATGGCAGGGCACATATAATCTATTAGAGGCTGAGCAACCGAAAGTAATAGTGACAGAAGCTAGTGTGGATGTACTGAAGAAGTCCGATGCTACTCTCAAAGACTTGGCCGATTCCTTCCTGCACAGGATAGCAGCCAGAGAGCAGGTCCTTCCCTACACTGATGTGGTGCACTGGGCAATCGAAGAAATTCCAATCATCGATAGAACGTTTCACACAAGGGATGGAAGGATTTTCGGGTCGTTCAAGCCAGAGCACCTAAGGCAAATGTATCATTTGCCCGAGCCAGAGAAAATCTATAACAAAGACTTCGTGGAGAAATTTGCAGTCGAGAATGAAGTACAATCTGAACCCATCCGGGATTGGAGGCAGAATCCGGCCAAACACAAGCACGAAAGCTCGGGTAAGTACTCCGTCGATTCTTTGGCTTCTCCCTACTGCTATGCGGGGATTATGATGTGTAGGCTATGGGGGTTACATGACTCTGCTAATTTCGACATAGAAATGGTTCCCCTGATGGAAGCAACTGTTAATAGTATAATCATGGATTGGGCCACCATTCTTTCTGATAAGTTGGCCGTAGCTGTTCGTGACTTTAGAGCCAAATCGAGAGTTACCGAAAGGAAAATCCCGCCATTTTATTATAGTGCTTACATTATGGATACTTTGTGTTTTAATTCTGAGTTTCCTATCCTCGGTTGGAGGTGGACCACCCAAGACCCCTCACCCATTCATTTGTACCATCAAAAATTGTGGAAGTCCTCTTACAAGGACCATTTGTATCAAATTTGCAATGGTTTTATGGTTCCCATTCATTATTCCATTTTTGATCGACCTATTCCCAAAATCTCCTATCTGGCTTCCTTCGACTTACCAGCTGTAGCAGGTTGGTTTGGAGAAGATCATTTTACCTATATTAGGGTTTATGGGAGCCAGGCCAAGCCCCATGTTCTCCCTTTATATGTTCCAGACAAATTGTTGGCCCGAGAAATCTCCTATCAGATTATGGCCGAGAGTGTCACACAAACTCTCAAGAAAGAAAAGAAGAGGGGCTGGCCCTCTTTTCCCTTGAGAATTGGTGTTTTCACTCTGCATGATCTCAAGCATGCAGAAAAAGAGGCAACAAAGATGCAAGCTTTATCCCTAGCCACTATCCCAAGCAGACTCTATGATCCACGTAAAACTGTCTATATTGCCCTAGAACAGGCCAAATTAACAAAAATTGACCATCAAGAGGATATGTTTGATGACCTGTTCGTCGCCGCCGATACAATAGGCCAGACCAAAGAGCTTGCTAGAATGAGATATAATGATGAGACGTTAATTGAGTTCAATAAACTTAGAGAGCAGAGGTTGCAAACTCTGCCTCTAGATTTATTGACAACAACCCCAACGTCTTCCTCAAGCGAGCCTGGTCGGCAACAGACGAGCCAACCTCCTGTTACAACTAATGATCAAAAGAAACAACAGGAGGAAAGGCAAAAGAAGCTGCAGGCAGAAAAGCAAAGAAAAGAGCAAGCTGAGAGGCAGAAGAAGGAGCAGATAGAAAAACAGCAAAAGGTGCAGAAGTATCAAGAACAGAGAAAGTAGAAAGAGATAGAGGAACAGAGGAAGAAAGAAGAAGAGGAGAAACAAAAGAAAGAACTGGAAAATAGGCAGAAAAGGGAGCAAGAAGAGAGACAAAGAAAAGAACTAGAGGAGCAGCAACGAAAAGAGTTAGAGGAGCAGCAGAGGTTAGAACAAGAAAAAGAGCGGAGCAAATCCCAGACAGAGCAACATAAACAGACCTCCATTGATCCTGAATTGCTCAAACAATGGAACCAATTCGATTCCATTATCAGTGGAAAAGAAAGCTCCAAAGATACAGACACCTCTAAGACAAGCAATGTGCCAGAAACCACTTCTTCTCAGGTTCTAAGTGGAACCAGCGGCCCACCCATTTCAAAGAATGTTGAGGTAATTACTATAGATCCTTCCGATCAAATTGTTCTCCAGGTGGAAGATATTCCTCCCCTGGATGTTTTCTATAGCCCGAAGTATAAAGTTGTTGTTAAGCGCTCGAGGAAGAGACGAAGGCTTGATCAATCTTCTATCTTTCCTGAGCAAACAATCACGGGCAATGTAGTCTGGAAGGAGGAATTGGATCCCTCCGATGATCTAACAAAGCTGTCGCAGTATGCGGGAGCTTATTCTGCAGCGACTATTGACAAAGCATTGGAGGTAAGTCTTCTATTGAAGACTAAGGACCAGGAGATTTGTACATTACAGGCAGAAGTAACCGAGGCGAAAAACAAGGCAGCGTAGGTAGAAGAGCAGTTGCTGGCACAACAGCAAGAAAACAATATATTAACCCAGCAACTGCAGACTGAAAAACAGAGAATCGACCAGAGCGCAATCTAGAAGCAGAAAGAATTATCGGAGGCATTGGCATAGTTGAGAGAGGCGAATGAGCTGATGACGAAATCAAAAGACGAGCAAATAGCTCGATTATTAGCGCAGCTCGAAGACATCAAGGGCACCCGGAAAGTGGAGGATTTCAGAGCAGAAGCAGCTCAAATAAATGGCGCATTAATATCTCAGATTAGACTCCTATGCCAGCAACTTACAGAGGCCGAGCCATTATGCGAAATATCAACAGCAGTATGTCAGCAGATAGACAAAGCCAGGAATGAGCTAGATCAGGCCGAAGAAACCATAGCCGGATATCTTGATTGGCAAGATACTGATGTGGGAAAGGCAGCAAACTTGCCTAGAATCTATGAGACATACAAAGACATACTCTTCACGGAGTGGAACACTCAAGTGATGAAAGCGGAAAGGGCAGCTTCAAGGTGTAAGATGATTGCCAACAATATGATTGATTTAGTCAATAACACACTCTATTTGGCAAACATGATTTCCCAGTGCACACCTGGAAGCATAACAACAGCAAACATGATTGAACAAACAAGTTATCATGACTTGGAGGAGAGGGGAAGGTTAATCGTTGGAGTAAATACTTTAACCTCCGAGGCATATTGGCTCTTTCTAATCAAGCCACACACTCAAAGGTCGGCCCTCAAATGTTTAACAGATGCTCTTGGATTCCTGATCCCCGACATTCAGGATGCCACATATGATGCCCAACTCACTTCGCGTCTCAACACTCCACCGGAAGTAGAGCCAATGCTGGCGATATGTCAACTGAGGTTTAAAGGCAAAGAGCCCACCGAATGAAGCATTGCTGCCGACTACCAGATCGCCAAAGAAGATGGAAAAATATTTATTGATGCCAATTTAATAGCTTTTCAGTGTTTCTTAGATATTTAGATTAGCTTAGTATTTATAGACCCTTTCATTGTTTTGGAAAGGGTCGTAAAATTTTGTAATAGACTTAAAGGCTGAAGTTTGCACTACTGTGCTTCAGCCTATATTATTTTGTGAAACTCGACCAATAGTTCTTAATTTAACGAGAAGGCTGTTTTATACAATTGCGCACTATTGTCTCTTGTTTGGAATGCTTTCTGGTTTGAAGGAAGGACTGCGACATAGCGATTAATATACTGGATTGATTAAGCAGCTTACATGGTACTTTTATCTGCATCTGTCTTCTTTCCTCTTATATTAATTGCTGTGTTATTATTTTTGCTATTGTTGAATACATGTATGCGCTATAACAGCAAATCTTCATTTCGTTCCACTATTGGATGTTTTGTGATATGCCTTCTCTTTTAATCATGCATGTAGCAATGATATGAATGACAAAGTGTAGTAATTCGCTATTATCGCTCTGCATAACTAATTATGCAGAGCAATCTTAAATGGTTTAAACATCTATGCTTTATTGTTAGAGTCATCTATATGCCTGCCTTAAAGCACAGATTATCAAACGCTATGCTCTAAGAATCGATAAGTCCCGGGATTAGATTATAGTTAGTATATTTCGCCAATAGTTTTAGTTGTTCGCTTATCACCACCATATATCATAAGTCACTCATCCATCCCGTTTACTTATAATTCTTGGGAAACTGGTCCCATTATCCCCAGTCGGAGCCACTATTCTAAACGGAAAAGGAGCTGTACTAAGGTCCGGACCGGGTGGTTTCCCCAATGTTGTTGCAACGATTTTCGGGGCATCAACAGGAGGCTGAAAGAAGAGGGTGAGGTACTCTCATTTACTGTTCAGATCAGTATATCAGTCTTTTGGAGTCCAAAAGCTTTTTAGTGGGAAGGCATGATCCAAAATGGATCTAACATAGACTTTTAAGCCTATGAATTTCCACATAGAGGAAAAATAAAAGTCATTGGATGATTTTGAAAATAGTCTCATTTCATAGATTGTTTCATTCTAAATCCAACGCAATTTGAGTAGGCCAAAACGGACTCTGGACGAAGTTATTGTAAAAAGAAGATTTGCCCAATGTCCTTAGAAAAGGAGGCATTTCTTATTAAATTTGGCCTAAGGATTAATATTAGCCTTATGCACTAAAAACCTTTGTTAATCTCTAAATGTTTATAAAGCACGTTTTACATTGAAAAGCACGTGGGCAGTCTCGGCCAAGGGGATCCGAAGAATTTATATAAAACGAGCTAAAACCTTTTGAGTTTCGGAAGGAAGGTGGTAAACAGTATTTCGGGTAGGCTCCAGGCGGTAAATGGTATTGGAAGGGTTGAACTCGATTCCATACATTGGCCGACACATAGTAGGCCGCAGGAGAGAGAAAACCGCTTTTTTGGGTGGGTAATCTCTGTGCAAGTGGGCCACCTGAAAAGATTGTCAGTTGTCGGATTAGAGATCGTAGATCAACGGTGGAGACTGAATAGATTGCTTGTTGTTTCGGGTTTAGTACGAACCGTCGAATTAAATGGTAAATCGACGGACAAGATTAAGTCGCGATGTTTTAACCAAAGGTCGAGGGCATTGCGATATGCGATAGGCCGATTGCGATGAGCACTTCGAGCCGTTGGATCGGAAAAGGAATCAACGGTCAGGATCTGATTGGAGATCGTTGATCGGGGAAGCTTAAGGGTTGCGGATCACGGAGGCAGTGATCGCCGATGAGCGATATAGTGACAATGTCGATAGCCGATGAGGTGCCGATCAGAGTGATCGGAGATCGGGATCGCAACAATACAAAGGGCTGTTTAGACATGCGATAGAGCGACTTGCGATAACGCTGATAAAGTGATTGTGATTAGCAATCAAGGCACAAACCCGATAGGATTGTAAACGTGACTGTATATCATTTGAAATCTGGTTTATGTGGATTTCTATGTATTTCCCTGTATTTGGGTTTTTGGACCTTACACAATACGATTGTAATATGCGATCAAAGCACAGACCCAAGAGGATTATAGGGGCGATTGAATGTTATTTGAGTTCCGGCTTAAAGGTCGATCATGTGTTTTTGTGAGTTTTGCCTGTGTATTCCGTTATGTGTCTATTCCAGAATTAAGGAAGAAGGAAGGCCAAATGATCGGGTTGCCCGCGCCCCCAGTTCCTTTTCAATTATGAAACCATTTCTAATTCAAACATCATTGTTCCCCACCGTAAGGAAATGATGATCAGAACGTGTCATGAAAACACGAATTAAAATGCACAAGAAGGGACAGAGGATAGCCACCAGAGCTAGAGTGCTTGACAGAGGCATAGCCACCAGAGGTTGGAGGCAGAGCTAGAGGGCTTTATGGACTTCTACAAGCCATGAAGCTACAGTGAAGTTCAGAACAACAAAGAGATCAAATTATCATGCTATTGCTAATGTCCGATGTGTGCTGAAGATAGAAGAAGGAGTTCTAGAGACAGCAAAAGAATTCTGAGGGAGTTGGTGCAAGCTAGAGCTCAAGATAGCTCAGAGCGCTGATTGAAGGAGTCTTGTCCAGAAAAGCCTAGATTTGTCTGCAGAGTATGGACAACCAGGGATAAGATGGTATTCTAAACCCATAGGTTTAGTTGTAAACCAATGGAGTTGAGTGTGGAACTTGTAAAAGAAAGATTACCATAATCCCAGATAGCCAAGTTGAGTTGATTAGAGCTCACGGAGATGTGGCCCAAGAGGTTTGGGTGAACTCCTAATTATATTGTTGTCTTATGTGTTTGCTGATTTGCTGCTTTATTTACTGTTATGGTGTTTTACATCAGCATAAGCAAATGTACATAAGCACTTGAACAGTCTAAAAACAAACACGAGCATACACTTGTTTCAAGTTCTTTTAATTTCGCAAATTATCAATCATAAGCATAGATCTTGGGAATATATAAGCTTTGGAGTGGGAGAGGTTCTTGTAAGCACAACAAGAAGCCTAGGTGCCCCATATCAGATTAGAAACTAAAAGGAAATCAACATCTTTTACCTCCACTGTTGAGTTGGAAAGAACTGATAAGGTCTTCTCATCATCTGTTGTTGGTAGTTCGCTCGTTGTCTCGGCGCATCCCTAACTTCCTTTTTGACATACCCAAGTCCTGCCTAACGGGGTAGTTCCTCTATTTTTATGGGATTTATAATGCCTTAGCCATTAATGCCCAAGCCTTTTCCTTCATAACCCATTTTCTTCAACAGTTTGGAGCCAATTCATGTGGTATGATTTTCAAAAACAACGAAATCATCATCAGCAAACATACATGAAGATGGAGAATTACTTTTTACCTCACATGGGTCATGCTGCAGCTTTTCCAAGGCCTCGTCCTTTGCTTGCAGCTATCGTAGCAAACTATGTTTCTCCTCTTTCTCTATATGTAGAAGCATCTTCAATTCAGCGTTCTCTGTTTGAATACTCTATTTATTGTGCTTCAGTTCTTCCGAGGCCTCTTCTGTGGCTCGCAACTGAAACTGCAATCTCTCCTTTTCCTCTGTCTCTTTTTGTAGAGCTTCATACATTATTTCCACCCTTTGGGAAATTTTGAGCATGGTCTTTTACATCGCTTTTCCATTCTCTGTTGTTGCACATTCCATTGTTCACGCTTGCAATTCACATCCACGCAAAGAGTGCTTTGATACCAAACTTGATATGAGTTGACTCAACTCCCGGATTTAACCAAGATCTTTTGCTTTCGTGATGTGATTAGAATTGCATTTAAATAACATAAAGGAACATATATGCATGTTGTAAAGAAGAAGGAACATGATAATAATCAAAAACATAAAACACAAGACGTTGATAACGGAGTTCGTCCAGGAGAGACTACATATCAAGGCCCCGGTGTCAAGATGGTGTAGTCCGCTGCATTAAGTGCTGAAAAGATTGAGGATGTACATGCAATTGTTTTCTCTATCATATAAGGAATATGCCCTCACGCATGAGTGGCTCCAAGAGATGTTCCACTGCAAGAACTCTCATTCAAAAAGGACTCCTATCAGTATGACATAATTTCACATATGACAATAATGAGCATCCCGCCAACATTGTTATAGACATTTTTGTGCCTATCAGCATGGAGCATGAAATGTCAATAATCTGAGGGATCCAAAGTCCCTAAACATGTTGTTCTTACCCTTAGAGGAACAAGGTCTGCAAACCACAACACTAAAAATCAGTTCTCCACCTAAAAACACTAAAAAACAGGCTATTTCTGGATCATGTCAGCTGCTCCACTGAGCATCTGCGCTGAATGTCAACTGCCCCTCCTTGTACCTGCGCTGAAGGTCAAAACTAATGAAGGCTACCTGCGCTGGGCGAGATTGGACAAGTGGCACAGTCATTCTGCAATGTGTCAACTGCCCAGGAAGCTTCCAAACTGACACTTGGGTCAAGGAATTCGCCTAGTGATGAGTAAGAGGGTCTTGATCTCCAAGTGGAAGCAAGATTCTCCAAGTGGACTCAAGAACTGAAGATTAACTAAAGTGGGAGAGGACACAAGTCAGCTTCAGGCCAGTCTCAAGATGACTCATCCTTTCTCCAAAAACCTATATATAGAGCTCTCTCATGAGGTCTATGGAGGCTGGAATTTTGTGCAAGTAAGGAAGTGCTGTTGGTTTGTGATTAGAGCTATTGGGTGTTTGCTTGAAGGAGGTGAAGAGGAGATTTCTTTCAGCTGGGAGGTGTTGCTGGATTGGGCCCATTGTGGTTGTAACTCTCTCAGAACTTTACTTCTATTATCAATAAAGTATTCGAGATTCTTCTATGTGCATGTGTCTTTTTGATGAATAGATGTTTGTACATTTGATTTATGCTAATCCTATAATCGATTATGGATGTATGTTTCTTGTAGTCCTTTCCTTGTGCTTTTACAGGATCTGTGTGTAGCTGGGCCGGTGAAAGGGCAAGGAGCTAGGAGCAAGCAGCAAGGAGTGAAGACTGGATCGACTATAAGCGCAAGATAACGGTTAGTAGATCATCCTTTTCTTCCCTCTCTCATCTCATAAAGAAGAAACTTTGAATAGCTTTGCATTCAGTTGTTGCTGGAGTACTATCACCTTCAGAGTAGGGATAGAGGCATTCTGCATTAGATACTTTTCCCCCCAACAAAATGGCGACTCCGCTGGGGAGCGTATCTTGTTAGTTTGTTGTGTTTCTTGCTATTCATTGCATAAACAAGGAGAGTACCGAATCGAACTGTGTTTGAATCCATCAAACACAAAGTAGAGGGCAGCTACTCTGGCTCAGTTTATGAGAAAGTTTATGATTTGAAGAGCTGATCCACAAGGACTCTAATAAGCTCTTAGTGATAGCTTTTCATCCTCCTTTGCATCCCTTAGTGTGTCCTTGACTGATAGCTTCTGATTTGAGCAAAAACTGTGAATTTTTGAGCAATCTGTGACCCGGAAACCAAGACGGACGAAAGTCTCGTTCTTCATTGCAGGCTGTACACTAGCAGTCTGCATTTCAGCGAAGTTCCCGAAGGGGCTACCTGCGCTGAAGGTCAAACAGGCAGTGTTACACCTGCGCTGGACCAGTCTTGGCTTGAGTTACTGTGGTTTCCTGCTGTGTCTTGATTTGTTTTCACTGTTGTTTTTGCTGTTTGCTGCCAGTCAGTAGGCCTATCTGAAACCATCTTCCTTTGTCATTATTCTGCCTCAGTTGTATAAAG
Source organism: Pinus tabuliformis (assembly GCA_031772625.1). NCBI lineage: Eukaryota > Viridiplantae > Streptophyta > Pinopsida > Pinales > Pinaceae > Pinus > Pinus tabuliformis. The sequence goes on along the minus strand of CM062816.1, from coordinate 1,685,182,883 downwards.
AAACTGTATTTGTTCTTTTGTATTTCTTATGTCATTTACAGTTTCCCATAACAAAAGTGAACCAGTCGTGCATTGACCTCTTAGATCTGGACCTGTGATTAAGTGTCGTTTCTGATCTTAAGAGTTAGCTTATTTGCTATTCATAGCTGATTGAGTTTGTCGCTTTCGTTATATGGTTTGAATTTATATATTTCTAAGTGTCGAAACAAGTGAATCGTAAAGTGTCTTTCGATTTTGGACGAACTTGTTTGCTTTCGCTTGAAATTGAATTCGAAATTATACAACAACTTTCTTTCTGTATTTCATCAAACATTAAGGAAGAGAAAAGAAATACTTGCATTTTTGCATTTTGCATTAAGTTTGTATGTTGATTTATGGAAAAAGTGCATTAGTGAGTGCTCTTTGATCTGTGTGAAAAGGATTTTATCTCTCTTTTCCCTCAGTAGTTAAGATTTTCATAAGTCGAAAAGATTGGAAAAGCTTGCTTCTCATCTTAGACTGCATTTAGGAATTTGTATCAATACATCTCGTGGTGAACCTTGAAAGGCAAACTTTAAAAAGATCAACTTAAAATATATTGAATGAACCTAACAACGCTTTGAAACATAACGCAAACATCTAGAGGTCTAAGCTAGATACGTGTTCCGGCGTCGTTAAACATAGTGACTGTCGATCTCGACGAAGGTGGGTGATTCCTCATGAGATTCGGTGGCACTAATACGGACTTGTGCTCCCACGTACCGTCGCGTATATATTGGGAGACCCCTATAGGATCAAAGCCTTTATCCATAGGAAACCGTGTCGGCCGCCCTACTGATCGCAATGCAGTGAACACAACATTCACGAAGATCGACCACTCGTACCGTAAAACGTATTCTGTGGTTTTGCGAAAAGTTTGGCACACCCTCTGCCTAGATCTCCAGAGCAGTTTCTTTTGGCCTTTTTCAAACTCTATAACTGAAAAAGTCCAGTCGAGCATTTGTCACTTCGGGCTCGTTAATACATCGAAGGAGACTAGAGTCATCTTTAGCTTTTTATCGACTCTTAAAAAGTGAAAAAGCAAGTTGTGTCTAAAAGCGTCTAATAAAATTCATTCAATTCGGAAACACAAATTCCCCTTTTAATATTTTAGTTGATCGAGTAATCCGCAATCGTGGAAGAAAGTCAATTGAAAATCCGTCGTTCGCGGAGGCTTGCGAGTCAACCGTCTTTGTCCCCGGAATCGAAAACAGTACGGGCAAAGTGAACTCGTTTAACCGGTTCAAAATCTCCTTTGAAAGTTAGAACAAGTGTTCCTACTAAATCTGAGGTCCCGGTTACTCCTAACATTTCTGGAAACCCTGCCTCTATAGAGGAAGTTCAACAGCCACAGAAGGACAGTAATATTGATCCTAGTCTGGGGGCAAATACTTGTGTAACTGAACCAGTTCCATCTGTAACCGGTCCGGAAAGTTTTGTTCCCCAAACAACTGTCGTTGTCGAAACAACCACTTCTTCGGCACCAGAAATATTTTACGGACCTGACGGTCTGCCTCTTTCACCGGGTTTGATTGCGATAGAGGAAATTGCAGAGGATCCGCAAGCAAGTACTCCAACTCATTTTGGAGTCGGGGTCACTCTATTTCCTTCATCAGAAGTTAATCCACCACAAGTGGAAGTTCCTGTAGAATCGCTAGGAAATTTATTGGATAGACTTAAAATGTCTGAACAACCGTCATCATCTAGGACTGTGTCAAATGACACAGCGACAGCAGAACCCCCTGCCGTCACTCCGACGATGTTTGCCAGCATACCAGCTGTCCCAACTGGCTCTCAACAGCTAGAAGGAGTCCACCAAGGGACTATGTCGACAGTATGGTCTGTTCCAGTTTGTTCATCCGGAGTAATACCCGGTAATTCTTATGTTGAAACTCGACAGATTGATCCTCATGGAGGTCAATTTGGGCCATCTAGTCCTCAAGGATTAACAATCCCTCTGAGTTCCGGATTGCTACCATATGGGGGGCAGTATGCCCTTTCATTACCCCCTCCGGGAGGATATCCATATGGCAGTTCTCAACAGTATTCAGGTTATACTGGAATTGTGTCAAGTAGTTGGGTACCTATGCTACCTCAACAACCAAGGATTGTATATTCTATGCAACAGTGTGTACCTGTGACAAACATCCCAACCACCCCGGCTATTGTAACCGTATCGCAAGTTCAAGCAATACCTGTTACATGTCAACCTCAGGTTGTAATGCAACAATCGCTTGATCATGGGTCACAACCACAATCGCCGACTGGTGGGACGACACAAGTACAAACGGGTACCATTACCCCACACCTTGGTCCAATGGTTAGCATGGCACAACAAAACGTGGCGTCACAACCATGGCTTGTACAATACCAACAACCGCAGTTCCAGCAAGTATACCAAGGGTCTGAGCAGCAGATCTTTGCGAATAGTGGACAACCGTATATCCAAAACGGTCAAAATCAACCGCTTTATAGTGGTCAAGTCCACCAACCGTATCAATCATACCAACATCAATTACATTATGCTGGTATGCAAAGACCCACTGCTCAAGCGATTCCATCATACCCTGGTTACGCTTCGCCTAACCTGAATCAACAGTTACCATTCGTGGCAACTTTAGAGTTACCTGACTTACACCGTTTAACCAACGATCCGGTTGCTTATGCCCCTTGGTGGCCAGCGATTCCTCGTAAACTTCCATCTGACATTCCTAAATTCAATGGAAATCCACGTGAAGACCCGTCGAATCACGTGATGACTTTTCATCTGTGGTGTTCGTCGAACACCCTTAACGACGATTCGATAAGACTTCGCCTTTTCCAGAGGACATTGACAGGTCCAGCGGCTAAATGGTACATTGAAATGCCAAGAGCCTCTTTCGACAACTTTAGTTCCCTAGCCACGACTTTCTTAACCCATTTTCAATTACCGATAAGGTATGAAACGGGAACAGAAATATTAACCAACTTCAAACAGACAACTGCTACCCATATATCTGATCATATTCATGAGTGGCGTCGTCGTCGCAGGATGGTGAAAACATATGTTCCCGATCAGCTATTAGCTGAATGGTTTATAAAGTCGTTACTTCCGGCTATTACGGAAGATGTGGTCAAGGGGGGAGTCGTAACAGAGGAGCAAGTGATTGCTCGTGCACAGTATTTGGACTTGGTGTATACTCAGTCCGGCACACTCTATGACAAAATACCAGACGCCCCTAGACCGGAATTTTCGATTCCTCCCCCTCCTAAATCAAATAGTGACTCTCATGCCGGTGATGGCGTGATTGGCACCGCAAACACGAAATCGATAAAGGCCTCTGCAAAGAAAGCCCGTAAGAATTCGGATCAAAATACAAAAGCAGAAATTCTTGCTTCGGAAGTAAATGCCGTATCGGAAGATAAGGGCAAAGAAACCAATCAACCAGGAAGCAAGAAGAAACAAAACAAAGGGAAGAAGAAGAAACAAGGAGAGTCATCTCCTCGAAAAACTTCTCCTGGAAAAGGGAAACCACCTTTTGGGTGTCAGATATGCGATGAGGATCACTGGACAAGAGACTGTCCATACAAAGCTGAGATAAAAAGATTCTTTAAGAGCCCGAAAAATCCAGCTGTGTTGACTGATCCGTTTCCCAATCAAAATCAAAATCTGGTTGATAGTGAAAATACTTCCGGGTGCCAGGTGCTAATGGTGTCGAACTCTAAGCAACAGGATGATACTGTGATTTTGACAAGGAACAGAAAACCGCAGCTGTCGAACAGCGAGGAGAAAGACCAACCAAGCAGTTCGACAACAACTTCAGCAAAAGTTTTGCCGTCGTTCGTTACGGGAAGTATTCCAATGATCCATGGAAGAAATCATTCTCTCTAAAATATCGGAGTAATTTTCCTAAAAGACCCCAAGTTAATGGGTACTGTTGCCCTACCGCCTACGAGTAATCTGGCGGAAATGGCCACAATGGAATATGAAACCTTCTATTTCTAATGGATCTAAAGCTTCGAGGATAGTTCCTATCTCAGGTCAACCTCGTTAAAAAATGAAATAAAGAGTCAAAGAGGACAGTTCTTTACGGTGTCAACCTCATTAAAAAATGAAATCCCCCCCTAAAGACTAGGGGGCATGTGCCTCGTTTGCATTATTATGCTGAGGGCATACAAAGCTATATTCGAGCAGTTTTAGCATAAAGTTCATGCTCGTTAAAAAATAAACGCAAGATTCGAGCAGTTTTAACATAAAGTTCATGCTCGTTAAAAAATAAACGCAAGATCCGAGCAGTTTTAACGCGGTCTTCATGCTCGTTAAAAAATAAATATAAGCAGTGAGCAATGTTTCCTCCAGAGTTTAAGCTCAATTTTAAATAAAAAATGAACCTATTTCCGGTAAATAACCATTGTGATCGTAAATTTATTAGCCATAAAAGCCTTGGTCGTGTTTGCACCCGCCACCTCCATTTCATTTGGCCTATCGTTCACCTCCATATGATTGTTTACCCATTTTGAGGAACAGCTGCGAAGAGTGATTTCACTTAGCCATCCTTGTGACACTGCCGTGATTGGAAAATTCCAACTTGTACCTGGAATCTGCTGCTATCCCTGTTTATCACTCGTTCCTCAAAAGACGAGTCTTCTTTGAGCTCTTTTCATCTGACTCGTAAAATATGAAAAGTTTGCCGAGTTTTGGCCTTCCAGCTCGTTAAAAGGACCGGAAGAGCTATCCCTCCTCTAGATTTTAATCTTTTTGGACCTGAGGGATTATTGCACAAAAAGGTCGAGCGCTTGTTTTATTCGGCTCGTTAAAATTATCGAAAATTCATCCCTTTTGTATTGTTTTATACTTTTTTGGACTTAAGGGATTAGATGATGAAAAAGGAATTTTGGAGTTAACTTTCTGTACCTTTTCAGACTCTCTAAAAATGAAAAGGACCGAGTTGTCTTTGTCGCTAGACTCGTTAAAATGATTAAATAGCGACAAACTGTCTTTAGATGAGAACGAGTTTCCCTATCGCTAGGCTCGTTAAAACATAGCGATGGGCTTGCCCGAAGGGCAGGTTATAGAACAAGCATATGTTATCCTCCTCAAGCTTGACAAAAATAAAGAGGTACTGGTCAGAAATGACTGGGGAAAAATTGGGAGAAACTCGAAGCTTTGATGGTAGCAAGTCGCTCTTGAACATGACACTTTGTCCTCCGTACCACATCGGGTTGGGTTGTTTCATTCACCGGTCTCATCACCATGGTCCTCGCCAAACCATCCGTATTTGGGGTAATGCTACCGATCCATCACATTAGTGTCGTTATATGTTCAAGAGATGTGTTCAGAAAGAGTCAACCGTGTCCCATCCACTGCCATACATTATCCTTCATCCACCCATGATCGCCACCCTGAATCATACCTCATAGTTTGTTTTCACCTCCACTAAAGTCATTAGCTCCGTTCCGTGTCACTGATGTGGGATTCATTAAGGCCCTCCTTTGACGGATCGCTTCTTGTCGACTTCAGCTCATTATCCAAGAAGTTGATCTAGGAACACAACCCCCCAGTACTTTGAAGCTTGCATGCCTCAATGGCAAGTTTCTCACTTCTGGCGACAGGTATACATCAATGACCTTCGATCATAAGATTTTGCGTGGTGTTCGACGCCAAGTCCTTTATTCACACCACGTGAATTGCACTGTAGTACCTTGAGGGTCATCGTCATTATTGGTGATTCCTCTCGCGCTTGTTAACGGTTTACATTATTGACCGGTAATCAAGCGATGTCTTTCCATGTTCGACTTCAGCGTAATTCTCACATGGATCGACTTGTACTTAGAGTGAAGATCGAACGAGATTGAAGACCCCGGATCTAGTTTCATCCATCCGGGCTGCGATATATATTCAGGATATAAAGACATTTGATATGTACATTGTTGCAGCGGATGATCATCCTACTCAAAGGATGATAATTTCAGCAGAGAATTATCAGTCTATCATCAGACGGTCGTCTGTTATATGTACCAAAATGAATTTATAAAGCTGAGCATGGGAATGCCCGTCTCAGCTAGATCATGAAAGCAGAATGAAAAATAATGTATTGTATTGTATTTTATTGCAGGGCACCTCTCAGCTGATTGAATGAACTTCGGATCCTCCTAATAAAGCATTTCACCCGATAAACGACCTCATACTTTAGGGGGCAACTGTTATAGACATTTTTGTGCCTATCAGCATGGAGCATGAAATGTCAATAATCTGAGGGATCCAAAGTCCCTAAACATGTTTTTCTTACCCTTAGAGGAATAAGGTCTGCAAACCACAGCACTAAAAATCAGTTCTCCACCTAAAAACACTCAAAAACAGGCTATTCCTGGATCATGTCAGCTGCTCCACTGAGCATCTGCGCTGAATGTCAACTGCCCCTCCTTGTACCTGCGCTGAAGGTCAAAACTAATGAAGGCTACCTGCGCTGGGCGAGATTGGCCAAGTGGCACAGTCATTCTGCAAGGTGTCAACTGCCCAGGAAGCTTCCAAACTGACACTTGGGTCAAGGAATTCGCCTAGTGATGAGTAAGAGGGTCTTGATCTCCAAGTGGAAGCAAGATTGTCCAAGTGGACTCAAGAACTGAAGATTAACTAAAGTGGGAGAGGACACAAGTCAGCTTCAGGCCAGTCTCAAGATGACTCATCCTTTCTCCAAAAACCTATATATAGAGCTCTCTCATGAGGTCTATGGAGGCTGGAATTTTGTGCAAGTAAGGAAGTGCTGTTGGTTTGTGATTAGAGCTATTGGGTGTTTGCTTGAAGGAGGTGAAGAGGAGATTTCTTTCAGCTGGGAGGTGTTGCTGGATTGGGCCCATTGTGGTTGTAACTCTCTCAGAACTTTACTTCTATTATCAATAAAGTATTCGAGATTCTTCTATGTGCATGTGTCTTTTTGATGAATAGATGTTTGTACATTTGATTTATGCTAATCCTATAATCGATTATGGATGTATGTTTCTTGTAGTTTCCTTTCCTTGTGCTTTTACAGGATCTGTGTGTAGCTGGGCCGGTGAAAGGGCAAGGAGCTAGGAGCAAGCAGCAAGGAGTGAAGACTGGATCGACTATAAGCGCAAGATAACGGTTAGTAGATCATCCTTTTCTTCCCTCTCTCATCTCATAAAGAAGAAACTTTGAATAGCTTTGCATTCAGTTGTTGCTGGAGTACTATCACCTTCAGAGTAGGGATAGAGGCATTCTGCATTAGATACTTTTCCCCCCAACAAACATGGCATCAAAGGGATTTCAATTTAGACATACATGGCGACAACATGAGTATCCACTCAACATGACGATAAAGGGATCTCAAACAAAACATGATGAATCATGACAACAAGTACATCCCACACATGATTCCACGTCACATCAAGCAAGAATCATGAAACAAGTAAGAAAAGAAGATCCAACATCAAACATCAAACGGGATCTGTGCAGCACAATGCATCTCATAGCAAAAATAAGTACATGAACATACTACATATACCTCACATCCTGGGGCCATCTGAAGAAAAGGATGTCAAACTGTTGAAGTTGATCGTACCATCAATCTCACGGCGTCGAATCACATGGAAATGACTGCTCATACATGAATGCTGACACATGTACTCTACTCTGAAAAGTGGCTGAAAAATGAAATCATCAAATGGAGAATCTGATTGCACCATCATGTTTGGGACATCAAATAGTGTAAAATTGACTATCAAATTTCTGAATTCTAAGAAAGTGGAAATCTAGGGCTACAAGAATCTTTTAGATTCCCCTTAGATTCCTCAAAGATTCCTTCCTCTGGGTCATCTGAAGATCTGATGCTCAGATCAAAATTCTGACTGCGCCATCAAATTCGTGTCGCTGAGAGGTGTAAGATCGACATAAAATTTGTCCAATTTAGACTCTAGAAAAATTTCGCCTTCTTGGAAATTTGGCTCAGTCATGGTTCTGCCTGCGCTTTGCCCAAGTTCATAGTTCCACCTGCAAAAATTAATTAAAAATACAGTATCTATTTCCGTGCCGCACCTTGTGCTCTGTTCTGCTCTGCATAATGTGGTTCCTTTCCTCTCCATGCCCGTACTCTACCCTCCACTAGAACTTGAAAGCATATATATAACAGTTTTGGCAAAAGATCCAACTTAGGGTCGTTTGTCCATTGGCAACCGTTCGCAGAATTAAAATTTTGTTGGTGGTGGACAGGGTTCAAACCCCGCCAACCCGATGTATAACATGAATTTTTTTTGGCACTACGGCGGTTATAAAAAATCGCGATCACATATCATATTTTTATTAACCGATATCAATTTTTTTTTGGTTAACCGTTATGTTTTGTGATGGGATTGAATATCATATTTATAGGATAGTTAATACAAATGGAGCTCTGTTGTAATGTTTTTTTCACATGAAACGTTTTTTACCACGTGCCATTTTAATATGGCTTCAACCTATACGTGCATTATCACTTAATAATAATTTTCCAACAAGAATCAATACGTTGGTTTTGTTTTTATGGGTTATTTATTATAACTGGTTTTAAATGATTTTTTTATATGATATTTCTATATATATATATATTTTGTCTTTTTGCGCAAGGTTAAAGAGGCCAATGAGGAAATGACATGTGTCAGTGGTTAGTGGGCTTCTATGTAGGTCCCGCTTGCTCACTGGAATGTCATGTGGCACAATGTGGGCCCCTTTTTTCTTTAGCATGTCAATCTTTGAAGAGCTTTATCTGTCACATACGACCTCAGTTTGACGAACCGTTCACACCACCGCGATCACGACGACAAGATCTTCAACATGAATCTAGTTTGAGCACAATCTAAACACTTTGATTTTTACCCTTTCTGAGTCCTCTTGGATTTTTGCCTGTGTCTAGAGCCACCTGGATGAATCCTCCCCACTGAGGAGCTTTTGGTCCTCCAAAAGCATGAAAAATAATTTGCAACATCTTTATACCTTGACTGCATCATAAGCGTCCTTAAAAGGTCTCTCTTCCATCTCCTTCACCTTTGTTCTTCAAAGCCTTAAGTGATGAGCCGACACCTGCAACCTTTAGTATATTGTTTTGCAAGTTACATGCTTAACTTACATGACCAACTAGTGACCCAAGCATTCTATACTTGCCACGAGTTTATAACACATACTCGATGGTCAAGTTTACATCAAAATGGAAACAATACCCTAGCTACCAAAAACAAGGCCAACATATCACTGTTGCTTCAACAAGTAATGGAAAACACATCATCATTGCAACACATGATTTACAACAATAAGGCCAAACACTATTTTGGTTTTGACAAGTGATGGAAACACAACATCACTTTCACAGTTTAAAGTGCAACACAAAAAAAGACCAAACATCATTATTGCTTAACAAGTGATGGAAACGACATCATCACTTTTACATTTTAAAATGCAACAAATGATTTACAAAAGCACGACCATGACAAGCTAACATATCTAGAAACCATTTTTAACTTATCGATGTGAATGGGTCATCCCCCTATGGTGGTTTTGCTTGTTGAACAACTGCTTCACTTGGTTCATGCACTGACACTTTGTCTTTAAGGCACTGCTCTGGATGGAGTCTCCAACATGTGGCTCTTTGATGGCCGCCTCTGTTGCAATGACTATAGTGCATCTTCTTCCTCCAGATCTGCTTAACATGTTTCTTTGCCTGTTGTTGAGAGGGTCTTTCACGCCTCATCCTTTTGTGTGCTGCTATTCTTTTCCAACACTTAGAAAATGTATGGTTATGTAGTCCACAAAAGGTACATGTTTTTCGATGTCATGTTTTACGTTCATCATTAACAACATGATTATAATCGAAATGAACATTCGAATATGGATTCTGGTTATACCTCTCTATGCCATCTCTGGTGTCATTGTGGCGATGAGAGCTTGCTTCAATCCTTTCCTTGTAATGGGCTCTGCCATGGATGATGGAGATGTGTTCCCATCATTCTCTTTCCTCGACGATTTCGATGATGTCTTGGAAGAATCTGACACCTTCGAGCATTCTCCTTTAGTGTATCCCAAGCTTGCAAATTGAGGTCTCTGCACAACCTCCAATGGTTGAGTTATTCCTTGGTTATTAACACCAAATTCTTTTTCCTCCTTGTACTTCATCCTGGTAAGGAGCCTCATGTTTGTCCCTGTAATTGGGATCTCCAAATCTCTAACAGAAATCATACTATGTGAAGACGAAACTGAAAGGAAATCAACATCTTTTATCTCCACTATCGAGCTGGAAAGAACTAATGAGGTCTTCTCATCATCTATTGTTTGTGGTTCACTCGCTGTCTCGGTGCATTCCCCAACTTCCTTTCTGACATACCCAAGTCCTACCTGACGGGGTAGTTCCTCTTCTTTTATGGGATTGACATTGCCTTGGCCATTAATGCCCAAGCCTTTTACTTCATAACCCATTTTCTTCAATAGTTTGGAGCCAATTCCTGTGGTATGATTTTCAAAAACAACGAAATCATCATCAAGAAACATACATGAAGATGGAGAATTACTTTTTACCTCACATGGGTCACATTGCAGCTTTTCCAAGGCCTCTTCCTTTGCTTGCAGTTGTCATAGCAAACTATGTTTCTCCTCTTTTTCTATATGTAGAAGCATCTTCAATTCAACGTTCTCTGTTTGAAGATTTTGTTTGTTGTGTTTCTGTTCTTCAAGGGCCTCTTCCGTGGCTCGCAACTGAAGCTGCAATCGCTCCTTTTCCTCTGTCTCTTTTTGTAGAGCTTCATACATTATTTCCACCCTTTGGGAAATTTTGAGCATAGTCTCGTCATTGCTTTTTCATCCTCTGTCATTGCACGTTCCATTGTTCATGCTTGCAATTCACATCCACGCAAAGAGCGCTCTCATACCAAACTTGATCCGAGTTGACTCAACTCCCAGATTTAACCAAGATCTTTTGCTTTCGTGATGTGCTTAGAATTGCATTTAAAATAGCATAAAGGAATATATATGCATGTTGTAAAGAAGAAGGAACATGAAAATAATCAGCAACATAAAACACAAGACGTTGATAACAAAGTTCGTCCATGAGGGATTACATCTCCGGGCCCCGGTGTCAAGATGGTGTAGGCCGCTGCATTAAGTGCTCAAAAGAGTGAGGATGTACATGCATGTGTTTTCTCTATCATACAAGGAATATGCCCTCATGCAGGAGTGGCTCCAAGAGATTTTCCGCTGTAGGAACTCGCATTCAAAAAGGACTCCTATCAGTATGACATAATTTCACATATGACAATAATGAGCATCCCGCCAACATGGCATCAAAGGGATCTCAATTCAGACATACATGACGACAACATGAGTATCCCATCAACATGAAGACAAAGGGATATCAAACAAAACATGACGAATCATGACAACAAGTACATCCCACAAATGATTCCGTGTCACATCAAGCAGGAATCATGAAACAAATAAGAACACAATGCATCTCATAGTAAAAAGAAGTACATGAACATACTGCATATACCTCACATCCCGGGGCCATCTAAATAAAATGATGTCAAACTACTGAAGCTGGTCATACCATCAATCTCACGACGTCGAATCGCATGGAAATCACTGCTCACACATGAATGCTAACACATGCACTCCAATTTGAAAAGTGGCTAAAAAATGAAATGATCAAATGGAGAATCTAATTGCACCACCAGATTTGCGACGTCGAATACTGTAAAGTCAACTGTCAAATTTCTGAATTTTGAGAAAGTGGAAATCTGGGGCTATAGGAATCTTTTAGATTCCCCCTAGATTCCTCAAAGATTCCCTCCTCCGAGTCATCTGAAGATCTGTTGCTTAGATCAAAATTTTGGCTGCGTTATTGGGTTTGTGTCACTGAAAGATGTAAGATCGACATAAAATTTGTCCAATTTGGACTCTGGCAAAATTTTGCCCTCCTCGAAATTTGGCTCAGTGATAGTTCCCCCTGCAAAAATTAATTAAAAAATACAGTGTCAGTTTCCATTTTGCGCCTTCGCCTCCATTCCGCTCTGCATAACGTGATTTCGTTCCTCTCCATGCCCGTGCTCTACCCTCGACTAGAACTTGAATGCATATATATATAACAATTTTGGCAGAAGCTCCAACTTAGGGTCGTTTGTCCACTAGCGACTGTTGGCGAAATTAGCATTTTGTTGGAGGTGGACATGGTTCAAAACCCGCCAACCCCATATATAACATGAATTTGTTTTGGCACTGCGACGTTTATAAAAAATCGCAATCACATATCATATTTTTGTTAACCGATGTCATGTTTTTTTTGTTAACCGTTATGTTTTGTGATGGCACTGAATACCATATATATAGGGCAGTTAATACAAATGGAGCTCTTTTGTAATGTTTGTTTCACATGAAACTATTTTTTACCACATGCCATTTAATATGGCTTCAACCTATATGTGCATTATTGCTTAATAATACTTTTCCAAAAAGAACCAATACGTTGGTTTTGTTTTTATGGGTTATTTAGATTATGGTTATTTATTATAACCATATTATATAATAACCAATTTTGTTTTGTTTTAAATGATTTTTGTTCTTATATGATATTTTAATATAATTTTTTGTCTTTTTGTGTAGGGTTAAAGAGGCCAATCAGGAAATGACATGTGTCAGTGGTTGGTGGGCTACTACGTGGGTCCCACTTGCTCACTGGGATGCCATGTGGCACAATGTGGTCCCGTTTTTCCTTGTCATGTCAATCTTTGAAGAGCTCTATCGTTCGCATACGACCTCGGTTTGACGAACCGTTCACATCACCACAATCACGATGATGAGATCTTCAACATGAACCTAGTTGCAACACAACCTAAACACTTTTATTTTTGACACTTCCTGAGTCCTCTTGGACTTCTACCCGTGTCTGGAGCCACTTGGATCACCCAAAGTGCTTCCATTGCACCTTAACCTACTCGATTGCTTGGTTCCAAAGCATGAGTACCTTTTTCTACAATATATACTGAGGCTTCGACTGGAATTCTCCACCTGGTTCCACTTGCAATATAGACTAGTCAATCACATGATCAACATATTTAACATACTTCTTAAGCAATGACACATGGAAAACATCATGGACTTTCACTATAAGAGGAAGTGCAAATCAATAGGTTATTGACCCAATCCTCTTAACAATACTGAAGGGTCCACAAAACTGTGGTGCCAACTTGGCGCATGATCCAATTCGTAAGGAACTCTTCTTTGGTTTGATGTGCAAGTACACTTGTTCCCCAACCTGGAACTCCTTGAACAACCTGTTCCAATTTGCATAACTCTTTTTCCTATCCCGTGCTACCTTTCGATTCTTCTTAATCACCTGCATTTCTCGCTCCATGTCTGCCAACATGTTTGGTCCAATCAACACCTTTTTAACTTGATCACTCCAACTGATGGGAGTATTGCAACTCCACCCATACAATTTCTCAAACAGACTCATCTTCAAATATTCTCGATACCCATTTTTGTAAGTGAAGTCTACCAGTGGAAGATACTCTTCCCACTTTTGATGTTGATGCATCACGTACATCCTCAACATGTCCTCCAATATGATGTTGACCCTCTCAGCCTATCCATCTGTCTACGAATGATAAGTTATACTGAAGGCCAACTCTGTGCCAAAACCTGCAAATAACTCCTTCCAAAACTTGGAAGTGAACTTTGCATCCCTTTCTAACACAATCTTCTTCGGAACACCATGCAATCTGACCACATCTCTGATGAATACCTATGCCACATCACTAGCTGAGAATGTTGACTTCCCTAGATTGAAGTGCGCAACCTTTGTCAACCTACCCACAATAACCATGATGGAATCATGTTGTCTCATTGTCCTCGACAAATTTGTGATGAAGTCCATGAAATGACCTCCCATTTCCATATGGAATCGCAATCAGCTGTAGCAGTACACCTGAGTGCTTACACTATGCCTTCACACATTGATAATCAAAACACCTAGCCACAAACTTTGCTACATCCCTCTTCAGGTTCGGCCAATAATAAAATTTCTTCACTGTTGTCAGTGTGTTCTGATAACCTGGGTGTCCTGGATATGGTTTCGCATGAAATTCCCTCAAAATCACCTTCTTGAGCTCACTATTGTCTGACACATATATCATGTCTTTGAATCTAACCAATCCATATGTTGTAAGGCAATATTCCACATCTTGTGCACTTGTACAACTACCTGTACCTGTACTACCACTTGTACCTATACATGTACCAATACTATGTTGCAACCTGTGCATAATATCCATATATCTGACATCCTATTGGCCTATCTGCAAGATCTTATCCTGTAAGTTTGTCCCATAGGAGCTCATGGTTGCTAAGTGATTTACCTGTATCCGCCTGCTAAGATCATTTGCCACTCTATTCTCTTCACGTTTGATATATCTTATCTCAAAATCAAGCTCACTCATCATAGCCAACCACCAAGCCTGCCTACCATTTAGATTCGGTTGGTAAAATAGATACCGCAAATCATTGTGATCACTGATCAATGTAAACCTCCTACCCAGAAGATAGTGTCTCCACATCTTTAATGCATGTATAATCATTACCAATTCAAGATCATGCGTGGGCTAGTTCTGCTTGTGCTCATTCAGTTTTCAGGAGTCATAGCATACCACCTATCCATCCTGCATAAGGACTCCACCAAGTACTTTCTTGCAAGCATTTGTGCATATTACAAACTCTTTGTCTGAATCTACAATCTTTAACACTAGTGCATGTGTCAATAACTGCTTAACCTACGCAAAACTAGCCTCACACTCCTCTGTCCATTCGAACTTCTTACCTTTCCTCTACAACAACGTGATAGGATAAGCAATTCGTGAGAAGTTCCTGATGAACCTCTTATAATAGCCTGCCAACCCCATGAAATATCTCACCTCATCTACATCCTTAGGAGCTACCCACTCCATGACGGCCCTTATATTTTCTGGATCTACTGTAATTCCCTCCTTGGAGAAAACATGCCCCAAGTAGTGTACCTCAGTCTGAAAGAAACTACACTTGTTGAACTTAGCATACAACTGATGCTCTCTCAACAACCTCAACACTACTGCTAAATGCTCGACATTCTCTTCCTTGCTTTTAGAATATACCAGTATGTCATCAATGAATGCAATAACAAAATTATCCAAGTACGGACGCAACACACTATTCATCAAGCACACAAATGTACTTTGAGCATTAGTTAAGCCAAATGGAACTACAACAAACTCATAATTCCCATACCTCGTCCAAAATGTTGTGTTGTAAATGTCTTCCTCTTTGATGTGTACCTGATGATATCCAGATCTTAGATCAATCTTCGAGAACACTGTTTCTCCCTTCACTTGATCGAACAAGTCATCAATCCTGGTTAAGAGATACCTTTTCTTAATGGTCACTCTGTTCAATTGCCTGTAGTCAATGCATAATCTAAGAGAAACATCTTTCTTCTTCATAGAAAATTCTACCTCCTTGTGAGGTGGCAACTCTGAAATATTCTCAGGAAATACATCCTTAAACTGTTGTAGAAATGGGTACCTCCACAAAACATTTGCTTCTTCAACTTCCTCACCCTTGTCACTAGAAATGTGCACTGCAAATAACATACACCCTTTCCTGCGACTGTGCTTTGCTTGCAAAGTTTTCACCATCCTAACTGATGTGACTTTCTTTTTTCCCTGCACGACTCTTGGTTCCTCATCGCACTCAATGGATTTGTTATAACAATCCACCTTGGTTATATGAAGATACAACCAATCCATGCCCAACAACATACTGTATGATCCCAAAATTAATACATTCAAATATGTTGCAGTAGGGATACCATTCAAATCAAATGCAAAAGCTCTTACCAAATGGTGAACTCGCTTCTTGGTACCTGTAGCCAACTGCACTAACTGTAGAAATTTTGAATAATATGACACTTATTCACAGAGATTATCCTGATTATACACTATTGCGGAATACATGCATAATACATAATCTCCTCTACGTTGATCATCAATTTAGCAACATTAAAATCAATGAAACATCAATTGCATGCACACATTAACACAGTATGTAACCCGGGGAAAGAATACAGCTGAAAACCCCACACTATCTATATATAATAATGATTGAGAACATGTAACAATACATAGTACAATACTCCTCACAAGTACTCAGTACTATCTCCACCTGTTACACACAAACTAGCTTAGATCTGATGCCTGAAATCTCCTCCACTGTTTCCCTGCCTCCACTGCGCAATCCTGCAAGAGAATAATGATGAATGGCTGAAGAAAACTCGTATTTCCTTGGCTGAACCACACAATCCTCATTGGCATTACTCAATCCCACTGATTGTGCAAGATCTCATGCACAACTATAGTCACAACTGATAGCAATCTCAACCTCTAACACCTGTCTCCACTGAATTGTACATGCATTGAGTTAACTGATGTATTCTTTAGTTGCTTTATGAGTTAATAATTAGTGAATTAATTTAACAATTAATTCACATCAATCATCACTAGTGTATTCTGCAGTTAGACTAAATACAACTAGTTTAACCAAGTCAAACTGAACACAACTCCATCAACTGCACAATCAACTCCACCAAACTCAACCACATGAGTTCTAACTGAAGTCCTGCATGCAATAGCTCAACTAACCCACAAGAAAAGCGTATTTCCTTCTAACAGCTGCATGTGCCACATATGTAGCTCAAACTGAAGTGCTCTAAGAGGATAAGATAATGTTTATAGTCCAAATATTATTATGAGCTAATAATATTCTATTGTTCTATTTTTAGCCCGACAGTCTAAAAATAGAAACTGCCCATATGTCTAAAAATAGAAGTCCATCTATTTTTACCAACATGACCAATCATCCACAAATAGCATCCTGCAACTCATAGAGCATGATCCATATGTCTAAAAATAGACATAGTGTAAAAATAGACTTTGCGCCAAAAATAGCTTGCGGGCCCACTTAGTGAAGGCGACTTCTTTCCACTAAGCTCCATCATCTTGTTGCTTTCTCAACACTCCCTCTCAACAAGATATGGATTATCAGCAACCCCTATCCTGCCTCAGTGGTATTCGAATTGGCTCCTTGTGAGCGCCTTCGTCAAGATATCAACATCCTGATCCTCCATTGGAATGTATGAAAGTAACATGATTCTCCGCTGCACACAATCTCTGATATGATGGTACCTGATGTCAATGTGCTTATATCTATCATGAAATACTGGATTAGCCGATAGTTTAATGCAACTCTGGTTATCACAATAAATCACCGTAGGCTCCAAGCATGAACAGAACAACCCGACTAGGATCTTCCTCATCCATATAGCCTTGCATGCAACCAAACTTGTTGCCATATACTTGGCCTCTGCTGAACTGAGTGCCACGGATCTTTGCTTCCTGCTGTACGAAGAAACTGTTGTCGACCCGATACTGAAGACCCCTCCAGATGTGCTCTTTCTATCCTTTGGGCTCCTTGCCCAATCTGCATCCGTGAAGCTACATAGCTTCACCTCATCCTCTTGTTTGTACCACAATCCATATCCCGATGTGCCTCTAAGATAACGCAATACATGCTTGCCTGCCTTCCAGAAGAGCTTGGTTGGCTTAACCATAGCTTGTGAAAGCTAGTTAACTGCATAGCATATATCGGGTCGTGTATTGACCAGATACATAAGCGACCCCACCAACTGTCGATAAACAGTAGCATCCACTACCTCCGCCGAAGTAGCATCCTCCTTCCTCCAACCTCCAGGAAGAGGAGTATCAACAGGCTTGCAACCATGCATGTTGAACTTCTCCAGTATCTCCCGAGCATACTTACCTTGAGAAACAAATAGTCCATCACTGCGCTGCCAAATTTCCAATCCTAAGAAATAATGAAGGAGGCCCAAGTCCTTCATCTCAAACTCCTTAGCAAGATCATCCTTGCATGAAAGTATCAACAGCTCATCACCCGTTAGAATCAAATCATCTACATAAAGTACAATGATAAGCAACTTACCCTCCACTACGCATCTGCCCATGCGAGATCCTCCATAGCTTCCTCGAAAGAGGATGGCTCAGTCATGACACATTTGCTCACAAGAGCCATGTATCCAGTGTACCAATCAGGTGACTATCTCTGTCTACTTTGAGCTGTAGGTGGTCCTACAACCTTCTCTGCATCTTGAGCCAGTCGCTCAGCTTCTGTTAAGCACTTTTGCCCTCTGATGGTTGGCGCTGCATGAGTGGTCTCTTCCACTCCATGAACTTCGTCCTGTGGTTGATCCACGTCCTGAAGCTCATCCTTAGGAACTAATAGCTCCTCATCTGCATGCAAGTGTGGCTCCCTCTCAAGCAAACACTTCATGGCTTTCTCCTCCTGAAGTTTTATATCCCGTCGCACAACAGTCTTGCCACTGTTTGGAAAATACACACGATAGTTGTGGGGCGTATCAGTGTACCCCACAAATATCCCAACCTCTGCGGTCGGCTCCAGCTTCTTCCTGGCATCCTTCATCACATGCATGTAAACGTTAGAACCAAAAATCCTCAAATGAGAAATATCAGGCCTCTTACCAGAATAAGCCTCCTCGGGTGTACTCATGCCAAGTATCCTGTGAGGACAACGGTTCTGCACATATACTGTTGTATTGCATCCTTCCGCCCACAAGTGAAGGGGTAGGCCCTGATCATGCAACATCGCCCGTGCAACACCCACGACCATTCTGTTCTTCCGCTCAGCAACCCCGTTCTGCTGTGGGTTATGGGGAGCTATGAGCTCTCTTCGAATCCCTTCTGTGCTGAAGAAATCCTTGAACTCGCCAGAGATGTATTCACCACCATTGTCACTCCTAAGAGCCTTCACCTTCTTCCCCGACTCCTTCTCGATCGGTGCTTTGAACTCACAGAACTTTGAGTATGTCTCACTCTTCTTTTGCATGAAGAAGATCCAGCACTTTCGAGAGAAATCATCAATAAAGATCACATAATACCTATGCTTTGCTGTCGAAGCTACTGAGAAAGGTCCACACACATCTGTGTGAATTCTCTCAAGTATCGTCGTGGCAAGACTATCCTTCTCGTGAAAGGTGGCTTTCACAAACTTTCCCAAAGTACACCCCTTGCACTGATCTGACTGCGTAAGAGTGCCTTTAAGAAGCCCAGTAGTGATCTGCTGCAGTGTCTTCAAGGCTCCATGGTGAAGGTGACCCAATCTCCTATGCCACAACTCGCCATCATCCCGACTCACCAATCCTTCTGCCTTGCATGCCATTGTTGCGCAACCATCTACCTGCAACTGATAAAGGTTCCTAACTCGAACCCCTATCTTCCGAGTTTCTCCAGTTGTCTTACTGCACAGGGAAGCCTTTCCCTCGCTGAAAACAACATCATATCCCTTGTCTTCTAACATCGCCATAGAGATAAGATTCTTCTTCAATCCTAGAACATGCATCACTTCCTTCAATACGAAGGGTTTACCAGACTCCCTCTCAAAGGAAATGGTACTGATACCGGTCGCACTGTATCTACCATCATCGCCCATCTCGATGTGCACTCCAAGATCTTTCTCCTCCAGATCAGAAAACAAATCTCGATCTCCTGTCATGTGAAAAGACGCACCACTGTCCAAGAACCATACCGATCCCATCACACTTGATACCAAGCATGCGATAAATGAAAATTAAGCTCAAACTGCAAGGCTAAGGCCTCTCCTGCTGCAGATCCAACAACTTGCTTATTTTTCTTCTTTTGTGGACAATTTGTGGCATAGTGTCCGTGCTGGTGACAGTGAAAGCACTTCACCTTGGACATGTCCTGCTTCTTGCCTTTCACACCAAAATGAGAAGCTTTCTTGTTCTTTCCCTTCTTTGCTTTGGCAGCCAAAGCGCAATTTTCTTCATCAGTTGCCTTTGATGAAGATCTATCCCTGATATTCCGCCTGATCTCCTCCTGCACAAGATCTGACCAAAGTCTCTCCCATCCTGGCAATTTCTCCCGACCATTGACAGAGTCCTGATAGGAATGCCAACTCTTCGGAAGACCAAGGAGAGCCAAGCTCACCAAATCCTCATCATCGACAGTCACCCCCACACTTCCCAGCTCATCCCTGCACTGAGTGAACTTCGTGAGATACTTGGGCATACTGTCTCCTTTCTCACACTTAATGTTTCTGATTTTATCCTTGAGCGCCAACTTCCTCTGATCGCTCTTGCTTTGGAATAGACCTGTCAACGCTTTCCACATCAAGTATGGAGAAGCCTTTCCATGCAGGCTGGACACAATGTGATCCTTCACGCCCTCCAACAGAATCCTTCGACACTTTGCTGTCTTCTTTTGCCAAGCATCAACTTGTGCAGTATCAGTAGGCTTTGGGACCTCAACCTTTATGAACTCCTTCAACCCATTGTCATCTAACACCGCCTCCATCCTGTCCTTCCATGCAATATAATTCGAGCTGCCTTCAAGAGCATACTCCAATCGCAATCCGTTGAAAGACATTTCAACTTTGACACAAAGAAAACACTGCTACAAATTCGAATTCCACCAGCTCAAAACTCAACCGCTTCTGATCTAAAATTCGTGAGAACAAAGTATTTCTCGTACAGAGATTGACTGTATGGGCATTCACCAGATATCTCACCTTCCAAAAGAAGGATGAATCCAGAGGCTACCTGGCCTGATTACAGACTCTGCCTGAAGAAATAAAATGTAAACACTTTATGAATAATAGATCTGATGATCAACAGCTCCGATACCATGTAGAAATTTTGAATAATATGACACTTATTCACAGAGATTATCCTGATTATACACTATTGTAGAATACATGCATAATACATAATCTCCTCTACGTTGATCATCAATTTAGCAACATTAAAAACAATGAAACATCAATTGCATGCACACATTAACATAGTATGTAACCCGGGGAAAGCATACAGCTGAAAACCCCACACTATCTGTATATTATAATGATTGAGAACATGTAACAATACATAGTACAATACTCCTCACAAGTACTCAGTACTATCTCCACCTGTTACACACAAACTAGCTCAGATCTGATGCCTCAAATCTCCTCCACTGTTTGCCTGCCTCCACTGCGCAATCCTGCAAGAGAATAATGATGAATGGCTGAAGCAAACTCGTATTTCCTTGGCTGAACCACGCAATCCTCATTGGCATTACTCAATCCCACTGATTGTGCAAGATCTCATGCACAACTATAGTCACAACTGATAGCAATCTCAACCTCTAACACCTGTCTCCACTGAACTGTACATGCACTGAGTTAACTGATGTATTCTTTAGTTGCTTTATGAGTTAATAATTAGTGAATTAATTTAACAATTAATTCACATCACTCATCACTAGTGTATTCTGCAGTTAGACTAAATACAACTAGTTTAACCAAGTCAAACTGAACACAACTCCATCAACTCCACAATCAACTCCACCAAACTCAACCACATGAGTTCTAACTGAAGTCCTGCATGCAATAGCTCAACTGACCCACAAGAAAAGCATATTTCCTTCTGACAGTTGCATGTGCCACATCTGTAGCTCAAACTGAAGTGCTCCAAGAGGATAAGATAATGTTTATAGTCCAAATATTATTATGAGCTAATAATATTCGACTGTTCTATTTTTAGCCTGGCAGTCTAAAAATAGAAACCGCCCATATGTCTAAAAATAGAAGTCCATCTATTTTTACCAACATGACCAATCATCCACAAATAGAATCCTGCAACTCATAGACCATGATCCATATGTCTAAAAATAGACATAGTCTAAAAATAGACTTTGCGCCAAAAATAGCCTGCGGGTCCACTTAGTGAAGGCGACTTCTCTCCACTAAGCTCCATCATCTTGTTGCTTTCTCAACACTAACCAAGATTTTACATGCAAATCCTTACTCAAACCACCCTTATCCACCAAGTCAAAACTAACATAGCTATATTCAGATCCAGAGTCAATCAAAATAGAAATAACTTGATAACAAACCTTACCGTCCATCTAAATGATAAATGCTTGATGGTCTGCCTGTTTATTACCCAATGCTGCAAAGATACGAGGAACGCTCTGACCAACATCCCCAATAGTTTGTGTGTCCTATGCACTATATATCTAAGGCCTACCACCCTAATTTTGCAGACAATCTCTCCTGCGATGATCTTGCCACAAGTCCAAAAATGTATAGGCTTCCAACATGCACCCTTATTCTGCTCCTCAGATCGATGTCCTTGTCCACTATCTGATGCATTGAACTTCTTAGATGGTGCAACATTCTTTTTATTATCTATACCCTGATGTCTTGCTTGCTTTCTGTCCCATTTTCCTTTGTTCTTTGCATTACCTTTCCAGTTTGGCTTAGTCTTAGATCTGTGCTTTGATTGTTCATAGCAATGTTTTAGCTTCCGGATGGCCTCCTCCAATGATCTAGGCCCATCGTACTCAATCCTATCTTTGAATGCAACCAATAATCCACTAATGAACCTCTGAATCTTGGCCTCTTCCTTTGTGAGGTAAGGCACATACCTCAGTAACTCCAAGAACCTGCTAGTGTACTCATCATCTGTCATCGATCCCATCTTTAGCTCATAGAATTCTTTTGCCCTGTCATCGAAGTATCTCTCCGACAGATACTTCTTCTTGAATAGTTGCTCAAAGTCACTCCTAGTCAAGTCTTCCTCACGAATTCACCTGAAATTATTCACATCTTCCCATCAAATGTTTTCTTTACCTTTGAGACTGAATGTAGCTACTATGGCCTTCATGTTCTCTTAATAGTCATGTAACTTGAGGAATTTTGTCATGACAAGCAACCATGCCTCTGCATCCTATGGTTTCTTCATTTCTCCATCAAAAGTAGGTGGCTGTGCTCTCTTAAACTCATATGGTAAGTATCCCTTATCACTCCACCTGTAAGGATGATAACAATGGCAATCATAGTGCCGATCTGAATCAGAACTAGAATAATACCCATGTCTATCCCTTCTCGTCTTTGGAGTGTCCAACAATTCGCCATCTCTGACTGTGTCATCTCTATCTGACCTATGACCACCATGCGACCTACTACCATATGCCCCATTAGTTTTGTCCTCCTGCTCATAGTTGATTTTATGTGGTCCTTATCGCTACAAATCTGACAAACTTTGAAGTATCACTGCATTTACCTCTACTTGTTTCTCTTGTGCCTACATGATTATGTCATTATTTACCTTACAACTCCTTTTTTCTTCCTTTAATATTCTTAGTGTATCTTCCAAATCGGAAGTGTTCACAACACCATACTGCTCTTCTGATTCATAGGGAGAGTCTTTGTAGTCTACCATCTTGCTAGCCATTTGATATTTCTTCCTGCAAGGCATATCATGTCAGCTAAACCAAATCACAATAAACCAATGTAACTTAGTATAGCTCGGGGAGGATACCTTTTCTGTAAGATCAAAAAATCAACGTGATACATGTATAACATAATCATGACAACATATAGAAACATAACACATAGGCATATAACCATGCAACCATCATTCTAGCTAGGGTCCAGTCATCAATGCATGACCTTATCAACAATGCATACCACGACCTCATGCATGACAACAACTATTACATCATTGTACACTTGACCACATGCAAACATTAATCATACATAAACGATGTGTAACCGACCACACACATGCATAAACACATATGATCAGGCATAAATGAACAATACTTGAAACCAAACCTACAAGAATGATATTTTCATTGAAGCATACAACAATGTAACCAAACGTACAAAAATGTAACCAAGAATACAAAATGGTACATGTAAGTGACATATAACGACATGTAACTTGTTATACACTCACGACGATGCACTCCATAATAAACAAGATCAGCTTCCACACAACGATGTCACTACAACCATGATCAACATCATACAAATAAAACAAGCACATGGAATGCAAGCATAAGAGACACACATGCTACTGAAATTCATGCATGACCAACACACATGCAACTGAAATGCATGCATGACCAACACACATGCAATTGAAATGCATCCATGACCAACACACAACCCATTCAGTCTGAGGGGTGAACCATGCTACGATACCACTTTGTAGCACCATCCCCCCACATCTACCCAAACAATTGGCCAGCTGGGGTAAACATGCGACGAGAGGCCCCTATGATATGATTTGACCTCCTAAGTCACGTTAAGGAAGTGGAATCAATGGAAACACAGCATACAGACATTCAACATTAGCATTAGGACCCTCAGGAACCGATCCAACCTTTCTGCCAACTAGCCCCTGGGTCCCACTGAGCTTTTGGACCACTTAACCTCTGGACACTCCCATGTTATGGGCATGCCAGCGTCTAGGGACCTCTGGACGCTCTCACAGTCCTGTAAGCTAGCGTCCAGGGACTATTTTGCACATTGTTGTGCCAGCATCCCCGAGATTTGAGCCACTTTTTCAAGCCTAGAGCCCAGGTCACTGCCCAAAATTGAATGACATCTTCAGAAAATTAAATTAACAAGGAAATGACAGTACAAATGCAATCACTTGAAACCCAACATTTGGGCACATCAAATCCCAACATCCAGATCAATGTTTTAGAGCTCATCAAACCCTAATTTCAATTGCTTCATGCCCTAAACAAGTCACCCCTTTGAATGCCTCCTTCCTAGACAGTTTCATGACTTGAATACATCCAGAAATAGCCTCTAGAGGGACCAGCGCAGGTAAACCCTTGTAAAGGTGCTCTGGAGAGCAGTTAATTCCACTGCCATGGTGCTTTGTAGAGCACTTAGGCTTCTTTTCACCTACACTAGGCAAGAATGAGCGAAATTCACATAGGGTTTGGGGAATATTCTTATCTTTTGGAGTCATCTAGAAGGTTCCCTCACTTATCAACTCCTATGAGCTCAAAAATGGATGAGGAATGAGTTAAGGTTCATCCTATCCTCTCATCCCTTCCTCGATGGAACTAATTTTAAGTATGGAAGGCCATTCAATGCCACCATTTATGACAAAACCTCCTTCATCTTCCTATAAATTGACCACTCATCTAAGCAATTAAGGGTTGGATTATGTTGAATTGTAAGGAGATAATGCTGCTATGAGATTTGGCTTTGAAGCAAGTACTGTAATGCTACAAGTTTGTCATGCTTTTGATGTGATGTGGATGGGATCCAAGTTGGAGGAATGGTTTTGAATCAGACACCAATGGTTGTAATTCCTTCTTTTATCTAATAAAGTGTTTGAACCTTTTTCCCATATGTTTGTATTGTTTCATAATGCATATATGTGTGAATTGTATCTGATTCCTTTCACTTATATTCAGTAGATCGTGTGCTTTGATCGGTTCTTTGTTTTCTGTTGTGTTTACAGAGTACTTCTTAAGCGTATTAAGAACGGGAAGGAGTGACAGGATCGATACAAGGGAGACGAGAGGAAAGCGGTACTCCAAGTAGGTCTTCTTACCCTCTCATCTTATCTATTGCTTATAGGAAAAGTCTAAAACACTTTAAATTGTTGTTTTAGGCATAACTACTTATCTAGGGAATTAGTATTTATATGTAGATACCAAATTATCCAAAACAACATGCCAATGTCCATGCACCTCTGAACGCTTTGGACTCTCTCACAGTCTTGTAAGCCAGCATCCAGGGACTATTTTGCACATTGTTGTGCCAGCGTTCCTGAGATTTGAGCCACTTTTTCAAGCCCAGAGCCCATGTCACTGCCCAAAATTGAATGACATCTTCAGAAAATTAAATTAACAAGTAAATGACAATACAAATGCAATCACTTGAATAAGACCTTTATTGGACCCCACTAGCCATGACAAGATTTTCGTCAAACATATCACGAATATGTAATATACAAGTGTAAATAACATATATGGGTATATGGGTCTCATACTTAGCCGAGAATCTCTAAGAAACATTGATGCCTCAACACTTCAATTGCCATTTCATCCATTAGGTCATAGATACATTGTTCATTCATTTACCAGTAAAAACATGACGAGATCCATACATAACTACTCTCATAAAACATATATATAACCAACATAATAGAAGTAGAAATACCAATGAAATCACAGCCATATAAACCACATATAATTTAGTATAATACTCATAAAATACAAGGAGAAATAACCTCTGATTGATCATGCAAAATCTAAACCTGGGATGGGACTTCCAAGTTCCACCTGACCGTAGAATGGTTGAGCCAAATCTCTCTTCAACCATTCACCCCTGTGCCATATTCCAAGCATGAATATGGGATCTCATAGAACACATCAGTGCAAAACCATCCAAGGTTTCCATAGGCCATACACCTCAACCCATCAACAATAATTCCATCTCACGGTCTGATACCACAAAACCATCATCGGATTGGTGTCTATCCAAGGCTTCTAGAGCGTTTGTTCCAACCAAGGCTTCCAGGGCTTCTAGAGCGTTTGTTCCAACCAAAGCTTCTAGGACTAGTAGCTCAACCCACAAATGCCACCAGGTTTCTAGAGTGTTTGTCCAACCAAGGCTTCTAGGACTAGTAACTTAACCCACCAAGGTCTTCCAAAGAGTTTTTCCAGCCAAGGCTTCCAAGACTAGTAACTCAACCTAAGCTCTTATAGGGCTTACAGAGCGTTTTTCCAACTAGGGCTTCCAGGAACTAATAACTCAACCCAAGCTAAGGAAACATGAGAACCAACCAAAACAAAACAAGAAATAAACCCACAAACTCCATGACTATCCAGGAAATGGAAAGGCTAGTCAATCCATTATCAATTCAGGCAATCCTCCATGCCAGTGATAGAGCATGACCAAAAATCCACATGCATATGCCATGCATGCCAAAACTAGTGAGGAAAATATAAATGAAACTCAGTACTTGCAAGAAAAATCCACTGTAGCTTCTGATCCCGATGTCCTCTTGCGCTTTCCTACTCTTCCTTTGCCTTATTTCTCCAAAAATCTAAGTATTCCACACCCTCCAAGAGTGCTCCAAGAAAACTCTAAGTATCCAAGAGTATGAGAGAGAGAGAGAAGATAATGAGAGAGCTCCAAGGCTGAACTGACAAAAGGTTACCAACTAATCCTCATAAGCCTTGTTATGAATGAGGCCTCTATTTTCTTCACTCCCATTATTTTCCTCCTCACATGCAACCTATGACCTTTCACCTCCCTTTTCTCCTAATTTCCATTATTTTCATAAATACATGTGCCAAAATGCCATTTTGCCTTTCTAAGGACTTAGCCATTGCATTTTCAAATTTTCTTAGCCACTAAACAACAAGTGATCCCTATCACTAGGATTTTTCCCAACATGAAGCGTGGAATAAGTGTCCCATCCACCATGGTTATTATTTTTCCTTTTTAAACTTTTATTACATGGATTTTTCTCTAGGGTTGTTACAAAAACCTCTTGAAGATATTTCTTAGTTTGATGTTCATCAAGGAGGTTCTTAAGATTAAATGATGGATTATTGGACGAGAATACCCAATTATAATCAAGTTCAATATACTCATAGCATGGGCTTGAAGAAGACATTGATGGAGATCATAGTCCTTCACTTTGTTATTTGTAGCTTATCCAAGGCCTTGGATAGATGAATGTTCAATATGATTTATGGGATGAAAGAGCACCCCCCTGCACCTAGCACCTTTATGCATGAGCATTTTTTAACGCATTGGGGTTGATTTGATTTTTTTTTCCTTAAATATATATTGATTTTATTTTGTTAATTGAGTTATCTTGGGTGCTTGGGAAAAATGGTTGTTATCTCCCCCACCTAGGTTCAATTCCTTGTGAGTGACATGATGATGAGAAATATTGTTGTAATGGCTATGTGCCTATGAATATTGTTGTATCGACCCTCAGTCTCACCCTTGGCTTGAGAGAAATGATGATTTCCCTTGGAAAAAAAATATTGTGTTTATTTTGGGCAAGCTTTAAAGTTGAGTGCAAAAAATAATATATCAAACTAAGCATACTCAACTACCATACATATACTCTTCATTAAAAAACTTAAATCATAATTCAATTAAAGGATTTGTATTAATATGTGTTTATATACAGCGGAAGGAGTGTTATCAAGACAAGGGGTAGTGGGGGGTTGTTGCCATCCCACTGGGCCGAAGCACTAGTGGACATGGAAACACACCCCTAAGGTTGAATTAATGGCCTGGAACTAAAGCATGCCAACCATTACACATCTCAACATGCAATTAGTCCATATTGTAGCTCACATCACCTCAACAATCATTCATCTATTCATATATGTTTTCCAACGCATGAGGCATATATCAATGGAATTGGGATATGTGGTTCGATTTAACTCTGGTTTCTTCACGCTTGACAGAGTCTATAATTGGTTTTTGGAAATTGTCAAAGCAGGCTTCAACTCTTCAAGTGGCCAGGCCCTTCCTAAATCTTTGGCTCTTAGGATAGGGAAACAACACCCATGCAATTGGAATATTTATTTTTCTTGGCAGATCTTTAACTTCTACTCCATGTACAACATAAGGATGATAGTATCGTCTCCCCCCTCTGTCAATTATTTCGATTTTCCAGGTATTTGTTTTCTCTTGCAGGTTTATCAAACTTCCTCCTACTCTAGGATTCATTGCCTCCACCTCTCTGTGGTCCCTTCCTCGCCTTAGTCTCTGGTCTTCAGGTTTCTTTATGCATACCCCCATTTATTCTTTTGATTCCATCTGTCTCGATCCCCCATCTCCCTCTCTCAAAATTATTATTTTTCTCCTCTCCTGCTTTCTTCCCACGCTCTCTCCCTCCATATTAGTTCCGAAGGTGTCTCTTGTCTTGACCCTCTATAGTTGGTAGTTAGCATCTCCCAACCCCCAGACCTCTTACCTTTACTACTCCAAGTTTGTTGTTTCTCATGGTGATTGTTCCTCTAGTTGTGGCCCTCCCCCCCCCCCCCATGTCCCTCTGACGTGGAGCCTATCTCTCTAGCACTTGACCAACTCCTTCTCTCCCTTCCTTGGAGTATGATTTTTCTAGCCTCTTGGATCCCATTCCCATGCCACACTAGCGAGCTCAAGAGCATAAAGGGGCTACTTGTTACCAAGAGAGGGCCCACAAGGACAATATGAGGATGAACCGTCATTTAGAGGAAGTAAACACTAGATATCAATACCTCACCCCATACCCCACACAAGAAGAAATCACATGTGGCGAGAGAGAGGGCTTTGCTTGAAGACCTCATCTCTCAGACATGGAAGTTCTTGCAGAGATGGTAGATTGGGTTCCCTATACTAGCCACACATGGGGAAAGTACAACTAATACATGCAAATTGTCGACCTTTATTGGCATATGAAATTCTTTCTAAGTAGAGTTGTTTTGGATCGACACGGTCATCAAGTGGATATTCTTCATTCTCTTGAGCACTTTTACTAACATATGAAGAACCTAGATCATAAGATGGAATGTATAAAGCAACATCTCCAAATCTCGCCCTATTTGGGGTTATAATCGAGGATGACAAAGATCATATTCAGGTTATTGCTACTGACTCAGACCCATCTACGTGATAGTATATCACGACTTTTTCATATTGGTATTTTTCTTATGATGTTTCCTTTTGGACGTCTAGACCCAACTCTCTCTATTGTAAAATTTTGGAACACTATACTACTCAGTTTTCTTGTACCTGTCTTTGGAGGGAGGGGTGGTCGCTACCATCCCTCCTTGCCAAAGCACTAGGGGACATGGTAGCATGCTCCCAAGGATGAATTAATGGCCTCAAGCTAGAGCATGTCAACCATTACGCAACTCAACATGCAATTATTCCATAACATATCTCACATCAACTCAATGATCATGTACATGTGTGTTCCAACACATGAGGCATTTATTAATGACATTAGGATATGTAACAGCCCTTGTGAAAATTTCATGTAAAAATATATAAATACCATGGATGATGAGACATATATTCCAAGCTGAATGGTGGGAAGGACATGCTAGTGGTTGTTCATTTGGTTGTTTATGGTTAAAGAAATTGGCAAAGGCAGTGTCTAAGGAATTAAAGAGGAAAAAATCTATTTTGGCACATTCATTTATGAAAATAATGGAAATTAGGAGACAAAGGAGGTGAAAGGTCACAGGTTGCATGTGAGGAGGAAATTGAAGGAAAATAATGAAAACTAGGAGAAAAGGAAGGTGAAAGGTCACAGGTTGCATGTGAGGAGGAAATTGAAGGAAAATAATGGAAGATGAAGAAAATAGGGGCCTCATTAATAAAAAGGCTTCTAAGGATCAGTTGGCAATCTTCTTCCTTTCAGAGTCAACCTTTTGTCAGTTTAGTTTTGGAGCTCTCTCATTATTCTCTCCCTCTCATACTATTGGATACTTAGAGTTTTCTTGGAGCACTCTTGGTGGGTGTGCCATACTTGGATTCTTGGAGCAAGAAGGCAAAGGAAGATCAGGAAAGCATAAGAGGGCATTGGCATCAGCAACTACATCAGATTGCTTGCAGGTACTGAGTTGCATGTATGATTTTTTCACTAGTTTTGGCATGCATGGCACATGCATGTGGTTTCTTGGTTATGATCTGTCATTGGCATGGAGGATGGTCGAGATTGACAGTGGATTGCCTAGCCTTGCCATTTCCTGGATAGCCATGGTGATTGTGGGTTTACTTTCATTGTTTTGTTTTGGTTGGTTCTCATGTTTCCTTAGCTTGGGTTGAGTTATTAGTCTTGGAAGCCCTAGTTGAACAAACGCTCTGGAATCCCTGTAACAACTTGGGTTGAGTTACTAGTCCTGGAAGCCCTGGTTGAACAAACCCTTTGGAAGCCTTGTAACAACTTGGGTTGAGTTACTAGTCCTAGAATCCCTGGTTGGATAAACACACTGGAATCCCTGTAATAGCTTTGGTTGAGTTACTAGTCCTGGAAGCCTTGGTTGGAAAAATGCTCTAGAAGCCCTTGGTGGGTTGAGTTACTAGTCCTAAAAGCCTTGGTTGGACAAACGCTTTGTAAGCCCTATATAAGTTGTGGGTTGAGTTACTAGTTCTGGAAGCCTTGGTTGGACAAACGCTCTGGAAGCCCTTTATAAGTTGTGGGTTGAGTTACTAGTTTTGGAAGCCTTGGTTGGACAAACGCTCTAGAAGGCTTGGATGGAGACCAATCTGACGATGGTTTTTGTTGATGTCCGACTGTGAGGTGGAATCATTGTTTGATGGGTTGAGGTGGGTGGCCTCTAGAAGCCCTGGCTGAGTTTTGATTGATGTGTTCTCTAAGATCCCAAATTCATGCTTGGAATATGGCACGGGGGTGATTAGAGAGACTTGGCTCAACCAATCTATGGTTGGGTGGAACGTGGTAGTCCCATCACCGTTTGGTTCATTATTAATGAAAAAATTCATTCCCTTGATTTTCATGTGCAAATGTACTGATGTATATATGGAATTTGATGGCTGATGTATTTATCGTATATATGTTCCTATTATGTTGTTTATATGCACATTTACCCTGGAAGGTGTTACAGAGTGGTATCAGAGCATGGTTCAAACACTTGGATTGGATGGGCTCTATCATAGGTGAAATGAAGAACAAATTTTTAAATTTTAGACCTTTCTATCATATATGTTATAACTTTTCTACTGTGGCATATTAGAAGTTGAAAATTTGTCCATATTGAAGGTAAATCCCACTGATAATGTGGTAAATTTTTCAGATATTTGTTCACAATAGTTTAGGAATTATGATCTAAGGAAGATGACCTTCGTGAATGCACCTTTAAACAGGTCATGTTGGAATTTCTGCAATAACTCATCTTATGTAGGCTTTCATAAGCTGAACATTTGTCCACATTGATGGGACATACCACTGATTATGTGGTAGAAATTTCAGATACTGGGTCGCAATATTTGATAAGGTATGAGTAGAGGGAGTTGAGTCTTCTGAATGCTCCTAAAATTGGGCCTCAAACATGTTACGGTGACATTTTTGTTATAACTTTTCTTCTGGGAACTCTCAGGAGTTGAATTTTTTTCCACAATGAGGGGAAATCCCATTGATATTGTGATAAAAATTTCAAACATTGATTCGTTATATTTTACGATATATGATGAGTGGATGTCAAGCTTTCTGGATACTCCTAGAATTGTTCACCAAATATGATTGTGTTGGTATTTTTGTTATAACTTTTCATCTATGAAATCTTAGAAGTTGAAACTTGAACCATAGTGAGGGAAAATACCACTGATCATATGGTTCAGTTTCAATAACTTGCAATACTACAGTTTATGATTTATGCAATAAATCATTTACTATATTAGTTTGCATACAAGGTGTTTGATGAAATGTTTAAATGGTTCAATGATTAATTGCATATAAATTGTTTGATAAAATGCCCCAATGAGTATGTTGTTTGTGGTTGGGGATAGTATTGATGTGTAATAGTATTCTTGTAGTTGATATATGCTTACTTGTATGCAAATAGTTTGCTATGTTAGTTTGCATGTAAAGTGTTTGAAGAAATGCTCACATGCAAATGTAATAGTATAGTAGTTGTTTCAAGAAAAATGTAAAAGTGTGGTAATTGTTTGAAGAAAATGTTATTTTTTTGGATGGGATAGTATTGTAGTATGATAATATGGACGTAGCTAATCTATGCCTATTTTCATGCAAAGAATTTGAAGAGTTGCGTGTAGGGAATCTGAAAGTTTGCATGCAAGGAATTTGAAAAGTTGCATGTAAGGAAATGGAAAAGTGGCATGTTTTTAGTTATTATGTTACAAGTGAAATAAGTGCAATGTTTTTGACTTAATCTAATACAAAATGTATGAGAAATAAAAATCAATTTATTTTCAAGTGTGGTTAAATTTAGTAGAGCTTTGGAGATCCCACTTCCATAATTGGACATTGGAGATCGGGCCATTATAGTAGCTTCTTCCTTCTACCTTAATGTGGACCATGGATAGTAAGGGGGTATGCTTATAGGTTGTTTGAATGCTTGATTGAATGTGTGTTGGTCATGCATGCATATCAGTTGCATGCGTGTCTCTTACACTTACATATTTGTTACATTTTCTTAATGGTGGATTAGAGTTGTAGTATGGTTATCATGGAGAATTTGATATTGATTTCATGAAATGTATTTGAAATAAGTATGTCACCAACTGTGTATGAATTATATGTCGCTTACATGTTGATTTCATGATACCTACTTACATCCTTGTATGTTAGGTTACATTTTTTATATTTTGATTACATGTATTAGTCTTGTAGGTTGATTACAAGAATTGATCACTTATGTTCGACTACATGCATTTATGCGTAGGTGTAGTTGATTTGGCATTGCTTATGCATACTGTTGGTTGCATGTGGAAATGTGTACAATGGAGTAATGGTTGTTGTTATGCATGTATGGTCGTGACTATGATTATACATGTATAATAGGTCAAACATTCCTTGTGAAGTCATTGTATGCAATTTAGGTCATCATGGTGCTATTGGTTGTTATGATGCTGATGAGTTGGCTGAGGTAAAGCAAGAGATGCAAATCATCAAGTGAATTTGCAACATTGGACCTCGAGGCAAGGACATGTCTTCATACAGTTTTGTGTGTTTGGCATGCAGATATGTAGGTTAAGGATTATTATGTGCATCAAGGTTATATAAATTAGGTTTATGAACATGTATTTGATGTTATGGTTACGTTCATGATAGATGTTAGATGGTGAGTGTGGTTATATTCACATGTGTCAGATAGTCAAGAATGATAGTAGCTTGTAGTTGTATGCATTGCTATTGTTGTTTTATATTAGATAACCCGATGATTATGTTGTATGTTGTTGATGAGTATGATATATAGCTTATTGTTGTTATATGTTATTAACTTTATGATTAGGGTCATTTTATTGAGATATTGATGTTATATGATGGATTGGTCATATGCGTGATGGTTATGTTCATTGCCTTGAAGATCTTGATGTTATATGTATTGTGTTAACCTTGTTTGACCTATGCAGATAGTTATGGTTGCAATATTCATGTATGAACCAACATTTTTGTGAGATGGTGTCATTCTAATCTAGGTTGACTTTGCATATGTGTATGAGTTTACGATGTGAACATGTTAGTTAGATATTGTTATGGATATCATGATCTTATGAGTGATTGAGCTGATGCGTTGTAAAGTTATATCGTGCTAACTAGATTGATTATGTAGACAAGATCACCTCCCCTAAGATACATTAAGGTATCAGTTGCTTATGTCATATATTTGGTGCTTGACTGTTGAATATGTCATCTAGTTGATTTATTTAACATGATATGAATGTTTGATGAATTGCATAATATGAGTATGTGTTCAAATGATCTTGTTTTAAGATAGTTGTACAAAAATATATGTGTTGAGACAATCGATATGTACTTGAGTATAGTAGGTGATAGTTGTAGTATTATGATTGATGACTATGAGTTGACTATGGATTATGACATGATTGTTAGTCTTGGTAAAGATTGATTTCAAATTAATAGATATGATTGTCTTGATATTTGGAACATGTGGTTGACATGTGTGAGAAGTTGTAGGGTAACATGCTTGGTATTAGCATGACAAGGTAATAGTTGATGTGTCTATATAACTAACAGTTGGGTGGTGTGACAACATATAGTAAGCCTCGATTCCAACAAGGTAAAAAGGTAAAAGAAAGGAATTGGGCAAGAATTCCTTTGACTATGTTTGGAAACCCTAATTTCAAATGAATGAGTGCTTTGCACACAGGAAGTCTTCTTAACCTTGATTTTGTCTGACATTATGTGGATATGTGCTATATTCATGAACATGCACTTGACAAGTATATTAGCTAGTCTTTAGTTACATGTGGATCTGTTAAAGGATTGGAGTCCCTTGAGAGATGGCGTGGATGTGTTCAGTTGCAAGCAGCATGCTTGGCACAATAAGATAAGGTAACTGGTGTATTATTATGCTTAATTATACATTGACAGTTATGTGTTTATGGCAACATGATGCAGGGAGTTGCATGGCAAGACAAGTTTCCATGAAACCTTGAAGATGGCTAAAGTTGAGATTCCCTTGGGAACAACGGGGATTGAGTCATGGTGTCAGTCTTGTGCTTTTGGTCTTTTGATATTGATTTGGGATTTTATTTATGTCTGATGCAAGACCTTGCCACTTTGTTGTAGCGTCATATCGTTATGGGTTTTCATGGTCTTCTTCTTGGTTTTTTCTTCTCTTCTCTTTTATTGTTTTGAGTCTTGGGAATTGGTTGGGAAAGAGGTGAGTTGATGGAGCTCGGGGAGAGCTGTGTGGTACCCAAAAGGTAACGTAAATGGATTTGAGGCGTCATATGCCTTAGCTATGTTTGGAACTGTTGTTCTCAATGGTGCGTTGTGTTGCATGAATAAGGGAATTTCTCTTAACCTATACCTTATGTTATCTAGTAGTTATGTTATGATCATGATTATGCTGATGTTTATATATGTATACATGAATGTATGTATGTCATTGTCTAACAAAGTAAGGATCATTTTATGCTAACGATTATATATGTATCTATGTAACTGTCTGATAGGGATTGTCAAGGATCATTCTTGTGAAGGAATAATTGCTTACACAACTGAATGGCATGAAGAGGTTCCTGGTTCATGAGGAATCAAGTGGGAAGAATAGTCATGAAAAATATACGAGATCAATATCATATGGCTATGAGTTGATATTATGTGATTATATTATGTCTATGTTGTGGACAGGTTATACCAAAGGATACATCATCAAAATTAAAGTAGCGTGGTCAGCAACATGCTAAGACAAGCATGGATAAGACACCGGAAGTAGGGTTGCTTGGTAGAGTTGGTGTGGTACTATTGTTATGCATATGTTGTATATGTTGTACATGTTGCATCTATGATGTGTACACTTGTGGTGTTGTGTATACATAGCATGTGTACATCTTATTTATGCAATGTTATGTACAAGATTGTACAAATAGGGTTGTGTGAATATTGCATATGGGGTGTTTTATACATATTGTATTGTCTTCACGACGTATATGTGGCGTGTGTGCATATGGTACTTTGTGCATGTTGGATATGCAGTGTTGTGTACAGATAATGCTATGTACATGTTGGGAATGCAATGCTATGTACAAGTGGTGTTGTGTGCATGTTGTACATGTGGTGCTATGTACATATGGTGTGGTGTGCATGATTGTACGAGTGGTGTTGTGTGCATGTGGTGTTGTGTACATGTTGTACAAGTGGCGTTGTGTGCAGGTGGTGTTGTGTACATGTCTTGCATGTGGTGTCACGTACATGTCGTGCGTGTGGTACTGTGTACATGTGGTATTGTGTACACGTTGTACAAGTGGTGTGGTGTACATGTGGCATTGTGTACATGTTGTGCAGGTGGTGCCGTGTACATGTGATGTTGTGCACACGTTGTGCAGGTGGTGCGGTGTACCGGTGGTACTGTGTACATGTTGTACATATGGTACTGGGGAAGATGTGGTATTGTGTGCATGTCATACATGTTGTGTTGAGGCCATGTGGTATTATGTATGTGCATCATGTAGTCGTGGTATTGCGACATGTGTACTTGTTGTGTTATACTTTGTGTAGGTACATGTATTGGGTGGTATTGCACATTGGGTATAGATTGATGCACTGTGTTGTACGTTGGCTATAGGTTTATGTGTTGTACCTCAGGTGTAGGTGCATGTATTGCATGGTGTTGTGTATCACGTGTGGTTGTATGTGTGTGATGCACACTATGTGTATGTGCACCTGGTAGATGAGAAGGAATTGGGTGTTTGTTGGGTGTGGAAACTGATCCGATGACTATACAAAAGAGCAAAGGTAGAATTAAGGATCGATGAAGGATAGGTATCAATATTTTATTTCAATTTTATTATGCATGTGACTTATGATTCTGGTATATGATGATTACATGTGAATTATGATTCTGATTTATGATCTATGATTCTGGCTTATGATCTATGATTATGGTTTATGATGGTTACATGTGATTTATGATCTTGATCTATGATGGTTATGTTTTGAGCTATCATGATGTGATATTTTTATACATGTTGATTTGGTCAAAGATGCTAGATTGACTTCTTGTGACAGGAACGAACAAGATTCCAAGTGTACCTTATTGATGAACTACCAATGAGGTATGATTTGAAATTATTTCAATTTATTTTGAATCTAATTGAAGTTATGTTCTTGGTACAGGAAGCATGAACATGCCCAGTTGGGTGGTTGAAATTGACTGCAAGAATTAGCAGCGATAGTGAAAGAAATTAGAAATGCAACAATATGTTGGTAGAGCACTTCAGAAGCAAGGCCATTGTGGGACATTGGTACCCAATTGTGTCCATTGATTTCCATGAGAATGCTATAACCGATATGATGGTTTTAAGGTAGGGATATGCCTTGGTTTTTGTATCTTCCGATGCAAGGAAGCCTTTCCTAGGGATGGACTGCCCAGGATGGGGGTGCTAGTGGAACTTGGAAGGTGAGTGGCTGCATGGAAGGGGTGATCAGATTCCCGAGGGATTGTGTAGCAAAGAAGGGAAGGTCACTGATGGATTTTTTTTGTTCATTAGCATTGCTAGATGGAATCAGATGCACATTGGGAGCCCACCCTAGAACAATGAGTTGATAACTGTTCATTGATAGGACAAGTGGCGTGGGATTATAGCGTTGGACATTGGATGCAGATTTGAATTTGCATTGGATTCTAGACTTGTTTGGAAGGAGATGAATCTTGGTATTACTTTGAGGATGGAGGTGTGAGCCTCTGTATTTTCTTGTTACAGATACAGGCATTACATTCTTTTATTTGTTGGTTGAGAAAATGTGCATATGTGCTTATTGGAAATGCCGTAATGAGCTATGTTATAAAGCTTCGATATGCAGTATGTTATCATGTTGTCATGAGGTTTTGATTTTGAATAGGTCTTTCATTGTAAATACTACAACGTGTTGTGTTATAAAGCTCCATGGGCAGTATGTTTTGTTTTCAACAGTCTTGTTGGTTATATGTGTCATTGAACATCGAGGACGGTGTTCCCCAAGGGGGAGGGTTTTGTAACAACCCTTGTGAAAATTTCATGTAAAAATCTATAAATACCATGGATGATGGGACACGTATTCCAAGCTGAATGGTGGGCAGGACATCCAAGTGGGTGTTCATTTGGTTGTTTATGGTTAAGGAAATTGGCAAAGGAAATGGCTAAGACATTAAAGAGGAAAAAATGTATTTTGGCACATTTATTTTTGAAAATAATGGAAATTAGGAGAAAAAGGAGGTGAAAGGTCACACGTTGCATGTGAGGAGGAAAATGAAGGAAAATAATGGAAATTAGGAGAAAAGGAAGGTGAAAGGTCACAGATTGCATGTGAGGAATAAATTGAAGGAAAATAATGGAAAATGAAGAAAATAGAGGCCTCGTTAATAAAAAGGCTTTTGAGGATCAGTTGGCAAGCTTCTTCCTTTCAGAGTCAACCTTTTGTCAGTTTAGTTTTGGAGCTCTCTCATTATTTTCTCTCTCTCTCATACTCTTGGATACGTAGAGTTTTCTTGGAGCACTCTTGGTGGGTGTGGAATACTTGGATTCTTGGAGCAAGAAGGAAAAGGAAGACCAGGAAAGCACAAGAGGGCATTGACATCAACAGCTACATTAGATTGCTTGCAGGTACAAAATTGCATGTATGATTTCTTCACTAGTTTTGACATGCATGGAAATGCATGTGGTTTCTTGGTTACGATTTATCATTGGCATGGAGGATGGCTTGGATTGATAGTGGATTTCCTAGCCTTGCCATTTACTGGATAGCCATGGTGATTGTGGGTTTACTTTCATTGCTTTGTTTTGGTTGGTTCTCATGTTTCCTTAGTTTGGGTTGAGTTATTAGTCCCGGAAGCCCTGTAACAGCTTGGGTTGAGTTACTAATCTTGGAAGCCTTGGTTGAACAAACGCTCTGGAAGCCCGGTAATAGCTTGGGTTGAGTTACTATTCCTATAAACCCTGGTTGGACAAACGCTCTGGAAGTCCTGTAACAGCTTGGGTTGAGTTACTAGTCCTGGAAGCCCTATAACAACTTGGGTTGAGTTACTAATCCTGGAAGCCCTGGTTGGACAAATGCTCTAGAAGCCCTTGGTGGGTTGAGTTACTAGTCCTAGAATCCTTGGTTGGAAAAATGCTCTGGAAGCCCTGTATAAGTTGTGGGTTGAGTTACTAGTTGTGGAAGCCATGGTTGGACAAACGCTTTAGAAACCTTGTATAAGCTGTGGGTTGAGTTATTAGTTATGGAAGCCTTGGTTGGAAAAACACTCTGGAAGGCTTGGATGGAGACCAATATGATGATGGTTTTTGGTGATGTCTGACCATGAGGTGGAATCATTGTTTGATGGGTTGAGGTGGGTGGCATCTGGAAGCCCTGGATGAGCTTTGATTGATGTGTTCTTTGAGATCCCACATTCATGCTTAGAATATGGCATGGGGCTGATTGGCTGAAGAGAGACTTGGCTCAGCCAATCTATGGTCAGGTGGAACATGGTAGTCCCATCACCGGTTGGTTCATTATTAATGAAAAAATTCATTCC
Organism: Pinus tabuliformis; assembly: GCA_031772625.1. Taxonomy (NCBI): domain Eukaryota; kingdom Viridiplantae; phylum Streptophyta; class Pinopsida; order Pinales; family Pinaceae; genus Pinus; species Pinus tabuliformis. The sequence continues at coordinate 1,685,143,232 of CM062816.1, read as the reverse complement.
CTTGATTTTCATGTGCAAATATACTGATGTATATATGGATTTGGATGGCTGATATGTTTATTGTATTTTTGTTCCTATCTTGTTGTTTATATGCACATTTACGTTGGAAGATGTTACAGAATATGTGGTTCGGTTTAACTTTGGTTTCTTCATGTTTGGTAGAATCTAGAATTGGTTTGTCGAAATTGTTGAAGCATGCTTCATCTCTCCGAGTAGCCTGGCCCTACTTAAATCTTCAGCCCTTATGATAGGAAAGCAAAACCCTTGTAGTTGGAATACTTATTTTTCCTGACAAGTCTTCAAGCTCTGCTCCATCTACAACGTGAGGACAAGCGTATCGTCTCCCTTCTCTATCAATTGTTTCCATTTTCTTAGTATTTTTCTTCTCTTGCAAGTTTATCAGACTTCCTAATGCCTCCAGATTCATCACCTCCACCTCTTTGTGGTCCCTTCCTCACTTTAGTTTATAGTCTTCAGGATTCTCTGTGCATACCCCCTCTCAATCTTATGATTCCATCTACCTTGGCCCCACATCTCTCTTAGTTGTGCAGGCAATCCTTTCTGCGAACATAAACAATCCCTCTAGTTCTATGGGAGGATCTAGCAACAAATGAAGACAAATATATGTAAACTTTCCTAGTTTATACCAGAAAACACAAAGGAGGATGGATGACCTACCTCACTCTGATGCTAACGTTCGTTGGTGTCGTCCTTAATTCTTCTATTTCCAAGCTCAATATCCTCTTCACCATTATGGATGAATACCTGCAAGAAAAATCACGTGGAGACAACAAACACACACATAACAAATTCATTCCAATATAAACCATGTAACAGATCAAGGAGTATCACACTAAATGAGTAATAATTCACACATTTATGGAAAGAAAACACATAATGTATTATTAATAGGTGGTAAAGGGAGCATTACAACCACTTAAGCCTTGATGTTGGAAGCTTCCTTTAAGTGAGTTTCTGATTCCTATACTTAACCTTCAAGCACTCCTTTCTCCTTAGCAAAATGAGCAGCAATTGTGCATATTTCAACACTAGGAAGGCAACCACCCATAAGCCAACCTTTAGTGGATATTAGGGATCTCATTTATAGGGAAGGAGAGGGAGTTGAGGATCCATGAAAGGAGGGAGAAGTTCCACATCTTAAGGGAAAGATTGATGAAAGGAGGGTGAAGTTCCACATCTCAAGGGAAAGATCCATGAAAATAGGATCAAGGACTAGGAATGGGAGGTTTCTTTCCAATTCTGATTCACCTGGAACCAACTCACCATTCTTGATACTTCTAGTAAGAGAAGCTTCTCCACCATTTTGGGAAAAATTGCCTGAAGAGTTTCAGTGTGGGTTTTCTTGATAAAAGTCGCGCTGGCAATGTTAGGACTGTATATTGCAACAAGTTACTAGCACGGGTCACTAGTCATGCAAAACGTGTTGATCATGAAAACAAGGTTTTTTTACAAGTTTCTTCGGAATTATTTCAAGGCAAGTTTTCTTCTTTTCTCCAGGGATGCCTTTGAACATGTTTCATGATGAATACACTGACAAATTTCGTCATCTTGTGGCATTTGTGGAATTAATGACACAAAGTTTTGCACTTCAAGATACGAGACGGGGAGTGTGACAAAATATTGTATAACACCCTCTTCCAAAATTATTAGTGTTATCCCCTCCTCTTTCTGTCTTGTGTTCTCTCACCCCCTCTTGGCTCCAAAGGCATCTCTTCTCTTGATCCTCGGTAGCTGGAAATTAATGTGTAGATTCAATTATGCTCATGAAATTTGCTAAATCACAAGACTTTAAGCTACTTTATTGATCTACATAAGTTAATTCACCATCTGAAATAAGAATCGTAGATATGCAAAAGGAAACACCATTCATGCACATAGATTTATCTAGGGGAATGCAACTACTTAAAACCCCTTACCATCTATATTGCATTAATTAGAGAATAGAGAAGTACTACAATGCTTTATCAAGCGTATATGCCTCTGCTTGACTGACTGATCTTGGCCAACAATTAGCCAATTTCAAGCCTTCCCAAGCTCATATTTCCTTGTGTTGTTACCTTTGGAAATTGCCCCTACGTTTTAGAATTTCACACTCTGCAATTGCGTACCTCTGACTGCATGCACCACCTATACGTATTGGAATATGCTACAACTGATAGTACTTTGCCTTGGAATCTTCAACTCAACTGGTTAACTTGAATTCTCTACATGCAAAAATTATTTTGGGTTGATTTATCACTAAGTGTGATTGAAGTTCCACTTCCACAACTTGACCTCCATTAGTTCTTTTGACAGTTAGAACTAGTTAAACTAACAATAACTCAAATTAACTGAAATAAATTGCTACAAATTAGCAATCAATCATGTAGAACTGAACTCAAGCTTCCCCAACTTGAATTTACTGAGTTAACTGAGTGACAAGTGCCATGTCACCTTAGTTAACTACCTCCAAGTATTCTGCTGAAATAGAAATTCAAATTTTAATCTAGTTTGACCAAGGCAAAGTCAAAACTAGATTTTCTTGTTGCATTTTCAACACTCCCTCTCAACAAGAAAGGGATTATCAACCACCCCTATCTTGCACCTGTGGAACTCAAACTTCCCTCTTGATAAGGCCTTTGTCAAAATATTTGCATCTTGCTTCTTTGGAAAAATGTACTGCAACAACATAATCTGCCTCTGCACGCAACGTTGTAGATGGTGATACCAGATATTAATATGCTTGGATCGATTGTGAAAAACAATATTTTCAGAGAATTTGATACAACACTGATTATCATAGTAAATCACAGTATGATCCATCATCTAAACAAACAAGCCAACAAGTATTTTTCTTATCAAGATCACCTCACATGTTGCTTGACTTGCAACCATGTATTATGCTTTTGTTGAGCTTAGTGCCCCTGATCTTTGCTTCCTACTATAAAAAGAAACAACTACGGACCCAACACTGAAAATTACCTCATCTCCTCTTCTGTTCTGAATGACTTCTTGCCCAATCTGCATCTATGAACCCACACAACTTCACTCCCTATGCATGCTTATACCAAATTACCTACTGGGTAATGCCTCTCAGGTACCATAGAACATGTTTCACTGTACTCAAAAACAGTTTGGTTGGCCTAACCATGGTTTGACTAAGTTGTTTGACTACATAATACATGTTTGGTCATGTGTTCACAAGATACATGAGTGAACCCACCAATTGTTGGTAAATAGTCACATCCACTTCCTCACCTAAAGTGGCATCCTCTTTCCTCTAGTTGGTCATTAGAGGAGTCTCCATGGGTTTGCACCTATCCATGTGAAACCTCTGAAGTATCTCGTTGGCATACTTTCTCTAAGAGACAAATAGTTCCCCATAACCTCGCCATACTTCCAATTGAAGTAAGTAGTGCATGAGGCCCATATCCTTCATTTCGAGCTATCTTGCAAGGTCCTCCTTGCAAGATCTGATTAACTTCTCATCACCAGTAAGGATGAAGTCATCAACATATAAAACAATAATAAACAATTTACCTTCTACCAAAATATGAGAGAGGTTTTCATTTGCTTCACTTTTGGTGAAGCCCAAATAGTTGAAATAGCTATCGATCTAGGTGTACCAAGCACGTGGTTCTTGCTTGAAACCATACAACGCTTGCTTGAGTCTACAAACACAAGACTCTCTATCAAAAGTCTCGAAGCCTTCTGGTTGCTCGATATACACCTCCTCCTCAATGACTCTATTGAGGAATGTTGTTTTCACATCCATTTGGTGGATCTTCCACCCCATATGTGGGACCACTTCCCAAACATTGTTCTTCACAATGGATTCGTACTCCTCCACTATTGCATCAAACCATACTGGTTGTCATATTTCTTCCTCAAAAGACGATGGCATAGTCTCTACTAGCTCATTCGTTAGAGCCATGTAGCCAATGTATCGATCTGGTTTTCCTATAAAAAGTCACTGGCAGCGCTAGGTCATTATGTTGTAACATGCCACCAGCACAGGTCACGAGTGGTGTAAAAAATGTTGATCTTGAAAACTAGGTTTTTAGGCAAGCTTCTTCACAATTCTCTTAGGGAAACTTTTCTTCTCTTCTTCAGGGATGCTTCTGTATATGTTTCGTGGTGAATACACTAACAAATTTCGTCATTTTGACGCTTCGGGATATGGACAGGAAGTGTGACAAAATACTATGTAATAGATGCCCCCTAAAGCATGAAGGAAAAACAGGGAGTGATGGGTGAAATGCTTTACATGTCAAGGCAAGGAACTGGAGAAACATCATCAGGAGACTTGCAAATCAAGCATGATATAATATATCTGACATTTCTAACGTAAATATGCCTAATACTACATCTTTGAATAGGCATCTAACAATACATGAATCCACGACATGGCCGCAGGCATCTGAATAGAAGGGATCATGTGTATGGATAAACAACATGGACACAACCATCCATATAGAAGGAATCATGTGTACAATCATGAATGGATAATAACTCCACGCAACCTAGATTTATGAGACGATTCCCAAGGTCTCATTTCTGTCTTGACCCAACTAAAGTATGAATCCTACCATGTGAATAGATGTGTCGGAGTTGAACATGGTAGAAAACCACCTGATTACTGATCAATGATGTAAATCATTAACAGGAACGAGATAAACCACCAATAATGACAATGGTTCTCAACGTACACCAACACAATCCATGAGTGTGAATAAGGAAGTTGAACTTCAACATTCACATAATCATTCAATCAAAGGCAAATGATGTGAACCTATCTTCGAATGCGAAGAATCTGCCATTGAGGCATGCAAGCTCCAAGGCACTGAAATGGATTTTCTAGATCACCTTCCTAGATAATGAGCTGGAGTCGACAAGAAGTGATCCATCAAAGGAGGGCCATAATGTTTCCCACATCACTGACATGAAACAAAGGATGTAGCAGAGTGATTCAGGATTGTTGCAGAAAGGTAAAACATGGTATAAGCAGTAATAATTGTAGATGGGACTTCTTTTGAAGATATCAGCGACACGCCTCTGGAGTTTAGCATCATTTGGCTCAACATAGGATCAGAAGTCATGATGATAATAGGGTATAATCAGATGAAAGGAAAACAGATTCCCAAAACCCAAGAAGGCAAATGATGAAGTGAAGATAACTCAAACCTGACACAAGCGACAAATAAGTGTCATGTTCAAGAGCGACATGTTGCCTTTATACAAAATACAGGACGTGTTCACTTCCATTTTTCCCCACTATTTCTAGCAAGTAACTCATTATTTTTTATCACAAGCTTGAAGAGGATAGCATATGCTTGTCGTATAAGTTCATCCTTCGGACGAATCCACACTAGTAAGTTTTAACGAGCCCTCGGAATGAGTAAGTTGGTCTCATCATGGTGACAAGTCCTACGTCGTTTAAGTTTTACAAGTCCGACGGAGGGGTAACTCGACATATTTTTTATGTTTAGAGAGTTTGAAAAAGAGGCAAAAAAGAAACTCCAAAGGTCCCTTTTCGTAGATAGTCTCTCGAATCTAAAAGGTAGAAAACAATATTCAAGAGAACCTCTTAGCCACGTGTGACCAAGGTATTTTTTTTTTTGTACGATAGTCTATCTCACTCCGTAAAAGCGTTAAACTTATATTGAGCATATGTCATTTATTTACCTTAATGAGTTCGAAACGACAAGTACTCAACAATATTTTCATATTTCGAGAGTCATAAAAGAGATGAAAGATGACTCCAGGGGGGTTCCTTTTTCATTTATTTTTTACGAGTCCGAAAAAGCAATAAAATGAAACTCATTAGTTCAATGAAAATTAATCATTGTCACCATTTATCCATGACCTCTCGCCGCACAAGTGAACACACGTTACCCATTGCAAGAAAACATTAAAATATAAGCAAAAATGTGCCCTAAATGGTAAAAATATTTCAAAAAACTTATATAAACTCAAAAAGTATAAACAAAAATTTACCTTTTGACATTTGACAATTTGGACAGCACTTTTTAACCCAAATTTCCCCAATCTTCAGGCGAGGAATGTGATCAATCAAGGACACCGTTCGACGATCTGTTTACTGTAGGTAATATATATGTCCCTCATTTGCATTTTGATTGTGTTTTTAAGTGATTTCATCCATAGAGTAGATGGTAAGGAGGGTTGAAACAAAAATAATGTCGAGGGTGATCACCGCGGGTTTTACCTATCGGACTCACGCTGCTCACCCTGAGCTTAACTGTGCCATCGCGATGGAAGTGCAGAAAAATTGGGAAACAGCCATGTTGGCGCTGAGATATAATTTTTTTCGAAAATCCTCCAAGATTAATGATCATTTTTTAAATTTTCTTCCATAGAAGCTAATAAAATCTTTGTTTATGGATGTTTCACAAGTTATTCACTGAAAAATGGTGATTGAATGGAAGGAAAGAGGTCATGAAGCAGAAGACCATGAAGCAGCCCAAGATCCAAATTGCATAGCAGCCCTTCGGGCATGTGGAATACTAAAATTCTTTCGTATCCTTGGGATTAGGATCCAAATAGAATTACTGTAGCATTTAGTTGGATGGTGGGATGTAGACTGCCAAATCTTTATCATTGGAGACCAAGAACTTGAGATAGATATTGCATACATCTATTTCATTATAGGTTTGTCCAAAAGGGGACAACGAATTCAGTTGTTTGGTTCTCATACTGGGGGAGAGAGTACATATATGATGATAGCGAGACATTGTCTAGGCTCTCAAAAAACAAAGAATGGGAAGATAGATATAAAAAATATCACAAATATCCTGCTGAGAACGATTCTGCATACCATGGATCGAATAGATGGAGATCAGGCCCTGAACGAAGCGACTATGTCTCACTTCTAGTATGAAATAGACTGTCTTAGCCCCACATTATTTAACTGGTGCGAAGGGTTGCTGGTCAACATGAAAGACCAACTCACAAAATGCAAGATAGGGAGATTGAAACGATTTGGCTATGGATCGATCTTAGTGACGTTTTTCCTAGAACGTGTGCCATTATTCAAGTATCAATGGATAGAGGTGGAGGCTTCAAGACCCAAAGATCCATAAATACTAAGGTGGGGTGAGTTGACGCCTCGTCATGGAGGTGGTTAGCAGATGTATTTTCCTCCATCATTCTTTGGATGGTTGCGACAACAACTCATCATGGTAGATGATTGGGCGTATGTCGGTACATATTTCTGGGGAGATCCCAACCTCCCACTTCCACCTGGCACACAGTGGGCTGATGTAGGTAAATTTTTATCTATTATTTATTATTTATTTATATTTGTATTTTATTTATTTATTTATTTTTATTGATGAGGTGGCACCGCAGTATCAAAGGCATACCATATGAGTTTCAGCCAAACAAAATTAGTTGTTGAACCGAGTTATCAGGGTTGTTTTGTGCTACCATGAGCACCATGTTGGCGGATAACCATATCTCTAGTTTTCATTTTCTGCACTTATGTAGGCTCGAGAAGCCGTTTGTCTCATAACACAAATTTTGAAATTTTGTATCTATTGTTCCTACTATGTGATGGTTTTTCTTTTTACATTCTTCGCAGATGTCTATCTAATACATGATTTTCCATTGTGTCCATTAATGTATTTAGATGTCTCACAATATGTTGATAGGTAATGTAATCAAAATGTCTAGAGACGAACACATAAGTACATCCTTAAAATATTAGGGTTTTTGACGAAATAATGCCTATTTAGCTGTAATATAATGAATCGTGAGTCAAGTTTAACAACTAATGCTCTAATACCAAGAGCAAAAACTTCTGACAATAGTTCAACAACAACACTATATTCGGTAATATTGTTAGTTGTGTGACCAAGACATATGACCTGTAAACTCACTAGCTCACCATCGGGAGCGTAGAGTGCCCACGCAGTGGAAGAGAGAATATGTCTCCTACGATAAGCGCCATCAGTGAAAAAGACATGGGGAAGAAGGTTTGTTGACATCTCCAAACCAAGTGGAACACGTGGTAAGCAGGGAAAACATGTTCGCAAAAATGCAAACATTCACACCAAAAGACTACACACTAATGTACAAGGTATCTATGCAAAATATAGGCATAATATTTGTTTAGGTAGAGCCCATTACGAGGCTCAAACAATGGATTTCCATCATAGTCAACCAACTATGCACCCTTTTGTAATACACGTTTAATAATATAGGGTCCATGCCACATAGGTTCAAATTTCCCAGCTCCTAATTTGTCATTAGCCTAATCATATAACAGGACTAAGTCACCTTCTACATATGCACGAGGGGTCACAATTTTTTCATACTAAATTTTAACTCTTTTTCTCTGAGACTCAGTTACCAATGCGGAAATTCGACGAGTCTCATCAAGACGTTCTAAATAAAGTAATCGTTCTTCCTCAGGTGAAGTACCAGGGAGTAATTCGACAACTAGTTTTAAAGATGGGATTTCACATTCGATAGGTAGGGTGGCTTCCAGACCATAAACCAATTGAAAAGGTGTGAATTCGGTCATCGTTTTGGAAACGATTCGATATGCCCATAATGTCGAAAAAAGCATGAGATTCCAATTCTTTTTGTGCATCCCAATGGTTCGTTGAAGCATTGTGACCAAAACTTTGTTAACAACTTCAACTTGGCCATTGGCCTATGGATAATATGAAGTTGAGCTATCGTGATGTAAGCCCAACTGAGCAGTGAGTTTTGTCATCATGTGATTTCAGAAATTGGAGCCATGGTTAGTGATTATGTCTTGCGGTACACTGAACTGAGCTATGACATGGTTGAATAGAAACAAAGCATCAGTTTCATGTCAACATTGTAGGTAGGCATCACCTCAACCCATTTTTTGAAATAATCAACAACAACGATGATGTATCCATGCCCCCCAACTGAGTGAGGGTTACAAGTAAAATTAATGCCCCATATGGAAAATGGGCCAACGGTGATAACTGGGTGTAAAGGAGCAGGTGGGTTCGCAGTTTCCAATTGTAAACCTGGCAAGCATGACATTTTTGGACTGCAAGAATGCAATCTTTGAAAATAGAGCAACAAAAATAACATGCACGAAGGATCTTTTGAGCAATGGCGTATCCTAGCATATGATCACCACAGGCTCCAAAGTGGAAATCATTCAAAGCTTTCTCAGTTTCCCCATGTGTCAGACATCGTTAAAGGACTGAATCCATGACAAGGCAGTATATGGTATCCCCAATAATGAGATAGGGTTTGAATTGGTACCAGATTCGGCGTCGATTAGAGCGAGATAACTCTAATCGAAAGGTTTGAGTTTGGAGATATATGATGATATCTTCATACCATGGATTGTGAGTGCTAACAAGGAAGAGAGATTTGTCAAGAATCAGTTCATTAGATACAACAATCGTGTTTGTAAAGGGGAGGTCACAAATTAATTCAACAAAAACAAGTGATTTCTTTGGCTTATCTTTGGTGAAATCTAAGTCAAACTCCTACAGGATGACAATCCATTTGGAATATTCCCCCACAAGCAATTGATGAGACAGAATATAGGTCATGGGGTTTCAATCGGTTATCACTACAGTTTTGTGTAAGAGAATATAATGAGAAAAACATTGGATAACATGAACTCTTGTCAATGCCAACTTTTCTACATGAGCATATCGAGTCTCGACATAAAAAAGAGTACAACTCAATCAATATATAAAATTCTCATTTTTGTCATCATCATCCTGAACCAACACCATACCAATGGTATTGTCAGCAGTGGCCAAGTACAAGAGATAATCGCGATGGTAATTCAGAGGATGCAACAAAGGTGCGCTAATGAGTGCGGCCTTTAAAGCATCAAAGGACTTATGAGAAATGTCATCCCAAATGAATGGGACTCCTTTCTTTAGAAGGCGAGTAAAACCCTTGGCAAGCTCGACATAATTTGGGATGAAACGACGAAGAAAGTTTTCCTTTCCTTGCAAACTCTGGAGTTGATGTAAGGAAGATGGAGGTGGAAAATTGACAATGGCCTCCACCTTGAGAGGATCAATGTGGATGCCTTCTTTGGAGACTACGAAGCCTAAGAGATGACCAAATTCAACGCAAAATACACACTTATGAGGATTCAATCGAATATTGTAGTGTTGGTAGCGAAGAAAAATCACCCGAAGGTGAGCTAGATGGTCTTGACATTTAAGTGAGTGTGCAGGTAAATCATCAAGATATGGATGAACGATATTTTTAATATCGTGGAATGCATAAGACATAGGCTGTTGGAAGGTTGCACCAACATTTTTTAGGACAAAAGGAAGCTTTTTGTAGGCGAAAGTCCCCCAAGGACAAATAAAGGCAGTCTTAAGTTGATCGACAGGAAGGATATTATTTTGATTATATCCAAAGAATCCATATGAAGGAAAAAATTCCACTCCAGACGCATTCATCAATAATTTGGTTGATAGAGGGAGTAAGGTAAGAGACCTTTTGATAGGCTTGATTGACATGTCGATAGTCAACACATACTCGTATGGTTCCCTGTGTCTTAGTTACCAAAACGATGTTGAAAACCCAACCTGTCAATGGGATAGGATAAACAAAGCCAACTTTTAGAAGTTTTTCAACTTCACCCTTAATGGTAGTTGCCTTCCTTGGGTGCACCAGATGAAGACGTTATCACACAGGTTTCGTGTATGGATAGGTAGGAATCTCATGTACCACAATACTGGGATCAATATCATGCATCTCTTCATAAGACCAAGCGAAGAAATCACCAAATTCTTTGAAAAGGGTTGTGTAGATCTTAATATCGTCAGGAGAATAAGAAGCCCCTATGTGAATGTTTTCGATAATACCAGGTTTAATCAAGATGTCAATGGGCATGGTTGCTAAAATGTTCCCTAAATTTCCTTCAGACAACACTTCGTGAACCAAGATAGGTGTCTAAAATGGAGTAGTCATTTTAGGGGAAAGTAAAGTACCTAGACAAGTAGGAATTGATCCAAGGCTAGGAAGAAAAGAGGAACGATGATGAATATCATTCCAAGGGGTTTCTTCAAGAGACATGACTTCAACAATGCTTTCATTAGTAAGGAACATCTCATTCAAAGGATCTTCGGAATTAGAAGAATCGAGCCAAGGAGTTTGTAGATACGAGTCTAGGACAAATATCAATCGATCATGAGTTGTGGATGTAGCCGCAGAAGCCAAAAGAAAAGTTTTATAAGCTTGCTCAACTTGGCTAAGAAGCATGACATCACCAAAATTATCGATCTAGTCAGGACTAGGGATGATCCATGGTTCATAATTAGACAAGATCATGTAAATTGAGCAACATTAGGGGGAGGAGGAAGGGAAAAAGTTCCCATTAAAGAGAGGTACTTGAAAAAAACCTGCTCCAAAACTTTCATAAGGAATGTTGGTTTTCCCAACATAAGGCACATTACATGTTGAAGAATCAGAGGAAAAGAAAGCAAATTGATCAATAGTGACAATTTTCCCTTGGTGAGGAAAATTAAGTAAACCGAAAAGAGACGAGACCACACAAAACATTGCATGAGTCCAGCTCTGACCAGGTAAAAGGTTGTATTTGAGATTGATGTCAACAACCTCGACTTCTAAGTTTACCCTCTTTCCATCCAACTGAACGGGTAAGGAGTTGAGAATACCATATGGGCGGAAACCTCGACCATCGAAAGCTTCTAAAGTGTTTGGAGACTGGTTGATATGAGGTGAACCAATGGATTTCCAACACGATATGGACATGATACATGTCAAGTCTCCTTCATCAACAACAAACATATGGATAGTATTGTCCATAACAACAACTTGAATGAGAAAAGCAAGTTGAGGATGCAAGCGAGGAACATGGTTTTCAAAATTAAAAGTAATCAAACTGGAATTTGCAGGATCAATTCCTCCAATAGAGGATAGCAAAGCCTTTCTTTGTGATAGGAATGTTTGAAGGAATTCCAAGGCTGACATCGCCAAAGGCGCTTGAGCCAAGTATTCTACAAAGTTGCAGTGTTGGGTAGCTTGCACATTCGAATTATAGGACAATTTCTGAAGAAAACCTTTAGGGGGTGGTTAGATTATGGAATCAATGCTAGGTTTCTCAATATGTAGAGGACTGGAACTGGGTGTAGTGGAGGAAGAGGGTACATCAGTGGTATCTTTTTCCACCATAAGTTTCTTAGAAGGTGGATAATATTTTGATCTTGCGGTTACAGGAATCTGTTATGAGCCACTCATAAACACTTGAGAGCTTCTAGAGATTTGAGCATGGGGCTCGTCTACAAATTGCATTTGCTGAGATGGGAAAGGTTCCTTCAGCATAGCTAGTGTCCCTGTAGATCCTTTCAGAAGGTGAAGTACTTCAACACGTTAGGGGCAATCGTTAGTGTAATGATCTTCATCACAAATAAGGCAATGATATTTAGGCTTTCATTTGGGTGTATCATGAACTCATAGTTTTTGGGAATCCTATTTAGGGGTATCTTGTTTAGCATTTCCTTTGCCCTTATTCTTTCCTTTCAAGGATTTATCTGATGTGATAGACTGAACAACATTTACCTCTAAGGTCTTACTAGGATTCTTAGGATTATCAACAGTATTAGGAGTTGCATTGGCCGAATTAGATTTAGGTTCTGAAGAAGTAGCCGGAGCATTATTAGACCACTGAGCCAAAAATCCAATAATGCCATCGATAGGTGGTGAATCTGTGGGTTTGGAAGATGTAGGGCTAGTCGAAGGTCGTTGGGCACCAAGTAAGAGTTCATATAATGTGCTAGATTATGAATAAACAAAATCCAAATACTAGGCACGGGTGATAGCTTGTTCCTTAGTCACACAACCACCCATGGCTATGTCTTTAGCAATAGGAGGGATAAATGATTTAGTGAACCATTCAGTCAAAAGATGATCCAGGATATCAAATTTGATGAGACGACGCTTACACCTCCATTCATGGATATGATCAGAGATGTGAGTAGAAGTCGTATGTTGTAAAGACGTTAAGAGATGGGTTCTATTCTCATACCGTACAAGAAATTGGAAATGAGTGAGGAAATCCATAGCCAAAGTATTGAAATCTTAGAAAGCACCACAAGGGAGCTCTATGTACCATTTGGTGGCAATGCCTATTGAAGTGCTTTGGAAAAGACGCAATCATATAAAATCATCCACCGAAGAGTTAGAGGAACACACCAAAGATGATAAGTGATAACGTGTGCTTGGGGGTCTTCTCCATATTTACCTTCGAATTTGGGGCAATCACTAGGTATTTTGGTTGGTACTATAGGCTAATACAGTGAGTGAAGCATTGGGTCATTCGTGAGCCTTGACACATCTAAAAATTCCAACATTGCCAAAAATAGTAGTTGTGGGTTGTATGGAGTATAGGATCTCTAGTATGTACCAAACTGAGTATTCCAACCTTGCTGAGTTTGGATCTGCCCCCAATGTGGTGTATTTTGTCCACAAAGTGGTTGACTATATGGAGGTTGACCGTATGGAGGTTGACCATATGGAGGTTGGCTATATGGTGGTTGACCATAAGGAGGCTAACCATAAAGAGGTTGACCATTCTGAGTTTGGTGATAATATTGGATGTATGGAGTTTGCGAAGCAAATTGACCATACCGTTGTTGGTATGGTCCTTGTTGCATTTGTTGCAACTGTGGCAACGGTTGTTGGTAAGAACCCTGTTGGGTTTGGTAGGGAATCTGTTGTTGCGGCTGTGAGTAAGGTCCTTGTCGCCGTGGTTGCTGGTAAGGTCCCTGTTGGGATTGGTAAGAAACCTCTTGTTGTGGTTGCAGGTAAGACACCTGCAGTTGTGGCCCCGGGTAGGAAATCTGGACTATGTCTGTGGGTAGGAAATCTGCAACTGTGGCTCTGGGTAGGACACCTGCGGCTGTGGCTGTGGGTAGGGTCCCTACTGTGGTTGAATATGACGTTGTGGCCGCAGAGGAGGATTACCAGTCCCATAAGAATATTCCATTTGAGGGCCATACTGCATTTGAGGACCTGCCTTTTGATAAGGAGTTTGGAGATGTAGAGAGCCTATAAGATTATAAGGTTGCTGGTAGGAAGGTTGAGTCAAAGGGACTTGATGACCTTGTAAAGGGGTCTGTATAACGTTTCCTGATACATATGGAATCAATGTTCCACCTGGGTTAGAAACAATGCAATGGGTTGACTTGCCACCAGAGCGGGTGTATAGCCTCCACTAGAAGCAAGAGATGTGTAGGGCAAATGAAGCTGCCCCTGTGGTGAAGTAAAATTATAAGTGTGGACACGAACGAATTCCTCTAGCTCGATAATGGGTCTAGCCACTACAAATACATTCTATGGAAGATTTCCTTAGGTTAGAAAAAATCAAGAGGGACTACCTCTTGGTCCGCCTATCCTGCTTGATGATGTCCTTGCTTACTCGCTACAACTATCTCTCGCTTCCTTCTTCAAGCACCTGAAACCAGTAAACAACAACAGATAACAAACATGGTAATAGAAAAATTGTAATTCAACCTACTTAACAAGTCAAGAAACATTAAGCCATGAATATGTAATATTATAAATCATGTAGGAAATCAATAGATAGTTGCATATATTAATATCAAAGAGAGATTACAACCATTCGTCTTGACGTTACAGTCCTCCTCTGACAAGACTAGGTTCCCACACACTTCTGCTATCATTCCATGATGGTCTCAATCAACAATAGTTTTAAGGCTCTTCCCTTTAGGCTTCACTCCAAACCAAATCACATTTCTCCCTCACACAACTAGGTAGCTACAACTTGTTATAGCTTGCTGTCTGCTCCAAGCCAAAATAGCATAAGCACACCAACATCAACACTCTAACTAGCTTGTGCTTGGGAAGAAGGGAGGTTTATATAGGAAAAATGGATGGGAGATGGATCCTCTTCTCATGGGAGAAGGTCTTATCCCTTGAGGTAGTTCCATCATTATGGGGGAAAGGAGCCCAAACTGTCATCCTCGACCCCATCCAGCCAAATCATTTACCAAACTTCCGTTACGAAGCTTCTAGTGTTGGAAGCTTTGATTCCTAATTTAAAAACTTTCCATAACATAATCGACGCGACTAGAACACGGCTCAGTCGCTCCAGTCGATGCGAGGGACAATGCTAATTTTTGCACATCGGCGTGAGGGAGACAAGGGTCATTAGCATCGGTCTTGTAAACTGGGCAAAACAGAAGTTTTAGGGAAAATGGTGCAAAAGGGAATTGATTTTCTCATGAAGAGGGACACAATGGGAGTTTCTTCATGAAGGCAAAGCATGTAGGGTTAACTGTAAATGTCCTCCAAGATCAAGGAACGAGTAGTACAGGGATAGTGACAAAATGTTGTGTAACAGATGCCCCCTAAAGCGTGAAGGCCGAGCTGGAGTGAGGGATGAAATTCTTTGTAAATCAGTGCGGGGAACTAATCTGCCATCAAAAACCTACAAGCAAGTACAGATACATATACATTGACTAAGATCTCTGTCAAATAATACATGAATCGTGGCATGGACGCTGCCATCCAGAAAATAATCATGTAAATAGATCCAGGTATGGGCGCAACCATCCATTAAAGAGGATCATAACAAAACCAAGGTATGGTCGCAACCATCCAATAATGAGAAGGATCACATATGATAACTCATGGTTTGGTCGTAGCCAACCATCTGAAAGAGACATGCATATCATCATAACCATGTTACATCACTTCGCAACCTAGACTTTTTGTGATCTGAGTCCAGGGTCTTGTGCTCCAACACAACCTGATCAAAGTACAAATCCTAGCATGTGAATAGATGTGTTGACATCGAACATGCTAGAAAGTCGCTTGATTACCAATCAATGATGTAAATTGTTAACAAGCGTGAGAGAAACCACCAATAATGACAATGTTCCTCAAGGTACTATCAACTCAATCCACGAAATGTGAATAGAAGAATTGAAGTCGAACAACCGTGAAATCACTCGATCGAAAGCCAATGATGTGAACTTGTCATCGAGTGCAAATAACTTGCCATTAGGGCATGCAAGCTCTAAGGTATTGGAAGGGAGTCTCTCGATCAACTTCCTAGATAATGAGTTGAAGTCGATGGAAAGAGACCATGTCAAAGGAGGGCCATAATGAATCCCACGTCATTGACGCGAGACGAGAGGAGGAAAAATGATTTTGGATGATACAGAGAATCAGAGGTAAATGTAACTGCAGAAGGACAACCCTTGAACATATTGGCGACACATCTTGGAACTTTGGCAGCTTTGGATTCATAGGATCGGTGGTCATGATGACGTGGCAAAGATCAAATGGAAGGAAAAAAATGAACGGCCCAAACCCTGGAAGGTCAACGATACAAAGGAGGATGTCCCAACCCGACACGAAGCAAAGAGTGTCATGTTCAAGAGTGAGTTGCCGACATAACTGATAGATTTCCAAATTCCCCCCCACCATTTCTAGCAGGTACCCCAATTATTTTTTAATCACAAGATTGAAGGGGATAGTATATGCTTGCATTGTAAGTTCATTCTTCAGACGAATCACACCTAGTAAGTTTAACGAGCCCTAGGAAGGAGAAGCTCATGTTTGTCATGGTGACGAATCCGATGTCATTTAATAGTTTAACGAGTCTGACAAAGGTGTAACTCGGTATCTTTTCATGTTTAGAGAGTTTGAAAAAGACACATAAAAGAAAACTCCACATGGTCCCTTTTTGTACATTTGTGTCTCTCGAGCCCGAAAAGGTAGAAAACAATACTTGAGAGAACCGCTTGACCATTTCAATCAAGGAGTGCCTTTTTCGTAAATAGTGCCTCCCAGCCCAAAAAAAGGGTAAACTTATATTAGGCGCACAACGTTTCACATCTGTTAACGAGTTCGAAATGACAAGGGCTCAACCATCTTTTCGATTTTAAAGGGTCGAAAAAGAGCTGAAAGCGGACCCCCCATTTTACTTTCTTTTACGAGTCAAAGGGAAAAAAATACTCGGCAATCTTTTCATTTTTTTACAAGTCAGAAAAAAAGAGCTTTAAAGGTGACTCATCTTGGAGGAACGAGTGGTATAAATGGTATCAACTGGTTCCGGCAATGAAGGAACTACTCAAAACATGTAATGGTCAAGACGTTGGCTAATAAAACCACTCATCGTTGTGGCTCCTCGGGAAAGGGAAAACAACCAAGTGAAAGCATATGATCGGCCAAAGAGATGGTGGTAATGGAATAAAACAACCAAGGCTCATCTAGCATAAATTAGTTGATAAAAAAGACAATAAATTGGGCATTGGTTCATTTTTACACAAGCTTGAACCATGGAGAATTTTTCCTAGATTCGGTTTCATGTTTACACAAGCTTGAAATGAAAAACTATGCTTGCTATAATTTGTACATGCCCCCAGCATAATGACTCAATAGAGGTACATGCCCCCCAAGCTTCATTTCAGTCAACTAGGTGGATGGAATGAAGGTTCACTTTCGAGATCTTGGAAAGACTCGATTGGGATTTTACGAGATCTTAATCAAAGACTCTATTTGGAAAAGGGAGTGGTTTAATTTTTTAACGAGGTTGATATAGGAACAAACTATCCTCGGGACCCGTTTTTCATTTTTTTGATGAGCTTGACACAAGATAAAGAACTATGCTTGGACATCTTGATTCATTTTTTAACGAGGTTGACACAAGACCAGGAACTATCCTCATACCCTTTGTTTCACTTTTTAATGAGGTTGACACAAGACAACGAAGTATCCTCGCACATTTGTTCATGAACCATACGAGAGCATGGCCCCCAAGAGGTCTTCATTAGACGAAAGAACCATGCTCTGGGAGGAATACATGTCATTTGGTACCATAGACAGATCAGGTTCCAATGCCCCCAGTACATAATGTACTATACCATCTATGTGATCATCAGCAGATGTGGAGATGGAATGAGTAGCCACATAATCGACATGTGGCAAGGAAGGTACTACTTGCAAACAAGATCCGATAGGGGATGGTGGATGCAAAGGAGGCGCTTGGTCACCAATGAACGACAATTGATCAATGGTCACTATTATCCCTTCATGCGGAAAACAAACCACACAGAAAATCGAAGAAACAATAGCTCCCATGACATAAACATAATCGCGTTCAAGGAGAAGATTAAAATCTAAGGGTCCTTGGACTACCATCACGTCTATATAGACAGTCTTTCCTCCCAAAGTAATAGGGAACTTAGGAAGGATCCCCAAGGGCTGATTGGTTCCTCCGTTGAAAGCCAACATATTTTGGGTGACAGGCATAAGTTGTGGGGAACCCAAAGCTTGCCAAGTAGTAGAAGACATGATGCTAACAGATGCACCTTCATCTAATATAGTACCGGATACTACCATATTATAGGCTTGTACTGTGATCTGGAAAGGCACATAAGATGGGAGGAAGAAAGCAGTTAATGGACCCCAATCAAAAGAAACGACAAAACTACTTGGTGGCATCGTATGATTGCCCCCATGCAGTACAGGAATAGGAGAAGGACTCTCCTGATTAACTGGTATGGGAGGGTCACTCTTAGATTCATGAGAATCTGAGGAGACAAGAAGAACATTAGCAGTATGATCACCACTCTCTTCCGGAACAGAGTGAGCAACTGGTGGCGGAACCAATTCGACACTCTTTTCGACCAATGGTTGGTCAGGAATAGATAATAGAGAGTCATGCTCAGGAAGAGTAGGATGGGCAAGAGATGAATCCAAGTCAATCTCTTTACCAACCGGGAGAGGGTTAGAAGAAAGCCTCTGATAACCAACAGGAAGTTGGGGTTGAGGAGCTCTAAGGTTTTCCAAAACTTTGGAAGCTTTATTCATAGGAGGAAAAAGGTGAAGAAGATGCTCTCCTTCACATAACCTACAGGGGAATCTAATCTTACCTTTCTTCTTACCATCTGTAATCGAGGGAGTAGCATCGACATGATCTCCAGAGGTCGATGGGGAAGGTGGATTCAGGTTTTGAGACCATACCTCTAAGACTCTGGGAATGCCAGGATAGTCTCGAAGGAGATGGTCACCCTTACACATCCTGCAAGGGAATTTTACCTTCCTTGAAGGATCATAAGGTTTGTCCATAGGAGGTGCATTTGGAGTAACAGCCGCATGGTTGGCCTCTCGCTTATCTGACTTCTTCTTCTTCGTCTTCTTCTTCTTCTTCTTAGCTTCTTGGTTACTAGATTTCAAACTTTCACGAGGCGAAGTAGAAGAGGAAGGGGAAGAAATAGGGTAAGAAGGGGAGAGGTCAACCTTAGAATCAACGTGATGTGATTCAAATGAAGGAGCTGGTGGGGCAGGAGTTGGGACACTCGGGACCACCGAGGTCGAAAATAACCTGACAGATAAACAAAGGTTAACCCATGGAGGGACAATGTTGCCATATAAAGAGCAAAAACGTTTCCAAAAGAAGGAAAAGGACCAGGATTCCCGTTCGAGGGGAACCCTTGACTAGTAGACTCTACGAATGTTGCCATTGGAATCGACCCTAAAGAATCACTAAGGAAAATAACTTTAACCAGGAATATTTCGTGGGTAGTTAATTTTAAGACATTGAAACAAAACTTTGCCTTTTCATATTTTAAGAGTCGAGAAAAGGGCAAAAGGTGACTCTAGTTGCTTTCGGAATTAACAAGCTCGAAAGGACAAGTGCTTTATGATATTTTAAATTTAACGAGTCAAAAAGACCAAAATGGCTGCTTTGGATAATTTAGGAAAAAGGATTACCAGGTAACCTTGAACTGTAAAATACCTCTCGGCGAACCGAGAAGTATGGGAAGGCAATCTCCCCGAATGCTATGTTTGGTGTATCATGTTTACAAGGCAATAGAATCGGCTTCCTATGGATAAAGGATTGCAGACCTAGTGGGGTCTCCCTTCATATACATGATGGTACGAGGAGAACAAGTCCGTACTAGAGCTGTCTAATGCTGAAGCAAACGACAACTGCTAGGTTTAAAGACGCGGGAACACATCTCTAGCCTAGACCACTAAATGTGAGCGTTAAGTTTCAATGCTTCCTTAGCTTAATTCAATATATTTTAATGGTTGATCTTGAATTAGGTTTCAATTACAAGGCCCTACCGATTTGAACTGACAAAACTCCTACATGCAGCTATAAGAGAAAATAAATCTTTCTTCAATAAAATTTAACACTAATTGAGGGATAGAGAGCACACAATCAATGCAACAACCAAAGAATGAAATATTTCACTAATACATGTCCTAAATGCACTTAATCTTCCTATAACAACAAAATAAGTTTCATTTCATTCCCTACGTTTATGATGATGCAATTCTAGCTTCTCAATGAGGCTACTAATGCAATATTTTCATTTAAGTAAACTAGAATGTTGTTCTTTTCATAAAATGCAAAATGAATCTATCACATAAATCACTTTAATGAAATTTTTCACAATTCCTAACAAACAAGCATCGATCAAATCCAAAGCATGATAAATGAAACTAAAAGCAATTTCTTCCCTGAATCGAACAAACCAAACACAAAATTGCTTCAATCGACAAACCAAGCAATGTAATCTATGCTTGGTGAGAGAAAAGAGACACTCGAAATAAGAGAACAAATGAGACTCTTTCACTCATTCAATTGAAAACAAAGCATCCTAGTCACTTATGGGCGGAAGAAGAGAGTCTAAGGTTCAAGACACACTGGCACTGGAATGGGATAAATTCTAATTTTTCTTAACTCAAAGACTGGAACAACTTTTGGGCCAAAAGTAGCGTCGATCGGCACGATTGACCAGTGCTACAACTAGCATTGATGGTTTGATCGGCGTGACTGTTTTGCCAAAAATAGCGTTGATCGAGGGATTCAAAGAAAAATAAAAAATAAAACTTCACGCAAGGCCATAATTAACACATTAGAGGGTGGGCTAAACCAAGCAAGCACTCAAAGCAAGCTAAATGAAGCTTTCTAGTCAAGGATAAGACGGTCTAAAAGGCTTATGGGGTCAAAACCATGAGAGAAAAACACACTGTCCAATATTGGGGACAAACCCTTATCTTCACTTACATGAATCAGCACGACTGCCTAACTGACAACAAACGCCAGAGGCATGTCGGCATGATTGTTCCTCAACACATCACGTTGATCAGCGTGAATGTAACCGGATTAAGCACGTTGATCAAGGAAGTTATAATAAATAAAAACAGGGACCAGATCTACTACCATGAATTTCAAACTCAGGCCAGTACAGGAGAAAAGAAACAGAACCAAAGGGGAAAAGTGGAACTAGAAAAGTTCTCACAAAATCATGAAATCCAAGACAAACAAAAGGATTGGTTCCCTAATGGAGTTGCTAATTTGTGGTGAAGTAAAATTATAAGTGCGGACACGAGCGAATTCCTCTAGCCCGATAATCGGTCTAGCCACAACAGATACATTCTATGGAAGATTTCCTTAGGTTAGAATCAATCAAGAGGGTCTACCTCTTGGTCCGCTTATCCTACTTGATGATGTCCTTGCTTGCTCACTCCAGCTATCTCTTGCTTCCTTCTTTAAGCACCTGAAACCAGTAAACAACAAAAGACAACAAACATGGTAATAGACAAATTGTAATTCAACCTACTTAACAAGTCAAGAAACATTAAGCCATGAATATGTAATATTTTAGTCATGTAGGAAATCAATCGATAGTTGCATATATTAATATCAAAGAGAGATTACAACCATTTCTCTTGACGTTGCAGTCTTCCTTGGACAAGAATAGGTTCCCACACACTTCTACTAGCATTCCATGATGGCCTCAATCAACAATAGTTTTAAGGCTCTTCCCTTTAGGCTTCACTCCACACCAAATCACATTTCTCCCTCACACAACTAGACAACTACAACTAGTAATAGCTTGTTGTCTACTCCAAGCCAAAATAACATAAGCACACCAACATCAACACCCTAACTAGCTTGTGCTTGGGAAGAAGGGAGGTTTATATAGGAAAAATGGATGGGAGATGGATCTTCTTCTCATGGGAGAAGGTCTTATCCCTTGAGGTAGTTCCATCATTATAGGGGAAAGGAGCCCAAACTGTCATCTTCGACCCCATCTAGCCAAACAATTTACCATACTTCCATTACGAAGCTTCTAGAGCTGGAAGCTTCATTTCCCAATTTTAAAAAAATTCCATAACAGGACTGGCGTGACTGGAACACAACTTAGTCGCTCCAATTGGCGCGAGGAACAGTGCTAATTTTTGCACATCGATGCGGGGGAGACAAGGGTCATTAATGCTAGTCTTGTAAACTGGGCAAAACAGAAGTTTTAGGGGAAATGGTGCAAAAGGGAATTGATCTACTCATGAAGAGGGACACAATGGGAGTTTCTTCATGAAGGAAAAACATGCGGGGTTCATTGTAGAGGTACTCCAGGATCAAGGAATGGGAGTACAGGGATAGTGACAAAATGATGTGTAACAGATGCCCCCTAAAGCGTGAAGGCCGAGCTGGAGTGAGGGATGACATGCTCTATAAATCAGTGCGAGGAACTGGTCTACCATCGAAAAACCTATAAGCAAGTACAAATACATATACGTAGACCGAGATCTCTATCAAATAATACATGAATCGTGGCATGGGCGCAGCCATCCAGAGAAAGATCATGTAAATGGATCCAAGTATGGGTGCAGCCATCTGTTAAAGAGGATCATAAAGAAACCAAGGTATGGTCGCAACCATCCAATAATGAGAAGGATCACTGTTGGCTTATAGGGGCCTAGCTCAGGTTCGGAAGAGTTATTGAGCCAAACAAATCCCGCACTACCGACCCTTTCGGCAATAGTCTGCGGAGCGTAGATTGAAGTCTCACCCGAGGTAGTGTGGGAGGGTGCTGGAACCAGGTTTCCGCACCCTTGGGATGTCTTGATGTGGTATGGAGGAGTCACGCACCGTTCTGAACCCTTGCGCTACTCTGTACTGTTATCAGTCTTTCGCGTAGATCCGCACTTATGCGCTTTATTATTAACGATTTTATTATGGATCTACTCTGCTTCTTATGGTCTTTAAGCAAACCATTACCAATAATACCCAGTGTACATCATCATCATTCATAAAGACAGGCTTAAATTTATATAATAGATGCAGAAGCTAGAAATAAGAACGTATCCACAATAATTCAGAATCAACACAGTATTTTAGAGCCAGCTTATCTTTATCAATATCTTTGTTCAGTACAATCCACCTTCTGCCCTGCCACACAGCTGCAGAACCTCTATCTAACCACTAACACCTACGACCCGAATGTACAAACTCATAGCACTATTGCTTTCACAAACCCATAATATCTCAGATCTATTTTCCCAAAAAGAGCTACCTCTACCCTTAGAGCCTCGCTCTATTTATACATTCAAATGGTCCGCAGACCATGGGCAGGCCGACTCACTTCCTATTATTTTATATTATCTTTTGGCTGAAAACCCTTTGACTCGATCTATTACATTTCGTGCTCTGTGCACTTCGCGAAACTTTTACAATATTATTTCCTTAAATTACGGGCTCTAAGCCCCAAAACCATTACGCGGGGCCTCTGCTGCCCAACAGGCCCCCAACACAATCATCGTGACTTGTCCTGAGTCACTCGTTGGTCTAGAGATACGCGTTGCCAAGGCTTCGCAGTCCACCATTCCTGTGAGTGACGCACTTCGTTTTGCTGCTCCCTCTTTGTCTCCTGCAACTCTTCTTCAAGCTTTTGCTCCATTTCCGCTACTAATTTGCACAAGCGATAATGCTCATTCTTCTCTGCTCGAATAACACAGAGCACTCCCTTATAGGATTTTAGCGCAAGCTGGGGTGCCGCATACGGGAACTCTTTGTGCCAAAGCAGCCAGTTTCCCATTTTTTATCTACCATACACATTGTCTGCTATAGCTTGTTTTGCAATTTTGCAAGACCATTACTGTTGTCCATGAGATCCCAATATTTAAGGTGCATCAGAGACGAACTGTTAACTGCAATTCCATCATTTGTCTCCATATTCTTAGTCTTTTCTTTATCTTTTATGGGTCGTCAGCTAGCGCATGGGCTAGACAGTGGCATCCGGACCAGTTCTGCTTCGTGTCTAAGAATTTCCGGCACATCCCCTGCCGTCGGTGCTGAACTCCGCGCAGCGCCCGCGGCCATCAACACCATACTATCCCAAAAGTCCTGCATCTTCAGTGGCCAGATTACCACCCCCAGGCTTACTCCTTTAGCATTAGTGATGAACAGTTCCATACCAGTGAAAAGGCACAATAGCATAATTCTCTCGAAACCACAACTTGTTCAGTGGGTGTCCTCTGGTGATTTATAAGCATTTTGAAATTCAAATTTAGCCATTCCCTCCTTTTCTGGTGCCTTAATGTTAAGCCTGCGGGAGATCGTTCCGGATCTGGCTCGTACCCCGTCTCTTAATTGCCCGCCACCCTCGCCTTTTTGCCATAATTCAGACATCTTGTCATGAATAGTGACAACAACGGTCACCTCTCTGCTTGTCCACACAGTAGCACAACCCCTTCTGCGCACCCGCGACCCTTGTGACATACCAATTCTACATGCCCCCTGATTGTCGTGCAGCTCCCCCATAGACTGCCTTAACGTTTCGCACTCTCTTTCAACTGCCTGGAGCGGTGAGACTGTCCTTCGGTCGGTTAGTCAAGCGGTTGGCCCACCCGTGTAGAGCTTTAGGTGATTTCCATTTACTCTGCCTGGGAAAGCCTCTCCATTCAACTTGGCTAGCTGGACCGTGCCTCCATCGTGACTTCTTTGACTACATAAGGTCCCAGCTAATGCATGCGAAGTTTTCCAGGGGATTTTCTCGAACTTGTTGTCGTATAGTAATACTAGATCATTTTCTTTGAACGTGTGCATCTTGATATGGCGATCATGCCAAGATTTTTCCCGCTTCTTTTGTACCTGCTGATGGAATCCTGCCAAGAACTATTCTTCCTCAAGTTCTTCCAGTTGTGCGATCCTCTCTTCCAAATCCAAGCAGTTTTCCATGCCTATAGGCGCTGCTATTCTTAAACTGGGTACAATGTATTCCATTGGCATTACGGCTTCCATGCCATAGAATAACCAGAAAAGTGTCTGGCCCGTCAACCTCTTGCACGTGGTTCGTTATGCCCATAGGACAGTAGGTATGCGCAAGTCCCAATCATTTCACTCCGCATTACATACCTTGGTCAATGCAGTCTCCAAAATCTTGTTGAACGCTTCGACAGTCCCATTCGCTTGCGGATGGTATGGCGTACTTTGTTGATGGTATATCTGGAATTCCTCAGTGAGCACGCTGATCGTCTCATTTAGGAAGTGCGTTCCACAGTCGCTCATTAGAATTTTTGGACATCCAAACCGTGTTAACACTTTTCGAACAAAAAATTCGCAGCAGTAGCACCCGTGCAATCCCTAACCGACCGTGCTTCTGCTCATCGGGTCAAGTATTTTATCGCGGTGATAATGTAGCACGCACTCGTCTTTCCTGGAGGTGAGATAGGTCCCAAAAAATCGATCACCCATTTTTCAAACGGTTGCAGCGTCATTTCATCCCTCCGCGATGGTTTCCCAGTCCGTTGACATACGCCGCAGGCCTGGCAGTACGCTTTTGAATCTTGATGTAGAGTTGGCCACCACAGTCTAGCATGAAGAATCTTCTGAGCTATGGCACATCCCGCATAATGTCCTCCTGTAACCCCCCCCCCCACCCATGCGCTTCGACAAGGATCTGTCCTCGCTCAAATTTAGGTATGTATCTGCGTAATATTTCATCATTACCAATTTTGTAGAGGTGCCCTGCAATAACAGTAAATTTTGTTGTGCGTATCACTAGTTCTTTCTTCTGTTGGACATAATACCCCTGCAGCGCGGTTCCTGTGGTTAAGAAGTGGACTATATCTTCAAAGTGGCCATCTACAACGCGCACTGCATAGAGTTGTGCATTCGGCAGACCCTCCTCTAGGTTTGTGGGCTCTTCACCATTCTCAATTCGAGACAAGTGATCTGGGCCTGCGTTTAGACGTCCCAACTTTACGATGACTTCAAAATCATATTCCTAAAACAATAACAACCATCTACAAAAGCGCCCCCCAACACAGGCTTATTCACTAAGTATTTTAACGCAGAATGATCATTATACATCTTAAAGTGTCCCTCGAGTAGATAGTGGCAGTATTTCTAGAGCACGTATACCATCGCCAACCCCTCACGCTCAGTAGTGGAATAGTTATTCTCATATTTGGACAATCGTTGACTGGCGAATGTGATCGGGTGATCAAGTCCTTTCGCTCCTTCCTGTGTGAGTACTGCACCCAACGCAATACACGACGCATCAACATGCACATGAAATTCGATGTACCATTTTGGAAAGACCAAAATGGGAGCTGATGCCATCTTTTCATTGAGCGTTTCCAGACTCTTATTACATTCCTCATTCCAACAATAAGTAGCGTCATTTTTCAACAGTTGTTCCATCGGTGCCATGATTTGTGCGTAGCTCTTTATGAACTTTCGATAATAGTCAGTGTGTCCCAACGTGGCGCACAGTTGTTTGACACTTTGCGGCGCTTGCAGATTAAGTATGATAACGATCTTTTTTGGGTCTACCATCAGGCCTTGCCTGCAGACCACATGGCCGAGCAAGTTCCCAAAGGGGACGAGGAAAGTACACTTCTTCAGATTTAGTGCAATCTAGTGCCGTCGGAAAGTATCCAGCATTAACCGTAAGCTCACGATATGTTTTTTGACTAGCCCAAAGATGGTCCAATCATCAAGATATACTTCCAAGAACTTATGCATAAATTCCTTGAATGTAGCTACCACGACGTGCGAGAACATCAGCAACGTGTTCTTTAGTCTAAAGGGCATCACCATATACTGAAAACAACCCCATTCGGTGGCGAAAGTTGTTTTACTCTTGTCCTCCGGCGTGATCTTGATTTGGTGGTACCCTGAGAAACTATTCGTGAAAGAGTAGGTTTCTTGTCCACCCACATTTTCCAGTACCTCATCTGTAAATGGCATTGGGAATGGATCGTTAACACATGCATCATTGAGCTTTCTGAGGTCCACGCAGATGTGAATTTCACCCTTCTGTTTTTTCTCTTGTACCACCATTGAACTTACCCAGTCAGACTCCTCCACTGGTTTGATAATTCCTGCTGCAAGAATTTTGTCCAACTCTTTGCGAACCTTTGCTTTGTATTTTGGATTTAGTCTATAAGGCTACTGCTTGACTAGCTTCACGTCCAGCTTTAGGGTTCTCTTCATCATTCCTACCGAGGATTCCTTTTAACTCCGTGATTTTAGTTGGGAATAAATCTTGATATTCGCGAAGTAACTCAATGATCTTCTCCACCATGGCATCATCCCAATAATCCCCAAGCGTTGCATACTTCGGCTCCTCTTCCGTACCAATGTTCACTTGTTTTGTTTTCAGTGGCACGGTAATGTTAGGATCCTTGATCTCTGGTTCGCAAACCTCACGACTTCCCTTTGTTTCCGGAATATTTATGTTTCTGGGGTCATCCTCATCATCTTCTACCTGCACGTTGTAACATTCGAGAGCATGGCTCAACTGATACAACCAATCGGGCTGTACAATTTCTTCTGGTTCCAATGGTATTTTGAAAATGGCGGCCTTCAGAAGTTGCAATGCATCGTCAACAGTATCCATCCATTGGTCCTCAAATAAGAATGTTAATAAAAACCCTTCGCACAAGATATCCCATTCGCATGTACCATGTCGGAGTTCTGTCTCGGTGTACCAGTTCCTTGGGATGACATCCAATGTATGATAAAATAATTGTACCCACTCTGGCTGGGGTTCTTCTCCATAGGCCTGGGTCCACCTGGTGAGGTGCATGCGTGGGTCATCACATCCATCATATTTCTCAGTTATTTGTAGTTCTAGCTTCCCAAACCTTATCTGCATCATCCGCCTGCAGTCGCGCCAGTCTTCAAAGGTTCCTTCATGTGTTCCCCACCAACGCGCAGGTGTCGCGTGCAACGCCCATTTCAATGCATTGAACCGCTAGGGCTCTGGGACAACTTTCTCAAACTTGGTCAGGAATTCGTCCACCACTGTCAGCTCATCATACATCAGGAGCTCTCGATCCTGAGCTTTTACGAAATACAAAAACCTAGTCATCATGTTGCAGTTTAACGTTGTGACTCCATTCAACCGATTGTGCCATCGTTCATCTTCTTCATCTGAATCTGAAATGCAGGCCTCTGCACGTTCCCCACGATATTCGTCCTTCTACAGTTAGATTTTCCCAATCCTGATCTCACACATTTATCTTGTAGATATGATCCAAGTCCTCATCAATTTGATTGGCGTATACAATTTCCGTGTAGCGCGCTCCTTTAGCTAGGTCTAGAGGAACGACTACACGTAGGGACTTCTTCTCAAATATCATCTTCCGAGTTTTTAAATTAATTACGCCATTCATATCCGTGGCCTAGTCTACCCCTAACAAGGCAGGGTAGGGGTTACTGTCATCCACAATTTCTATAACCTCAAAGTCTGTTTGCATGCTCGCGCCTTCTATATCCACCATGACTCCTTGCAATCTCCCCATAGGCAAGATCTTTTGTTGGTTCACCATCCGTAATTGGATAGGAGATCATTATAGTGTGGGCCTACCCATGCGTTCCCATGTCTGTTTAGGTAGCACATTTGCATCCGAGCCTAAGTCCAGAATGATCTGATCCATCTCATAGTCACCAATCTGCGTCGTTAATCGCATTTCCCGTCCAGTGTGCAAATCATGTTTTCCCAATTTGCGGACCACGCGAGGTTCACTTGACTTTGCACACCTGGTGATCAGCTCCTGTAACCCTTTAACGACCTTATTGTCACGTAGCAACCTCATACATGTCTCTAAAAAGGTAGTTAGCATAAAGGGATCCATTATCGGCTTGGTTTGATCCTTACTACCTAAGGTAGAGACCTCCGCGAAGCTCTTCTTAGCTCCCATACCCATCCTCTTTGTGCGTTCCTCTTCGAACTCAGGCTGCTTTTCAGGGGTCTTACGAACCCCCGGGGCTTCCTTGGCTAGTTTTCCCTTATCTTCCCCTGTGGTCGTGCCACTTCTGAGCATCATATTCACGTTGGGATCTTCCTCGCGCGGTTCGAACCTCATCATTTGGACGTTCTGCGTCGTCGTAGGCTGTGCTGCCCTCTTCTCACGTATCTACGCTATCAGCGTGGGGTAATTTATCATTTCATATCGAACTGCTCACAGTAAGGGCACGATACTCTGGTTGGGTTGGTACAATCACGCGCGTAGTGCCCTGGTCCTCCACAGTTGTAACAAATTAGTTGCCCGCGACCCCATTCCTCCCCGTCCTCGTCCTCGCCCGTGGAACCCACTGCGCGCTATCGTCGCAGCTACATCCTGACCTCGCGCCTCAGTCGACATCCTGTAGGCAGGAAATTGATCCGTCAACAATTCATAACTAGGGCAATCTCGTTCGTCGTGGCCTACCGATTTGCAAAAATTGCAAAACAGCTGCTGGGGGGTCGGGATAAACTTTTGCAGTAGGTGACAGTTGTCCATGGTGTGCTTTCCTCCCACCTGATAGATTGCACACCAGAGCGAGGGCGCCACACTCGGCCCCGCTTGTGCCTCTGGTCGCAACAACATTGGTCCCCCCGCTGCCAAATAGCTCGCAAAGACCAGACAGTGGTCCTTATCGTGGCCCTAGCTTCTACAATTTACACACCACACTTCCTCTTGCGCTTCTGGCTGGGGTGCCTTCTCCTGTTTCAAACTCTGCAATTCTAAGCATAGGCTTTGTAGTTGTGCGTGGATCTATTGAACTCCCAACCTCGGATCCTATATTGGAGTTTCATGCAACCTCATCGTTGTCTCTAATGCTGCAGCTTGGGTTGAGATCTTTTGTTGTGATAGCGTCGTCCTCAGATGTGGTGTTAAAGATGCCACAAACCACGTGCAATGTTGTGCATCCATCAACGTCATGTTAGCTTCTCGGATTGTACTTTTTAGCCTCTGATCCAAATCCCAAGGGGTCTCTCCTGGCAGCATCACGATCTCCTTAAACCCGATGATTGACTACGTCTCTGATTTCGACCGGCTAAATTCTTTTTTTTTTAATGCATCTTGGATCTCCACTATTCCCACAATCGGGTGATCGCTCGAGTACTTTATATACCACATCAATGCGCGGTCTTGCAGCACGCTAACCAGAGTAGCCTTTTTGATGTTATCATCCGTAACTCCGTGCACTTCCCATACTACCCTTACTACGAACCAAAATTGTTCTGGATCTTCGCTTCTTGCTCCTTTGAATACCAACAACTTGATCGCGCTCGTCATGTTTAACTTCTTATCTATGCGTAGGTATGCTAGGGTCCACTATGACCTCGTCTCACTTCTGATCCAATCAATCTTCAATCTTTTTCTTCATAGGGTCTCACAATTCCGACATCAGACATCCCTTAGGCAGATCCCGGTCCTCGCAAAGAAACCATTTGTTGGCTTATAGGGGCCTAACCCAGGTTCGGAAGAGTTATTGAGCCAAAAAAATCCCGCACTACTGGCCCTTTCGGCAACAGTCCGTGGAGCGCGAACTGAAGTCTCACTGGAGGTAGTATGGGAGTGTGCTGGAAATAGGTTTCTACACCCATGGGATGTCTTTATGTGGTCTAGACTACGCACCATTCTGAACCCTCGCGCTACTTTGTACTGTTATCAATCTTTCGCGTAGATCCGCGCTTATGCGCTTTATTATTAACGAGTTTATTATGGATCTACTCTGCTTCTTACGGTCTTTATGCAAACCATTACCAATAATACCCAATGTGCATCATCGTCATTCATAAAGGCAGGCTTAAATTTATATAATAGATGCAAAAGCCAGAAATAAGAACATATCCACAATAATTTAGAATCAACATAGTATTTCAGAGCCAACTTATCATTATTAATATCTTTGTTCAGTACAATCCACCTTCTGCCCTACGCACACAGCTGTAGGGGTCCACAGCTGCGGACTCTATCAGGCCTCCATGCACACATCTGCAGAGCCTCTATCTAACCACTAACACCCACGACCTAGGCGTACAGACTCAGAGCACTATTCCTTTCATAAACCCATAATATCTCGGATCTATTTTGCCAAAAAGAGCTACCTCTACCCTTAGAGCCTCGCTCTATTTATACATTCCCATGGTCCACAGAACATGGGTAGGCTGACTCACTTCCTATTATTTTATATTATCTTTGGGCGGACAACCCTTTGACTTGATCTATTACATTTTGCGCTCTGCACACTTCGCGGAACTTTTACAATATTATTTCCTTAAATTATGGGCTTTAGGCCCCAAAACCATTACGCGGAGTCTCCACTGCCCAACAATCACATATGATAACTCATGGTCTGGTTACATCCAACCATCTGAAAGAGACATGCATATCATCGTAACCATGTTACATCACTTCGCAACCTGTACTTTTTGTGATCTGAGTCCAGGGTCTTGCGCTCCAACACAACCCGATCAAAGTAGAGATCCTAGCATGTGAATAGATGTGTTGACATCGAACATGCTAGAAAGTCGTTTGATTACAATTCAATGATGTAAATTGTTAACAAGCACAAGAGAAACCACCAATAATGACAATGGTCCTCAAGGTACTATCACTTGATCAAAAGCCAATGATGTGAACTTGTCGTCGAGTGTGAAGAACTTTCCATTAGGGCATGCAAGCTCTAAGGTACTGGAAGGGAGTCTCTCGGTCAACTTCCCGGATAATGAGTTGAAGTCAATAAAAAGCGACCATGTCGAAGGAGGGCCATAATGAATCCCACATCATCTATGTGAGATGAGAGGATGCAAAATGATTTGGATGATATAGAGAATCAGAGGTAAGTGTAATTGCAGAAGGACAACTCTTGAACATATTGGTGACACATCTTGGAAATTTGGTAGCTTTGGATCCATAGGATCGGTGGTCATGATGACGTGGCAGAGATCAAATGGAAGGCAAAAATGAACAGCCCAAACCCAGGAAGGTCAATGATACAAAGGAGGATGTCCCAACCCAACACGAAGCGAAGAGTGTCATGTTCAAGAGTGAGCTGCCTACATGACTAATAGATTTCCAAATTTCCCCCCACCATGTTTGGTAGGTACCCCAATTATTTTTTAATCACAAGCTTCAAGGGGATAGCATATGCTTGCACTGTAAGTTCATCCTTCGGACGAATCTGACCTAGTAAGTTTAACGAGCCCTAGGAAGGAGAAGCTCATGTTTGTCATGGTGACGAATTCGATGTCATTTAATAGTTTAACGAGTCTGACAAAGGTGTAACTCGGTATTTTTTTCATGTTTAGAGAGTTTGAAAAAGACACGTAAAATAAAACTCCACATGGTCCCTTTTCGTACATTTGTGTCTCTTGAGCCCGAAAAGGTAGAAAACAATACTTGAGAGAACCACTTGACCATTTCAGTCAAGGAGTGCCTTTTTCGTAAATAGTGCCTCCCAGCCCAAAAAAGGGGTAAACTTATACTGGGCACACAACAATTCGCATCCATTAACGAGTTCGAAACGACAAGGCCACGACCATCTTTTCGCTTTTAAAGTGTTGGAAAAGAGCTGAAAGCGGACCCCCCATTTTACTTTCTTTTACAAGTCAGAAATGAGCTTTAAAGGTGACTCATCCTTGAGGAACGAGTGGTATAAAGGGTAGCAATTGGTTCTGGCAATGGAAGAACTGCTCAAAACATGTAATGGTCAAGAGGCTGGCTAATAAAACCACTCATTGTTGTGGTTCCTCAGGAAAGGAAAAACAACCAAGTGAAAGCATATGATCGGCCAAAGAGATGGTGGTAATGGAATAAAACAACCAAGGCTCATCTAGCATAAATTAGTTGATAAAAACGACAATCAATTGGGCATTGGTTCATTTTTTCACAAGCTTGAACCATGGAGAATTTTTCCTAGATTTGGTTTCATGTTTACACAAGATTGAAATGAAAAAATATGCTTGCTATAATTTTTGCATGCCCCCAGCATAATGACTCAATCGAGGTACATGCCCCCCAAGCTTCATTTCAGTCAACTAGGCGGATGGAATGAAGGTTCACTTTCGAGATCTTGGAAAGACACAATTGGGATTTTACGAGATCTTAATCAAAGACTCTATTTGGAAAAGGGAGTAGTTTAATTTTTTAACGAGGTTGATATAGGAACAAACTATCCTCGGGACCCGTTTTTCATTTTTTTAATGAGCTTGATACAAGATAAAGAACTATGCTTGGGCATCTTGATTAATTTTTTAACCAGGTTGACACAAGACCAGGAACTATCCTCATACCCTTTGTTTCATTTTTTAACGAGGTTGACACAAGACCAGGAACTATCCTCATACCCTTTGTTTCATTTTTTAACGAGGTTGACACAAGACAAAGAACTATCCTCACACATCTGTTCATGAACCATACGAGAACATGGCCCCCAA
Organism: Pinus tabuliformis; assembly: GCA_031772625.1. Lineage (NCBI taxonomy): Eukaryota > Viridiplantae > Streptophyta > Pinopsida > Pinales > Pinaceae > Pinus > Pinus tabuliformis. Next base: position 1,685,109,735 of record CM062816.1, on the reverse strand, counting down.
GAGGTCTTCATTAGATGGAAGAACCACGCTATGGGAGGAGTACATGTCATTTGGTACCATAGACAGATTAGGTTCCAATTCCCCCAGTACATAATGTACTATACCATCTGTGTGATCATCAACAAATGTGGAGACGGAATGGGTAGCCACATAATTGACCTATGGCGGGGAAGGTATTGCTTGCAAACAAGAGCTGATAGGGGACGATGGTTTCAAAGGAGGCGCTTGGTGACCATTGGATGACAATTGATCAATGGTCACTATTCTCCCTTCATGCGGAAAACAAACCACACAGAAAAGCGAAGAAACAAGAGCTCCCATGACATAATCATAGTCGTGTCTAAGGAGAAGATTAAAATCTAAGGGTCCTTTGAATACCATCACATCTATATAGACGGTCTTTCCTCCCAAAGTAATAGGGAACTTCAAAAGGATCCCCAAGGGCTGACTGGTTCCTCCATTGAAAGCCAACAGATTCTGGGTGACAGGCACAAGCTGTGGGGAACCCAAAGCTTGCCAAGTAGTAGAAGACATGATGTTAACAGATGCACCTTCATCTAATATAGTGCCAGGTACTACCATATTATAGGCTTGTAATGTGATCTGGAAAGGAACATAAGATGGGAGGCAGAAAGAAGCTAATGGACTCCAATAAAAAAAAGGCAACATAACTACTTGGTGGGGGCATCATATGATTGCCCCCATGTAGTACAAGAATAGGAGAAGGACACTCCTGAATAACTAGTATGGGAGGGTCACTCTTCGATTCAAGAGAATCTGAGGAGATAAGAAGAACATGAGCAATATGATCACCACTCTCTTCTGGAACAGAGTGCAGAACTGGTGGCGGAACCAAGTCAACACTCTTTTTGACCAATGGTTGGTCGGGAACAGACAATAGAGAGTCATGCTCAGGAAGAGTAGGATGGGCAAGAGATGAATCCAAGTCAATCTCTTTACAAACTGGGAGAGGGTTAGAAGAAAGCCTCTAATAACCAATAGGAAGTTGGGGTTGAGAAGCTGTAAGGTTTTCCAAAACTTTGGAAGCTTTATCCATAAGAGGGCGAAGGTGAAGAAGATGCTCTCCTTCACATAACCTACAAGGGAATCTAATATTCCCTTTCTTCTTACCATCTCTAACCAAGGGAGTAGCATCGACATGATCTCCAGAGGTCGATTCAGGTTTTGAGACCATACCTCTAAGACTCTGGGAATGCCAGGACAGTCTCGAAGGAGATGGACACCCTTACACAGCCTACAAGCAAATTTTGCCTTCCACGAAGGATCATAAGGTTTGTCTACAGATGGTGCATTTGGAGTAACAGCCGCACGGTTGGCCTCTCACTTATCTGACTTCTTCTTCTTCTTCGTCTTCTTCATCTTCTTCTTCTTCTTCTTAGCCTCTTGGTTACTAGAATTCAATCTTTCACCAGGCGAAGTAGAAGAGGAAGAGGAAGAAATAGGGGAAGAAGGGGAGAGTTCAACCTTAGAATCAACGTGATGTGATTCAAATGAAGGAGATGGTGGGGCAGGAGTTGGGACACTCAGGACCACCAAGGTCGAAAATAACCAGACAAGTAAACCAATGGTTAACCCAGGGAGGGACAATGTTGCCATATAAGGAGCACCAACATTTCCAAAAGAAGGAAAAGGACCAAGATTCCCATTTGAGGGGAACCCTTGACTAGTAGACTCTAGGAATGTTGCCATTGGAATCAACCCTAAAGAATCACTAAGGAATATAACTTTAACTAGGAATATTTTGTCGGTAGTTAATTTTAAGACACTGAAACAAAACTTTGCCTTTTCATATTTTAAGAGTCGAGAAAAGGGCAAAAGGTGACTCTAGTCGCTTTCATAATTAACGAGCTCGAAAGGACAAGTGCTTGATAATATTTTAATTTTAACAAGTCAAAAGACCAAAATGACTGCTCTGGATAATCTAGGCAAAAGGATTACCGGGTAACCGTGAACTACAGAATACCTCTCGGTGAACCGAGAAGTACGGGCATGCAATCTCCCTGAATGTTGTGTTCAGTGTATCATGTTTACAAGGCGACAGACTTGACATCCTATGGATTAAGGATTGCATACCTAGTGGGGTCTCCCTTCATATACACGATGGTACAAGAAGCACAAGTCCGTACTAGAGTTGTCTAATGCCGAAGCGAACGACAACTGCTAGGTTTAAAGACGCGGGAACACGTCTCTAACCTAGACCACTAAATGTGAGCATTAAGTTGCAATGCTTCCTTAGGTTAATTCAATAAATTTTAACGGTTGATCTTGAATTAGATTTCAGTTACAAGGCCCTACCGCTGTCAACTAACAAAACTCCTACATGCAGCTATATGAGAAAATAAATATTTCTTCGATGAAATTTAACACTAGTTGAGGGATAGAGAGCACACAATCAATGCAACAATTAAAGAAAGAAATCTTTCATTAATACATGTCCTAAATGCACTTAATCTTCATATAACAACAAAATAAGTTTCATTTCATTCCCTATGCATATGATGATGCAATCCTAGCTTCTCAATGAGGCTACTAATGCAATATTGTCGCTTAAGTAAACTAGATTGTTGTTCTTCTTTTGATAAAATGCAAAATGAATCTTTCACTTAAAGCACTTTAATGAAAATTTTCACAATTCCAATCATCAATCAAATCCAAAGCATGATAAATGAAACTAAAAGAAACTTCTTCCCTGAATCGAACAAACCAAACACATAAATGCTTCAATCGACAAACCAAGCAATGTAATCTATGCTTGGTAAAAGAAAAGAGACACTCGAAATAAGAGAACAAATGAGACTCTTTCACTCATTCAACTGAAAACAAGCATCATAGTCACTTTTGGGCGGAAGAAGAGAGTCTGAGGGTCAAGACACACTGGCACTGGAATGGGATAAATTCTGATTTTTCTTAACTCAGAGACCAAAGCGACTTTTGGGCCAAAAGTAGCGCCGACCGGTACGACTGACCAGTACTACAACTGGCGTTGATGGCCTGATCTGCGCTACTATTTGGCCAAAAATAGCGCTGATCAAGGGATTCAAAGAAAAAATAAAAAAGAACTTCACACAGGGCCAGACTTAACACATCAGAGGGTGGGCTAAACCAAGCAAGCACACAAAGCAAGCTAAATGAAACTTTCTAGTCAAGGATAAGATGGTCTAAAAGGCTTACGAGGTTGAAATCATGAGAGCAAAACACACTGGCCAATATTGGGGACAAACCCTAATCTTCACTTACAGGCATCAGCGCGACTGTTCCTTAGCATATCATGCTGATCAACGTGATTGTCAGTGGATTAAGCGCGCTGATCGAGGAAGTTAAGAAGAAAAAAAATTAAAACAAGGACTAGATATACTACGATAAATTTCAAACTTAGGCCAGTAAGCAAGAGAAAAGAAACATAACCAAAGGGAAAAAGTGGAACTAGAAAAGTTCTCACAAAATCATGAAATCCAAGACAAACAAAAGGATTGGTTCCCCAGTGGAATCGCCAATTTGTGGTGAAGTAAAATTATAAGTGTGGACACAAACGAATTTCTCTAGCCCGATAATGGTTCTAGCCACAACAGATACATTCTATGGAATATTTCCTTAGGTTAGAATCAATCAAGAGGGCCTACCTCTTGGTCCGCTTATCCTACTTGATGATGTCCTTGCTTGCTCGTTCCAGCTATCTCTCGCTTCCTTCTTCAAGCACCTGAAACCAGTAAACAAAAACTGACAACAAACATGGTAATAGATAAATTATAATTCAACCTACTTAACAAGTCAAGAAACATTAAACCATGAATATGTAATATTAAAAATGATGTAGGAAATCAATCAATAGTTGCATATATTAATATCAAAGAGAGATTACAACCATTCGTATTGACGTTGCAATCCTCCTTTGACAAGACCAAGTTCCCACACACTTCTGCTATCATTCCATGATAGTCTCAATCAACAATAGTTTTAAGGCTCTTCCCTTTAGGCTTCACTCCAAACCAAATCACACTTCTCCTCACACAACTAGATAGCTACAACTTGTTATAGTTTGTTGTCTACTCCAAGCCAAAATAGCATAAGCACACCAACATCAACACTCTAACTAGCTTGTGCTTGGGAAGAAGGGAGGTTTATATAGGAAAAATGGATGGGAGATGGATCCTCTTCTCATGGGAGAAGGTCTTATCCCTTGAGGTAGTTCCATCATTATATGGGAAAGGAGCCCAAACTATCATCCTCGACCCCATCCAGCCAAATCATTTACCAGAATTCCGTTACGAAGCTTCTAGAGCTGGAAGCTTTGACTCCTGGTTTAAAAAACTTTCCATAACAGGACCAGCGCGACTAAAACACAGCTCAATCGCTCCGGTCAACATGAGGGACAATGCTAATTTCTGCACATCGGTGTGAGGGAGACAAGGGTCATAAGCGTTCGTCTTGTAAACTGGGCAAAAAGGAAGTTTTAGGGAAAATGGTGCAAAAGGGAATTGATCTGCTCATGAAGAGGGGCACAATAGGAGTTTCTTCATGAAGGTAAAGCATGCAGGGTTCACTGTAGAGGTCCTCCAGGATCAAGGAATGGGGAGTACAGAGATAGTGACAAAATACTGTGTAATAATCCCCCTGTCATTGGAGCAGATGAATTTGTAGATTGTCCACTCACATTGGGAACCACAATTACCGTGGCTATAGTAGGAGGAGCAGAAATATTAAGAGGAATGTGTATTTGACTTACCAACATTATAGGTTGGGTAGGGGTCTATGTAGTTACTGACATGTTTGGGACAAACGAGTTGGTAGTAGGAGTGACACTAGAGGACCAAATGGGATTGTGAAACAATGAAGTTGCACTAGAATTGTCTGAAAAAACATCGTCGAGAGAGTTATAACCCGGTGGAACCAAGGGTGTACTATAAGTAGGAGGTGTTCTTGGCCCCGTCATCATGTAGGGAGTGGAAACATAAGGAAAGCCTTCAGGAGGAAGAAGTGACAAAGGATCAATCTCCATACTAGGAATGTGAGTTCCAGAAGTTTCCACTGGAATACCTTGGGGTGTTGACCCTATAGGTGGGTTATCACCCTTTGTTGCCATGATTGGGAACAACTCTCGATTGGGAACCCAAATCGTTCTAGGAGAAGGACTGAGAGGTAGGTTGGGAGTATCAAATGGACTATATGTATGTGGAGGTGATAAATACACATGAGAATTTGATTCAAAGAGTAGATTAGGAGGAAAAGAAAAAAAATATTAATTAGGTTGAGGAGAGTCCTGGGATGACCCTACCGACTCTAGAGGTGGTCGGGAAGCAAAGGGTTGGATACTTAGGACAATACCAAGTTCAAATCCTTGGTTTTCAAGAGATTCATGCCCAATAGTATTGGAACTTACAACTCTAGGTGAATCAGGTTTATTAGTATTTCCATAGATATCTGAGGTTTTGTTTGGGACTCTTGGTGGTTCTACCACGATGTCTTTTAGAAAATGAATCAGAAATGTGTGGTGGTGAATTCTTTGGGCTTAAATCCATTTTTACAATTAACCATTAATGTTGAGGACAAACAGAGGTTTTCGTTTCAAGGGTAATTGGTGATTCTGTGGTTGATTGATTTTATTATTAAAAAAAAAAAAGAAATAAATGAAAAAGGGGTACAACTAGGCATGAGAGTTTACCAAGCAACCATGAACTGCAATATAGACCTTGGTGGAACCAAGTACTTAAACGTATGGCAGCCAATCTCCCTTAATGTTTTATTCGGTGTATCATGGTATACAAGGCAGCAGACTCGGTTACCTATGGCTGGATAACAACCTATAAGGCGCTCCCAAAATATACGCGATGGTACATGGGAGTGTAGTCCATAGTAGTGTTGTCTAATGCGTAACCGTTCGTTGAGAGAGTTCCCATATACTAACCATGCGTGGAGCACCTTCGATATACCCGAAAGTACTAGAGAACATTCCTATACACTTCCTTATGTAGAACGAGATTTCAGCCCCGAGATACAACGTTGGAAACAATGACAACTCCTATGTTTAACGACGCTAGAACATGTCTTTAGCCTAGATCTCTAAATGTTTTTCGTTAAGTGAATTTTAAGTTGATCTTCAATTAAGTTTCGGTTTTAAGTCACCAAGATCGATGTCACCTGAACACCTATGATGCAACTAGCATGAAAAAATGATTCTTTTCAATTCAATGAATGTTATTTAACATAGGGAAGAGGTTCACACACTGATGCAACAATCAATTATGCAACAAACAAATCTTCCTAACTTTCACTTTCACTATTTCAATGTACCCAACAAAAGTAAAATGAGATTTAATCTGTTAACATTCAAGTACATGAATTGTTCACTTTTCCTTTTCAATTCACTCACCAAAGTAAAATAAAATTCAATCCAAATACACCTACATGAGTTTTTTCACTTTTCTTTTGGGATGAATGATAATGCACTTCTTTTAGCTTTCATAATCAAGCAACATTATATATGCTCAACTATAATCCCAAAAGTGATGTGCAATTAACCTAATGCAATATGAAAAGTAACTCTTGAGATAAAAGCTAAAACAAAATGCAAACATTGTTTCTTTATAATTTCCAAAATAAAAAACAATGCTTAATCAATAGCAAAATCAATATCCGTTTCACATACCCAAGACACAAGCAATAAGTCCAATTGACCTAAAACCATAAGGACTCAATTAGACTTGAATTCTACTACTTTAAAGCAAATTAATGAAAATACTGACAAATATAAATCACATAGAACAGGGAAATACCTCATAGGTCAAGACACACTAGACTCTTCTAACAAGCCCTAAAATTTCTCAAGTTTCAGGGATCACCGCGAGTGAGAGTTAAAACCCGTGTTGATAAGGTTTTCAGTGCTACTGTTATTGAAAAAAATATGTTGGCAGTGCTACTGTTCCAGAATAATAAACGTTGGATGAGAAATACTTGGAAAAATAAAAATAATTTCACAGATAAATCCAGAATTAACACTCTAAAGGACTGACTAGTCAAAATGCAAACCCATACAGAATCTAAATCATTGATTGATAAACGGTTGGCCAATCTAATCAAATAGACCAAACACAAAAGGAAGTTGAATGGGCTATAGGCTTCCCAATGGAGTCGTCATTTTGTTGTGCAGACATTCTATTCTACGAACATAAGCGATCTCTCTAGTCCTATGAGAGGATCTAGCAACAAACTAGACAAACAAGTGCAGACTTTCCTAGTTTATATTAGAAAATAAAAAATAAGATAGATAACCTAACTCACTCTGATGTTAAATTCTCATTGATGTCGTCCTCGATCTTCTCGCTTCCAAGTTCAATCCTCTTTATGCCGTTGTGGACGAGTACCTGCAAGGAAGATCAAACAAAAGACAGTCCTTCTACTACTCATAGACAATCAAAGGCTCCTCACAAACCTTCTCCTCTTCCCTCCAAGCCTCCTACTTCCTTGTGCAGTCTTTCCCGGGGTCCAGTGCTGCCACTTGTGTGAATTCCCACCTCACATTGCTCACTTGGCTCAGAAATAATTGCACAAACCTGAATGAGATAATTCCTTCTGCATGGATGAGTTTCCTTTATAGGAAAAATCTTCCAACTGATAGTACATTGTCCCTTCCTCTGATCTCAACTGGGTCTCTGACTGAACTGACATGCATGAGTTATTTATGAGAGAATATTCAGTTATCTGGAGAGCAGCAGTTACATGCATGCAAGCATTAACTAACTGAACTCACAATTAATTCTACCAATTGTTTGAACTAATCTAACTGGACTTGACTTAGTTAACTGAGCCAACTAATTACAACTCAATATTACAACTCATCCTTATCTCTTTAAGTGATGGATAAATTCCTCAATCAATGGAGAAACGGTTGCATGTCCTCACATAGACTTCATGTTTGATTTTCCACAACTCATTAACTCATGGTGAATTAACTAATTATTTTACAAACAGCTGCTAAGATCAAATTCGAATTTTACTTCTCAATTTTAGTCCAAGGATTGACTAAAATTGGAATCCATCCTGAAATGTTATTTATAGCAATGTTATTTTTAGCACTTCCATTTTTCATTCCTTGTTGCTATGTCCAACACTGGTACCCGAACTGTTATTTATAGCAGTGCTATTTTTAACATTTCTTGTTTCTATTTTGAACACTCCCTCTCAAAAAGAAAGGCATTCAACTTGAACCCGATCATGTACCTTTGGAATGTTCTGCATGCAACACTTCTCCCAAGTGTTATTGCTCCAAAAAACAAAAAAAAACAAAAAAAAACTCCCAACTGACCTCCTTGTTGGGCTAGAAACATACTCTGATGTTGAAGCTCCATCTAACGCTAACAAGTGCCCCCTCTCTGACCTCTAAGCTGCTACAACACTCCATGCATCTCGCACCGTTGCACACCTCTCTGTGCCATCCTGCACTGGTGCAACACTCTTGTGCCTCTCGCATTGTTGCAGCCTACTAACTCTACGTTGTCTTAGGACTCCTGCACTGTAGCTCTCTCTGTCGCTCCATCCGCATCTGTCTCTACCCACTCAGCCAGTCCTACTACTCCTTGTTGGGGCTCCCGTAGCCAGGTCTAGTCAAAGAGGTTGGGTACCTCAATGATCCTACCCCCATTCCAGCCTTCTTGGGACTGTCACTCCACATCGCCCCACCTCCTACCTGGAGGTATAGATGCATGTGATTCCTCTGCCCACCTAGCTCGAAATTTCCCCCTATTGGAGGTCTCTGCATGAGTGGATGCCTCCACTCTGTCTCCTCTCGGCTTCCCTAGTTGTGGCTGCTCCACAACCTCCTGAAGCTGCTTCACCAATCGCGGCTCCTCCACAATCGTCTAAGACTTCTCTTGGCACTGCATGTTGAGAGGTTATTTACTCTCCCTCTCAACCACCAAGTCTCCATCAGTTGCCTTGCTCCTCAAGGCTTTGCATGCATCTTGAACCTCAAGAGCATACAGGTTCTTGACCTGTGAACCGATCTGCTTCACCTATCTAGTGGTGATGTGTCGAAGGAAAATTTTTCCCTTACTAAAGACAACATCATAGCCTTTGTCTTCCAGCATTGCGATTGACACTAAATTTCTCTTTAGTTATGGTACATACTTGACATCGGTCAAGGTAATGCGAGCTCCATGCTCCCCCTGAAAAACAACCGTGGCTACACCTGAGACACTATACTTTTCATCATTACCCATCGCTATGAGTATATGGAGATCTTTCTCCTCCAAGGTACTGAACAAACTTTTGTCGTCGGTCATGTGGAAAGAAGCTCCACTATCAAGAAACCAACCACTTCCCACCATGGATGAAACCATGCATGCGAAGAGAGTGAAATCCAACTCGAACTATGAGGCCAATGCCTCACCTTCAGATCCTTCCTTGGATCCCATCTTGGATTTCCTCAGTGGACAATTTGTAGCAAAATGGCCCACCTCATGACAACGAAAGCATCGCACTTTTGATTTGTCAAACTTCTTCCCACCATGGGAAGAACTGGATTTGGAATGAGAATCCTTCTCCTTCCCCTTCTTCGCCTTACTCGCTAAGGCGCAATTTTCTTCATCCTCCTTGGATGAAGAACCATCTCTGGTGCTTCTTCTTATCTCCTCCTGCATCAGATCTGACCAAAGTCGTTCCCAATCTGGCAATTTTTCTCTTCCATTAACCGAGTCTTGGTAGCTATGCCAGCTCTTAAGAATACCGAGGAGTGCAAGACTCACCATGTCATCATCGGGTATCATGATCCCTGCACTTCCAAGCTCATCCCTACAGGTGGTGAGTTTGTTCAGATACATAGAGATTGTGTAGCCCTTTTCACACTTGATTTTTCGAAGCTTGTCTTTCAGCGCCAGCTTCCTCTGATCGATGCTATTCTAATATAGATCTTTCAATGTTTTCCACATCAAAAACGGTGTCTCCTTCCCATGGAGACTCGAGACTATGTGGTCTCGAACTCCCTCCAGAAGGATTCTCCTTGCTCTAGCCACACATTTCTTCCATTCCACCAATTCATTAGCATCAGTCGGCTTGGGGACTTCTTGATCAATGAAGTCCTTTAGACCGTTATCCTCTAATACTGCTTCCATGTGATCCTTCCAAGCTATATAAGTCAAACTACCATCAAGAGCATATTCGAGTCTTAAACCGTTGAACGCCATTTGTGGAAATGAGATGTGATAAGAACTCGAATTCTATATTCAGGAATCAGAAACTTCGAACTTCTCCCTTCTTGTATATTGTTCTCTCCTTGATCACCTTTGCTCTGATACCATGTAGAAATTCCCACTGTAGATCAACAGATTATGCAATATACTAAAGCAAAATACAAGATCTACTTCTACAACAGACTTTACAGAAGCTTAAACGAATTGAGCAAGATCAATGAGAACACATATAACTCAAAATGAGAAAGCAATCACACAACACATAAGAAATAATCCTGGGGAAACCCTCAGCCTAAAACCCCAATCTCTGTAACATCATACAAGTGGAAAATAGTTCGGATTACAAAAAGAATCAGCTCACAAGCTATCCTACTCTCTCTGAAATCCCTCTGCTACTCATAGACAGTCAAAGGCTTCTCACAAACCTTCTCCTCTGCCCTCCAAGCCTCCTATTTCCTTGCGCAATTTTTCTTGGGGTCTATTGCTTCCACTTGTGTGAATTCCCACCACACACTGCTCACTTGGCTCAGAAATAACTGCACAAACCTGAAGGAGATAATTCCTTCTACATGGATGAGTTTCCTTTATAGGAAAAATCCTCCAACTGCTAGTACATTGTCCTTTCTCTGATCTCAACTGGGTCTCTGAATGAACTGACATGCATGAGTTATTTATGAGAGAATATTCAGTTATATGGAGAGCAGCAGTTACATGCATGCAAGCATTAACTAACTGAACTCACAATTAATTCTACAAACTGTTTGAACTAATCTAACTGGACTTGCCTTAGTTAATTGAGCCAACTAATTACAACTCAATATTATAACTCATCGTTATCTCTTTAACTGATGGATAAATTCCTCAATCAGTGGAGAAATTGTTGCATGTCCTCACATAGAATTCATGTTTGATTTTCTTCAACTAATTAACTCATGGTGAATTAATTAATTATTTTATAAATAGTGGCTAAGATCAAATTCGAATTTTACTTCTCAATTTTAGTCCAGGGACTGACTAAAATTGGAATCCATCTCGAAATGTTATTTATAGCAATGTTATTTTTAACAATGCTATTTTTAGCACTTCCATTTTTCATTCCTTGTTGCTATGTCCAACACTGGTACCCAAACTACTATTTATAGCAATGCTATTTTGAGCACTCTATTTTTAGCATTTCTTGTTGCTATTTTCAACATTTTTTTAGGAATTTCACACTCTGGAATTGCGGAATAGCCTTAGGTCTTCCTCTGACTGCATGCACCAACTATACACATTGGAATATGCTACAACTGATAATAAACTGCCTTGGAATCTCCATCTCAACTTGGTAACTCGAATTCTCTGCATGAAACAATTATTTTGGGTTGATTGATCTATTATCTAGTTGATCACTGAGTGTGGTTGAAGTTCCACTTCTACAACTTAACCTCCACTAGTTTTTTCTGACAGTTAAAACTAGTCAAACTGACAATAATTCAAATTAACTGAAATAGATTGCTACAAATTAGCAATCAATCATGTAGAACTGAACTCAAGCTTCCCCAATTTGAATTTATTGAGTTAACTTAGTGACAAGTGCCATGTCACCTCAGTTAGCTACCTCCAAGTATTATGCTAAAATATAAATTCAAATTTTAATCTAGTTTGACCAAGGCAAAGTCAAAAACTAGATTTTCTTGCTACATTTTCAATAGTTAACATCTCCCAACCCCTAGACCTCCTGCCTTTTCTAGGTTAGGTTGGTAGTTTCCCATAGTGATTATTCCTCTATTTATGCCTCCCCCACTTTGTGTCCTTGCAATGTGGAGCCTCTCTAGCACTTGTCCAACTCCTTCTCTCCCTTCCTTGGAGTCTAATTTTTCAAGCCTCTTGGATCTTGTTCTCATGCCACGATAGCGAGATCAGGTGCATAAATGGGTTTCTTAATATTGAGAGAGGGCCCACAGGGGAAATATGACAATGCACCATCATTTGGATGAAGTGGCACCTAGATATGGAGACCTCACCCCATGCCCCATACAAGAAGAACTCACTTGTGCTAAGGGATAGGGCTTTACTCTCCTCATCTCTCGAACATGGAAGTTCTTACAAAGATGGCAGATCGGGTTCTCGACACCAACCACACTCAGGGAGAGTTCAACTAATGCATGCAACTTGTTGACTTTATTGGCACATGAATTCTTGTTAGGTAGAGTTAGTTTATATCAACACGGTCATCGAGTGGATATTCTTCGTTCTCTTGAGCACCTACACTGGCATATGAACAACATAGATTGTAGGAAGGAACATATAAAGCAACATCTCAGAATACTGCCCGCATTTGGGTTATAACCACGAAGACAAAGATCCCATTCAGTTTGTTGTTACTCACTCAGACCCATCTGCCTGATAGTATATCTTAACTTTGTACAATTGGTATTTTGCTTATGATGTTTCTTTTTGTTTAGTTAAGTTTGATTGTATCTATTGTAAAAATTTGGAACATTATACTACTCAAATATTTTTTACCTCTCTTCGAAGAGTTTATTTTTGGAGATGGTAAAGTCTCCCCTGCAAGAGACTAATCTAACTGTTATGTGGAATTTTGCATCTATGGATAAGCACAATTTCCCTAGGTGGGTAGCTACACCTAGAACAATGGAATTAAAGAGTTTAACCTTTTTCTATAGAAGATAAATAAGACAAGGGACCTACTTGTTATCTTTCGCTTCCCTTTGTCTCCTTTGAATAGCTCTCTTCGCTCCTTCTCGAACTCAATCCGCTCGATAAGTACCTACAATCATAAATAGAGTACCAAAACGAATCAAAGCAAGAGATCTATCTACTATAAGCAAATAAAATCAAAAGCATTTACACATATAATCATCATACATAAAGATAAGAATATGGGAAAATGTGTAAACAACTTTATTAAGTAGAAGGAAGAGTTACAACCAAAGAAGTTTGATCCCATGTCACTCATCTAGCTTGAGTTCCATCCTTCATCACACCAAAAGCACAACACTTCGGCAGCATAACAATACTTGCTTACATTCTCAAACCTCACACCAACAGTATCTCCTTACAAATCCTCAAAGTCCAACCCCTGATCACTATGATGAGTGCTTAATTTATAGGGAAATGGAGGTAGTTTTGTCATAAATTAGGCATTGAGTGGCTTTCCAATTTGGGATTTAGTTTCCATGGAGGAAGGGATGAGAGGTTAGGAGGTTATTTGATTCATTCCCTATCCAATTTCGAGCTAATAGGAGAGGATAAAAGATGGGAATGTTCTAGAATGATCTAGAATGGAGGAATACTCCCAAAACCCTATGAAGATTTCGCTTAATCTCGCCCAACGCAAGTCAAAGTGGGCCTAGGTGCTCTATAGAGAAGGCTTGAATGGGCCTAAGTGCTTTGCAGCGCATTTACCCCTGATCAAGGCTAGGCTGGTCCCTCAAGGAGTCATTTTAGGATGTCTTCAGGCCAGGAAACTCTCAAGAATGATGGCATTCAATGTAATGACTTTTCTAGGGCATGTAGCAATTGAATTAGGGTTTGATGAGCCCTAATAGTACTGTAACAACTGCCCCCTAAAGCATGAAGTCAAAAATGATGATGACGAGTGATATGCTTTACAATGTGATGAGGAGGTTCTGAAGCGAATGGTGACCTACATCAATTACAATACGTAATATCATGATATTTTGGATTTTTCATGAATCGCTAAGGGAAGGCATACCCATGCTCAACATATAAACTTTCATTACATATACATAGATAGTCGTCTACATATATAGACCCATGATGGGATGACCATCAGTGTAAATCCATCGTACAGATGATTTAGTACTCTCCTGAAATCACAGCCTGGATGGATGAAACTAGATCCGAGGTCTTCTATATTGTCCAATCATTTGCTCAAGTAAGAGTCTAACCATGTGAATATGTGATTTGAAGTTGAACATGAGAAGGCACCGTCTGATTACCAGTAAGTCGTTAACAAACGCGAGAGAAATCACCGATAATGATAATGATCCTCAAGGTATTGCAGTACATTTTGCATGGTGTGAATGGATGTTTTGATGTTGAACACCATACAAAGTCTTTTGGTCGAAGGCCTGTGATGTCAACCTATCGCCGGAAGTGAGAAACTTGCCATTGATGTATGCAAGCCTCAAGGTAATGGAAGGGTGTTTCTAAGTCAACTTCTTAGATAATGTGTTGATGTCGATAAGAAGCGACTCGTTGCAGGAGGGCCTTGATGTATCCCACATCAACGACACGAAACGAGTGTAATGATTTTGGAGACAAAAAGTGACTGACGACACAAGTTTCAGGAATGGCGGTCATGAAAATGAAGGTTTATGAGTATTTCAAAGGATGAGTTTTACTGAGTGACTTATCTTGAACATATCGGCGACACTGAATGAATTGGTAGCATTAACCCAAAACCAAAGTAATGTATGGTATGATAGACCATAGGTATGATAATCATCAAGCAGATAACCCAACCCAAGTAGTCACAGAGATGAAGTGAAAGTGTCATGTTCAAGAGCGACCTGCTACCATAAAGTGGTTTACCCCTTTTCCCATTTTCCCCAGTCATTGTTGACCAGTACCTGTTTATTTTTTATCAAGCTTGAGGAGGATAACATATGCTTGTTGTATTATTCCACCCTTTGGGTGAATCCATTGTTATGTGATGTTTTAATGAGTCTAGCGAAGGTGAAACTTGGTCTTGTCATGATGGATAAGTTTGTCACTATTTTATGTTTTAACGAGTTTAACGACAATGAGAACTCGGTCCTTTTCATGTTAAGAGAGTTTGAAAAGGGACAAAAAGAAACCTCCACAAGTTATTTTTTGTAGATTTTTCTCTCAAGTCCAAAAAAGCTTAAAATAATACGAGAGAGAACCTATTGACTATGTTCGATCAATGTATTCCTTTTTTTGTAAATAATCTATCTCAATCCAGAAAAGGGTTAAACTTATACTGAGTAGATGTCGTTTCCAATATGTTTACGAGCTGAAAAGGACAAGCACCCAAAAATCTTTTCATGTTTAAAGAGTCAGAAAAGAGCTTAAAGAGGACTCCACTTAGAGGAACGAATGGTGTCTAGGATAGCAACTGGTTCTGGTGATGTTGGAATATATGTGAAGAGGCTGGCTAATAAGACCACTCATTGCAATTGTTCCTCAAAAAGGGTAAAACAACCAAGTGAAAGTGTATGATCGGCCAAGCAGATAGTGACAATGGAAGGAGAAAAACCAAGGCTCATATGATGGAAAAGGTTGATAGAATGGCAATCACGAGGGTGAAAATGGAAATGGGTTCATTTTTACACAAGCTTGAACCATAGGGAATTATGCTTGGATTCAGTTTCATGTTTACACAAGCTTTAAACGAAAAACTATGCTTGGGTTCAGTTTCATGTTTACACAAGATTGAAATGAAAAATTATGCCTGAGATTGGTTTACATGCCCCCAACATGATGACTCGATTCTAGGTGCATGCCCCCCAAGCTTCATTACATTCACCTAAGTAGACTACTTGTGGCTATGAGGTGGATGGAATGTAGGTTCATATAAGAGATCAAGTGAAAGACTCGAATGGGATTTTACGAGATCTAATCAAAGACTCGAATTGGAACTTTGTTGCAGGGGACCTTGTTTCATTTTTTAATGAGCTTGACACAAGACAAGGAACTATGCTCATATTCCTTGTTTCATGTTTTAACAAGCTTGACACAAGACAAGGAACTATGCTCATGGGATCTGTTTCATTTTTTAATGAGGTCGACACAGTAAAAGAACTATCATCATTTTCCTTGTTTCAATTTTTTAACGAGCTTGACACAAGACAAGGAACTATGCTCATATCCTTTGTTCATTTTTAACGAGGTTGACACAAGATCAGGAACTGTCCTCATATTCCTTGTTTCATTTTTTAACGAGGTTGACACAAGACCAGGAACTATCCTCATATTCCTTGTTTCACTTTTTAATGAGCTTGACACAAGACAAGGAACTATGATTATGGACCTATTTCATTTTTTAACAAGGTTGACACAGTAAAAGAACTATCCTCGTATTCCTTGTTTCATTTTTTAATGAGGTCGACACAAGACTAGGAATTATCCTCATGATTCCTTGATCACGACCCATAAGAGGTCATGACTTCCAAGAGGTTCTCATCAGATGGGAGAACAATGCTCTAGAAGGGATACGTAGCAAGGAATTCATTAGAGAGATCTAGTTCTAATGCCTCCAGTACATAATGCACAACATCTTACAATTGATCATCAGTTGATGTAGGCATGGAACGAGTTGCCACATAATTGACCCGTGGCGTGGAATATACCATTGGGACAAAGGACCATTTAGGGAAGATGGTTGACTAGAAGACATGTTTGGACTGGGAAATGAAAGCTGGTCAGTGGTGACAATTTTGCCTTCATGCGGGAAACACATCACTCGAAATAGTGTTGAAACAATAGCTCCCATGTCATAAACATAATCACACTCAAGAAGTAAATTCTAATCGAAAGGACATGGGACTACCATCACATCGAGATAAACAATTTTTCCTCCCAAAGTAATAGGCAACTGAGGAAGGATCCTTAATGGTTGATTGGTTCCTGTGTTAAAAGCCAACAGATTTTGGGTAACAGGCACAAGTGGTGGCGAATCAAGCGCTTTCCAAGCAGTGGAGGAAAGGATACTCACAAATGCACCTTCATATATAATAGTGCTAGGTACAACCATATTACAAACATGTACTATGATTTGAAAAGGCACATAAGAAGGAAGACGACATCTTGCTAGTTGATTCCAACCAAAGGAAGTGACCATACTACTTGGAGGGGGTACCGTAAGAACGGGATAATTATCCCCTTGAGTTAGGAGAATGGGATGATTTTCCTCCTATCTTGATGGAACAGGAGGGTTGCCTCCAAGCTCATTGGAATCTGAAGAAACGAAAAGAACCTGAGTGGTATCATACTCACTCTCTACATGAAAGGTACGATTAACTGAAGGTGAAATCAGGTCAACTGTTTCCTCGGCCTGTGATTGGTCAGGTATAGACTCATGGGATTCACATTTAGAGAGAGTGGGTTTGACTGAAAGTTGATTTGGGTCAGTCACTTTATCAACTAGTGAAGTATTAAAGGAGAGTATCATGTAACCAGATGGAAGTCGCTACGAAGAAGCAGGACAATTACCCAACACTTTTTTGGCTTCATCCGGATAAGGACAAAGGTGAATGGGGTGATTCCCTTCACTTAACCTACAGGGAAACTTAACTTTACCCTTCTTTCCATGAACTTTACTACCACAAGTTAATGGTGTATCACCAGCATGGTCTCCAAAAGTTGATGACACAGGATGATGTGAACGAGAAGACCATTCTTCTAAGATCTGAGGAATACCAGAACAATTTCAAAGAATATGGTCTCTCGTACAAAGTTTGCATGGATATCGAAGTTTGTGAGGCTTATTGGATGGTTTCTCATCAGAAGTTATATTTGAAGAAATGTTGCTTGGTTCCCCCCGGCTGAATTTGCTTCTTCTTCTTCTTCTTCTTCCCTTTCTTCTTCTTCTTAGCCACCTAGTTACTAGCACCAATACTTTCACCAAGCAAAGAAGAAGAAGGGGAGGAAGAAACAACCGATGAAGAAGGCAAAGGGTCAACTTTAAGATCAACTGGAGGTTGATTTTGTCCAGTTGTAGGAATATTCACTTACGGGCCAAGGAGGTTGAGAACAACCATACTAGCAAACTGATGGTAAGTCTCGGAAGGGACAACGTAGCAATATGAGGAGCACCAGTATTTCCAAAAGGAGGAAAAGGACTAGGATTCCCCTCAAAAGGAATTCCTTGATCGGTGGATTCCGGAGTTGTTGCCATATTTCTCAACCTAAGATCAACTAAGGAGTGATGTGGAGGATGTTATCTGCAGTCAATTAATTTATTTTAATCAAAATAACATAACAAAACAAAAGAGGGATGATCAAGGCAAAAGGATTACCAAGTAACTATGAACTGTAATATACTACCTCAGTGAACCAAGGACTTAACATACGTGCAGACAATCTCCCCGAATGTTGTGTTCGGTGTATCACAGTGTACAAGGTGGCTGACTCGGTTACCTATCGATGGATAACAACCTAATGTAGTCCTCCCATATATACCCAAAAGTACGTGGAGGCCCAAACTGTGTTAGCGTTGTCTAATGCGAAACCGCACAGTGAGAGCATTCCTTTATACTTTATGTACTGTAACACTGTCCTATATACCTGAAAGTACGTGGACGAGCTATGATATACTTACATACGTGGAATGAAGTATCACACTCAGAATGTATCGCAGACAAGTTAATGACAGTTGCTATATTTTACGATGCTGGAACATGTCTCTAGCCTAGACCTATAAATGTTATGTGTTAAGTTACAACACTCCATTAGGTTAATTGAGATAACTTTTAAGTTGATCTTCTTAAGAATTTGCCTTTCAAGGCTCACCACGTGATGTATGTTTGCAATTCCTAGAATGCAACTAATATGAGAAACATTCTTTGATTCAATTAACAATGAAAACCATAGCTAGTAAGGGATAAAGCAATCAAATCTTTGACAAAGAGCAAAGAGAACACCTAATGCAATTTCCCTAGCTATTCCTATCAAGCATTCACAAACTACAAATGTAAAATGCAAGTTTTTCTTTTCAATCCCTTTAGTGTTTAGATGAACAAAAAGGAACTAGATGCACAAACAATCAATTAGTACTTTTCACAAGAAACGAAGACTTTAAGACATTTTCTTTTTCAAAGAAATGAAGACTTTACGACACTTTATTTTAAGAAAAGATTAATTGACTATAAGCTAACTTTGACAATGAATTGATAATGATAATGAAATCATTTAAGAAACATTAAACAATCAAGGCCAAAGTAGGGCTAGGAAGAAAAATATAAATTGATTTCAGAGACACAACAATCATTGATCTTTTAGCAAGCAAAAACATAAGGAAATTTGGAAAAAACCAAGCCAAAGGAGGGATTTTTGACCTAAGGAGGATCAACGCAGCCCTGAATGGGAGACAGTGTGTTTCATAGCACTTTCGTCAAGCCAAGGGTGCTCTGCAGCGCTCTGTGCCCTGACCAAGCCTGCGTTGGTGCCAAAGAGGCCATTCAAGCACAATTTTTTTTTACCAAAAAACACTTCAAAAATGTTGAAATAAGATCAATGGAAACAAGTAAAGTCTACTATGGTGTACTAGGATGAAGATAAACTACCCGGAACGATGATCGTTCCCCAGCGGAGTCGCCAATTTGTTATGTGGAATCTTTCATCTACGGATACACAATTTCCCGAGGTGGGTAGCTACATCTAGAACAACAGAATTAAAGAGTTTAACCTTTTTCTATAGAAGATAAATAAGACAAGGGACCTACTTGTTATTTTTCGCTTCCCTTTGTCTCCTTTGAATAACTCCTGTCACTCCTTCTCGAACTAAATCCGCTCGATAAGTACTTGCAATCATAAACAGAGGACAAAAACCAATCAAAGCAAGAAATCTATCTATTATAAGGAAATGGAATCGAAAGCATTTACACATATAATCATCATACATAAAGACAAGAATATGGGAAAATGTGTAAACAACTTTATTAAGTAGAAGGAAGAGTTACAACCAAAGAAGTCTGATCCCATTTCACTCATCCAGCTTGAGTTCCATCCTTCGTTACACCAAAATCACAACACTCTGGCAGCATAACAATACTTGCTTACAATCTCAAACCTCACACCAACAATATCTCCTTACAAATTCTCAAATTCCATTCCCTGATCACTATGATGAGTGCTTAATTTATTGGGAAATGGAGGTAGTTTTGTCATAAATTAGGCATTGAATGGCTTTCCAATTTGGGAGTTAGTTTCCATGGAGGAAGGGATGAGAGGATAGGAGGTTATTTGATTCATTCCCTATCCAATTTCGAGTTCATAGGAGAGGATAAGAGATGGGAATCTTCTAGAATGATCTAGAACGGAGGAATATTCCTAGAATCCTATGAAGATTTCGCTCAATCTCGCCCAGCGTAGGTCAAAGTCGGCCTAGGTGCTCTACAGAGCAGGCTTGAATGGGCCTAAGTGCTCTGCAGCACATTTACCCCTGACCAAGGCTGTGTTAGTCCCTCAAGGAGTCATTTCAGGATGTCCTCAGGCCAGGAAACTCTCAGGAAAGATGGCATTCAATGTGATGACTTTTCTAGGGCATGTAGCAACTGAATTAGGGTTTGATGAGCCCTAATAGTAATGATCTGAATGTTGGGAGTGATTTACCCAAATAGACCTGTAACATATCCAACACTTAATTATAATTTCTAGTTCTGCAAGTAATACAATTCATCTTGCAAAAAAAAAATGTTTAAAAAAAATCTTTGTAATAATAAAATATCAAGTAGAATGATACATTTTGTAACAATAAAATACTGAACATATAAATATTATTTTATTACATTAAGAAATTCAAATTTTAATTTGGTGAGAGAATTTGTCTTGCTATAAATTCCTTAGCCTATATCTAAAAACCATGGAAGATTTGAGTAGCAGAGAAATTGTAGATAACATCATTCTTGTTAAAGAAGGAATCCATTCTAGTATAGTTATAAGGGAGAAAGGAGTGATCATTAAGTTTAATATGGCCAGTGCCTTCAATCAAGTTTGCCATATGTTCCTCTTTGTAGTAATGAGATAAATTTGGTTTGAAGAAAACATTATTAAGTGGGTTTCTACATGCATCTACAACCCTTGGATCTCTCCATTGATGAATGAAAATCCAGTTAGTTTTTTTGAAGCTTCAACTCGCTTGCAACAAGATTGTCCTCTTTCTCCAACTACATTCATCCTGATGGCGAAATCTTTGAGTAGAAGACAAGACTATGAAAGGAGAAGAGGCTTGATTTCAAGTATTCACTTTTGGAGCGATATCAAAAATATCAACCATACCTAGTTTTCAAATGACACATTATTGTTAGGAAGTGCATTTGTAATAATTGCGGCCAGCTTTCAAACATTTTTTGACATCTTTGATTAGGTCTCTAATGGACTATTTAATAAGTGAAAAAGAAAACTGTATACATGGAATGTTAATCAAATCTTAATGGGTCAATTGAAACATATCCCAAGCTTTCCAGTAATAGACAAATGGAAGGAATTAAAATGTTTGGGCATTCCTATAAGTGCGAAATTCCATTCTCCACAGTGTTCATCCTGAATTATTTCCAAATTAAATCAAAGTTTGAACAATGGGGAGCCCATTGGCTCAATCCTACTAGGCATGTGGCTCTCATTCAAGTGATTTTATACCCTTCATTTGTTCTTCCCACCCCATTAGGGATCCATAGGCAAATGTATCAATAGATTCATAATTTTTTGTGGCAAGGAGAAAATTGAATGCAAAAAAATTCCATATAGTTAAATGGGCTATTGTTCGTGCCACTAAACTTCACAATCACTTTGCAAATTGGTTTCCTATAAAGAAGATTGGTGGAAGGTCATAAAATTTAAATACTCCCGTGGGTATAGATTGAGATGTTTAGTGTTTATTACTTGCAATCAGGGAAGATCCTAAATTTGGAAACTCATATCAATAACTACATCTCTAATGAAAAACACTTTACATGGATTCCAAAAAATAGTGTGTTGATTAATATATGGAGTAGTGAGATCCTGGACAACCCCCTTCAAGTAAGAGACATCCATATTAGATATCTCTCACTAGTCTAGTGATGGTAGATGGTTAGGTTGGGATATGTAGACAATACTGCTACCTTTGAAATATTTTGCTCAAATACTGGAAAATCATCTTGTTGGTTGTGCTTTTGAGAATTAGGAGGAGAAACATGCTAGGGGACGATAAACTTCCGAGTATACTGTAAAACAAGCCTATTTTCATCTATTTTTTCCTCAAGGAATTCCCCCAAAATGTCATGTATTGGAAAATGTATGGCTTCCAAATAGTCCTCCCAAAGTAAATATATTATACTAGTTTTTAATCTAAGAGAAAATACTAAATGTTGAGAATTTGAAAAAGCAAGGCATAAGTGGTTATCTAGATGTCATCTTTGTTCTTCTCAAGAAGAATATATTCATCGTTTATTTATGGAATACACATTCATTCACTTGGTTTGGCAATCTATTATGCATACTTTGTAGTTAAGATTAATTGAACCCTCTTTTGTTAGTGAGTTTTTTTTTGTCTCAAGTTCATTCCATGGCAAGCCTATATTAAGCACATTTGATTTACTTTACCAAAATATATTGATTGGAATGTTTGATTAGATCAAAACCAAAGTTTCTTCCAAGATAAAAATTCTCCCCCACCCTCAAAGTGTGGTTGTTGGTGCCAATTCCCTATTCTCAAAGTTTTGGTTTCATAAATCACAACACAGTTGTTCTTCCCAAATGTTGGATGATTTGGAATTCGTATGGATAGAGAAAAATGTTCTCTAACCTTTCACTCTTCAAATTTCCTCTCATCCTTCGCAAAAGGAGGATTGGAAGTTACGCTTACCTAAAGAGGAATTTTTTACATGGATCAAATCTCAACATTCTCACATTCTTTGTTTTGAAGGTGTCTTGAAGAATAATCCAAGAATCATAGGAGCCAGGGGGTGATTCTTTGTTGTGGAGGAAATAAATAATTGGATTTTTCTTGGGATATGGGTTTATTATCCAACAATATAGTAGAAGCATATGCATTATATCAAGTTCTATTGATAAGAAGGGGTAGGAATACATCTTCCCTTATTATGCTTGGTAACTTAAATCTCATCATCCAATATACTATTGTCAACAACCTTCCCCATGACAATGGGCTATGGAATGTCTTAAAGAATATTCAAGGTGTTATCCCTTGTTTCACATTTTCCAAATTGTTTCATACTCTAAAGGATAATAATAAAGATGTAAATGTTATGGCTAATTAGAGGGTACATTTGAAACTTGATGAATTGTGTGTCAATGGGAAATGTTAATTTCACCCACCACCTTGATCAAAAGAAATGAAGGATTATAAGACAAGTTCTCTAAAGGACCAAGCCTATTGCGTGGTCAATCGAAACGTAGAAAGTAACAATTTCGAAGAGTGCAAGGGTGAGGCTAAACTTCTATTCCAACTTAGGGCTCCTTCGTCCCTTTGTCACCTCTACAGGTACGATGTGCATAAGTAGTGGGATCTGAATGCAAATGAGTGTGAATCTTCAATCTCACTCGTGTCGAATCCTTTCTAGTTATAGTAATGATCTCAATTTTGATGTACAGTTTATGTTGATGTTCAACAAAGAATGGTGAAATGACAAAGCATGTCCTTTCCACCTCCTTTAGTCCTTTTTCCTTAATGATAATTTGACGTGGATTTGTATAGAAATGGCTCAGAAAGGGGTAGAATATTTATTGGTGTCACTTTTCACTATGAGGGGAAATGGGCTAGCAACACTAAATTTTTTTGTAGCAAAAGGATGCATATTTTTATTCATCGGAGAAGAAGAAAATTACATTTTGTATACGCAAGCATATTTCATAAAACATATTCCAACCAAGGCATGAAAAAACATGCATTACATATTGACAAAAACTAAAAATCCTAGGCAACATAATTGATAAAAACCATAAATAAGGCATCCTAGCCCACTTGAGAAGCCCGTACGGAAGTACCAAAAAAAAAAGAGAAAAGAAAAAACAAACTAAAAAATGTGCATCAAATTATTACAATAACGGGTTAAAAAAACTCAACAAAAAAAACTTGAAGATAACATGGCACAAGGCCAACCAACATAATCTCCATGAGAGTACAGTGAACCCCAAACAAATCTGAGAAAAGACAAAGACAACCACAAATCCCTAATAATAAAGACAACGACAACCCCACAAGTAGATACGACAATAACCTGCACTAAAATATAAATGAAACCGCCAAGCCATAAAAAATAGGGCCAAATCCCTTAGTAATAAAACGAGACGAAAGCCCCAAAGGAACACAATGGCATTCCTTTAGCAGGCCAACAACATAGGCAACTCTAGACAAAGGAAGAGACGATGGAAATGGGAAGAGAGAAATGACATAACCCAACAAAACAAGAGGGAACCCGATCCAGACCAAGAGAAAACCCCAACAAACCCCAGTGCATGTGAAATGACTGCCATAGAAATCAAACCACGCCAAAAAAATCCCTAGCCAAAGAACCAACGACAAACCTGTAGAAGAAAAAAAACCCTAGCAAAGGAAGAACGTGGAGGTGTGAACCAGGGGGCCGAGATAGTTAGGGTTCGCCTCTCCACCTGCCCACTCCCTCAACTCGAATCAAAGTCTAGCAATACTAATCTTTTGTTGAGCCCCAATTTAGTATCTTTATTAGATCATCAACAAGTAGGAGGGAGTATGCAACTCTATAATTGGAAATTTCCCAAATCTATGAAATCTTTGTGGATGATGGGATGTCCTTCCTCAAGCACATGGGAAATTTCTCATCGACTTATTATTTGGCTCGATACTAAAGGACGATGTTTTTTCCTCCAATGTATATGGAACTTTATGAGTTCTTTTCTCTGCCTTGTGCTATGTAATTGGGCTCATTATTTAACACCTTATCACCACCTTTTTTAGGGTGTTTATATAGCCTAATATTGTCTCAATGTTTTAAGGAGCTCCAAAGGTGATCCGGTGGATCAATTTTATGCTCAAATTTCAATGTTTTCATACTGGCTCGAAACCAGAACGACTGAGTAGATATCGTCATTTTGAATTATCCGCAAGTCATTTCATTCAAAACGGACGTCGTATGCTCCCAGAAACACGATTTGTTCATTTGTGGAAACAACTAAAATTTTAAAAAGATAATTTGCAGGATTGCCCAGTTAGCAATCCGTACAACTAACTGGGACTGTTAACAGGGTAGTGACTAAGCAGAGGAATAATCACCTTTGGCACTTGGCGCAGCAGGTTGGATACAGTAAGGCAAATTTTTATTGGTTTAAGCATTTAGTGAGGTGGCCAGTGAGAGAGTGCCATGTGGGCCAACCAGTGGTTGCCACGTGGCCTCCTAAGGGTGACCAAAAAATTGTGAAAGTCAAAAAACACTCCACTAAAGTCAAACTCATGACCTGCCACCAAGCAACCCAAAGTTTTACCACTAGACCACTTATTTTTCTCGTCAAAAATTTGTGCGAAAGCTATATTTAAAGTTTTTTGTTTTTGTTTTTATTTTTGTTGTTTTTTTTAATGTGCATTTCGGGGGCTAGCCCACAGTCATGATATTGCCATTTGCCTGGAAGCGCAGAGCCGGAGCGAAGCTAAGGGCAAGGGCGCCAACCCCAAGTCGCATGACCCCGACGTGACTGTGTGCCAAGAAGGAAGGCGCTTCGATGGGTAGGGTGGACGTTAAGGCCTCGCGCATGGCTCTATGCGGCCACATGGCCGTGATTTTTGGGATAATGACTATTGGCGAATTTAATGAGGCAACAAATTGCCCCCGGCACAGTGGGAATATCGTTGGTGCAGGGTGAAATTGTCGTCCCACATGGCCGCCAAGGGTGAAAATTGTGGAACAATTAGCAAACAGGTGTGATTTGTAGAACGAATAGTAGTAAAACTTTGAGAGATCATAACTCATTCATTTTTTGGTCTTTTTGGGAGCAAAAAGAGGTTAGACAGGGGTTTTTGACAATTTTGAAGCCATTGTAGCTATTTTTGAAGGCACTTGAGCACTATAACTTGATGTAAACACCATTTTTATGAGCATAATGCAAGAGGCCCAGCCATTAGAAGCTGGACCAAGAGACGTAGCCCAGGAGGGGTGAACTCCTTCATCACTTAATGTTTTTTGTTTACTGTTACAGTGTTATTCTCTGCTATATTGTGCAAAAAATGAAGTTTTAATGTTTGTTTATGTGTTTAAGAATTTAACATAAGAGGCTTAAAAGACCTTATTTAATCACTTGTAATTTTTCATAAACCTCAAGCAGTTTCATATACAGATCAGTTTGGTATCAGAGCTTAGGTTCTTAGTTACTATGAGTGTTTAATTTATTTGCAATCATTTTTGATGCTTACAAGGTTGAAGCTCAAGAGAGGAAAAGGAAAGTTTGTGGTTGTAGGTCCTCAAGTTGGAACAAGGACAAGGAGAGCACATTTGCCACAATCTCCACCACAAATTTCACCTAAAATTGTACCTGAAGCTTCAATAAGAATGTCACATGAAGGAGGGCCTGCTAATATGTTAGAGGATGAGAAGGATTCCAGAAAATCATTCTTTGACATGACCCAAATGGTGAAAGTTCTCTATGAAGAGAGAAACACAATATTGCAAGTTAAGAGCTCTAAGCCTCTAAAGGGAGAGGGTTCTTGAGGAGGAAAAGGAGGATACAAGGACAAACCTCCAGAAGGGAATGATGAAAAACCACTTTGACACCACCATTCTCTTTAACTCCATCCTCACAACCATCTTCACCATCTTCATCTTCCATGACAACCCCTTCACAAACACCTCCACATTCTCCAAAGAGACATGGTAAAACTCCATTTTTGAAACTTGACATAATGTTTGATTTGCCTATGTATGATGGAGAGGTAAATGCTGAAAGAATGGATAATTGGGTATGTCAGCTTGAAGTGTATTGCAAGATATAAAGGATCAAGGATGATGACACCAAGATTGAGCTTGCCTCATTAAGGTTGGAAAGTGCAACTCTTATTTGGTGTGAAGCCAAAACACAAGAGGACATGAAAAAGCATGGTAAGGTCTTAACCTCTTGGAATAATTTTGTTGCTCCATTAAGAAGAAAATTTTATCCTTTAGCATACATGCAAAAATCTATAATGGATTGACAAAATTTTAGGCAAGGAAAAGGACTAAGTGTTCAAAATTATACGAAAGAGTTTAGGATAGAGCACTAGTTTTGGGTGTAGATTTGACAACTCAAGAAACTTTATTAAAGTATATTGGAGGTTTACATAGTTACCTAAGACACACTATTCTTATGTTTAATCCCACAAATTTAGATGAAGTTTGTGTACAATCCACACATCTAGAAGCAAGAGGGAAACATGTTTTAGATGAGAAAAGTGAGAATTCCCTTGAGACTGGAGAAAAGGGAAAGGGTAAGTTTAAGGGAAAATGGAAGAAGAATGCTTCCACTAAGATGAAAAAAGAAAAACTCACATGCAAACATTGTTTGAAAGATAGCCATGATGAAGACCATCGTTGGAAGCTTCATCCAAAGATGAGATCCAACAAACTTAAACAAGGAGAAGGAGAAAACAACTGCAATTATAGAACACGACTTAGGTTCTGATTCAGGAGATGAAACAAAGATTACAATGATGGGTTTGAAATGTAAGAACATAGCAAGCACTAGTTCTTCAAGTTGTTCCAATGGTACTCAAAATGATGAAACAAGAATTGAACTTTTCCACGTTAGAGTTGTTTCAAAGCATACCAAGATTGACACACTATTTTATAGTGGGTCACAAACAAATTTGATTTCTAAAGATTTAGTCAAGAAGTTAAATCTAGAAACCATTCCACATCCAAGACCTTATCCTTTAGGCTGGATATGTAAGAATCTGAATTTGCAGGTGACAAGGAAGTGCATCCTTAGATTTGTAATCATTGCAAACTTTGTTGATGTAGTTCCGCTTGAAATTTCTGGTATTGTTTTGGGAAGGCCATATCTTTATGATAGGAGAGTAATATTTCATCGCCATGAGAATAAGAATCACTTATTCAAGAATAGGATTGAGTACATAGTTAGCGTGCATCGTAAGAAGATGAGTTTGTCTCTTATGCATGTTGGACGAATGAAGAGAATTGTGAATGCAAGTCAAAATTTTGCTTTATTAATGTTCAAGCATCAAAATGTTGTGAATAAGGTCTTTCAAGGAAATGCATCAAAGGAAAAATCTAATTTTATTGAGGTTGATAATGGTTGTGATAAGTTGATAATTTCAGCAACATACATCATTGTTGAACAGTGATGGGAACAAGATTTAGTGCTAAAGAGTGCAAAGGTCAAAGAGCAAGTGCCAAAGCAATTTGACAAAGAGTGCATTGGGTCCAAAAGTTCTTCTTGTGGGTTTCAAAAAGTGTTGTCTTCGAAATGGGATGGTGCATGGTGATGGTGATCACATTTGGTCAAGAGTTGAGCCAAGTGCAAGGCAAGACAAGCTAAGCATCATCATGTCGACAATGTTCAAGGTGAGAAGAACTTGAAGTTGTTTAAGTTTCCTTTGATTGACGACCGAGGAGGGAATGTGTTTGTTCCTTCAAGGATAGTTTGTTGTTCTGCATATTCTGGGAAATTGCAGCAAGATGGTATCTACGACAGCAAGACAAGGTCTTCAAAATCAAGGAAAATGATCAGTTTTCATGAAAAGCTCAAAATGTCGCATTTAAGCAAATTTTAGTGGATTGAGACTAGAAGGGTGAGGGAGTTGTACCCTCATCTATTTGTTAATGGATAAAGAGATTTTGGAGGTCCAAAAGCTTCCAGTGGGGAGGAATGATCCGGTGGATCAATTTTATCCTCAAATTTCAAAGTTTTCAGAATGGCTCGAAACCAGGATGAGCGCGTAGATCTTGTTGGCCTGAATCCAGCGCAAGTTCTTTCGTTCAAAAAGGACATCGTATGCTCTTGGAAATACGATATGTTCAATTATGGAAACAACTAAGATTTTAAAAAGGTAGTTTCTAGGATTGCCCAATCAACAGTCTGTACAACGGACTGGGCCTGCTAACATGGCTTGCTGGCAAGGCAGAGGACTAATCACCTTTTGACACTTGGCGCAGCAAGTTGATGTAGTATGGCAATTTTTTATTGGTTTAGGCATTTGGTGAGGTGACCAATGAGAGAGCACCATGTGGGCCAACCAGTGTCTGCCACATGGCCTCCTCAGGGTGGCCAAAAATTTGTGAAAGTCGAACACCACTCCGTGGAAGTCGAACTCGTGACCTCCCACCAAGCAACCCGAAGCTTTACCACTAAATCGCCTATGTTTCTTGTTAAAATATTGTACGAAAGTGTTATGTATTTATTTATTTATTTTTATTTTTTAAATGTGTATTTGGGGAGTCTGCCTCTAACAGCCAACCCATGGTCATGACATTGTCGTATGCCCAGAAGCACAGAGTTGGAGTGGAGCTAAGGTGGAAGGTGCTTGCAGCAAGGGCGCCAGCCCCGGGTCACATGACCTCGACGTGACCGCGCACCAAGAAAGAAGGGGCTCCGATGGGTAGGTTGGGCATTAAGGTCCAGCCCATGGCTCCATACGCGCATATGGCCGTGATTTTTGGGATAAGGGCTATTGGCAAATTTAATGAGGCAACAAATTGCCCCCAGCGTAATGGGAGTATCGCTGGCGCGGGGTGAAATTGTCACCCCACGTGGCTACCAAGGGCAAAAACTGTGGAACAGTTAGCAGACATGTGCAATTTGTAGAACAAATAGTAGTAAAACTTGGGGAGATCATAACTCATTCAGTTTTTGGTCTTTTGGGGAGCAGAAAGAGGCTAGATAGGGGTTTTTGATAGTATTGAAGCCATTGGAGCTATTTTTGAAACCACTTGAGCATTCTAACTTGATGTAAACACCATTTTTATGAGCATAATGCAAGAGGCCCAACCATTGGAAGTTGGACCAGGAGACGTAGCCTAGGAGGGGTGAACTCCTTCATCACTTACTGTTTTGTGTTTACTGTTATGGTGTTATTATTTGCTATATTGAGTAAAAACTAAAATTTTAATGCATGTTTATGTGTTTAATAATTTAACATGAGAGGCTTAAAAGACCTTATTTAATCACTTGCAATTTTTCATAAACCTCATGCAGTTTCATATACAGATCAAAGGGTGGTTGCACTCGTAAATTTCTACTATCTCTTTGGATTTCATAGTGTCAGGTTCATGTTTGATTATCTTTGCTTTTGTGGGTACGAATTTATGTTTCACATAAAAGGGTGCCTAATGAACAATGAATAAGTGGTCATTTTTGTATTTTGTTTAATTTAAGTTAGTTAGCTAGGTGTTGATACCACTTGAGTCCAATTACAAGATGACTTGTGTGTCTTTCTTTATGTCCACCTATAGTGGTATGTGTAAGATGGCATGTTGTATTCACCGGTATTGAGAATAAGATGCTTTTGAGATGGGACAATTTTCTCTCCTATGTTGTGTTAGCGCTCGAATTTGGCCTCAGGCTTAAAAAGACAAAATCCAAGGCAACATCAAACCACTTAGCCTCATAGCTAGCCCTACGGGGACAGGAGAGGGCTCTCTCCGGGTCTATCTCGGAAAAAGGTCTTCAAAGGGCTGAGATGACCAATAAAGAACACTGATTTTAGGCTAGTAAACTGATAAGGAAAGTTTGATTTCAAATTTTTAGGGTTTTGTTGGAAAACTGAGCACGGCAATTTTGGGTGCGGGGATGAGACACAGTTTTTGCAGAGGTATTTTTGGGGCAAGGTAGGAGATTGTCTTGATGCCTTTGAAATAAGTGAATGGATAGATATGACCGGTGAGGAGCTAAGGAGAGCAAGAAATCATCGAGAGTTCTCCTTAAACAGATGAAAACATAGATATTAAGCAAACTTAAAGGCAGAGCATAGAAACCATGAATTCTACCTTAACACTTCATTTACTTAATTTGCAGAAGAGAAGAGTAGGAAAATGATACACATAACAAACTTACAAGTACATGAGAGAAACACACCATCAACACAAATCACCGCAAGAATCCCAAATAGTGTTGCAAAACCCTGGTCCTTCCTTTGCCAAAATTGCAGAGATACAAAGAGTAATACAGTCTAAGCTTATCCCTCAAGAGTCACTATGTTAGCGCTCAAATTTGGCCTCGGGCTGAAAAAGACAAAATCCAAGGCAACATCAAACCACTTAGGGAAAACTGAGCACTGCAACTTTGGGTGCGGGGATGAGACATAGTTTTTGCAGAGGTATTTTGGGGCAAGGTAGGAGATTGTCTTGATGCCTTTGAAATAAGTGAATGGATAGATATGACCGGTGAGGAGCTAAGGAGAGCAAGAAATCATCGAGAGTTCTCCTGAAATAGATGAAAACATAGATATTAAGCAAACTTAAAGGCAGAGCATAGAAACCATGAATTCTACCTTAACACTTCATTTACTTAATTTGCAGAAGAGAAGAGTAGGAAAATGATACACATAAAAAACTTACAAGTACATGAGAGAAACACACCATCAACACAAATCACCACAGGAATCCCAAATAGTGCTGCAAAACCCTGGTCCTTCCTTTGCCAAAATCGTAGAGATACAAAGAGTAATACAGTCTAAGCTTATCCCTCAAGAGTCCAACCCTGAAAATGACTAAGAAAGTACATAATATAGGCAAGCTAACACATTTCCTTTCCTCTAGGGGTCGAGCTCATCATCCTAGGAGCTGTTTCAACCAATTCTAAACTGAGCACTACAATCTAGGCAATCAAAACAACTTGCCTCTATAAGCTAGGAAACCAATTCATTCATTAATTTTTTGCTATGTTATGAATGAATCTTCTAGAATAGGTAAATAGTGTCATGTCATCATGAAAATTACATTAATTACATCAAGGAGGGTGAAAAATCCCACCAAAAGTCAAAATTGGTCAAATGTTGCGTTTTCCTGAGCTGAAGATGAAAAATAGAGAAAATGTCCTGATGCGTAGCGCACCATTTCTCAACGCGTAGCGCACCTTTGAGCCCACTTTTGGGGCACTTCCTGGCATCCAAATGAGGCACAAGTGATCTTGTTGGAAAGGTCTGGATGTCTACTCTCCAGCCCAAGTGGAATTTCTCAATTTGGTGGCCATTTGCCCCTCCAAAAATTCAATCTCCCAAGACTGCTTCCTGTGTGTCCAAAAAGTGGCAGAAGGTCATTTTTTTCTTGTTTTTTGACCTTTTGGGGGCCCAAATCTCCATGAAATGTCTTAGCAGTGGCTGAGCAAGTGTAATTTGTCATGAAAAATCCAAAAATGCAAATTTTTTGTGAAATGGACCTCCCGATCTTCAGGGTAGCGCGCGGCGCGCTACGCGTTGAGGGCAAAAACCTGTTTTTAGCAAAAAAAATTCAAATTTGACCAAAATTGCTCCAAATTTTCTGAATTTTGAGCTGGGGGTGTATCATTGAGCACCATGCTCCTTCAAGGTGGCTTCAGCCAAAATCTGAAGTGGATCGGGCCTTTTCCTCCGTTTTAGTGCCTTGGCCAATCGTCTTTTGAGTACCTTCATTTTTGCTTTGCACACATGCATGCGGGCCCAATAATGATTCTTCATATGGCGGAGCATATCTTTGTCCCTTTTGCGTTGGCTATTAACTTCTCTAAATGAGTGTTCACCTGAATGAGCATAGACCCTTGCTCAATAGGTGTCAAATCACCTGGTCTCTTGCGAGCCAAGTTCCGGTCTTCTCGGATCCTCCGCAACTCATCAAGAGTGTGTTCATCCTCTAACTGCTTGTTGCGCTGCTTTAAGTATGTGATTGTCCAATTTTCCATTTCCAACTTTTGCTGCAACAAGTGATTTTCAGCCTTTAATTGTTGAATGATCTCCTTTGGCTCCGAGCTAGGAGAACTGATGTCAAGGTCAATGATGTCTATGTCCGGATCACCTGATGGTCCCTCATCAATCATGGGCTGCTTGCCTCTCTCCTGTACCTGTGCTGCCGTAGAAAATGAGACCCCTTCCACCTGATGTGGAGATAATACTCGCCGTGCAGATGCAAATAAGGCCCTGTGGCCTCTCTGATATGTAACACATGCTGGAGCGCTGACATGCCCAGGCTCTAGAATGTGAAACTGCTGTGAAGGCCCTCCCTCATCATGGACAATCTCAGGAGGTGGTTGTGGTATCATGAAGAAGTCGCGAGAAATGAAATCCTCCCAAGCAATACCCTGCTGTGCCAACTGATGCATTACTATGATCTCGATCAGTGCATAATGATATATACTTTTGTATTGTTGTGCGGGGTTCTTCCTTTGCACTAAGGGCACCATTCTCTCTATATTTCGGCACATGAAAAATGGGATGTTCATCATTCATACCCGGGTGAAATGCATCAACAAATGGATATGGTACAAATATAAACGTGAAAATATGCCCTCACGAGTGAAATAGCACATAATGAGCCTCATCAAGGGCGCATACTCATCCCTTAGGAATCTGAAGGGAAAAGCAACAGTTAGGTGCCTCATACACCCGGGTTTGATATATGGTTGATAATGAAATTTGTCTAGCTGTTGGCGCTTGTTCCACTCTTCCCCAACATTTGGTATCCCGGTGGCTTGAGCAACAATTTCGGGTGATAGGGTGAAATCCACTCCTGCAAGGTTCACATGACCATTGTGTAAATGTAGGACAAACAAGCGGACTAGTTCTCTGTGATGTTGAATTTGTGATATCCTCTCACAATATCCAAAGCATGATTGATACTGAAAACATGTCATTGCAAGTGGACAAGCTTGCAATTGAGCCAAAGAAGTGGGCTCCTCCCTGACACGCCGACCACCTTTACCACCCTTGTGATGCCTCCTTGGCACTTCTACCTCTGGTGTTGAATCACTGTCATAACTCTGCTGATAATCTAATTCGGTTTCTGACATGGTTTTGAAGGCAAGATGGCTGAAATGTAATGCTGACTTTGCACCCAATTAACTGTTGTTTGACTTTGTCAAATGCTGTCACCAAGGGGACATAGATACAAGGGGATTGTTAGGGAAAGGGGAACATGAGGGAATTAGGGAGAATAAACAAAAATAAGGAATTTAGGGAAAGCAACATGGGAAATCATAATATTGTGGGACTTTAAGGTGGAAATGGGGTTTGGGAATTTAGTAAGTTTTAGGGATTTTAGAGAGGAAAATTATGAAATTTTATGGGAAACTTTGAAGGAGAATGTTGATGGAAATAAGGGAAAAGAGGGATCACAAATGGGCAACCTTGGACAGCAAAAAAAAATTTGAAACCCTAGCACCATTAAGACTTTAAATCTTCCATAGCAATGTAGGGTTTTGACTTCTCATTTTCATGGCATTTAAACATATTAATTTGTCATTCATCTTGCAAAACCAAATCTAGCCATGGAGGAGAGGCCTACCTGCAATCTACTTGAGAGTTTAAAGTGGATTTGGTAGCTTGCTGACAGTTTGTTGGGCGAAAAACCCAACGCATAGCGCGCCTTTCCCAACGCGTAGCGTGCCTCTGACGCGTAGAGCACGTGCAAATTTGTTCTGAGAAAGGCAGCCTGATGCGTAGCGCGCCCCTGACGCGTAGCACACCCTCCCTGATGCGTAGCGCGCCTCTGAAACTGCCCAATTTGCTCAATGACTCTTAAAATCGCCTTTGCAAGGATTCTCTTAGCTTGTGAGAGGCAAATGAGTTGCTAATGAAGAGTGATGTGCTTTTATAGGCTTCCTTTAGATTTTTATTTGCCCAAAACCCACTTTATAATGTTTGAGTGTTGACACTTTTTTGAATTAATTGGCTCTGACTTCTGGTTTCCTTTATTTGAAAAAATTGATTGAAATGATGATTTCTTCTAAAAAAAATTGCAGGGATAGCTTCTAAGATGCTTTGGCAAAGGAGACCAAGGTTGCGCTTCAACATTTGAAGAATTTTAAATTTTGACAATTTTTACAAAAATGAGATAATGACCTTTGTTTTTCAAAAACAGAGTTTTTGAAAACAAGGTGAAAATTTAGCTATACAATAGTGAGAATTATTGAAATGATGTTTAATGAAGGACATCCCTCTGGCCTGCTGGTCCTTTATGACCTCTCAAGACAAAAATTGACTCAACCCTAGACCTAAGACCTCGAAACTTAAAACAAGATGAATGACCCTTTGAAGATTTTATTAACTTAAACAAACCTGAACCAACAGTGCCAAACAGGAGGGGAATACAAGACACAAACTTCCTCCACCAGGGTTATGGCATGCCTAACGGAATGCAACATGATCACACTGATGGGACACCTAATCATGCAATGCAAAGAGCTTTGATCTCTGGTGGAGGGCTACTAGACCGACTCTAACATGTTGATTTTATAAGAAGATTGTCTCGTAATTTAAAGACCGGTTTTGTATTATAAATTTTGATTGTGGTAAAATTCCTTTGGCTGATAGTGGAAATACATACAACATAAGCTTTATCAACATTAACGGGGAGCCCCTACCTTTGATCAAAGAGATGGGTGTATCACTATAAGAACATTTGCAAAAATTGTAAGAAGAGGTTCTTGCTTTACAATTGAATCATAACAAGATGATTCTAGTTTAACGCCCCTAATGAAAATCTTGATTGAACATGGCACTATGATCCAAAATTTAGAGGATGAGATAAATACAATTCACCAAAAAGTGGAAGAAATTTGAGCAAATATTTGATGACAACACTTTGAATTCTCTTTTGCCTGTGTTTCGGTCAGTTCTCGTCAACCCCTAGTACCCAATCTCAATTGTAACACCCTCCTCCCACATTTACCCAAGCTAACAGTCCACCAAGATAAACATGTGATGAAGAGTTAACATGATATTATTTAACTCCCCAAGTACAGTTAAGGAAGTGGAACCGACATGACAAGACCAATTTGACCTTCCACATATTCTATAGAACCTCTAGGAGCTAACCAACACTTCCAGGTGACTAACCCTTGTGGAAAATTACCTTTTTTCTTAACTAGAAGAGCCCCATTCGCTCCCTTACCAAGCCCTTCAAGCGACAAAGAGCCTCCATTCACTCCCATGATCCTGCCTGAGTGCCACTATAGCATTTTTTTGTTAATGACTGCGAGATTTAAGGTTATTTTCCAGGGCTATGACCTAGTCACTGCCCATAACTCCATGAAACTTCCAGAACTCATAAAAGACATGAAGATAATTCTTTTGATAACAAAATTTATTAAGGACTTAACTGGACCCCTACTAACCATGATAAACATTTCGTCAAACATGTCGCAAATATGCAATCTACAAGTCATAACAACATATTTGAGCATAGGGGTCTCATACTTATCTGAAAATCGCTAAGAAGCATTGATGCCTTATCACAGTAGATGCATTATCGTCTATTAGGTCATATATTCATTATGCATTCATTTATTAATCAAAACATGATGAGAGCCAAACATCATCATTGTCATAAAACTTACTCATAACCAACAGAAATAACAAGGATGTGAAAACAATAAAAACCACATATGAATCAATAGATTTACACATAAAATACCAAGGAGAAGGTCTATTATTAAT
This sequence comes from Pinus tabuliformis, assembly GCA_031772625.1. Classification (NCBI taxonomy): domain Eukaryota; kingdom Viridiplantae; phylum Streptophyta; class Pinopsida; order Pinales; family Pinaceae; genus Pinus; species Pinus tabuliformis. The sequence goes on along the minus strand of CM062816.1, from coordinate 1,685,073,234 downwards.
GAATGCATAAGTTGACCAGGTATGGGACTTCCACGAACCACCCGACGATAGATTGGGTTGAACCAAATCTCTCTTTCAACCAATCATACATGTGCCATATTCCAAGCATGAATGTGGGATCTCGTGAAACAAATCCAACAAAACTGAACCAGGGCTTCCAGAGGCCAAACCACATCAACCCTCAACTAGTGATTCCACCTCACGGTCAAACATCACTAACCATCGCCAGATTGGTCTCCACTCGAGTTTTCTAGGGCTCGAGAGCGTTTGTTGCAACCAAGGCTTCTAGGACTAGTAACTCAACCCACAATCGTTGTTGAGCTCCAGAGCGTTTTCCAGCCAAGGCTCTAGGACTAGTAACTCAACTCGCAAAGGGATTCAAAGCGCTTGTCCAACCAAGGCTCTAGGACTAGTAACTCAACCCAAGTTGCTACAGGGCTTCTAAAGCATTTGTCCAACCAAGGCTCCAGGAACTAATAACTCAACCCACAACCAAAGGAATATGAGAACCAACCAAAAAACAAAGGTAGATCCCACAATGCCATGGCTATCTAGGAAATAGAAAGGTTAGGCAAAACCACTGTCAATCCAGGCAATCCTCCAGGCCAATGACATATAATAACCAAATAACCACATGGATATGTCATGCATACCAAAACTAGTAAGGAAATCATACATGCAACTTTATACCTACAAGCAAAACCTGTTGTAGATGTCGATCTCGATGTCCTATTGTGCTTTCTTGCTTTTCCTTTGCCTTCTTGCTCCAAATCCCAAGTATGTCACACTCCTCCAATAGTGCTCCAAGAAAACTCTAAGTGTCGAAGAGTATGAGAGAGAGAGAGAATATAGAGCAATCTCCAAAACTGAACTAACAAAAGTTTGAACTGACAAAAGCCATGAATTGATCCTCGGAATCCTTTTTATTAACAAGGCCTCTATTTTCATCAATTTTCATTATTTCCTTCATTTTCCTCCTCACATGAAACTTGTGATCTTTTACCTTCCTTTTCTCCTAATTTCCATTTTTTTCATAAATAAAATGCCAATTAATGCCACTTTGTCTTTCCAAATCCTTAGCCACTTCCTTTGCCAATTCCCATAGCCATTAATTAATCGCAAGTGATCCCCATCACTATGTTTTTCCCCAAAATTTAGCTTGGAATATGTGTCCCATGACCAAGGTCTTATTTTGCCTTTATTAACTTTTTACATGGATTTTTGATGAATGTTGTTACATTAATTACCTAGTACATATACAGAAATGGGTGTTGCCTAAGATAAATTGCTCCCTTTTCATAATGTTTGAATCATATCGAGTTTAAAGTGTGTCAAATTTTGGCAGTCTTTTCGAAAGTGTTCACTTTCTAGTGGTTTCATAAAGCTATTATTCACAGTTGGCATGAAGTAGCATGAGCATGAAATTTAATTTAGAGAACAAATTGATGAATTAGTGTGATAACATTCTCCCTCATTTTCAAATTAACATTATATAGTAGAAGGTCATAATAAATTGAAGGCCTTATCTTGGTCATTCATTTAGACAATTGAAAGATATATTGTATGTTTCCTTGTTAATAATGTAAGATTAAGGTTATTTGTTGTGTGTGTTTGTTTGTATCAGTTTAGATGATTGGTAAAGAGAGTGCATGTTGCATTAGTGTTCATTAGATAGGGCAATGGGGATTCTCTATTATTCAATCTTTGCTCCTAGACCTAGTATTGTATCGACCTACATAAATTGAAGCAATAGGAGAAAAGAGAAAAAGCATTACGAGAAGGAGATATTCAAATGTACAATGAAGTATTGTCTTTCCTTTTTTCAAAGACACAAGGGGTACAAGAGAGCGTATGTTTATTTGTATGTTTGGAAATGATACCAAATGGGTTGTAGAGGTTCTTTTAACTAGTATAATCAACGAGGTAGTGGGAAACTTTGTAACATTTAAGATCTAAATTTTGCCTAATGAGGAAAATGGAAATGCCTTATTGTCGTTAGTGTGCATGTGTATTATTATGATCTTGATTCAATGGATATTAGATGTCCTTGACAAAACATTGCAATGGTCTATCATAAATGTGGAAGTTGGAAAATGGATTTATGGTTCCTTATCAATATAATAGTTAAAGTTTGAGGTAATTGGTATATTTAAGATTCTGTGTGCTCATTATTATCATTGTGTGTGGCATGAGAACAAAACTTGATATTTGAGAGTGGGAATCTTTTCTCATAAGGGTTTTCTTCATTCTAAACAAAATGTTGGCATGAGCATGTTAAAAATTGTTCATATTTTGCCTTATTGACTTTGCAAGATGGAGTTTTTTGAAGATTCGTTATGGGAAAGCATCACAAGTAGAAGTTTAAGAAGGGTAAGTCATGGAAATCAACCACCCTCTTGTAAATTGTTCAAAGTGATTTATGTGGACTAATATATAAGCCTTCTATTTTGGGTATGAAGTGTATTTGGTTGTTAATGATTGTTCTAGGTGCTTATGGATTTATGATCTGAATTGGATTGAAAACGAAATGAAAGAACACAACATTGCAAAGGTAATGAAAAGATACAATGTTGAAAGCAAAGTATTCAAATGAAAATCAATCTACTAATGAATCAAATGGTGAAAAACACTTTTAATGTGCATAGCAATAAAAAGTGGCGAAAATGGTGGTAGCTTAACTTTGAGAGGAGATGAGACAGTTATGCCCATTAAAAAATATGCATAACAAGAGCCTAAATCTCCATTTTATAACAATGGAAACAACTCTAAGAGGTAAAAAACTTATTATGCAAGAACCTTAACCCCAGCATGAAGTTAGTGTTAAGAAGGATAGTTGAGTTGGATGAATATGAGTTTTTAAGAAAAAGAGCCTTGTTAAGCTTGTAACTATTCACTTTATCCTCTATTTTGGTTATTATCTAGCTCATTGGAATGGAAATTATAAGATTGTGTGGATTCCTTTAGCAATGGGTATAAAAATCACAAAAAAAATTCATGGGAAATTCCTAAAATGCATCAAAGAATCATGACCCAAAAATTGTTAGTACCTGTTGTGGCCACAACTACCACCCTAAACATGCTTCTGCAGCAAATTTCCAATGGATCCCCTAGGAGTTTGATGTTTCATCTTTCGGAATGATCTGTTTTATCACATGGATATCAACTTCTTTCCGAGTCAAATTTGCAAGGCCTGATGGCTAAGCCATTAAATATACCCCTGTTGTATGGATCATTCATGACACAGCCTGCCCCTTTATCCTCTCCCTTCATCGGGATTTTTCAATCCTCCCAGACATGCATGGCACATCAGCACCCACACAAACCATCACCCCTACCCTTATCATAATCGCTTGTTGGTTTAACTACCAAAACCCTTCATCGCATCATTGTCACATTATAATCCTTGTACAAAGGAAATCCTTCGCAAAACACATAAACCCTTCCTCTTTCGCTTATCACACTCAATTTGAGTGCATAACACATGCCATAAGGGCCGGACCCGGTGGCATTACAAACCACAACATATACATGTCAAGTTCGAAAGCCCATCGCATATCACAATCGGCCTAGGCATGAGGCCTTTGCATAAAGCACTTTGTTGTCTTCCAAACCCAACGAAGTTATTAATCAGAATATATGCATTATCGGCTTCGGTTCCCAATCGGTCATCACATATCGTCAGGGCGCAGGGGCATACATTTAGCGGGGAGGCAGATGTCGGACTCGCCGATAAATATTAAACCGGGCATATTTATTTTCAAGTTTTCCCCAAAGGCCATACATGGTTTTTTCCCATTATCCATGTTGTGCGATAAAACATTAACGTCGGGGTTTTCCAAAGGGAAGGGCAACATTGTCGATCCAAAGGGATTTATGAAACCTAACACATAGGTGTTTCGGGTCCGAAAGCCCGTCGCATATCGCTATTGGCGGGATCCGATATATATATATATATATATATATATATATATATATATATATATATATATATATAGATGACCATGACTTCCTAGACCCGCTGATGATTACAAAGCCGAGCTTATAATTTTTCAAGTCCGCAATTCGATTTCGATTGTGTTTTGCGACAGTTTTCAGTGTAAATCAAGTTTGGCTTGCGATGCTTAGTTTATGCATAAAGCTAAAAACCAGGGGTCGATTCTCTCACGATTGTCACTCATTATGTTATAAATGTCTCATGGATGCGAAATTTGTGTTTTCAAGCATTTTGCAGCGTATCTATATATATATGTGTGTGTGTGTGTGAGATTGATGTTGGTCGTTTCAATAGGTGAGGACTGAGAGAAGGCAAGCAAAACTTTAGGATGGATGCATAAGCTTCAAGTTTGACCCCAAATAAAGGATGCATGGGCCGCTCTGAAGATCTTGCCCCACGGATATGTGTATTCGAAGATCAAGTTCTATGGCATGGCGTTCGTATGCCCAGGTGTAACCCATTTATTCCCAAGAGACGAAACTACTCCAAATCGCATCACGAAGAGATGACAAAACAATCATCCCCTCTAATCAATATCCATTCAGTGCCCAGGAAACGAAGCACCCCAATGTCAAGAAACACCCTTCACGTTTCAGCAGTGACACCAACTGTTTTCACCTGTTTCTTTCGATCTGCATAATGAAGGAAGGGGAGGGAAGGTAAAGAGGCAGGGAAGATCGAGTGCGAAGAGCTTTTAGCATAAATGTGACCTCTGAAGAGGAGAAAAGGGGCTAGGCAAAGAGGCAGGTAAGACTGAGGGCGAAGAGCTTTTAGCATAAATGTTACCTACAAAGAGGAGAAAAGGGGCTTTAGATTTTCACATAGAACAGTGTTGCTTTATTGTGAATGAGGAGGATTGTTTTTAAGAGAAGAAGGAGCCTTTGGTTTCAGACTCATTGTTTTTGTTTTGGATCAAAGTGTTGTTATTGGCATGAATGTAACTGTGATTTATATTTATGTATATTGATGACTTACAGTCGACCATTAGTCTTGTTAAATTGAATGTGATTCAGTTTCTTGGTTAACTTGTGGATTGTCTCTTATTTGAAACTAAATTAAACATCAGTTGCAGTTTTAATTCCATAGAAGAATGTGGATTCCCATATGAGTGATTGGATTGAAATTTAGCTTTAATACAGTCTTGTCCAGCTGTGAATTCAGTGATTGATTCATTTGGACTTGAATATATGCATGATGTTTAACCTTCTTTGTCACGCTCCTGCTGAACATGTATCTGATGTTTAAACCTCTGTATCATGCTCTTGTAGGATAGATTAGAGTAGATAGGATTAGATTAGAAAAGCTAGAAGTAGAATAAATAGGATTTAATGCATAGAGGTTAGTTGTTTTATTTTGTTGATTTAATTGAAGTCTTCCTCCTGGAAGCAATCTTTGGACATATCCAAACGGTTTATGGGGTCCCTTAAAACCCGTCAGAGCTAGCCATTCCAAATGAAAGCAAGTCTAATTGGGGCTTGCGATAAGGTTAGTTCCCCTTGTTGGCATAGAGAGCATTTTCCATGTCAACAAATTGGTGCTAGAAGGAGGGCTACCGCCCTCTCCAGCTTTCCAAGATTTCATCTATAAGTGCCACGCACAGATTCAAAAGGATTAATGTATGGATCATAAAGGTCGGAGAGATCCTGCCACACATCTGAAAGAGCTTCATTCTGAAGAAACATAGACCCCTCTAAGTCCTGTTTCTGGGTCACCCAAGGAAGAGAGACTGTAGGAGTATCCTGTCACTCAAGAACAACCAGTCAGAGTACTTACTGGGGCTTATGCTTGTTCCCTTTCTCAGCTTCCCATCTTTCACTCTTTACCTCTGAAAACTAAGAAAAAGCCAAGGATCTTTACCCTGAGTGAAGATACATCAACAGCCACTTCTCTTGAAGACATTGTGCTATAATCCTTGCAAAGTATCGACACCCCTTGGGAAGAAATTCCTGAGCATTCCTCTTCTAAAGTTAACTCCTCGCTTGATTTTGAGAATCCTAACGGAGAAGCCTCCAACTAGAACTTCCCTGTCCATAGTATGGCCAACGTTCCCCCTCCAGGTAGGAATCAGCCTCCACCCCCTCCTCTGGGTGGGAATCAACCTCCACCTCCTCTAGGAGCACTCCCCCCCTGGCTTGCACAAGATGCTATAGCGGTACCTGCGCAGTAGCATCCCTTACCCAAAAATACAGAAAGAGTGTTACCCAATTTCGACCCAGAGCGGGGAGATACCGCTGTGTTGAGGCCTCAAAAATCATTGCATCAACATCGGGGGATAACCACCCGGTCCGGACCTTAATACAGCTCCTTTTCCGTTTGGGATGGTGGCTCCGACTGGATATAATGGGACCAGTTTCCCAGTAATGAATAAAAAGGGGATGGATGAGTGACTGGTTTTCTAATAAGTGATAATGAATGGATGACTTAATCTAAAAGCGAAAATACAAATGACTATTCTATCCCAGGAAGCTTCTATTCTTAAGTGCAACGTTTGATGATCTCTGTTCATCAATAGGCATATAGATGACTCTATTCAATAAACATAGACATTCATTCATATAATAATTGCTTTGTTCAAATAGTTGAACAAAGTAATTAATAAAACATTGTTACACTTATCTTTTTATATTACTGATACATGTATGATTAGAAGAAAAGCATGATGTAAACATCCAATAGTGGAAAGTATAAAGAATGTTGTTAAAACACATGCATATATTCAATAATAGCAAGAATGATCAAATAACAATTCACATAAAAAGAATGAATTCAGACATAGATAGTAGTACCATATGAGCTGCAACTCATTCCCAACATCAATCGCAATTCGAATTCCTTCTTCCGACTCAGAAATACTTTTAAATAAAGGCAGTAGTGCACATCCACACAAAAGCTTCATTATCAAAATTGGAATAATTGGCCCAATCTTTATAAAAAAATATACCTGAAGTACAGTAGTGCAACTTTAGGTTTAAGTCATATACAAAAACTTACGACCCTTTCTAAATACATGAAAGGGTATAAATACTTAATTAAACTAACTAACTACAAAATTAAAATGCTACTAAATTGGTACAACTAGATCTTGAATATCTTCCCCATAGCAATTTGGTATTCGGCAGCATGATTCATCACTCTGGTTGTTTGCCTTTCGACCTGAGTTGGCATATTGCTAGCATCGGTTCCACTTCTTGAGGGCAGCTGAGATGAGAATTGAGTTGAGCAGCATAGGTGGCATCATGTATATCGGGAATGATACACTCGATTGCATCTGTTAGGCACTTGAGGGCGGCTCTCTGGCTGTATGGTTTTACTAGGAACAACCAATAGGTGTCCCAAGTTAAACTTTTAATACCTGTGATCAATCTCCCATTCTTTTCCAGCTCTTGATAACATGATTGCTCCAATGTTTTGGCCGATAGTAATTTACCTGGTGTACACTGAGAGATCATATTAGATAAATAGAGAGTATTGTTAATTAATTCAATCAAATTACTTGTGGATAATTTGCATCTAGAAACTGCTCTCTCTGCCTTCATTAACTGGGACTGCCACTCCATAAATAGGATTTCTTTATGGGATTCTAAGATTTTAGGCAAATTTGCTGCCTGTCCCTCATTAGTGTCCTGCCAATTAAGAAAATTTGTTAAGGTCTCATCGGCCTGCTCTAAGTCTTGTCTAGCATCGACTGATTTATCGATTATTGATGTTGTTATGTCACACAGGGGTTCAACTTGAGCAATTTTATGACATAATAATCTTATTTGTGTTACCAGTGCCTTATTAATCTGTAGTGCTTCTGCTCTGAAATTGGCAGGCTGCGGAAGACTCTTGAACTTCTCTATTTGACCCGATAATTGAGCAATTTGCTCATCTTTTGTCTTTACCATCTGTTCATTCATTGCTTTCAATTTTTCTAATGCCTCCAATAGTTCTTTCTGCTTTTGAATCGCACTCGAATCTACCCTCTGTTTCTCTTCATGCAACTGCTTGTTCAATTGATTATTTATCTGTTGCTGCGTGGACAATTGTTGTTCTAATTTTTCTGCTTTCTGTTGTGCCTCCAATAGCTGTGCTTGTAATGAAGCGATTGCCTAGTCTTTTTCTTTTAACAAATTACTCACTTCCGATGCCTTGTCCATGGTGGCCGCTGAATAGGCTACAACATATTGGGACAATTTTGTTAGGTCATCAGAAGGATTAAACTCCTCCTTCCAAACTACGTTGGTTGTCACTGTTTGTTCAGGGAACAGGGAAGGTTGATCAATCCTTCTCCTTTTCCTCTGTCGCTTTACTACGGCCCTGTGCTTTGGGTTGTAAAAGACATCCAATGGAGGTATATCCTCCACTTGCAAAAGGATTTGATCTGAAGGATCTTTGGGAATTATTTTTAAGTCTGTAGTAGGGGGTAGACGTTGGTTCCTTCGCTTGGAACCTCTTTTGATGTTGTATCCTGTGTATCGGCCACTTTGGATGTATCGACTTCCCTTGAGCTTTCTAGATTGCTTGTGATTGAATCGAATTGCTGCCATTCCTGAAGAAACCTTAGGTCAATCTGGGTATCGACATTCACATCCTTGCTGCTCTGCTCCTGCTGCCTTTTCTGTTCCTCTTCACATATTCTCTCTTGTTCTTTCCTCTGCGCTTCCTCTTGTTCTTTCCTCTGTGCTTCCTCTTGTTCTTTCCTCTGCGCTTCCTCTTGTTCTTTCCTCTAGAGTTCCTCTTCAAAAATTTCTGATGTAGCAGGAGGTTCGTTGGTAAGTCGTTGTTCAGGCTCGCTTGACTGTGTCATCGGGGCAGTGGCTAACAAATCTAGAGGCAGAGTTTGCAACCTCTGCTCTCTAAGTTTGTTAAATTCAACTAACCCGTCGTCGTGATATCTCATTTTAGCTAGCGCTTGAACCTGAAATAATGACTCGGCCCAAGAGAATAGGTCATCAAACTCATCATTTTTATGTTCAAATTTAGTGAGTTTTGCCTGTTTTAGTGCATTATAGACGACTTTGTTTGGATCAAATCGTCTGTTAGGAAGAGTGGCGAGATTCAGTGTATTTATCTTTTCTGCTTCTTTCTCTACATGCTTGTAGTCATGCAGAGTGTAAATACCACACCTTAGAGGAAAAGGAGGCCAGACTTGCTTCTTTTTATTCCTCAAAGTCTGTGTAACTCCTTCGGATATAAGCTGATATGCTATCTCTCGAGCCAATAGTTTGTCGGGTATATACAAGGGGAGGACTTGAGGCCTGGCATGACTGCCGAAAACTCTTACATATGTAAATTTTTCTTCTCCAAACCAGGTTCCTACGGCTGTCAAGTCAATTTGTGCTTGTGAGGAAATCTTAGGAGTAGGTTTGTCAAAAATTGCATAGTAAATGGGTAACATAAATCCATTGCAAACTTGATATAGGTGGTGTTTATAATGGGCTTTCCACAACTTATGGTGATAGATATGAATGGGCATGGGGTCCTGTGGAGTCCATCTCCACCCCAGCACAGGAATTTCGGAGTTAAAATAGAGAGTATCTAAGATGTAGGCACTAAAGTAAAATGGAGGAATGAACCTTTCAGTAACGCGGGATTTGTTTATGAACTCAAGAATAGCTGTTGCTAACTTATCAGATAATATATTCCCCCAATCCATTATTTCGCTATTGCATGCTGCTTCCATTAAAGGTACCATCTCTATGGAAAAGTTTGAGGAATCATGCAACCCCCAAATTCTACACATCATCGCTCCAGCATAACAATAAGGAGAACACAAGGAATCGACAGAGTACTTACCCGAGGACTCATGCTTGTGTTTCGCTGGGTTTTGTCTCCATTCCCATATAGGTGCTGATTCAATTTCATTTTCATCTCTGAACTTCTCCAGAAATGCTTTGTTATACTTCTTCTCTGGTTCGGGCAAATGGTACATTTGTCTCAAATCATCGGGTTGAAATGAACCAAATACTCTCCCGTCGATAGTGCAAAATTTTTTGTTTGTAATTGGAATTTCCTCAACCGCCCATCTTACCACATCTGTGTATGGAAGAGTTTGCTCTCGAGCCGCTATTCGGTGTAGGTAAGAATCAGCCAAATCCTTTAGGGTTGCCTCGGACTTCCGGGTTGAGTCTACTGTAGCTTGTACTGATGTTTCCTGAGGCTCTTCGGCCTCAACTAGATTATAGATGCTCTGCCAAGTAGTATTACCGAGACCAAGACATGTGGTGTCTGAGATTAATCCTTTTTTACTTGGTCCCGGATCGGCAGTGTGTTGTCATGTTACTGCGGAAGCTGAATTTGTTCCAACTTTCTTAGACTTCTTCCCCATTTGGCCTAAATTTGTTGCTTCGGAGGAGCTCTGCACAGGAGATAAAATGAACATAATGCGGAGAATAGGTGGCGCAAACCAAATATAAAAGAGTTATATCAATCAATGAATAATGGAGGATTAACATAAGGTGGCCGCGAATACAATCTCTGAAGAGATTTTGGCATTACTGCTCCATTAATTGGCCGTTTAAACCTGTCAATCATTTAAATGCTCATCATATTGTTTATTGGCCGAATAATTCCTTTAAGCGTGGCTTTGATGTTTTGGCGGTTGGGCGCAAGTGAATCACTATCGGGAAAAGAAATGCTTTTAATAATAATTCAATACAATATACCCAAGCCTTATCAATCCTTTTTGAGAGTCGTGCTTAGCTTTATCGCAATCGGGGATCGGAGGAATGCTTAAGTTGTTATATTGGTGTCATTACGGGATCCCCGATCACCGATAGCAATATCGCCAATTCGTATTGGGAGCTTTTTAGAAGAGGGCTTTTAGTTGCATGCATGTTACATTCCCTGATCGCCGATAGCGATATCGCATCGGAGCAAAGAGAGGGGCCATTTGTTACGATTGCTTACCTTCCCGATATCCGATAGTTATTCGCGCTTGTCGCATCGGGGAAAACCAATGGGTATTTCGTTATGCATCCTTTGTTATTGCGATATGCGATCTTGCGATCGCTTTATCGCAATAATAAAGAATTATTCATTTTTTATTATAAGACCGATTATATTATTGTCTCGAAAGGTTTATAATGTTTTGTTTCTTTTCGGACCTTTTGAGGAATGATAAGTTGATACCAATTTTAATCTAAAAGGGACCCATTTCATATTATAGTTTTGAAAGTAAAATTTTATGAAATGGGGGGTTGTTGTACAACACAACACGCTGATAACCATATTCGCTCTTTCTTCCTAGCCTTGCGTAGGTTGGGGGTCACCAATGAAGATGTGGTGTGCCACCTATTCTCTTTTAATTTGACTGGTGCTGCCTCCACGTGGTATTTTAGCTTGAGAGTGGGGTCAATTACCTCTTGGGATGCTTTTCAGCAGGCCTTTTTGGACAAATTTGGTGATGAAAAAAACACCTGCGACCTTAGTTTTAGAACTATCCCATCTGAAAATGGAAACTATTAGTGTCAGTCTTTGAAACCTTCCACCAGTGATCAAATATGCTCTTACAAAGTGGTCTTAGGGTGTCAAAGTCAAATTTTGTCATTTCAGTGAGTCTTCAAGTAAAATTTGGTCACTATGTATTAGGTCTAGGGTTTGTTTTCACTCCTTCCAAAGTTTTCCAAGTGTCGGTCCATGTCACCATTCAGCTGGGTGTACCATCATTCAAAGAGTTGTCATCATCACTTCAGGTTTCAATGGGTCATTTTACACCTTGTTCGTGCTTCAGTTGTACTCGGGTAAGCCTCATTTCCCTATCCTAAGGTTTTGAAGGTAATTTTTCTTGGATGGTCAAATCATCAACAAAACTTGTATCCTAAAGCTCATACACCTTCCCCTATCCTTAATATACCTTCTTAAATTCTTCCCATCACTCATATCCCTCAAATTCATCATTTTCCCACAAACCCTACTTTATTGCTACAGTTTGACACTTTTCTAGGCTAGGCCTATGTTTTGACCTTTTGGACCCCTTCCCCTCCCTAAATCTTTGAAATTCCACTTTCCCCTGGTTCCTAACGTCCCTCCTTACTTCCTAAAATTTTCTCAAGAATTTAGAAGCCCCTTATCCCCTTTTGTTTCCCTTCATTTCCACAAATCCCTTGTTCCACACATCGGGATAGGTTTTATTCAAATGATGTTTTTGAGAAAGAGAAGATGAATTTGACAAAAGTGACAGAATTTTTTGTCCATCATTGACCCAAGAAGAAAAAATTCTTTCATTTTTTACACAGGTTTCATGGTTTGGGAGAAATGTTGAAAACGTCATTGTCCTCAGGAGGATTGGTGCACTTCTCGAGTGACCTTGGGAAAATCAAGATTTCACCTAGTTGGGATGTTCAAATAACTTTCTTGATGTTTTAAGTGATATCTAGATAGAGATATCTTTCCAATGATCTATCATGAGCTCAATTTGGAGTTGAGGAAGACCTTCAAAAGTTGACTGCAATAGCACTCTGCATTTAGGCAACCTCATTCTGCACATTTTGACCAGTCTTGGGAGATTTGACTTTTGATAGGGAAAATGAACTCCAAATTGAAAAATTCAAGATGTTATAGAAAGTAGACTCGACAAGATTTCCAAAGAGCTATTACATGCCCAATTTGGACATCGAGAAGGCCTTCAAAAGTCATCTGCAAAAAGGCACTGCGCATTAGAGGGGCGTTGCGCATCAGACAACTTTTTCCTGTGTAAAAATACATTGGCGCTGCGCATCAGGCAGGCACTGTGCATTGGGCTCAGTGCGCTGCGCATTGGCCAATGAGGCTTCAAAACCAAACAAATTCATCTCAAATCCTCCCAAATGCTTCATTTGCCTTCTTAACAAGTAAGTACACTCACTTTGGAGCCTAGGTAGGGTTTTTATGCTTCAATTATATTTTTATCTCCTAAGACTCAAAACCCTAGTGTGTTTTCCTATCTTATTTGTCACCACTGCAAAATCTTCTTCCTTGTCTCAATATTCCTATTTTCACTTGCCCTAAACCTACCCTTTAATCCTATCTCACTTCACTCATATTCCCTTTCCCTATTTTCCCTAAGAAACTAATCCCCTTTATCAAACCCTAAGTCCCTCATACATCAAAACCCTAGCTCCCCAAATCCTTCCCTTCATTCCCCTACCTCATCTCATTACTATTGTTCCATTTACAAAATCTCTTCATACTCACCTTTTTGTTCCCACCTATTATCCATTATTCACCATATCATCACCACATTATCTCATAGAGACAAGCATGGAAAGAGGCAGTGAATCAGATTTTGAAGAGGACACGCTTAGTGATAGCTCAAGAGAAAGAAATTTGCAGCAAAGGAAGCCTCACAAAGGTGGAAAAATCATCAGGGAGGAACCTATCAGCATGAGTGAACTCCTTGCTTGCCCACTAGCCACCACATGTTTCAGATATCAGTCCTGTTTTGAGTTTTGTGAAATGGTTGAGAGGGTCAAATTTCACCATGAGTTAGCAAGGCAGTTTGTGATAAACATGGATAACAATATGGTACATCTTGCTGGGGTAAAACTTCACTCTTTCACCAACTATCATTGTAGAGGCCACAAGAATTCTAGATGTAGGGGAAAAGTGGAACAAAAGGCAAAAAGAGGGAGGATAAGCTCAACATTTTCGCTGATGTGACTTTAGCCCAACAAAGTAACCCATGATGCAGCTTTGAGCCAAAATTGGGAAAATTTTGAAACAATTTTGTCATTTTCTAATTTTTGAATTAGGCAACATAGGAAATTCCGACTGATGTGACTTTAGCCCAACAAAGTAACCCATGATGCAACTTTGAGCCAAAATTGGGAAAATTTTGAAACAATTTTGTCATTTTCTAATTTTTAAATTAGGCAACACAGGAAATTCCAGCGGTGGCGTTGCGCATTGAATTGGTGCATTCTCTAGACAAATGGCTTGTAGATTTGGATTCAGCATCAAAAAATAAGCAAATCCAAAAAGTTTCATCAATTTTGGAGAAGATCTTGGCCACCAAAAGGGCAAAAAACACTCAAAAAGTGCCCTCTCTACCACTTTTTGGACACACAGGAACCAGTCTTGGGAGAATCCACTTTTGAGGGTGCAAATGACCTCCAAATCAGGAAATTCAAAGTGTTCCAGAAACTAGACAGTAGGGCTTTCCAACAAGCTATACTGGCCCTGATTTGGATGAGTGGAAGGCCTCCAAACATAGCCTTGAAGCGGCACTGCGCATCAGGAAAATTTTTGTCAATTTTGCCTAAAAGTCAAATTTCGCCTAGTTTCTTCAGCAGTTGACTTCTTCTTCTTTTCTTGGTAAATTTTGCATGGTAAATGATGTAATATGATGTAAATATTGATGGAAAACACTTGATGGGGTAGATACATCAAATCAAAAGTGGTTTTGAACTGAATGTATCAGTTTCCTTAGTTTTAGAGGCAAGCTGTTCCACTGCCTATTTTCTTGTTCCTAGTTTAGATGTTGTTGAAACAATTCCTTGACTCATGGATTCGACCCCTGATGGATAGCTTAGATGGTTTTGAGGTCTATATGATGTCTTTTCTCGGTCATTTGTAAAGGTTGGACTTTGGTAGAAGTGGTGGCACTTATTGAACATTTGTATTAGCAGTTTGGCAAGGAATAAAAGCAGGTTTCACAACTATTTTTGTGGGATTCTTGTGACAGTGAGTTTATGTATTGTTTCTTCTTTGTAATGAGTTTTTTTATGTTTTATATATATCCAAATCCATGTTTCTCTTCTAAAACTAAATGAATCAAGGTGAATAGACAAAATACACTGCTGTGCTTTGTCTTGAGAATGCATTTGGTCTTCAATGTTTTCAATTATTTGAAGAGGATTCATAGTTTCTTTATGCCCTCCTCAACTCCTCAGCTATCTTAATCTACCATTTTAATCCATTAATAATATATAAACCCTTGTCTACCTCACCCCACAAGACATGACTGTATCCCTGAGTTGATTTCCCGGACCCAATCTACCTTCTCCAATTGAACCAGAAACCCTGAGCTACTATACCTAGCCTAAAATCTACATTAAATTCAGTCATCTCAAGCCCTAATTGCCAATATCCTAATTGAGATTGACAAGGAGAGAGCCCTCTCCCGACCTGGTACGACTAGCTACCAGATTAAGCGTGGTTTGATGTTACCCTAGGCCTGTCTTCCTTCAGCCTGAGGTAGATCTAGGCCCTAACAGAAACCAAGGAGAAGGCTAAAGATTTTGATATCCAATTCAACACCTTATTTAACAGAATCCCAACCACTGCTGGACCTACTGAGAAAGTGCTCATGGAATTCTATGTTTCTGCTCTCCCTGTCCCTACAACGATGTGGCTTAAAAGTAGTAATGTGCAGACCTTACAAGGTGCTATAGTTGAAGCAGCGAAAGTTGAAAATGAAATGATCAGCCTCATAGCATGCCACCCTACAATTAGAGAAAAGAAAGCCCCTCACACATCCAAGAAGAATAATGGAAATGATAACAAAGGGGCTGAGACTAAAGATAAGGACACCACAGATGTGGAAGGGTTGCACCGGATCATTAAGAAACTTATGAACACAATTATTGATATGAGAAGGAATCATGGGGAGAGTACTAATGGTAAGGGAGGAGATCAGAGCAATAGAAAACCCTTCAAACCTTTCTACCGGAAGAAAATAGAAGGTGGTCATGGTCAGCTTGCATTACTCGCTCCACCTAACGAAGGGGATTTAAACACAGAATAATTGGCTCTGATTGGATCACTCCTCAACAAAGAAGAACCTATATTGGAGCTCAAACCAGAGTAAGGAGAAAAGGAGGACGACCAAGTAGAAGAACCCTCAGATGAGGAAAATCAAATTAATGTGCTGTGGGATTTCCATAGCCATGAGAATGATGACGAGGGAGATGATATTGCCGAAATTAACGCCAATGAAATCCACATGCGCAGTAAAGGGCCGCTTCCAGGTGTGATAAAGCCCTCATACCAAACAAAGCGAGATGTTCACCCTGTGAAAACATCCGCTTCTAGAGTTCTCGTTGAGAAAAGTGGGCCTAGCGGTCAATCCAAGAATACCCCTGTTGCGAGTCACCCAGAGAAAGAAAACGCACCTCCCACTGCAACGAAGGCTACTCAACATGGTAAACTCCCACTTAAAAACGGCAAAACAGGTATGTTTACTTTGCCTTATCCTGCTTATTACATCAATTACAATACTATGGATGATCTCAAGAAGTCCAAGGCCAATATCACATATTTTGACTTGTTGAAATTAATGCAGCAAAGAGATTTGTTGTTGAAAGCTTTGAGTGAGCGAAACTGCAAGAACCCCACCACCTCAAGCTCCCAAACCAAGAAGCCAATGTCCAAACCTGTCAATACCACTAGAGCAGCCCAAATACCATCAATTATGGAGGCCACACTGTCTAAAATGAACCGAAAACCCCAGGATGTTAGCGCAGCCATGATAGGGAGGAAATCCAAATCTATGACTCCACCATTCCTCATTACGTTTGAAATTCTCAACATGAACATCCACAATTGCCTGGTAGATTCTGGTGCCTCATCTACTGTCATGCCTTATGCTGTCACCAAAAGACTTCAGGCCATACCTAAAAAAATTGGAACTCGAATCATGCAATTAGATAGGACAAATGTGACAGTAATTGGAGAATTGAAGGATGTGTTGATTCGGATGGCTGCTAAACCGCAGTATACACAGGTCATCGATATAGTGGTAGTTGATATACCTGAGGCCTATGGAATGCTGCTTAGCAGGGACTGGTCAGAAAAACTGAACAAATACTTCTCAACTGATTGGTCCCACCTCTTGTTGCCTCAAAAGGGAAAGTGTGATATGTTGAGAGTCGATAGGGAAAGGTATATGAAGTATGTGGTAACGGAACTAAATGGTCCCAATGAACCTGTAATGTTTGCCCACTCCATCCTTGGGAACTACAGTTTCAATGTTTATATTACAGAAACCTGTTTTGGGGAGTTTCATGCAGAAACCGTTGAAGAAACCTTGACACACACACTGTTGGAAATTCCCTCCCATAAACCAACTGATGAGCTATCCCGTATTATAGTAGATGATAGGACCAATTTCTTAGATAGTAGTTTAGTTGATGTAACATTAGATGCAATATTCTGGACACTCTATTTTGATGGTTCTAACTGCCTTGAAGGTGCAGGTGCTGGAAGTATTCTCATTGACCTGCAAGGGAACCAACATCTAATGGCCAGCCAGTTGGAGTTTGCATGCACCAACAACACAGTAGAATACAAGGGCCTATTGCAAGGCCTAAAGAAAGCCATTGGTATGAATGTGAAAAATCTTAAGGTTTTTGGTGACTCACATATAATCGTAGATCAGGTGAGGAAAAGGATACATTGCAATTCTCCACACCTGGGGAGGTACCAGCATGAGGTATGGGATTTAATTGACAGTTTTGACTCCTTTAATATGACATACATACCTTGAGGCCAAAACCAAGATGTTGATCTGATGGCTAATATGGCTGCTAAACTTTTCCCTGATTTTAGGTTGAAGAAAAATAAATGTTTTGTTGAACTGATTTTCAGACCGTTCGTGCCTGATAACATCTCGAATTGGTAGGTTTTCGAAGATGATGAGCAAATTCTTGAGTTTGTACACTGCGAGAAGACATTCAAAAGTGCAATCATTGACGAAAGGGAGCATGACAAGCTTATGAATGAAAGGGAAGATGAGGAAAAGAAGAAGGCGAATGTGATTCCAAAATCAGTGGTCGGGATGGAGCACTTGTATGACTTGCGTGATAAATTCAAGAAACATACTAACTGCAAAGCACACAGCTCATCCATGAAGTATGAAATGGTAAACCTTGGGACCAAAAAAGACCCAAAAAATGTCAATCTGGGCCTAGGGTGCTCTCCGCAAAAAAAGGCTGCATTTGTCAAACTATTTAAAGAATACAAGGATGTCTTTACTTGGACATATGAAGACTTAAAGACCTTCGCCACCAGTATTATGCAGCATGTGATTCCTTTGGAAAAGGAGGCCAAGCCCTACCAACAAAAGCTACGTAAGATGCATCCAAGCCTAGAACCATCAGTGAAGAATGAACTAAACAAGATGTTGGATGCTAAAATCATATTCCGTGTCAGACACACCTGCTGGGTAGCCAATCTCGTGCCAGTGAGAAAGAAAAATGGGGAAATCAGGCTGTGCATTGATTTCAGAAACCTAAACAGCGTCTTAAAAGGATAACTATCCTGTCCCTTCTATGGAACACATCCTTCAGTGTGTTTCTAGGTCTGAAATGTTGTCCCTATTAGATGGGTTTTCAGGATATAATCAAGCGTTGGTATCTCATGGGGATCAACTTAAGACAGCCTTCAACACCAAGTGGGCACCTACGCATACCGGAAAATGCCTTTTGGGCTCATTAACGCCGATGCCACATTCCAGAGAGGTATGGACATAGCCTTCCGAGGGCTGATGAACAGGTCGGTAGTGGTGTATATGGACGACATCACTGTGTACTCATATCGCAGGAAGGATCACATTTATCACCTGAGGCAAATTTTCGAAATATGTCGAAGGTACGGAATCTCTTTGAATCCCAAGAAGAGCATCTTTGCAGCCACAGAGGGGAAACTACTGGGTCACATTCTTTCTAAAGACGGAATTGTGATTGATCCTAAAAGAATACAAACCATCATGAGAATACAGCCCCCTACTAACAAAAAAGCTATGCAATCCTTTTTTGGGAGGATTAATTTCGTTAGAAATTTCATTTCAAGCTTTGTTGAAATAACACGCCCCTTGCAGCTGAAGATGAAGAAATACATTGCATATAAATGGAATGATGAAGCCAAGGAAGCGTTCCAACGAATCAAATAAGCCTTTGTTGAAGCCCCTGCGTTGGTCAGCCCTGCTTTCAGCAGAGGATTCTTCTTATACATCTTTGCTTTTGACCTTTCATATGCCACAATTATCACTCAAAAAAATGATGACAACAATGAAGTCCCTATTTCCTACATGAGTTCGAATCTCCAAGGAGCGGAACTAAATTACCTAGACATGGAGAAACAGGCCTATGCAGTTTTCAAGGTTGTTAAACATTTCCGCCCTTACTTTTTGAAGGCCAAGACCAAAGTCATCGTGCCCCATCCTGTTGTAAGAACCCTCTTCGTGCAGAAAGAGATGGGCAAACAAAGAGGGAACTGGGTAACCGCCCTTCAAGAGTTTGACCTAGAGATAAAGCTAGCGCTAATAGTTCGAGGGCAAGGACTTTGCAGGCTAGCGGCAGAAGCCTTAGTAGAACAAAAGGAGGCATCTGAAGAATCAGGAACGTTGAGCTTGCTATATACACAAAGGGAACTCAGGTAGGAGTTGTTATGGAGTAACGAAGCGTTGATGTATGAGCGGGAAGCATCTGAAACCTTTCTGGACCCTGAGTCATGGTACCATGACATATGTTTCTATCTAGTGTAGGGTTCGTGTCCCGAACACATGGATGCATCGCAGAGGAGAGCTTTCAGATTAAAATCCAATATGTATTATTTGGCTGACAGCATCCTGTACAGAAAAAATCATGATGGAATCTGGCTGAGGTGCTTAGAGAAAGATGATGCAAACCATGTCTTGAAAGAAATGCACGATGGCCCAGCAGGTGGTCATTATGGCGGAGAGACTACTGCCCGCTAAATATTAAGAGTTGGATATTATTGGCCCATGGTGTTCAGAGACTCGCATGCCTATGCACGCAAATGCAAAGCATGCCAAACCGTCGCAGGACAAGAAAGAAAGCCCATTGTTCCCCTCAAGCCTGTCATGATTTACTGACCATTCCAGCAATGGGGCCTAGACGTCATATGAGAGATCACTCCAAAATCCTCACAACAACACAAGTATATACTCACAATGACTGATTACTTCACCAGATGGACCAAAGCCATCCCGCTCCGAAAGGTGAATGAGGACGAGGTAATATCATTCATTGAGAAATTCATTATCAACAGGTATGGCATCCTTGACGCTCTCATCTTTGATAACGCCTCTTATTTTTCATCTCTGAGACTGATTGAGTTTGCCATTGATAATTCAATCCACATAAAATATGCAGAAAACTATTATCCCCAGGGAAATGGAGTTGCAGAATCTTCTAGTAAGAACCTTATCTGCATAATCCGCAAGATAGTCGTTGATAACCAAAGGAACTGGCATAATGCCTTGACAAATGCCCTTTGGGCCGACAGGGTCACCCCTAAAGTGGCCTTGGGAAACTCGCCATATTTCCTGGTCTATGGACAGGGATCCATCTTGCCCCCAAACGTTTCCCTTCCATCCTTGCAGCTCTCCCAAGCTTCAAGAGGAACCCCTTCAGCCCCGCTTCAAGAAAGGATCGATCAATTGATGAAACTAGAGGAATTAAGGGATAGAGCCATAATTAAATTCAAAAATCACCAAATGATTGTAAAAACATGGTTTGATCATCATCTGGCGAGAGATAAAGATTTCCAAGTGGGGGAACTAGTTCTGAAATGGGATAAGTTGAGTGAACCAAAGGGTAAACACACAAAATTCCAACACCTATGGTTGCGCCCATTCCAAGTCGTTGAGAATATTGGTCAAGGGACTTACAGGTTGAAAACATTACAGGGGGAGACTGAAAAGCTCCCTGTTAATGGCCAGCATTTGAAGAGATACTTCTAGTAGCCACCGCATTGGTGGTTGCCTCATGAGTAGGTTAGAGTTCATTTATTTTTGTTGTTAGTTTAGTTGTATTTCTGTCCTTTCCTTTGTTTTCTGCCAAGTCTATTTTCCTGTTGTTTTTAATCACATTCCTTTTCAGCCAACTGATTGTAGTCATCCCGTCTCATTCTACCTTTCATATTTGCCTTCATTCGCTACTCTCGGCCTTTCCCTACCTCATTAGCTTGTTGATGATTCTGCTGTTCCTGAACCCATCATTTCCCTGCAAATCAAACAAACCTCCTACCAGCCCATGAGCACTTGAAAATCAGCAGTGGAATGCAAACTGAAACCTCTCATTGGCATATGTTGGGAACTATGTGAGGTCTGTTGATAACTTGGATATCTGGAGCATGTAGGGCATCTTTATAAAACAAAAAATGTGTAACTACAACTGGACTGGCATGGACGAACACTGCATTTTAAATAAAACCCACTCAGACCTAGCCTATACTCACCTGTAAGGTTTACAGTCATTCTCCATTGGTCCCATCTACCTCACTAGATGATCCAATACTTGTTACTCACTAGTAAACCTCCTTTCATGGGCTAATCTTACTGTATCATACCCTGTGGCAAATCTAATTGTGCTCTAGTCCTTGTGCCTAAAACTGGAAGGACTTATCTAAAAAGAAATGAAATCTCAAGTCCTTGTGCCAATCTCGAAAGACAGGTTGTTTGGGAAGCCGGTTAGAGTAAGGACTGTTGTTGGGCTCAGAGTACCGGTTGAAACAGCAAGCCCCAACCTTGCTTAAGTGTTTTAAAAATATGACATGATCCATGATTGCGCCCCATTCAATCAATTAAAATATAGCACTGAAATTATCATATAAAGTGCGAGATAAACATGTCTACATCAAGCTTGATGAGCAATAAAGAGTTGAGGTACACACCTAAACAGGTATGGATAGACCAATGACGGCCCCAAAGGGATTTTTGAAAGTGGGAAATAGGTAGAGGAAGGTCAATAAACCCCATAATACTACCATTGGAGAATCCCTGTCAAAATCATATCAGCCAGTAGAAGCTATTTACCTCTATCCCCTCTGAAACAATAATGTTAAGTGGAACCCATGCTTGTCCATCTATATAGTTTGAATTTCAAGTTTATTTTAACATCCTGATGTTCTATTGTTCTGAAGGTTATTTGGAAGCAGAGATAACTAGTTCGCCCAACGGTTGGCCATTTGTTGTGGCCACAACTACCACCCTATTGAAACTTGCTTTTGCAGCAAATTTCCAATGGGTCCCCTAGGAGTTTGATGTTTCATCTTTCGGAATGATCTATTTTATCACATGGATATCAACTTCTTGCCGAGTCAAATTTTCAAGGCTTGATGGCTAAGCCATTAAATATACCCCTGTTGTATGGATCATTCATGACACAACCTACCCATTTATCCTCTCCCTTCATCGGGATTTTTCAATCCTCCCAAACGTGCATGGTACATTGGCACCCGCACAAACCATCACCCCTACCCTTATCATAATCGCTTGTTGGTTTAACTCCCAAAACCCTTCATCGCATCATTGTCACGTTATAATCCTTGTACAAAGGAAACCCTTCGCAAAACACATAAACCCTTCCTCTTTCGCTTATTGCACTCAATATGAGCGCATAACACATGCCATAAGGGTCGGACCCGACGGTATTACAAACCACAACATATATACATGTCCGGTATGAAATCCCATCGCATATCGCAATCGGCCTGGGCATGAGGCCTTTACATAAAGCACTCTGCTGTCTCCCGGACCCGATGGAGTTATTAATCAGAATATATGCGTTATCAGGTCTGGTTCCCAATCGATCAATGCATATCGGCAGGATGCGGGGGCATACAGTTAGCGGGGTGGCAGAAGCCGGACCCGCCGATAAGTATTAAACCAGGCATATTTATTTTCAAGTCCGCCCCAAAGGCCATACGTGGGTTTTTCCCATTATCCATCTGTTGTGCAATAGAACATTAACGTCGAGGTTTTCCAAAGGGAAGGGCAACATTTCAGATCCGAAGGGATTTATGAAACCTAACGCATAAGTGTTTCGAGTTTGAAAGCCCGTCGCATATCGCTATCGGCGGGATCCGATATTATATATATATATATATATATATATATATATATATATATATATATATATATATATATATATATATATATATATATATATATATATATATATATATATATGTAGCTCACCATGATTTCCCGGACCCGCCAATGATTACAAAGCCAAGCTTATAATTTTTCAAGTCCGCAATTCAATTTCGATTGTGTTTTGCGACAGTTTTCAGTGTAAACCGAGTTTGGCTTGTAATGCTTAGTTTATGAATAAAGCTAAAAACCAGGGGCGATTCTCTCGCAGTTGTCACTCTTTATGTTTTAAATGTCTCATGGATGCGAAATTTGTGTTTTTAAGCATTTTGCAGTGTATCTATATATATGTGACTGATGTTCGCCGTTTCTATAGGTGAGGACCGAGAGAAGGCAAGCGAAACTTCAGGATGGATGCATAAGCTTCAAGTCTGACCTCAAATAAAGGATGCATGCACTGCTCCGAAGATCTTTCCCCACGGATATGTGTATTTGAAGATCAAGTTCTATGGCGTGGCATTCATATGCCCAGGTGTAACCCATGTATTCCCAAGAGATGAAACTGCTCCAAATCGCATCATGAAGAGATGACAAAACAATCATCCCCTCTAATCAATATCCATTCAGTGCCCAGGAAACGAAGCGCCCCAATGTCAAGAAACGCCCTTCGCGTGTCAGCAGCGACACCGACTGTTTTCACCTATTTCTATCGATTGACATAATGAAGGAAGGGGAGGGAAGGTGAACAGGCAGGGAAGCCCGAGGGCAAAGAGCTTTTAGCATAAATGTTACCTCCAAAGAGGAGAAAAGGGGCTAGGTGAAGAGGCAGGGAAGACTGAGGGCGAAGAGCTTTTAGCATAAATGTTACCTCTGAAGAGGAGAAAAGGGGCTTTAGATTTTCGGATAGAACAGCGTTGCTTTATTGTGAATGAGGAGGATTGTTTTTAAGAGAAGAGGGAGCCTTTGGTTTCAGACTCATTGTATTTTTTTGGATCAGAGTGTTGTTATTGGCATGAATGTAAATGTGATTTATATTTATGTATATTGATGAATTACAGTTCACCATTAGTCTTGTTAAATTGAATGTGATTCGGTTTCTTGGTTAACTTGTGGATTGTCTCTGATTTGAACTAAATTAAACATCAGTTGCAATTTTAATTCCATAGAAGAATGCGGATTCCCATATTAGTGATTGGATTGCAATTTAGCTTTAATACAACCTTGTCCAGTTGTGAATTCAGTGATTGATTCATTTGGAATTGGATATATGCATGATGTTTAACCTTCTTTGTCACGTGAGAGCTATGGCGGCGAAGCACGGATCTAGGGTTTCAGGAGGGTTCCTCTGCGCCGCCGCGGCCCCAACAGAGCTGCTCTGCTACGGATTTGCAAGGCGGAAGGCCACTGGATACTATGAACTCGACGTCCCCCTAGGGTCCTGGATCGGATCTGCAGCGGAAAAGGATTTCAACGAATCGAATCACAGAAAAATACGACTGGTGCGCTTCTCCTCTTTCAGGGTACAGATAGTTCACCTCACGGCGGCATCAGAAAGTTTTCATTTGGAATATTACATCCCAACTCAATCGGTTCTAGCCAGGTCTCGCACTGTTTCACCAACATCCGAGATCGCATTGCACGGACAAGGAAAATCTGACTGCGATTATGGAGGAGTGAGGCGTATACCAGTTTCGTTGCCCCATTTCAGTACGCCGTGGGTTCGATCGGCCGTCCCAGGGCGAATCTTAAATGAAAAAGCTGTAGATCTAGAAAGGGGGAGGAGTAGGGACCTGGTTTCGCGGTGCTTTGAAGCCCCTATACTCTCTGCAGCGCAACAAATTTTCATCAGATCAACAGAAGGCAGACATTTTTGCCTGCAGATCTGGGGAAGCATGAGGGTTCTGGAGCTTAAAAAAAAAATCCAGGACAAACTGGGAATCCCAGTTGCATTTCAAATCTTAATATTTTCTGGGATATGCATGCAAGAACATCACACACTCCAGCACTACAGGGTAGCAAAGGACTCAACAATTATCCTCAATCACCGTTTGCGAGGTGGGTCAAAGGGATCTACATCAAAACCTACAGGCACCTATCGTGATGCAGCCAAAGGGAAAGAACCTCCAAAGGGGAAAGAATCGGCAGCAGTCAATATATCGTCGGGGCAGTATATCGTGGATCAAATGCCAGAGAGCCCATCCATCTCGTTGGATATTCCAGAGGTAAAGTGCATTTTTTCAGATCTGAAAAAAAAGTTGTTATTTGTAGATTTAACGGTTTCTGGCCTAGAACTGAGGCTTTGTACCAATGGATTCACACGGTCTGGACAAAAAACTGCCAGATCCACCTATGCTCGAAGGGCTTCTTCATAGTAATATTCCTTGTAGACGAAGAAAAGGAAAAAATTCTCAATGAAGGACCATGGTTCTGGGGCAGCGTGGGATTATTTGTCACCCCATGGTTTCCAGAGTTTGATGCCAATACTATGGTGGTATCAAGGATGCCGGTATGGGTAAGGTTGCATAATCTCCCAATACACTTTTTGCATTTCAAGACCTTATCAGCTATAGGGAATACCCTTGGAAGAATGTTAAAGATTGATACAGATAGACACTTAAAAGGAATTTTTACTTTTGCTAGGATATGTGTCGAGGTAGATCTCAGCCAAGGACTACCTGAAAGCATCATCCTGAATTTTAACAATATTCAGTGGAAACAACCTTTGGACTATGAGAAAACAGCATTCAGGTGCAGGGGATGTCAACAAACAGGTCATTTTCTCAATGCATGTCCCAGCAAGAGCAAGCCACAATAAAGGAAGCACAAAGGATGGCAGAACTTAGATGAAGTCTTAAAGAGGAGACTCGCATGAAAGAAAGTCCCTTCGGTAACAGAAGAGGAAGAAACAGAAGCAGAAGAGGATGATACCACCATAGAGGAAGTTGAAATAGAGAATCAGAAGGAAAATATAGCAGTCAACAAGGATCCACAGCCACATACAAATCAGGCAGAGACCCAGCAAAACAATGCAGAGATGACAAGCGTGGATCAAAGCATGGGAGGCAACAAACGGCATCACCACTCAGATACTTCAGACTCAGATAAAGAATCAGGGCAGCCGAACGAAACAACCCAGTTAGTCATTGCTTCGATCGAGCCCACTCTGGGTGAGTGGCGCAAGGTCGAAAAGAAAAAGGGGCGAAAAACATGAAGCATGAGTTTTGCTCATTGCTGGAGACATTTTTCCCTCTTTTCTTTCTTTCTTCCCTTCTCTTCTCTTACTCTTGGTGCACATTAGTCTTCTAATGTTGCGTGGGGTGCGTCAGCACTCGTGCCCAAGTGGCAATTTTTCTGAATGCTTCATTGCATCTGCTAGTGTAACTTTTCATTAATTCTTTAATAAAAGGTTACCGTTTTTTTCCTTGGAAAAAAAACCTTCTTTGTCACGCTCCTGCTGAACATGTATTTGATGTTTAAACCTTTGTATGATGCTCTTGCAGGATAGATTAGAGTAGCTATGATTAGATTAGAATAGCTAGAAGTAGTATAAATAGGATTTAATGCATAGAGGTTAGTTGTTTTATTTTGTTGATTTAATTGAAGTCTTCCTCCTGGAAGCAATCTTTGGACATATCCAAACAGTTTATGGGGTCCCTTAAAACCCTTCAGAGCTAGCCCTTCCAAACGAAAGAAGGTCTGATTGGGGCTTGCGATCGAGTTAGTTCCCCTTGTTGGCATAGAGAGCATTTGCCATGTCAACAGTATCATAATTGTTTTTAAGCTAGTAGTGGAAGGCCATTTGGATCATTGGTTCCCCATTGAGTAATAATGGTACCCATTGCATTACATTCTTATACTATGTGGGGGGAATTATGTTGGATGTAGTTGCTGGTGAACGACGTGCTTTTGCAAAAGTTTTCATGTTGTTTTAAGAACCCACTAAATTTGTATATTTTACTAGTAAGCGCTCTTCAATTTGGTGTCCATCATTTGATCCATTGGGGCTTGCTCAATGTACTTAGGGCGGAGCTTTGTAGTGTCCAATTTCTATGGCACCTTTGAGGTGCAAGAACAACTCCACATTAAATATGTGATGTAACCAAATAAGGCTGGAAGATTCAACTCAAAAACGATCTCACCCACAACATTATTGAAAGTGTAAATCCTATATCAAAGTCATTTCAGCTTTTTTATGGGAACATGTGAGTCACTTGTTTTACAAGTGCAACCATACCCTGTCACCGACCTAAAATATAATATGTGGAACCTAATGTTGGACATGTCATTGCATGTACTGAGTGTTTTTTTTATGTGGAATATTTTGAACTTGTTGTTGGGTGTGCTAGATCCATTCAACCTTTTTCTTTTGGCTTATATACCTCATTCTAGGCACGAGATGAGTCTCAATGTGTGGATGTAATGGGTGGAACTTTGTAAGTTGGTGTCATTGGATGGAACTCCATTCACACCTAGAAAATTTTATGACTAATAAAATCATGATGATATCTATTTTAGATGTGTTGAACATGAGGAAGCCTTCCATTCCTTGTGCGTGGATGCTCAAATCTATACATTATGAAAATATGTGTAATTATCATGTTCACTAACTTTATTGATCCAACACTATAGGAATGGAAGGCAATTTATTTGGTCAGTTTAGGGTCCATCATGGATGAAGGGCCAAACTAAAAGCCATGTGGGAAAGTATTGTCCCTATAACATATAACGGTATTTAACAACACAAAGTGAACCCAAACATGCATGAAGAATAAATTAGCAATGGCTTCTATTATGGCGCTTCTATTGCAGGGTGCCAATTTGTCATATTATATAATTGCTCAACAACCACAAAACCACAATCATTTTTTATGCTTGGTTGAGCATAGACCTAACTTAAACTCCATGGAGGCCAACTCCCAAGGCTTGTCTATGGTGGGTAGAGGAGTAAATAGTCTTTGCTTCTTGGTTGTGGTTTAACAATGGAATAAGCAATTCATGATCTAATACATTTTATTGTTGTTATATCAAAGCTTTGGATAATATAAGTATTTATACAACAAAGCTAATATCTTCTCCACCCATAAATGTCCCACTACCCAACTATAGTGTGCTTTCTAGATCATCTTCTCATGACCACCTTAAAAAACAGATACATGAGCATATGACACAAAAGTCCACTTTGATTGTGAACATCTAAAACTTGCTTATCTACAACCAATGTCTAACATGTAGATAAAGTTGAGATTGTTGTCATATAATGAGGGTCACTTTGAAGTTATGTGTCCACAAGAATTGAGGATTGTGGTTAGTATTAATTGGAGATCAAATGAGGCAACATGCAACTCAATGGTGTTTCCATTCCTATGCTTGATGTTCATGTGGAATTGTTGAAAATATATGGACCACTTGTGATGATTGTTATTTTGCAACATTCCCTAGTTCTACATAATTTATAGGAGCCCATAATTAATATGAATGTTTTTGTCCCTTTCCAAAATATGATGTCTTTATTACTAATGGGCCTAGACAATGAAGTAGATCTTGTTGTCATAGGCAAGGCATCTAGAACCATGTTAGAGGATGATGTCTTGTGTGAGGTTTACATTAACAACATAATATGAGGCATTTGTCTCAATTCTAAATGGTGGTTGTAAATCTAGTAGAATTAGGACTAGCTTCACATGGAGGTAATGCTTTATTTCCTTAAATATATTTTGTCATACCTCGACCTAAAGAAATTTACCATTGGCCCACACTTGATCACATGGCTCAATGCCTTAAGAATATGAGAGAACCCGACATGAATACACGGTATAAGTTAGCAACAACCAAAACATTGTGAATCTTCTTTGGTGCCTTTAGATGACTCACGAATGACTTATATCTTAGTTGGATCCACAAGCACACCATACTCGGGATTGTGGGTTAGTTGGTGCATGTGTACCAAATAGACTAAGCCAGTAGTTTGAAGTTATTGATGTATAAAGTTGAAGGATATAAGTATAAATATCGAAATCAAACTTATTCTTTCCCTTTATATGTAAATATCTAAAGTTTAGAATAATGAGAAAAGAAAATATTTGCAATAACTTGTTCATCAACGAATTATAGAGTTTGGAATAGGAGAAGGTAGACCAGTGTATTGGAGTCTCCTTGATAAACTTGCACATAGTGACAAACAAAAAAACAACACTATAAATCCTTCACAATGTCAACAAGTTGGAAAATAAACTCATGAGTATATACAATAACCATTGAAATTCACATTTTAATGGGGAAACGAACTTGAAGTTTATTGGTGAGAAGTAGGCGGGATATTTACATAAAAGAAAAACAACACCTATGAGGAGTCATGAAGATGACCTTTGAGCATTCTATTTGGAAGGGTCTGGTCGTCTTTGAGGCTTTGTCTCTCTAAATTGTAGTGGTATTTGGAGGAAGATCTCTCCTCGATAGTGGAATAGGAAAATAATACCAATACTAAGGAGTTGTATTTATTTGATGTAGCAAGTGACTAAATCTCAAAACATACCCTTGAATCATAACCTTACATTCATTGAACTCTTAAAGCTTATCAGAGATCCATGAATATATATATTTTTCTT
Source organism: Pinus tabuliformis (assembly GCA_031772625.1). NCBI lineage: Eukaryota > Viridiplantae > Streptophyta > Pinopsida > Pinales > Pinaceae > Pinus > Pinus tabuliformis. The sequence continues at coordinate 1,685,043,836 of CM062816.1, read as the reverse complement.
TGGAGAATGCCATGCACGGGTAGTGAACACGTTAGGCCATGCAATTGCTTTAATTATTCTAGTACTTCATCACAATTGGAAAAAACATGAGTTTTTGAGATTTTCCCATCTTTAAGAGTGTATGGAAAGAGCTAGTTTGTGTTGGACACCTAATCCTATAAGGGTTGGTGTGGAAGTTGAACAATCCAATGGATTCCAAGAGACCACTTGGAATATGAAACCAAGGGTCACTCCAATGTGTTATAAATATGTATCATTGTGAATAATAATGCATTCAAGGCTTATCCTTCACACTCTTATCTTTTCCATGGTTATGTTTAACATGGTATCAGGGCGAGCAAATTCTAGCCTTGCTCCAATTTGAGCCACTTGTGTTGTGGTCTTTCTTTTCCTATTAGTTCTATTGTGTTTGCTTATGTAACACCCTCCTCCCACATCTACCCAAGTAACCGGCCAACCGAAGTAAACATGTGACGAGAGGCTACTATGATTAGATTCAACCTCCTATGTGAACTTAAGAAAGTGGAATCAACAGAACACAACATACATACCTTCCACATAAGCTGCAGGACTCCCAAGAACCATCCCAATAAATCAGGTAGCTAGCCCCTGGGTCCCACTGAGGTTTTAGACCATTTAACCCCTGGACGCTCCTATGATATGGACTTGACAACGTCGAGGAGGCTCTGGATGCTCTCATACCAAGGCATTCCAACATACAGGGACTATTTTTCTCAGTGTTTTGCCAGCATCCCCGAGATTTGAGCCACTTTTTCAAACCCATAGCCCAGGTCACTGCCCAGAATTGAATGACACCTTCAAAACAGAAAGATAACAAGGAAAAAAAGATGCAAATGCAAATAATTGAACAAGCCCTTATCCGGACCCCTACTAGCCATGCCAGGAATTTTGTCAAACATATCACAAATATGTAATCTACATGTGTAAACAACAAATTTAAGCATAGGGATCTCATACTTATCTGAGACTAACTATGAGGCATTGTTTCCTTATCACTTTAGTTGCAGTTTCATCCATTAGGCCATAGATACATTGTTCATTCATTTACAAATAGAAACATGAGGAGAGCCATACATCATCACTATCATAATACATGCTCATAACCATCAACATAATAATAGAAATACGAAGAATACATCAGCCATAGAATCCACATATAAACCAGTACATTTACACATGAAAAACCAAGGGAATGAATTTCTCATTAATGAATGTAGAAACCAATAGGGGATGGACTACCACGTTCCACCTGACCATAGATTGGTTGAGTCAAATCTCTCTTTAACCAATCACCCCCATTCCATATTCCAAGCATGAATTTGGGACTCATAACCAAACGAGTATGGATGCTACTGGAGTTCTCCACCTACACCGTGAGGAATTTCAGCGACTCCTAGTCTCTCAGGCTTTACCATAATCCACAATCCGATCTAGGGGTCATTAGACCCTACACCAGACCCACTCTCCAGGCTTTACCATGCATCCCATCCTGATACTACTAGGCCCAATGGAGAGAAATCCACCTCTTGTCTTTACCATATATCCCACCATTCACCGACAAGGTTTCCTAGGCCCATTGAGGCACACAATCCTGGATTTACTACAACCCACAATTTGGCTTAGGGGTTACTAGGCCAGTGGCTTTACCGTTATCCACAGTTTGGCCCAGGGACCACTAGGCCATGTGTTTGTCATTTCGGAAATCCACCTCACTTAGCTTCGAATCCATTGAGCAATCTAGCTCAACCGAAGTATGAGAACCCATCTCATCAAGGTTATCTGGAAATGACAAGGCTAGGCTAAAAACATTGTCACACTTGGAAAAACCCATGCTATGACAGAGAAGATCCACATACAATGTTATGCATACCAAATATAGTAAGGAAATCACACATTCAAATTAATGCCTGCAATGAATCTTGATGTAGCTGCTTGATCCTTCTCTTCCTTACTTGCTCCTTCCTTCTTCTTGCCTTCTTTCGCCTTTCTTACTTCAATTCCAAGTGCTCCAAGAAAACTCTAAGTGTCCAAGAGTGAGAGAGAGACAGAGAAAGAATAATGAGAGAGCTCCAAAACTGAACTGATAAAAGGTTACAAACTGATCCTCATAAGCCTTTTTATCAATGAGGCCTCTATTTTCTTCATTTTCCTCCTCACATGCAACATGTAACCTTTCATCTTCATTTTTTCCTAATTTCCATTATTTTCATAAATAAGTGTGCCAAAAATGCCATTTTGCCTATCCAAATCCTTAGACATAATAAATAGAATGAAGACCCACTAGGATGTTTTCCCCGCCATTCAAGTTGGAACACGTGTCACATCAACCGTGGTCTTATATATTTTTACAACAGTTTTTAACGAGGGTTGTTACAACTTATTTCATTGTTTCGCATTTGATACTGAAACACTCCATTACATAGCATTGTGTTATCCAAGCCCACTTGGTCTCGCATACACGCTTGACTGTGTCGTACAAGGTTTGGGGTTTTGTGGAAGATACAAAAGACAAAGCAAATTCTAGTTAGCCAGTACAGATGTTTCCAGGTCACTGATATGAAATATGTTTCCAATTTATTAGAGGATTGGAAATCAAAGGTATGGATACAAAGATCATAGTCCCTCCCTTGGCCATCCTGATTCCCAAAACAATTGATTGACATTTTGGAGCAAGTTATGAGTATCTCGCATGTCATTCTCTTCACATAGTCGTGTGCACTATCATTGAATACGATAACATCCCACTCTCGAGCATGCAGAGATCGTCCAATGCTAAAAACATTTTTAAGCTTCTATTCCCCTCTTGTGAGTTGCTTTTCCCTGGGTTTGGCTTTGATTCGATTATTGCCACTGTTTTTGTCGCCAATTTGGGCTTTGGGATAAGTCGACCAACTACTGATATCATTTCATCCCCAAAATTAATTCCAAAGGGTTTGATAGATGGAAATAATTGTTCACCGAATTTTCGTCCTTCCCTCAACAATTGACTAAGAAATGTGAATTTTTTGTGAATCGTTTGATATCGCCCCTCTGCATCACCTCCTTCTAGTTTTGTCAATTTTCGTTGACACTGGTATCCCTCCAACCTTCTCCAGACTTCTGCCCCATTGCGAATTTACATGTTGTTTGTGGTGGATTCTTACGTTGATGTTGGACGGTTCCCAAACCAAACTTGTGAGTCGGTTCTCATCAAGTTGTGGAAGGAACCAAAAGCATCGAACTTTCAAGCAAATTATAAGGTCAAATTTGTGAGGAAATTAAGGTTGTTGTAGCATAGCTCAGGACCCTTGAAGAGGACGAGTTAAGCATAAGTGTAGAGGTCGAGTTTCTTTACCATTATGCCCAAAATTTCATGGTTGTGCCAAAGAATAATTCCCTAGACTCAAGAAGCACGAAATCCATATTATGAGTGATTATTTGTGGTCATTATGGATTTCTATATGGTTTTCTCAAGTGAAGGACGCATTAGGTATTGAAGGTAAACAAATTTCTTTCTCTGGTGGAGGCCGCAAGCACATTCTTCTTGCTGCTAGTGCATTTGAAGGGACAACAATAGAAAATCATTCCCTCTCCTAGCATTCTTTACTTATGTGATGATCGTGAGAACTAAAGAGACACCGGAAGATAATACTTTTTCTTTACATTATTCTTTTGTAATTATCCTTTTGAAGAAGTTGATTTCTTTGGCCATTAGCTATTCGATATTGGGAAAATAAAAACTTCAATAGAAGACAACATCTCATTCGCTGAGTCTATACTATTGCGATTATGGCCAAGATTTATGAAGTATTAGAGTTTTTGAACACTCTGACACAATCTACTACTAATGAAAGAGTAAAATTCAACAATCCTCTCTTGATGACATTATAATCGTCTACAAAATGCACAAGAGAAGATTTATTTTTTACAGCTTGAATCTCAGCTTCAACAAGAAGAATTACAACAATGGAGTCATCATTCTGAACCTGTTTCTATTTAGAACATTGAGACGGACTCCTGTTAGTAGCAAGAATATAAAGTTGAGGATGATTCACATTTAGTGCCTAGTTCAAGAGAAGATTTGCATGCAAAAGCATAAATTCATCATGTACTTCCCGAGCCAATCATCGGACTTTGGGAAAAGCTTGTTAGCAACAAGCACATAACGGGTCTTGGATATGATAAGGAGGCATCCTTTCATATTCCATATTACTCAAAGCCTATTCATTTTCAAAGTGTTGGATTCCTTCATGACAGTTCACCTTTTGCTGTTTCAGATTCTGCTCCTCTTCCACACCAACAATAACATAATGTTATATGCCAACATTGTGACTGGGTGGGCCATATGAAATATCATTGTTTTGATCTTCATCCATGTAAGTATTGTCATAAAACCACTCATTCTTCAAACAGATGCTTTAGAAACAAGCCTCCTACAAGAATAAAGATCCACCTTAGATGGATCGCTTATTGGTAATGGGCTTCAACAACCAATAAGATATTTGAGTCATATGTCAGAACTTGTTCTAGAGTATTGAACAATCTTGCATTTGAGTTTTCTCCATCTTCTCACCTTGTATCTGATGGGGGGGAAGTGATGGTCATCTATAAGCTTCAAAGCCACATCAAGCAAGCCTGAGCCACAACCTGCCATAACAGATTCAGAGTTGTAGCCAGAGACAAAGATGCCCCTGAGCATTCCTTTGGTTGGTGTTCAGCCTTAAACCATCTATGTGGGGCTAAGACCCCCCTTTTCAGGTTGAACTTCTCCCTTTTCAAAGAATTGGGAACACTTCTTCTAGCAGAAGACTTTAACTTCTTGCCAGTTCTGGAAGAGTTCCAGGAATTGCATTAAGCATTCCAGAGTTGGTGGTCGTCCTTAAACCGCCGCAAGTTGTAGACCTCCCTTTTCCAGGTTGAAGGTCTCCCTCTCTAAAGCATTAGGGACACTTCCTCCAGCATAATATTTTAGCTTCTTGACATACTTGGAAGAGTTATGGGAACTGCACTAAGTGTTCCAGTGTTGGTTGTCATCCTTAAACCACCCCTTATTGTCATGCGGAAGAGTCAATTTTGCGTACAAAACCAACCTCCCTAGAAACTAAGGCTTTTCTAGTGACAAACAAAACAATCAAGCACTATCTTTCCCTAAATATGCATTTAAAATAAGAGCAACTAGGTGTTTAAGGCTTACCTTTAGTCCAACGCTGTTTGTAGCAGCCAAGCCTCTTCGATCCAGATGAGCTCCTCTCCTTGAAGCCTGCATACACAAACAAGCAAACGATTACATAACACCTGAATAACTCATATAATAAAACATATTCATCATAAAGACCAAGGAGTTTATGAAACAAATTATATATAACAACTTGTTGAAAAAAATGAACTTAATTGTATTAATTGGAAACAAAAGAAACCTTACAACCAATGCCTTGGTGTTGTGCAGGTCCCTCCTAGGGTCCAGCAAGAGTTCTCCTCTACTTTGATCAGCTCACCCACTTCCAAATGAAGCTAAGAAAAGAATGTGATCTCTCCTCTCAAGCTCTATAAGGGAGTCCTAATTTCAGCAGCATCTACCCTTAGGAATGTTCAGCTTTCAACCTCTCTTGCCTCTGGCCCAATGCCTGTATTTATAATGCTTTGGAGGAAGTTAAACATGTCCACCATCAATGGGATAAGCCCCTCTTTCAAAGGGATAGCTCCCCTCTTCATGGGAGAAGTTCCTCTTTCATTGGGATGCATGAACCATCTGGAGGCGCTCAATCCACGTCAAACCATCTTCTAGAATGCTCTAGAATCGACCGCAAGTAAGTTTTTTGAAGTAAAACTTGCGCCTTTTGACTTTTACAGGGGTACGCACCCACCCCTTTACATACATAGCGTACAAGTACGCAGGTATTATGTACTTGAGGTGCGGGCCCTCAGGTAAGAGTAAGAGAAAGTGCGGAACCAGAGTTATATTGATTTTTTAAAGGCTTTCTCTCTTTTTTGGAGTTTGACATGAGGAGCAGAGGTATAAGACTTGCCAAAGAGGACAGTATGGTTATTGATGGAGCCATACTGACTGCAAATAGTCATGGTGACAAATTTTAGTGTAACAGATTGCCCCCTAAAGTGTGAGGTATGTAGTAGATCAGGGTTTTATATCATCTAGGAAGGGTGAAGCACTTTATCATTTCGAGGATTATCTTGTAGAGAGCCCAGTCGGAACCTGCAAATCTTAAACACAAAATACATATATGAGATCATATCATCGCTGAGGTAGGCATTCCCATACTCAGATCAAAAACTTAACTAACAAACTAACTACTGCTCTGATATAGGAATGATTTCGCAATACATCATAATCATAGACACATGTAGACATAGTATGGACGCAGCCATCTGTTTATAATTAGTCTACTGTATAATGAATACAAAACTCCTCGCAGCCTGGATGGCAGAAACTAGATCCAGGGTCTTCATTTCTGCTTCCCGAAATAGTACGATTCTATCCATGCGAATAAATGAGTTGATGTCGAACATGGTAGAAACCACTTGATTACCAGTCAATGATGTAAACTGTTAACAAGTGTGAGAGAGACCACCAGTGATGTCAATGGCTCTCAAAGTACCCAGTACAATCCATGAGATGTGAATGAATGTGTTGATGTCGAACATGTCACAGAATCCCTTGATCGAAGGTCATTGATGTAAAATGTCGTCAAAGGCGAGAAACCTGCCATTGAGGCATGCAGATCCCAAGGTACTGATGATATCTAGATCATCTTTCTACATAATGAACTGAAGTCGATAGAAAGCGATCCGTTGTAGGCAAGCCCACAACACGAAATCATAGATCAAGTTGAAGAAATGTAGCTATATGGACTGACTCAGGGATGGTCAAAATGGATGACAGATATTTTGCAGATGAATGGTTTATTTGCAAGACTCCTCTTGAACACATAACGACACTACAGATGGTTTGGTGACAATTGTCCCAAAGTTAATACCCAAAAATCGGCTGAAGACTTTCAATGTGGTTTGATCAACTATTAGGCAAAGGATTTCCCAACCCAGGTGAATGAAAAGTGTCGTGTTCAAGAGTGGTGATAAGGTTTTTCCGAGACAAAGTATAACAAATAGGCTCATTTTCCTCTCTTTTCCCCCACCATTTATGGCAAGTACCTCTTTATTGTTTACAAGCTTGAGGAGGATAACATTTGCTTGATTATAAGCTCATCCTTCGGATGAGTCCAACTTAGTTTAGATTCGAACCCTAAGAAGGAGTGGTTCGTTCCTATTTGTAATCGAACAGGTCCTTTACTGTGAAATTTTAACGAGTCTAGTATAGGAGAAACTCGGCGTTTTTCAATTTTAGAGAGTCTGAAAAAACTTAAGAAGACTCCAGGGTTGACCTTTTTTATAAATTTGTGTCTCCCAAGCTCGAAAAAGTATAAAATAATACTTGAGAGAACCGCTTGATCTTTTACAACCAAGGAGTACTTTTCGTTATTAGTGTCCCTGATCCGAAAAAGTAAAAAAGCGATCAACGACACGTCGTTTTATAACCAATATCGAATCTGAAACGACAAAGATCCGGCAATATTTTAATGTTTTGACGGTCAGAAAAAGAGCTGTAAGTGGACCGTCTTTTTAGTTCCGTTTTAACGAGTTTAAAAAGAAAAAACTCGGCGATCTTTTCATGTTTTAGGAGCCATAAAAGAGCTTAAAGGTGACTCTAAGGTTTCACCTTTTCGTAAGTTTTAACGAGTTCAAAAAAAATGATAAAAATGTACTCATGGTTTTCATTTTTTCGTAAGTTTTAATGAGTTCGAAAAAATGATAAAAATGTACTCATATGGCCGACTTTCAATTTAATTTACGAGCAAGAAAAGACGGAAAGAACTCGACATTTTCATTTTTTTTACAAGAATGAAAGATAGCAAAATAATCTCGGGATTTTCATGAGTTTAACAAGTCTTGAAAATAACTGAAATTGACTCGAAATAGGTTTCATTTTTACAAAAGCTTGAAACAGAGAAAAACTATGCTTCAAAGTAGTTTCATTTTTCCACAAGCTTGAAACAGAGAGAAAATTGTGCTTGATGCCCCCTAAGCATAACTGCTAGAGCGCATGCCCCCCAGCTTCATTTCATTCAACCAGTTGGATGAAATGAAGGTTCAATTACGAGATCATTTGAAAGAATCGACCTAAAACTGTAAGAAAATTATGCAAAAAATTGAAATAACTAACCTAAATATACAACTTAACATTTATGAGATCTAGTCAAACTCTCGACTCAATTAGAGGAGGATTTGTTTCATTTTTTAATGAGCTTGACACAGCAAAAGAACTATGCTCAGATTCGGTTTCATGTTTACTCAAGCTTGAAACGAAAAACTATGCTTGTTATGAGTTCGCATGCCCCCAGCACAATGACGCCAATCAAGGTACATGCCCCCCAAGCTTCATTTCATTCAACCGGGTGGATGAAATGAAGGTTTACTTTCAAAATCTTGGAAAGACTCGTGGGAGTTGTTTCATTTTTTAGTGAGGTTGACACAGGAAAAGAACTATCCTCAACATAACTGATTCATTTTTTAACGAGGTTGACACAGGAAAAGAACTGTCCTCATGGCAGACTGTTTCATTTTTTAACGAGGTTGATATAGGAAAAAACTATCCTCGCACAACCTGTTTCATTTTTTAACGAGGTTGATACAGGAAAAAACTATCCTCGTGAACACCTGTTTCATTTTTTAACGAGGTTGGCACAGGAAAAGGAACTATCCTCGCAAACACTGATCATGGCTTCCAACTGGAAGAAAGACATGTCAACGGACACACCGTGATCATGGCTTCCAAAAGGTCTTCATCAGAAGGAAGAATAGTTCTCTGGAAGGAACACATGTCAAGGGACTCAAAAGGGATAAGAACATCATGTTCAAGTAATCCCATAGAGTTTTCCATGTCAATTACCGGATCTAAATCAAAGGAAGATGAGCAAACAGTGAGAGGCTCACTTACATCGGTAACTGAAAACATGGGACCAGTTGCCACATAATTAACCCGTGGCAGGGTAGATACCACTTTAGAATCAGGAACATTTAGGGGTGTCATATTATTGGTAGTCGAAACAAGACTAGGGAATGAAAGCTGGTCTACAGTCACAATACTGCCATTGTGAGGGAAAGACATCACGCGAAAGAGTGTCGATACGACAACTTTCATTGCATAAACATAGTCTCGCCCAAGGAGTAAATTAAAATCCAAGGGACCTTGAACTACCATAAGATCAATACAGACAGTTTTACCTTCCAAGGTAATAGAAAACTTAGGAAGGATCCCTAAAGGTTCACTAATGGTTCTGTTAAAAGCTTTCAGATTCTGCGTAATAGGCGCAAGCTGAGGGGAACCCAAAGCTTTCCAAAAAGTTGAGGATAAAATACTAACAGAAACACCTTCATCTACCTGAGTACGATGTATGTCCCTACCACCAGCGTTGACAATGATTTGGAAAGGGATGGAGGAAGGAAGACGAGGTTCTGTCAGTCTATTCCAATCAAAGGAAAAGACCTCAGTACTTGGAGGGGGTTCTGTAGAAACAGATGAAATGCCCCCCGGCGTAGAAGAATCTGATGTAACAAAAAGAACCTGAGCGGTATGAAGTTCACTCTCTAAAGGGAAAGTGGGATCGACCGAATGTGAAATTGAATCGACCACTTGATCAACTAATGGATCATCAACCTGAGTGACATGAGTTTCACTCTCTAATGGAAGAGTGTGATCGATTGTACTTGAAATTAGATCAATCACTCCGTCAGTTGACGGTAGGTTGGGAGAAAGTTTACGGTAACCAGTTGGAAATTCTTGCTGTGGAACAGTAAGGATTTCCAACAATTTCGAGGCTTCATCCATGTGAGGGAAAATGTGAGTTTGATGACTCCCTTTGCATAACTTACAAGGAAACCTAACTTTACCCTTTTTCCCAGGAACCTGACTATCACTGGTTGACAGATCAATGGAAAGTTGATGAGATTTTTCTGACCATACCTCCAAGACCTTTGGAATACCAGGACAATTGATAAGGAAGTGGTCACCCTTACAAAGCCTGCAATTGGGTTTACGATGCATGTCGGAGTTTTCTTCAACACTACTAACACTTACAGCCATGGTTGGTTGGTTGACCTCTTTCTTATCTTGCTTCTTCTTCTTCTTCTTCTTCTTCCCTTTCTTCTTCTTCTTAGACACCCGGTTACTAGCATCAAGGCTTTTACCAAGCGAAGAGGAAGAAATGGAGGAAGAAAAATTAGGCGAAGAAGGTAAAGGGTCAACAGAAGGTCGGTGATGTTGAGATGGTGAACTCTGTTGAGGTGAAGCATTCGGTTGATGTGGAACAATTGGAGTATTTGGGGCCAATGAAGTTGAAAATAACCATATCGGTAAACCTATTGTAAATCCAGGTAATAACAAAGTAGCCATATAAGGAGGACCAACATTTCCAAAGTAAGGAAAAGTACTAGGATTCTCGTCAAGAGGGATTCCTTGGTTGGTAAATTCTGGAACATTTGCCATTATATTCAACTTTAGTGAATTTTATTAAAACTAACAATTCACAATTCACACCTATGGTCTCTAAAAGTAAAAACAAACAAATTAACACGCGCTATCAAATCTAGGAGTCAAACCACACACAAACAGTAACTTTCTGTACCGAAAACACTAGTTGGTGATGAAATCCAACATCGCAGAATTCAATACAGAAATGGCGGTTGGAACAGTTACCCCGACAACCTGCTTAATGAATAGACTGGCACAAGTTCCTCCACTTAACCGTCTCGAGTGAAGAGAACCCCCCAGAAAATCCAAGTGAGTCTAACCGACGTCTGCTCCAGGTACAGTGGGATCTTCCCACCACTGTCACCTTAGGAAGAATCCTAAAGAATATGGCCACTAAGGTTACCAACTGAAACAAATATACCTGGGGGAACAGTCTACGATCCGATACACACGGAAGGGCAGAGTAGCAAGCTCAAACCCCTTGAAGGCTCCTTGACATAATCCAAGGTTTACCAACAAGTGACCCCAGGCTCCTCGACAATGGTTAATCCGAGGTTTACCGTTTTTAATACGTGAATATTTGGCATCGTTCCCAATGAGGAAGGATTGATTCCCACACTGGTTCAGACACGATCTCGTGCTTCTCCTTTAAGAGGAGCTTTCCCAGAGCATAAATGCAACAATTGGATTTCTTCCCTACCACAAGATACAACTACTTGTTTGTTTTACTGTCTTGGAGAGTTAACTAAAACCTATTCCAAGACACTAGCCTAAGCTAGATTGGTGCATCAGAACCCTAGAAATGTAAAAATTACTGGATGAATTTTAATTAAGCGCTGTGTTATTTAGGCTGTTATTACTCAAAGGGGTAAATGGATACGAAACCAATGGTGTTATGACCCGACTCAAAACTGAATGCAATCGAATATGATAATGCAATCCTTTCAATTCGATGAATCCTAACTAAAGTAAGGAGAGAGTTTCCATTCACTTCCAACAATGCAAAAAATTGATCACTAAGAGAAAATATAACAAATTCTCTAATGCACTAATTTCATCAAGAAAAACTAATGCAAATCAATTCCAAAATAGTTTTTTTTTTTTTTTTTGTAAATTCAAATCAAAGAAAACTGATCTAAATCTACGATTGATTTTTCAGAATGTAAACTATGCAATTGTAATCTATGCACAATTCACTTGAAAAGTATGCAAATGTAATCTATGCACATTTTTCATTCATATTCTGAAAATGAGAATTCTAATTATGCAAATGTGATCTGTGCAAGAGAATTCTCAAACACAAGGTGATTCTAATGTAATCTAAGAACCAATCAAGTGCAAGTCGAGAAAATTGGGTGAGAGTTCCAAAGATCAAAAACTAAAAACACTCAAAGGTGATTAACACTCATACACAATTTAGCCCCCCCCCCCCCCCCGACGAATGAGGGGGAATTTTTTTTTGCAAAAACAAGAACAAAAAGATGCAAAATTGTGAAAAGACTGAGACAAACCTCCAAGTAATGACCAAAGGAAATCAAATTAAGAATTTCTCAAAAAAGAGACTCAAAACACCCAATTGATAAAAGCTTAAAACAGGAATGCCAATGGAATTAACCAAGGAAAGTTTCTGACAAGTCACATGCAGGTCTGGGCAGTGGCTAAAACCTATAAACAAATTCTAAACTGATAAAAAAGAGAAAAATTTAAAATTTTTCAAATTTTTGACAGGGTACGCAGGCAACCTGTTTACACAAGTGCGTCCACGCTCTGTGCACAAAGCAAAAGTGCGTACAGGTACGCACTGTGCTTAACTCAGAGGGTGTGTACCTCTCCCAAAACTATGAAAAATGAAAACTAACTCAAAATTAACTAAAGTCACCCAATCCCACAATCATCAAGTCAAAAACAGAAACATAAAATACAGTTTCTCAGGTCAAAGTATAGACAAAGAAAACAATCAAGTCCCCAGTATGGTCGCCATTTTGTCATGCGGAAAGAGTCAATTTTGTGGACAAAACCAACCTCCCTAGAAACTAAGGCTTTTCTAGTGACAAACAAAACAATCAAGCACTATCTTTCCCTAAATATGCATTTAAAATAAGAGCAACCAGGTGTTTAAGGCTTACCTTTAGTCCAACGCTGTTTGTAGCAACCAAGCCTCTTCGATTCAGATGAGCTCCTCTCCTTGAAGCTTGCATACACAAACAAGCAAACGATTACATAGCACCTGAATAACTCATATAATAAAACATATTCATCATAAAGACCAAGGAGTTTATGAAACAAATTATATATAACAACTTGTTGAGAAAAATGAACTTAATTGTATTAATTGGAAACAAAAGAAACCTTACAACCAATGCCTTGGTGTTGTGCAGGTCCCTCCCAGGGTCCAGCAAGAGTTCTCCTCTACTTTGATAAGCTCACCCACTTCCAAATGAAGCTAATAAAGGTATGTGATCTCTCCTCTCAAGCTCTATAAGGGAGTCCTAATTTCAGCAGCATCTACCCTTAGGAATGTTCATCTTTCAACCTCTCTTGCCTCTAGCCCAATGCCTGTATTTATAATGCTTTGGAGGAAGTTAAACAGGTCCACCATCAATGGGATAAGCCCCTCTTTCAAAGGGATAGCTCCCCTCTTCATGGGATAAGTTCCTCTTTCATTGGGATGCATGAACCATCTGGAGGCGCTCAATCCACGTCAAACCATCTTCTAGAATGCTCTAGAATCGACCGCAAGTAAGTTTTTTGAAGTAAAACTTGCGCCTTTTGACTTTTACAGGGGTACGCACCCACCCCTTTACATACATAGCGTACAAGTACGCAGGTATTATGTACTTGAGGTGCGGGCCCTCAGGTAAGAGTAAGAGAAAGTGCGGAACCAGAGTTATATTGATTTTTTAAAGGCTTTCTCTCTTTTTTGGAGTTTGACATGAGGAGCAGAGGTATAAGACTTGCCAAAGAGGACAGTATGGTTATTGATGGAGCCATACTGACTGAAAATAGTCATGGTGACAAATTTTAGTGTAACACTTATACCAACATTTCAGAGAGCGCATTCAACCTAGTGCTGCGATGCATGTTTGCACATTTTGTATTTCAACTCTCTTCTTGGACTCACACATACCCCTTTGGATTAACGGGGGGAATGTTGGACACCTAATCCTCTAAGGGTTGGTGTGGAAGCTGAACAGTCAAAGGGAGTCCAAGAGACCACTTGGAATATGAAACCAAGGGTCACTCCAATGTATTATAAATATGTATCATTGTGAATAATAATGTATTCAAGGCTTATCCTTCACACTCTTGTCTTCGCCATGGTTATGTTTAACAATTTTCATTATGTAATGTAATGATACCATTTAGGAAGATTGTAAGGGTATCAAATGATTAGAAATAAGAGGAGAGAATCATACTAGAGTTTGGTTTGGGGGGGGGGGGGGGGTGCGCGGGGGGAAACTAGAGACCTATAGAGAAATTAACAAGGAGGGATTTTATATTCAATGGTGGGTTTCCAAGGGATGAGTTGAATGGTGGGTTTCCAAGATTGACTAAGTTTGAAATCATCTTCACAATAAAAATTATTGGGGTGCTTGAATTTCAAGGGCTTCCCCAATGATGCATGAGGAGCAGTAGGGGGTGGGAGCAAAATTTTTGGTTTTGTCAAAACAAATTAGATGTTTGGTATTGTAGGATTGCTCAAAAATGTTAGATTTTGAGACTCGATTATGGAATTTTTTAGCCTTATGTTATTTAAGGCCAACTTGAAAGGATCTTCTAGTTTTGCCTATGTAGAACTTGCCCTTCTCGACCCCGTGGTAAGTTTTAAAAAATCCTAAGTGCACTCCTAAGGGGGAGGTGTGTAATTCTATTGAGTTAGGAATTATTACAAAGATATAAGTGATATTTGTACGATAATGAATCATTTTTCCAGCTAAATATATCAGATGTATTGGGACCTTGTTGCAACTTTTGAATGAGTGTCCACATCTCTTCGTCATTCTTCCATTCATCCCTTGCTTCGGCTATCCAACTAGGTTGGATAATAGAAATGGCACAAAGTAATGCTTACACATCCTCGTCATTTTGTTAAGAGTGCATCTGCAAAAAAAAATTGCTTCCCTTTTTTGTAGATGATTTCAAATTCATAACCCAACATCTTTGTGGCCCATTTTTGTTGCTCTTCTGAAGATACTCTTTGTTCCAAAAGTATTTAAGACAATCGTGATATTTTTTTACCTTGAAGTGTCTTACCATTAGGTAAGGTTGACATTGCTTTAGTGCATGTAGAATTGCTAACATTTCCTTCTCATAAATAGGTTTGTGTAAATACTTTCCTTTGATTGGACAACTTTCAAAAGAAATGGGTCTTCCTTGTTGCAATAAAACAACACCAATTCCATTTACTGAGGTGTCACATTCCACAATAAAGGTTTTTGTGAAGTTTGGTGTAGCTAAGAATGGTGCTTGACACATTGCCTCTTTAAGATGTTCAAAGGCTTTAGCTGCTTCTAGAGTCCAAGAAAATGCATCTTTCTTTAGTAATGTTGTTAGAGGTGTTGCTCTTCTCCCATAATTCTTAACAAACTTGTGATAATACCCTATCAACCCGAGAAATCCTCGAATATGCTTTATGATTGTGGGGATATTCCATTCCTTAATGGCTTTAATTTTGTTAAGGTCTACCTTAACACCTTCATGAGATACAATATGACCCAAATATTCCACCCCTGTACTCCAAAGAAACATTTGGAGGTTTTTGCATATAATTGTTTCTCCTCCAATAGTTTGAGCACCCTGTCAACATGTTGAACATGATCCTTCCAAGACTTGTTGTAGATTAGTATATCATCAAAAAATACTAACACAAATTTTCTAAGGAAAAGTTTGAAAATGGAATTCATCAAACCTTGAAATGTGGAAGGTGCATTAGTAAGGCCAAAAGGCATAACCAAAAATTCATAATGACCCTCATGAGTTATGAATGTTGTTTTCGGAATGTCTTTAGTCTTCATTCTAATTTGATGATATCTTGAATGAAGGTCCAACTTGGTGAAGTAAATTGCTCCATGTATTTATCAATGACAGAAATGGGAAATTTATATTTAATAGTGAGCTTGTTAGCTCCCTATAATTCGGACACATACGCTATGATCCATCCTTCTTTTGCACCAATATTACTAAAGAAAATAAATAACTATGACTGGGTTGAATTATACCGACCTCTAGCATTTATGCAACCATATGTTCAATTACACTCTTTTGGGCATATGGATATCTGTAAGGCCTGATGTTTGAAGGAACACTTCCTGGAATCGAATGAATAACATGATCATGATCATGAATAGGTGAGAGACCTTTAGGAGTCTCAAATACCTTGGAATGATTGTCCAAGACATTTTGTAGATTTGGAGAAATAGATGATTTCGATGTTTGAAACTCTAGTCAACATAATTGTGAAATTACGCCCCGTTGTTCTTTCTTCAGAAGCTTTGTCATGCCATTAGAGTTGATTACCTTTCCTAGTTTCCATGCGATACCCCTTAATTCAACGTCAATTCCTTCCAAAAAAAAATCAAGAAAAGTTCTTGAAAATTAAAAGCTATCATCCCCAAATATTGTAACCATTGGACTCCTAGTACAACATCAGCACCACCCATTTGAATGGAATGCATTGGACTATTCAATACATATCCCCCCATAGTTAACTTGATATTATGGCACTTTCCAGAGCAATTTGTAGTTCCCCCATTTGCAACCATCACTTGACACTCTGGTGCTGCATATAGGAAGCAATTAAATTCCTTGGCTATCTTACAATTAATAAAATTATGTGTACTACCCAAATCAATCAACACTATTACATTTTTCTACTTGATATATCCTTCTATCTCGAGAGTTTGAGGAGTGATAATTCATGCCAATGCACTACAAGATATGGTCAGATTCATTTCTTCTTTCTTTGGGGTCGGTTCTTGGTGTATATCCTCCTCTTTTGACATTTCTTGTTCCTTTTCATCCTCCGCTTCACAATCTATGTAAAACAATTTCTTCTCATCACACTTATGACCTTTATTGTATTTTCTATCACAACTGTAACAAAGCCCTTTTGCTCTTTTTTCCTCCAATTGTTGTGGTTTCAATCTTATAGGTTGTGGAAGGCTAGGAGCAACAACACTTCCATATTTGCAGTTGTGAGTAGTAGACTTCCTTGTTGCCATAATTTTGCTTTCAACCTTTTATAGAAAAACATGTAGATTCACAAGCTCATGTAATCTACTAAAACAAGAGACAAAGATCTACTTCTACTCTTTACAGCGGAAGCCCATAAACATTGAGCAAACAATAATCAATAGAGGAAGAGAATCAAAGGCACATAACACAATAAATATCCAGGGAAAGCCACAACTCAAAACCCCACTATCTATTTTGTATTAATCCATACAATCAAGATGAAATTACAATGCTTGTTCTCTCTAGAACAATTCCATCACTCAGCAAATTCAATCTCCAACTCATAAGCAAGCTCAATGCCAAATCTTAGCCAATTCACAAGCTCTCCAAGTTTCTATTCCAATGTGTAATTCCTATGAAGGATAGCTTGTATTTAAAGGGAAATAAAACCTCTAAAAATAGCGCAATCCCTCAGGGATCAGTTCCTGATTGCATACACTATCAGTGCAACTCAGAAAAAGCTAAAACAAATAGTACATTGTCCCTGCACTCTAGTCTCAATTGGGTCTTTCTCATTATCAACATGCATGAGTTTCTGATTGTGGAATCTTCAGTTAACTAGAGTAGCACTAATTAGTTCACTAGCGTCCCAACTAACTGTTTACTCACTATTAGTTCCTAAAACTGATTAGCACTAATTTAACTAGAATTAACTCAATAAATTGAATTAACTAATTACAACTCATTCATAACTCATCCTTAACTCCTATAAGTTAGGGAGAACATATACATGTCTTCTAAAAGACTTCCAATTCGAATTTCCTAAATTAATTAAGTTAATTAAACTTAATTAATTATTTTCAAATTGTTATGAGAAAATAATTCTATTTTAATTCATAGTTTGATTCAAGGACAAATTAAACTGGTATTTCTTGTTGCCATTTCTCAACACTCCCTCTCAACAAGAAAGGGATTATCCACTACCCTGATCCTGTCTCTGTGAAACTCAAATTTACATCTTGGCAATGCCTTTATCAAGATGTCAACATCTTGCTCCTCCGTGGGAATGTAATCTAACAACATGATCCACCTCAATACACAATCTTTGAGATGATGATACCGAATATCTATATGCTTGGACCAATTATGAAAATTTGGATTTTAAGAGAGTTTAATACAACTTTGATTATCACAATAAATCACTGTTGGATCCATCTGCTAACCAAACGAACCAACCAGTATATTCCTCATCTAGATAGCCTCACATGTTTCTTGACTTGCAGCCATGTACTCTGCCTCTTCCGAACTGAGTGCAACTGATATCTGTTTCCTGCTATACCAAGAAACTGCAACTGACCCAATACTAAAGATCCCTCCTTATGTGCTCTTCCTGTCAAATGGACTCCCCGCCCAATCTGCATCGGTGAAGTCTTGAATTTTCACTCCCTCTATTTGTCTATACCACAACCCAAACTGAGTAGTGTCTCTAAGGTATCTCAATACATGCTTTGTTTCCTTCCAATACAGCTTGGTAGGCCTAATCATTGCTTGACTAAGTTGGTTAACTACATAACACATATCTAGTCATTTGTTCACCAAATACATGAGTGAACCCACAAGCTGTCTGTAAACAGTAGCTTCCACTACTTCTCCTGAAGTAGCATCCTCCCTCCTCCAGTTACCAGCTAGAGGAGTCTCCATGGGTTTACTTCTCTCCATGCGGAATCTCCTGAGTATCTCGTTGGCATACTTGCCTTAAGAAACAAACAACTCCCCATCTCCCTACCACAGCTCCATGCCAAGAAAGTAATGCATGAGCTCCATGTCCTTTATCTCAAATTCTCTTGCAAGGTCCTCCTTGCAAGATTTGATGAGCTTCTCATCACCTGTTAGTATGAGATCATCTACATAAAGTACAATGATCAAAATCTTACCTTCCACCACTATGTGATACAGGTTCGCATCTGCTTCACTCTTTGAGAAGCCCAACCCAGTGAAGTAGCTATCTATCCTGGTGTACCAAGCATGGGGTGCTTGCTTTAGCCCATACAACGCTCTCTTGAGTCGGCACACATGTGACTCACGGTCCAAGGTTTCAAAACCTTCGGGTTGCTCTATGTACACTTCTTCCTCAATCATGCCATTGAGGAAGGCAGTCTTCACATTCATCTGATGGATAATCCAACCCATCTGTGTAGATAGTGCCAAAATAGATCTAATAGATGAGTGCCTTATAACAGGAGAAAAGGTCTCATCATAGTCAATCCCCTCTAATTGTGAAAATCCACGGGCCACAAGTCTGGCCTTATGCTTCTCAACACTACCATTTGCAGCTTGATTTACCTTGTAAAGCCAATGGGAGCTCACAACTGACTTGTCCTCCAGTCTCGAGACCACATCCCAAACACTATTTCAAACTATGGAGTCATACTCCTCCACCATTGCATCAACCCAAACTGGCTGTTGCACTGCTTCCTGAAAGGAAGATGGCTCTGTCACAACACATGCACCCATAAGTGCCATGTATCCAGTGTACCTCTCTGGTGACCTCCTCTGTCTGCGCTGAGAAGAGGGTTCTCCCACATTCTCCTATGCATCATCCAACAATCTGTTAGCCTCTCTAGTGCGCTTTCTTCCCTCTCTGGAAGACTCTGCCTGAGTGGGTGTCTCCACTCCCGAAACCTCTGCATGTGGCTGTTCCACATCAATCTGAGACTCCTCAACCTTAAGAACTAAAATTTCCTCCTCCGCATGTAGCTCAAGCTCCCTCTCAAAGGGATACTCGCATGGCCTTCTCCTCATCAAACTTGACATCCTTGCGAACCACTGTCATCCAATTGGTTTGCGTGTACACTCGATAGTTGTGGGGAGTATCGATGTACCCCACAAAGATCCCCAACTCTGTTGTTGGCGCAAGCTTCTTCCATGCATCTTTGGTCACATGGCAACAAACTGATGACCCAAAAATCCTGAAGTGACCAACATCTGACCTCTTATCGGGATAAGCTTCCTCTGGTGTTTTACTCTCAAGTATCCCATATGGACTTCGGTTCTGAACATAAACCGTTGTGTTGCATGCCTCAGCCCACAAGTGTAGTGGTAGGCCATGATCATGTAACATTGCCCTTGTTGCCCCTATAATGCTCATGTTCTTCCTATCATCAACCCCATTATGTTGAGGGTTATGGGGTGTCATAAACTCTCGTTTAATCCCTTCCACTGTACATAAGTTCTTAAACTCATTGGATACATATTCTCCACCATTATCACTTCGTAGAGCTTTAACCTTCTTGCCTGACTCTTTCCTGACCAATGCTTTGAATTCACAAAACTTTGAGAATGTTTGATCCTTTCTATGCATGAAAATTATCTAGAAATTACAAGAATAGTCATCTACAAATATAACATAATACATGTGTTTGCCGGTGGATACGGTTGAGAATGGTCCACACACATCTGAATGGACTCTCTCCATAATAGACTCTGTGCAGTTGTCTCTATCTCCAAAATAAGACTTGGTGTAATTTCCCATAGTACAACCTTTGCATGTATCAACTTGCTCAAATGTACCTTTGGGAAGACTAGTAGATATTTGTTGCAATATCTTCAAAGCCCCATGATGCAAGTGACCCAATCGCCTGTGCCACAACTCGCCGATGTCTTGGCTCAACATCTTTTCCACTTTTGAACTCAAAGTAGCACAATCCTCTACCTTTATCTTATAGAGATTTTGAACTCGAATCCCTATCTTGTTTACTTGACCCGTGGCTATGTGTCGAAGGAACACCTTTTCTTTCGAAAAGAACACATCATAACCTCTATCCTCGAGCATGGCAATGGATACCAAGTTCTTCATCAGTCTGGGTACATGCATAACATTCTTCAAGGTGAGTGGAGCCGCAAGTTCCCTCTGAAAAGTAATAGTGCCCACACCAGTAACACTATACTTACCATCATCACCCATCTTGATATGCATCTTGAGATTTTTCTCCTCCGGTTCACTAAATAACTCTTTGTCGTCAGTCATGTAGAGAGAAGCTCCACAATCTAAGTACGAGACACTTCCCATCATTGAAGACACCATGCATGCAATGAAGGAAAAGTCTGATTCGAATTGGGAGGCCAAAGCCGCACCCACCGCTCCTCCTGAGGACTTATCCTTGGACTTCTTCAATGGACAATTTGTAGCAAAGTGACCCATGTTGTGACAATGAAAGCATTTAACTTTTGTCATGTCCTTCTTCTTACCTCCCTGATAAGAATCTGATTTGGAATGAGAAATTTTACCTTTCCTCCTCCTTGCCTTAATCGCTAAGGCACAATTCTCTTCATCATCAGTCTTTGATGAAGAACCATCCTTGGTGTTCCTCTTGATCTCATCCTGCATCAAATCCGACCATAGTCGTTCCCAATATGGCAGCTTCTCCCGACCATTGACAGAGTCCCGATAACTATGCCAACTCTTTGGGAGTCCAAGAAGAGTAATGCTCACCATATCCTCCTCGGCAAATGTGATTCCAACACTTCCAAATTCATCCTGACATTGAGTGAACTTGGTCAAGTACTTTGGAATCGTCTAGCCTTTCTCCATCTTGATTTTACGAAGTTCATCCTTTAGTGCCAACTTCCTTTTATCGTTGTTATTCTGATACAAGTCCATCAGTGTTTTCCACATAGCATGCGGAGTTTCCTTTCCATGGAGATTCGACACAATGTGGTCTCGAACTCCCTCAAGGATTATCCGCCTTGCCTTCGCCACACTTCTTCCATTTGGCCAAGTTCTATGCATCCGTAGTTGTTGGCTTAGGGACTTCTTGATCAATGAATTCCTTCAAGCCATTATCTTGTAGCACAACCTCCATCATGTCCCTCCAGGCTATAAAATTTGAGCTGCCTTCCAAGGCATACTCAAGCCTCAACCCATGGAACGCCATCTGTCAATCTCGAAGTATGTATGCAAATTCGACTTTCACCTATAACCCAGAAACACAAAACTTTGAAATCTCCTCTAGAGAGATGATTTTAAATCAACAATATCTCCCTCATCCAAACTCTGATTCGACCCATTTTTTAATTTGGGTATCTTTTCCTAAGGAATCCATATCTGCAATTTGTTTCTGAAAATTTTGCACAGAAATTCTCAAATCTTCTCTACAAACTCTCGGCCCAAAAAATAATCTTGCTCTGATACCATGTAGAAAAACCTATAAATTGACAAAGCTCATGTAATCTACTAAAACAAGAGACAATAATCTACTTCTACTCTTTACAACGGAAGCCCATAAACATCGAGCAAACAATAATCAATAAAGGAAGATAATCAAAGGCACATAACACAATAAATATCCGGGGAAAGCCACATCTTAAAACCCCACTATCTGTTTTGTATTAATGCAGAAAATCAAGATGAAATTACTATGCTTGTTCTCTCTAGAACAATCCCAACACTCAACAAAATCAATCTCCAACTCATAACCAAGCTCAACGCCAAATCTAAGCCAATTCACAAGCTCTCCAAGTCTCTATTCCAATGTGTAATTCCTATGAAGGATAACTTGTATTTAAAGGGAAATAAAACCTCTAAAAATAGCGCAATCCCTCAAGGATTAGTTCCAGATTGCATGCACTATCAGTGCAACTCAGAAAAATCTAAAACAAATAGTACATTGTCCCTACACTCTTGTCTCAACTAGGTCTTTCTCAGAATCAACATGCATGAGTTTCTGATAGTGGAATCTTCAGTTAAGTAGAGTAGCACTAATTAGGTCACTAATGTCCCAACTGACTGTTTACTCACTATTAGTTCCTAAAACTCATTGGAACTAATTTAACTGGAGTTAACTCAATAAACTGAGTTAACTAATTACAACTCATCCTTAACTCCTATAAGTTAGGGATAACATATACATGTCTTCTAAAAGACTTCCAATCAGAATTTCCTAGATTAATTAAGTTAATTAAACTTAACTAATTATTTTCAAATTGTCATGAGAAAAGAATTCTATTTTAATTCACACTTTAATTCAAGGACAAATTAAACTGGAATTTCTTGTTGTCATTTCTCAACACTTTTCTTGCCACCCTGAATGCCTTCTCTAATGAATCAAATTCCCAAAGGAGAACCTCATGTTGGATGTTATCCTTTGAAGTCCCTATGAAGCCATCAATCTATGCTCCTCTAGAATATCAGTTACCCTGTTATTCAATTTTTGGAATTCCTTAATGTGCTCTGCGATTGAACCCTTTTGTTTGAGATTTATTAATTGGCTAAAGATGGTGTTTCTCTTTGTACCCTCATAGTGTGCTACCATTTCCTTCGTAAAAATTGACCAAGTGACAAGTGGTTTACGAGAGTAAAGCCATTGATACCATACAAACTGATTGGGTTCTAAATATAAAGATGCAACACCTACCTTTTGTATGTGTTACACATCATGGATATCATCCATTTGTAGTATCCATGTTACCGGATCCTTGCCATCAAACTTCCACGTATCGATCTTTGGAATGCGATTGGTCTTCAACCCAAACTTAGAGTCTTTAAAGTCATTATCAACATTCCTTTTATTCTCATAACGAGTTTCATGGAATACCTTGTCGCCATTAGGAAGAATTTCTTGTAGAAACTTTGTCAAACCTTCCTTCAAACCTTCCATCTTAACATTCATGCCATCCTTCAAATCTTCCATGTCTGATTTTAAACCATTCTTCAAATCTTCGATTTCCTTTTTTGTTACTCTTTGCGAGTGCGAAATTTGTTGCACTTGGTCTAGTAATTTTGATATATCATGTTGCATTTCTTCCTCTTCTCCATGCGTCATAGTATAACTTTTTGGTTGCTTACTAGGTGTGTCCATTTTTTTTTCTTCGAGGCATTTTGGAATCAAACAACTATTTTTTACTTCACTATGCCCTTTGAATCACTTCAAACTGATTTTTCAAACAAAGTTATGCACACACACCTTTTTCTTGCTTTTTAGGAGCTTGATATTGAAATGGTTGTATCTTCGTAATTTAGGCTCTCCATGGTCTAAATTTTCATCCCATTATATCCCTATAAGTCTTCTTTCCAACCCCACAGGTCAGACTGAGATTGGATTCTTCAAGAAATAGTTATGCCCAATCTCCCATGAGGGCCTGATTATAGAATAATTTAGTATAGCGAACTTGTATAGAGTGTCATGTGTCACTGTTTCAACATTTGGCCCTAAAAATGATACACAAAAAACTACAATCTATGCAATTTCAGTCACTTCTTATGAAATTCAAATTCGATGCTCGGAGAGAAAGTTATGACGATTTTCCATAGGTCACTTGTTTGAGAAGGAATTCTGGAGCCTACAAAAACCCTAAGTTCCTTTGATCATATATCCGAAAATATAACGAACCAAGATCTTAAATTCATACACGAAGTTTAAAAATATTTCAGCTCCATGTGGTTCCAATTTCAGCTTCTGAAACATCGTAGAAAAAAAGTTGTAGTGAAAATTCCAAGATGACCTGTTTGAAGAAGAAAAACTCTAGAATCCAAAGCTCTGATACCAGATGTTAAGCAACCAACTCACAAAATAGAAGAAAAGATAGATCAAAGACTTAAAAATTAGCCTCTTGGGGGAAGCAACCTCCTTTACATTACGTAAATGAACAATTCTTGGATGATAAGACCTCCTTGGTGTATATAGGAGTCTAAGGGGTCACAATATAATCAGAGCCTACATAACAATAATAATGTAAGGGCACAACAATAACATTAGTGGGATTCTACGAGTCACAACAATAACAATAGTGGGATTCTACGGGTCACAACAAAAACAATATGGGGAATACATGGGCACAAAAACAACAATAGGGGACTACACTAACAATAGCAATAAGGGGGATACACTAGTATTATAGAGACCTAATAGTGGATATGCAAATCGCCGGAGAAACTAACGTCTTAAGGACAATCGATTTTTTGGTTGGGTGCTGATGAGAATGGGCATGAAGATACCAATCAATATGAGTATTTTTTTGAGTAACATCTTAAGGACAACCATTTTTTTGGCTGGGTGGTGGCGAGAATGAGCATGAAGATATCGATAATTATGAGACTTTTTTCCAGTAAACTTGATGAGTGAGGGATGCATCAGGAAGCCTGGAGATCATAATGTCAAGGAAAGGAAGAGAGTTGCTATTTTCCATTTCCATGGTAAATGGAATATTAGAGGAGATGTGATTAAGATGGTCAATAAAATATTTCAACATTGGAATACCATGGGGTAAAATAACAAAAGTATGATAAATATAGTCGAACCAAAATTCAAGTTTCAAATGGAAGCTATCCGTGGCGTGAGTTTCAAAATGCTCCATGAAGATGTTGGCTATTACAAGGGGGAGGGAAGCATCCATGGCGGTACCTTTATATTGTTCGTAAAAAAACTCCTTTGAAAGAAAATAATGTAGAAGTGAGACAAATTTTGATTAGGTTGAGGGTCTGAGAATCAACCATATTAAACTTTGGGAATGGGAATTATGCTAAAAATGGAGACAAAGGCATAGCTAACCATGATGTCATGATCATCAAGATGGAGGTGTTTATTTAAGGATGAAGTTAGAGGAGGCTTTAGTAAAAGATGACGTCTGCCCTAAAAGGGGTTGAAGCTTATGAGGCAAGAACTTGGACAAGGCACGGGTGGGAGCATCAATGGCACAAACTATGGGTTGAAACCAGATATCATTTTTGTGGATTTTAGGTAGCCTATAGATTCTAAGGGTGTGGGGATTGTGCAGAAGGAATTGTTAAATAGTCGATTTAACGAATAAGATTTAATAGTTTTGGTGGCAAGGTTAGTGATGGAGTTGATAAGGTGCCTTGAAAGACGTTTGTAGGGTGGAGATTAAAGGAGATCATGAATTTTAAGATTATAGGCAAAGAAGTTTATATTAATGGAAGCATTACATAATTCAGATTTAAAAATGGTGATATTTGGGTTGTTATTAAGGTTTTTATTGGCAAGGAATTCACTTTTTGAAATATTGGGTATGGGAGGATTAGACTTATGGAGAATATGACCATAATCTTGCATGATTTCTTTAGTGATGTGGGAGGTAGGTAGAAGTTGATAGATGGATTTAATTGAAGAAATTATCTTTTTGCAATGAATCCATCAAGGGACTAAAACAAAATTAAATCCATTTTTGAAAAGAAGAAGGGAGGCGTGGTTGAGATTCTTATAGGATAACTTAACAATGGTGGGAGGTAGTGACTTGGGAGAAATATGGGGTGGTTATCAGGTTTGCATGAATAGAAGGATAAGAATGGGAGGAATATGTATTCAACGAGAGGGTGGAAGAATCTAAGTGTGAGGAGGATGAATTCAAATATAACAAGGGATCTCTAAATTTTAATAATGGAATTTTAGCAGGCCCTTGTGGAGAGTGGGGTTGAGAAATTAGAGGGGAGTTTCTAAATGGAAGCAAGGAGAAGGGAGAAAATGAATGTGGAGAAGGAGGAACGGGAAAGGATGTGAGTGAAAGATGTTTGTCATGGGCAAGAGGAATTCAGGAGGCTACAATGGCTACAATCTAGCTTAATGGGGGAGAGATTTAAGGACAAAGATTGGTCAATTTCTACAAAAAGGGGATGTGTTATATGGAGGGGTCACATGAGAGTGATGGAAGAGATTAGGTTTAACAAAAACAAAGACAAAAGTAGTGGAGATGTCACTAAGGATCAAAGAAGAAATGTGGATAGGAATATAATTTTCTATAGAGGGGGATGAGGGTGGATTGTGTGAGAGATTCGGGGTAGAGGGTTCTAAATCAGAGAGGAAGTATTAGAAATGAAACCAAGAGAGAAAGGGATTAAGGCAAGATTAATGGGAATGGAAGATCTGGTTGGTTGAAAAGATATTTTAGGCTGATATGATCAGTTACCAAAGTGAATTTCTTTCCTAACAAATAATGCCTCCACATCTTTAAGGCATGTATGACAAAAACTAGCTCTAAATCATATACAACATAATTTCTTTCATGGGTTTTCAACTTTCTAGACTCATAAGCTGTCATTGAATTGCCTTGCATTAAAACTCCCCTCTGATACTACTCTGTAACAACCTCCTCCCACATCTACCCAAGTAACCAGCGAACCGGGGTAAACATGTGACGAGAAGTTACTATGATATGATTTGACCTCCTAAGTCATGTTAAGGAAGTGGAACCGACAAAAGCACACCATATAGACCTTCAAAATCAGCAATAGGACCCCTAGGAACCATCCCAAACTTTTTGCTAACTAGCCCCTAGGTCCCACTGAGTTTTTGACCACTTGACCTTTCGACGCTCTCATGCTATGGGCATGCCAGCGTCCAGGGACCTATGTATGATCCCACAAGCCTACATGCCTATGTCCAGGGACAATTTCCAGCATACCTATGCCAGAGTCCAGGGAATTTAAGGCACTTTTCAAGCCTAGAATTCTGGCCATTGCCCAGAACTTGCTGTAACTTACAAAATCCATTAAACACATGATGACATGACTAATAACCAAAAAAAAACTCTAGGACTAATCCTGACAAACCCCAACTGGGATTAGCATTTTGTCAAACACTTGGCATGAATGAAATCTACATGTTTAAATAACAGATATAAGCATAGGGGTCTCATACTTATCTGAGATTTGTTATGAGGTATTGTTGACTTATCACTTTAGCTGCAGTTTCATCCATTAGGCCATACATACATTGTTCATTCATATACAAGTAAAAACATGATGGGGGCCATACATAGCCACTGTCATAATACATATTCATAACCAATATAATAACAACAGGAATACCAAGGATACAATAGCAATAAAATCCACATATAAACTAGTATGATACTCATGAGATAACAAGGAGAAATAACCTCGTATTAATGATGCGAAATCCAACCTGATATGGGACTACCATATTCCACACGGCTGTATAATGGCTAAGCCAAATCTCTCTACAGCCATTCACCCTTGTGCCATATTCCAAGCATGAATGTGGGATCTCATAAAAGACATCAATCAAAACCATCTAGGGCTTCCAAAGGCCAAACCACCTCGACCCATCAAACAATGATTCCACCTCATGGTTGGATATCACAAAACCATCATCAGATTGGTCTCCACCCAAGTCTTCTAGGGCTCCAGAGCATTTGTTCCAACCCGACTTCCAAGACTAGTAACACAACCCACCAAGGGCTTCAGAACGTTTGTCCAACCAAGGCTTCCATGACTAGTAACTCAACCCAAGTTGTTGCAGAGATTCCACATCATTTGTCCAACCAAGGCTCCAGGACTAATAACTCAACCCAAGACGTTATAGGGCTTTCAAAGCATTTGTCCAACCAAGGCTCCAGGACTAATAACTCAAGCCAAGTTGTTATAGGGCTTCCAGAGCATTTGTCCAACCAAGGCTCTAGGAACTAATAACTCAACCCAAGCTAAAGGAAACATGAGAACCAACCAGAAAAAACAAAGAAATAAACCCACAACACCATGGATATCTAGGAAATGGCAAGGCTAGCCAAATCCACTGTCAATCCACACAATCCTCCATGTTAGTGACAAATCATAACCAAGAAACCACATGCATGTTCCATGCATGCCAAAACTAGTGACGAAAACACGCATGCAACTCAGTACCTACAAGAAAAACCCACTGTAGATGTGGATCCTAATGTCCTCTTGCACTTTCCTGCTCTTCCTTTGCCTTCTTGCTCTGAAAATCCAAGTATGCCACACTCTCCAAGAGTGCTCCAAGAAAAATCTAAGTATCCAAGAGTATGAGAGAGAGAGAATAACGAGAGAGCTTCAAAATTGCACTGACAAAAGTCTTAGCCACTGATCCTCAAAAGCCTTTTTATTAATGAAGCCTCTATTTTCTTCATTTTCCATTATTTTCCTTCATTTTCCTCCTCACATGCAACTTGTGACCTTTCACCTTCATTTTCTCCTAATTTCCATTATTTCATAAATAAAATGCCAATTAGTGCCTCATGCCTTTCCAAAGTCTTTGCCATTGCCTTTGCCAATTTCCTTACCCATAATAACCGAAATGAAAACCCACTAGGATGTTTTGCCCACCATTCAACTTGGAATACATGTCCCATGACTGTGGTCTTATATATATTTTACATGGATTTTTAACCAGGGTTGTTACGAGTACCACAATTGTGATCTCTAGGTTCTTATTATTATGAAATGACCCAACTTTACAAATATTGATACTTATTGTCGTTGCTACTAGACCATGTGAAATCAAGCAAGTTTTTTATTAACAAATAGAGTAGTGTCTAGGCTTCTAAGGATCGCTAACAACGGGTCTAGGCATTCAACCACACTCTGCTTGAAATTTGTTTGGATCCAAGTTAACATATCTCTCTCCACATAACTTTCCATGTTGTGCAAGGTGTTGAGGATTAATTCGTTGAGAGTCCACTCCCAGTTCCTTTTCTTGAAGGGGAATGTGGACTTCATGGCCTCTCAGCGACATTAAATTCTCATATATACCCATGGTCTCTATTCGTGTTGAATTCTTCAATAATTATACCCTTGTTGTTAAACTTATGTACATTTGTATAGATACACAATAATTAAAGGTGGGGTTATGTTAATAGTCTCAGCGAGACTTTGTCATAAAGAATATATGCAGATCTTTATCTATACAATACTCCACTGTAGACATTGATTGAGGTTTTTCAAGATCATTTGTCTCTACTCAACCACGAAAGTCTTGTTATTTGAGGTGAACCTTGGCACATGCCTTAGCGAAGTCAATAAGCTAGTAATCCAAATGCTTTCAATCAATTTCTTGAGCTACATAACCCATAAAAGCACATAACATATAGAAGGTAGTTTTTATGCCCAGTGACCACAAACTTACTCTCTTCATAGTTATGTTCTATGGGGGTTATCACTCGAGGAATCAAATTTGTCAAATTTTGTCGGTACCACACTTGCATCCTATAACATGACTATAAATCAATAAGAGGGGAACCATGTCCAAGCAACAATAGAAACCTAAACAAATTTAATGGGTTGTTGTAGATCTCATCTATTTTGGAATGAATTAAAGAAATATGCAGCTACACCCCAACATCTTCCTTTACTTGTCTTATCACTTGGAACCATATCTTTTCCATGTTTTCTCTCAATGCTTAGAGTCTTGGACTACTTGTTTTTGGAGTGAAGAGATACTATTTTTATAAGGTTGTTAAGGTTAAAATGCAATGAAACAATTATAACTAATACAATGCTCCTACAGTGTTAGTGCTCCTATTTTTTTATCCATTTCTATTGGGAACAACAATTATCCCTGTGATTCCTCATTAGCTTTGTCATGTTGGAAATATAGTCTCCTCATTTGCTAATGATCATTTGGTTCAATCTTAAAGGTTCCTCCTAGATGTGAAGCATTATGAACAAAGCATATTTGTTTTTTTAGCAATCAACAAAGTTTGATCAACCACCTTCAAAGTGTAACAAGATGCGAGATATGTCGACGGATATATGATTGCACATATGTATTGCTATTTTCAATTCTAATTGGGAGTCACAGTATATGTTTTTCAAGGTAGTATTGGAAAAAATTCTAATAGGATATGTACCCATGTAGTGTAGGTTACATTTTGGTTTAGACTGGGGTTTTAGAGTCATGAGGAATGCTATTAAGCTCATGTTCAACTCGTAGTGACACACAAGTAGTCTATAGATGCAGAGCATACATTTTTGCCTCCACTCATAATAATTCAATTTGAAATTGGGTGGGGGGGCACTCTTTATACACAAAGAGGTCTCTATTTACACAATTGGAACATAACAATTTACTCAACCAATTAGAACCTGTGCACAAGTGATCTAAAATGGATCATGTTATTCACTTACCTTCTTGATTTATTTTTTGAAGTGGGAAAACCAAAGTCATGATCTTGCCAAGGCCATCTCATGAGGGATCCTGAATTTGGCAATAAAGATTCGAATTTCAAGTGCTTATTCTTGTTCTTAAACAAATAATGTATCTTTGGGTCTAAAGCTAGAGAAAAACATGTTTTAGGTTTCCTTGTCATACAAATTGTTGAGAGCTTTCTAATGAAAAAATAATAATCATAAAATAATATGCTTACCCCATTCTTGTAACTATAACATGAGAGTTGGGTAACCTAGTAACCACCTCCCTTGGGTTAGAATGGCAATTGGGTGTGTAACAATAAGTGTTATGGTCAAGGTCTACATTGTGCAGCCTATTCGTCAGACTTGCCTTTACCATACATGGAAACTAGGGCATTTTCTTTTATACTCCCATTTACCTTGCATGTCCTAGCTATTTTGTGTTAGGTAAACTTGACACGGGATAGAGTCAAAGTTGACGAGGTTAAACAGTGATGGTTTTGGGGCACATGGTATTGTGCACCCATAGTATTATGCCCGTGGTATTATATGTAATGGAGCTTATAAAAGGCTGGAAGGACTTCATTGTAATGCAAGACCTGGACGTGAGCGATGAAGGCTCACTTGGTCGGATTGGCTAGGGTTTTGGCCAATGCTAATAAGATCTTATTAAGTTGGGTTTTTCCCCGGATTTGGGGTTTTCCCGGATAAACATTTGTGTTTATGTGTTTATGGTTGTTGCTGGTTATTTTTATATTTATTCCTCTCAATAATTATTTATGCTATGCAGTGTTATGGTCAAGGTCTACATTGTGCAGCCTATTCGTCAGACTTGCCTTTACCATACATGGAAACTAGGGCATTTTCTTTTATACTCCCATTTACCTTGCATATCCTAGCTATTTTGTTACTCCATTTTAAACTCCCTCGTTATACCTAGACCATTAAGTGTTTGGTAAGTTGCCCCCCCAAAGTATCCCATTGGTCAAAAGGAAGGCTCAGGGGACTTGAGGGTTCTAGTGCATACTTGGAAAATAGATTTCTATTTAACTTACTTGAGATTGTTGGTGCATCAATTATTCAACATCCTTTATCATTGTATCCATTTTCTACTCCCTCTTCAAAGCCTAGATACCATCATCACTCCAATCATGCTCAATTCCCTCTTCGTATCATCTCTTCTCCTTTTCTTGAATTACTTCCCAAACATTGCTATTTATGAATGGATGCCTTTCCACCTCTCCATGAAACTATCTTTTTCTCCTCTCCCAAAATATCCCAAAAGTTAAAATTGCCTTTTGCCTTTAATCCAAAACCATATTTAGGCACCCTTGGGCTGTGAAGACTTGTAGATTTTTAAATCTATTGATTTTTAGACAATTTTAGAGAATGTTATCATTCCTTTTGTCATACTAATTTCCATCATGGTCTTGTCCCTAATATTTGAATTGATAAGATTTTTGGGAATTCTTGCATTGGGATTAAGGCCTTTCGCCATCACACTATTACTTACATTTATTCCATCTTCCCCTTCCTCCGAAGAGTTTGAACCCTCACTAATATTCAACCAAAACCCATCTTTAGACATTTTGGGGCTCTAAAGTCATGAGTTTTTCTACTTAGTTCTCTTTTAGAGAATTTTAGAGAACAATATTTTGCCACATAACCATAAATATGGCATCCAACACGTGGAAAAAGCACCATAACATACTTAAGAGTTTGAGAATATCTCTAACATGGTCAAGCGTTTGAGAATATCTCCATTTACCAATCTTGGTGCCTATAACTTCAAGTAGTCCTTCCCTTGATTCCGACTATACTAAAATTGTTGCAATGTTTTTAGATGAGTCCCTCGATAAATTGTCATCCATCTCTATAAAGGATTGTGGATTGTAACCTATTTCCTTAAAATTTCTAGGAGTTCACACTCAAGGTGTTAGCTATAATAACCAATCATGAAACAAGAGACTCATATAATTATATGCATGAAACCCTTGTATGGGAAAACGTACTATATAACCTTTATTGTGTGTTTATATTGTACAATATGTCACAATATATAATGATAGGTGACCATAACAATTATGTCCAAATTAGATTTTTAGTTCAAACCATTTCCTCAACTTCCTCCACAATATCTCCATGAATCTCTCCATAAATCTCTTAAGCAATCTTCATCCCTAACATCACTCATTTCTTTAAATCTCTCATTCTTATGTAGACTTCTATGGTTGGTCTACTTCATTACATTTTCATTTCATAATTTAGATATTAAATATAATTCACAAGTAGGAGTTATTCCTTCATATTCCCCCCCTCACCGAGTACTTATAATTTTTATATATTTACCTATCCTTTGAACTAATCCCATCTTCATCTTTAGTATTTTTCTCTCCCCTTATTTAGCGCTTTTATTTTATATTCAACTTTAGTCTTGTACTTGCAAACATAAATAATATGTTTTTTGAAGCCCATATAAAAAAGTAACCATCCACTAAAACACATGGGTCACTAGATGTTGTATCTTTTGGTTCTATGGGCGACCTTTTCATGTACATGTTCAACAACATATATTTATACTCGTACATTCAAATCCTTCTACATCATCAACATTCATCAACTTTGGTTTTCTAGCTTATCGTAACCATACCTTGCATTTTCTTAGATTGCCCTTAACCATACAAACCTTGGGTGATTTCAGCGTACCACATACATACATTACATCAAGTGGTTTTGGAGGACGACAAACATGTTGGAAAATTCAAATTGGTAGCCTATTATATCAATTTTCCTTGACCTTAATATTTGCTTGTGAATTTACATAATCTTCTTCTATTCTCTAGTTAGATATTTTCATCAAACAAATATCAAGAATGAAACAATAACAATAGAGGACACGAAAATTAGGCTCTTAGGCAAGGCAAAACCTGGAAAACTCTTACCTTCTTATATAATCTACTTAAAATGAGACACAAAGACCAAAGTCCTAGATCAAGTCCTCCTCCAAGTACCAAGTTAGCCCTTTCAAGAAGTCCTTCCTTGATCTTGCTCCAACCAACTTCAAACTGCAACTTCGACCTACCAGCTTCAATACTGCAACTCAACCTGCAATCTTCATCTTGCAACTTCGGCCCTTGTTGCTACTACATAAACCCGAGTACAACTTCCTCTTGAGACCTTCCTAGAGCAAGACAACTCCTCCCAAGGTCAACAAGGTCAATATAGGGCATTATTTCTCCCAGCAACAAGATATTGCACTTTGTCTTACTTCAACACAGTCCTGCAATTTCGACCCTTCTTGGAAGCTGCATAAACCCTAATCCTTCGCATGTGTGAGAGAGATTCAACCCCAAAACAAGATTTTCATCCTTATTTCTTCTCCTAGACCTTCAGTCTCTTCTTCTTTTGTTTCCCAGCTATAGATCAAATGTTTCCCTTGAGATCAAACTTCTTAGTGAGTGGATGCCAAATGAGGTCGAACCTCCTTTATATAGCCATTCTAAGGATCAAACCGACTTAAAGTTGCCATAGCCAACTTGTACTTTTGGAGTTTCCATGACTTTCTAGACTCAAAATAAATTATTTTTCCAGTCACATTTTGCCCAGAAGAGTCTTATAAACATGATGTTGACTCCTTTGACTCATGACAATAAATCCTAAGACCTAACAAATCATAGAAACACGAAGAACATGCTTTTACTTGGAAGACCATCAATAAGAAGCATGAAACCCATGCTTTAATAATAATAACTTTTCCTTTTCTTCTTTTGTTTGTTACATATGACACATATTGAAATGAGTACAACAATTATGAAGACTAAAACTAGTTACGTTTTCAACAAAACCTACCTATCTCAAAACAAGTGGTTATTTAACACCACTTTGTCTCTCATGACGAGCAATTATTGAGCACCACTGCCTCTTGAATGGGGGTATACTTGCATCATCCAGCATCACATTGATTCAAGTGCATTTAATTTAAAGGAAAATATATCCCTCATACAAACATCTCATTTCCACATCAAATACATTAGGGACCATTGAGCTTTTTAAGGATCTTGTTTTCAATGGATTCATTACATATACACTTCAATTTTGAACAAATGGCACTCTTATTTACCTTGCTTGTGTCCTTCTTCTTGCCTATATCTCCATCTTCCTTTTTCTTATTCTTTCATTTTCTCATCTTCCCTTTGACTGCTTCTACCGCTTCATTCTTTTTTACTTCTCAAGTATAAGGGTCCTTTCTATCTATCATCTTCTTCTTTCTACATCTTGCTTACAATTTTCTCTATCATCTTCTTTTGTCGTGGAATCTACTTTTTAATCTATTCATATGTTTGTTTGACACCTACAATTTTCTTCATATGCATACAAATATGTTTTTGCATTGCACTGATATCAATATCCAACAAAAAAACCTATGAATTGGCCATGGGAAACTTAATTGATGCACCAATGTCATGATTGACATGGCTTTACCTTAGACTTTAACTTTGGCTCCAGATTCTAAACATGACTTTACTTATTACTTGACATAATTGTTAGGGTGCCAAGTAACAACGATCATGCACCCCAGACTTCACTTTGACTTTAATTTCTCATCAAACTTCAACCTTCATTACAACTTTAGTTTCGACTTTGATGCTTCCATAAATATTTTTATAATAAATTCTTTGAAAAACTTGATTTTGCTTTACAATTGATTTTGGCTTTTGCTTGAACACTTACATAATCTATCTCATGATTTCCACCTTAAAACAAGTTTATAAAGATTTTGACTCAAAGGAATCCATGCCAAAAAACGAGGTTATTTGCAAGACCTCATTACATACAATGATATATATTCATTCGGAAATTACATTAGCTTTTTTGAACCTCCTTGCCACCTCTTTTTAAATGTTTTCACTTTATCCAATATTTTGTTGTCCCAAATATTTTAAAAAATATCTTCCTCTTTACACTTCTTCTTACTCGAAAAGGGTAGCTCAATATCTTTTTTACCATGGTGAATCTATAACTCATTGGAGTAATCTAGGCGAGGCCTAATATCAAACCTAGGGGCTGCCACTTTGACACCAAGAGTATATCCAACAGCCTGTAAGTCAAATAGGAATTTATGACTTAACAAAAGATGAGACTCCACAAAGGTGGGGGAGCCTACTCCTTGAGCCTTATCACAACGAGCCAAAGATGTCCCCTCATGGGAATTAAAATTGGGTGGAAGGGATAACATCCCATTGTGCCAACCACTCAGTCATCCCACAAGGAGACAAAAAGGACAACTCAAAATAATAACAAAATGAAATTATAATGCGTGGGAATGCCCAAAAAGTAATAATAACATACCTCTACTTTTTTAAAGTGCATTACCTTCTTTTCATTCGAAACTTTATGTTAATGGAAATATAAGCTTATCTCCTATGTGAGATCTGCCTCTCCATAGTTCACATATGGTTAATGCAAGAATGAACAATTCATTGGAGCCTTTATCATGACTACTTCTTTGTGCATCAAGCATGTATTCTCCAATTTGCACACACTTAACAAATTGACTATCTTTGACTTGTCTATCACACAAACTTTTGTATTTGTTGCTTCAAAACTACTTCAACGCACTCACAAAAGAATTTGAGAGGTGTACATTTTGGATTTGATTAAAAGGAAAGATGACAATGCTTTCCTTAAATTATATGATGATTCACTCCCACAAACACATAAAGGACAGAGCGTGATCTTAGTTCTGAGCATCCCTGACTATAATAATACTACAAGTAACAATCCCAAGGTCATACTAAATTTATGCTTATTTAATTATTGCAAATTGACTTTCCATTTACTATTAAAAAAATTTGTCATGAATCTCCACCATCAAAGCCCTACTCTCTCCTTCATCACTCAAGCTCTGATGCCAAGTTTTGGCTATAATAGCCAGTCATGAACAAGGGACACAAAGAATTATATGTAAGAAACCCCTCTAGGGGGGATATATTGTAAAACCATTCCTCTGTATATGTTTGTTGTATACAAATAGTCACAATACATAAAGATAAGTCACCATAATAATTCTGTCCAAATTATATTTTTAGTTCAAACTATTTCCTCAACTTCCTCCACGATATTTCCATGAATCTCAAATCTTTAAAGTGATCTCCATCCCTAACATCACTCATTTCTTCAAAGCTCTCATTTTTATGCATACTTCTATGGTTTATCTACTTCATAAAATTTTCATTACATAATTTAAACATTAAATATAATTCACTAGTAGGAATTATTCCTTCACAATGTTTATCCTAAAAGCTTTACCCATATGGTGTAAGTAGGTTTTATTCCCATCCTTAGTTCTAAACACGAGGACCATCTCCTCAAAGATAACAGTAAAGAGCTCCAAAATGATATATTACTTAGAATTCATCTTGCATATTTTGACGATTTGAAGGATAATGACAATCCTCATTCATGATTTATGTTCAAGATTCAATTCTCATCAATGGGCTCCAAGTATGAAATTTCTTTCATAAGCACATCTCCTATTCTATTGATTACCTTAAAATTTTGATCTTGAATTTTGCTTGCTTCCTATATTTTTTGTGCATACTACAAGTTTGTTAGGTCCTATACATCTAGTACTATTTGTGTCAATCTTCTCAATGCCTCGACTCCTTCTTTTTGCTTCACCTATTTGGTTGTGGTGGACTAGGATTATGCTTTCCTTGTGAGCTCTCTTGACAAATTCCTTATATTTTTCTTTTCATCTTCCGAAACATCATGCCTTATCGTTATGTATTTCACCTCTTCCATCTTGTCATCTAGAGAATTTGATGTAATGGCCTCAAAGTGCACCTTATCATGTTATTCTTGCAGTGACTCTCTCTCACTGGATTCTCTACTTGTGCTTTACAAGGATGTCTACATGCTTCTAGAATTTCATCCATAAACTCTAGCATTTCAATCATGGCCACTCTAACTTTTCTAGTGTTAGGGATTCAATAATCATATGCTTAATAATCAACATGTCCTATGAACATCCACCTTGGTTGCCTCCATTTGTGTTTTTTCCTTCTTCTCACATTCTCTTTTTACCTTGACTCCAAAAATTATTTTTCTCTTTTTTTCCTGTAATAAGTGAAAAGGTTGTTGTTATATTGGTCACATTGTTATTTTATTATTGTGTGATTTCCAGAGCTTTAGACATGCATGGGAGCAGATTTTTGAAACACTTAAAGAGACCTTACCCTACGTTCTTCGATGTGGCTTTGTGGACTTTTGTTCCATGCTTTTAAGTGTCAATAAATTGGTTTTTTAATCTTTCCAGAATGGTAGTGCTCTACTCTAATTAGTTAGCCAAAATTACAATGGTTTACATTTTTCACTACTTGCTCCATCTTCATTTGCAACATATCTATTGTCTTTTCCCTTTGTTTGACTTATTCCTTGACTTATAGATTTTGAATTTGTAGTTCCCTCATGTAATCATCATTTTCCTTAGCTTGCTTGATATCTTTAATACCTTTTTGGTTATGAGTTTGGAAGGGTATGTAGAAATTTGAATAATATAACACTTATTCGCAGAGATTATCCTAATTATACACTATTTGCGGAATGCATGCATAATACATAACCTCCTCTACCATTGATCATCAATTTGCGGAATTAAAAAAACAATCGCATGCGCACATTGAAACATCAATCACACATATCAACACAGTATGTAATGGGGAAAGCATACAGCTGGAAACCCCCAACTATCTATATATTATAATGGTAGAGAACATGTAACAATACATAGTACAATACTCCTCACAGGTACTAGTACTATCTCCACATGCTACACACAAACTAGCTCAGATCTGAACAAGTCACGGGTTCAAATCTCCTCCACTGTTTGCCTGCCTCTACTGCGCAATCCAAGTTGAGAATAGATCAGATCCAAGTTCGAATTCCCTTGGCTTGTACTGCGCAATCCTCATTGGCAATCTCAATCAATGATTGTGCAAATCTCATGCACAGCTATAGTCACAACTGATAGTAGTCTCACCCTTTCACCCACCTCTAACTCTTGTCTCCACTGAACTGTCCATGCACTGAGTTAACTGATGTATTCTTTAGTTGATTTATGAGTTAACAATTAGTGAATTAATTAATAATTAATTCACATCACTCATCACTAGTGTATTTGGCAGTAAGACTAAATACAACTAGTTCAACTAAGTCAAACTAAACACAACTCCATCAACTCCTCAATCAACTCCACCAAACTCAATCACTTGAGTTCTAACTGAAGTCCATCATGCAATAGCTCAACTAACCCATAGGAAAAGCGTATTTCCTTCTGGCAGTTGCATGTGCCACATCAGTAGCTCGAACTGAAGTGCTGCAAGAGGATAAGATAATGTTTATAGTCCAAATATTATTAAGAGCTAATAATATTCGACTGTTCTATTTTTTGACTGGCAGTCTAAAAATAGACTCCGCCCATATGTCTAAAAATAGAGGTCCATCTATTTTTACCAACATGACCAATCATCCATAAATAGCATCCTGCAACTCATAGACCATGATCCATATGTCTAAAAATAGACTTTGCGCCAAAAATAGCCTGTGGGCCCACTTAATGAAGGCGACTTCTTTTCACTAAGCTCCATCATCTTGTTGCATTTTCAACACTCCCTCTCAACAAGATATGGATTATCTGCAACCCCTATCCTGCCTTTGTGGTATTTGAATTTGCTCCTGGTGAGCGCCTTCGTCAAGATATCAACATCCTAATCCTCCGTGGGAATGTAAGAAAGTAACATGATTCTCCGCTACACACAATCTCTGATATGATAGTACCTGATGTCGATGTGCTTGGATCTATCATGAAATACTGGATTAGCTGAGAGTTTAATGCAACTCTGGTTATCACAATAAATCACAGTAGGCTCCAAGTGTGACCCGAACAACCCAACCAGGATCTTCCTCATCCATATAGCCTCGCATGCAGCCAAACTTGTTGTCATATACTCGGCCTCTGCTGAACTGAGTGCCACGGATCTCTGCTTCCTGCTGTACCAAGAAACTGATGTCGACCCGATACTGAAGATCCCTCTAGATGTGCTCTTTCTGTCCGTTGGGCTCCTTGCCCAATCTGCATCCGTGAAGCCACATAACTTCACCTCATCCTCCTGTCTGTACCACAATCCATATTCCGATGTGCCTCTGAGATAACGCAATACATGCTTGCCTACATTCCAGAAGAGCTTGGTTGGCTTAACCATAGCTTGTGAAAGCTGGTTAACAGCATAACATATATCGGGTCGTGTATTGACCAGATACATAAGTGACACCACCAACTGTCGATAAGCAGTGGCATCCACTACCTCCGCTGAAGTAGCATCCTCCTTCCTCCAACCTCCAGGAAGAGGAGTATCAATAGGCTTGTAGCCATGCATGTTGAACTTCTCCAATATTTCCCAGGCATCCTTACCTTGAGAAACAAATAGTCCATCACTGCGCTGCCAAATTTCCAATCCCAGGAAATAATGAAGGAGGCCCAAGTCCTTCATCTCAAACTCTCTAGCAAGATCCTCCTTGCATGAAAGTATCAACAGCTCATCTCCCGTCAAAATCAAATCATCTACATAAAGTACAATGATCAGCAACTTACCCTCCACCACAATCTGGTATAGGTTAGGATCCGCCTCACTCTTGGAGAATCCAAGTCTGGTGAAATAACTGTCTATCCGTGTGTACCAAGCACGAGGTGCTTGTTTCAACCCATACAACGCTCTCTCGAGCCTACACACATGCGACTCGCTGCTGAAGATCTTGAAACCTTCGGGCTGCTCTATGTATACCTCCTCCTCAAAGACTTCGTTGAGGAACGTAGTCTTCACATCCATATGATGGATGTGCCACCCCATCTGCGCTGAGAGAGCAAGAATCGTCCGTATGGAAGAATACCCTGTGACAGGTGCAAAGGTCTCCTCATAATCGATCCCCTCTATCTGTGAGAAGCCTTGGGCAACAAATATTGCCTTGTACTTCTCCACACTCCCGTCAGCTGCCTACTTCACTTTGTAGATCCATCTCGAACCCACCACTGATTTCCCCTTCGGTCTTGGGACAATCTCCCATGCACTGTTTTTGACAATCGAATCATACTCTTCCACCATGGCATCTACCCATGCGGGATCCTCCACAGCTTCCTCGAAAGAGTATGGCTCAGTCACGACACATTTTCTCACAAGAGCCATGTATCCAGTGTACCGATCAGGTGACTGTCTCTGTCTGCGCTATGCTGTAGGTGGTCCTACAACCTTCTCTGCATCTTGAGCCAGTCGCTCAGCTTCTGTAGTGCGCTTTCGCCCTCTGATGGTTGGCGCTGCATGAGTGGTCTCTTCCACTCCATGAAATTCATCTTGTGGCTAATCCACATCCTGAAGCTCATCCTTAGTAACTAATAGCTCCTCATCTGCATGCAAGTGTGGCTCCCTCTCAAGCGAACACTTCATGGCTTTCTCCTCCTAAAATTTGATATCCCGTTGCACAACAGTCTTGCGACTGTCTAGCAAATACACACAATAGTTGTGGGGCGTATCAGTGTACCCCACAAATATCCCAACCTCTGCGGTCGGCTCCAGCTTCTTCCTGGCATCCTTCGTCGCATGCATGTAAACAGGAGAACCAAAAATCGTCAAATGGGAAATATCAGGCCTCTTACCAAAATAAGCCTCCTCGGGTGTACTCATGCCAAGTATCTTGTGAGGACAACGGTTCTGCACATATACTGCAGTATTGCATGCCTCCGCCCACAAGTGAAGGGGTAGGCCCTGATCATGCAACATCGCCCGTGCAACACCCACGATCGTTCTGTTCTTCCGCTCAGCAACCTCGTTCTGCCGTGGGTTATGGGGAGCTATGAGCTCTCTTCAAATCCCTTCTGCGCTGCAGAAGTTCTTAAACTCGCCAGAGATGAATTCACCATCATTGTCGCTCCTAAGAGCCTTCACCTTCTTCCCCAATTCCTTCTCGACTAGTGCTTTGAACTCACAGAACTTTGAGTATGTCTCGCTCTTCTTCTGCATGAAGAAGATCCAGCACTTTCGAGAGAAATCATCAACAAAGATCACATAGTACTTGTGCTTTGCTGTCGAAGCTACTGAGAAAGGTCCACACACGTCTGTGTGAATTCTCTCAAGGATCGTCGTGGTGCGACTATCCTTCTCGTGAAAGGTGGATTTCACAAATTTTCCCAAAGTACACCCCTTGCACTGATCTGACTATGCAAGAGTGCCTTTAGGAAGCCCTGTAAAAATCTGCTGCAGTATCTTCAAGGCTCCATGGTGAAGGTGGCCCAATCTCCGATGCCACAACTCGCCATCATCCCGACTCACCAATCCTTCTACCTTGCATGCCATTGTTGCGCAGCCATCTACATGCAATTGATAAAGGTTCTTGACTCGAACCCCTATCTTCCGGGTTTCTCCAGTTGTCTTACTGCGCAAGAAAGCCTTTCCCTCGCTGAAGACAACATCATATCCCTTGTCTTCTAACATCGCCATAGAGATAAGATTCTTCTTCAATCCTGGAACATGCATCACTTCCTTCAATACGAAGGGTTTACCAGACTCCCTCTCAAAGGAAATGGTATCGATATCGGTCGCACTGTATCTACCATCATTGCCCATCTCGATGTGCACTCCAAGTTCTTTCTCATCCAGATCAGAAAACAAATCTCGATCTCCTGTCATGTGAAAAGACGCATCACTATCCAAAAACCATACCGCTCCCATCACACTGGATACCAAGCATGCGATCAGCGAAAAAACCAGCTCAAACTGCGAGGCTAAGGCCTCTCCCGCTGCAGATCCAGCAGCTTGCTTATTTTTATTCTTCTGCGGACAATTTGTGGCATAATGTCCGTGCTGGTGACAGTGAAAGCACTTCACCTTGGACATGTCCTGCTTCTTGCCTTTCACACTGGAATGAGAAGCTTTCTTGTTCTTCCCCTTCTTTGCTTTGGCAACCAAAGCACAATTTTCTTCATTAGATGCCTTTGATGAAGATCTGTCCCTGGTCCGCCTAATCTCCTCTTGCACAAGATCAGACCAAAGTCTCTCCCATCCTGGCAATTTCTCCCGACCATTAACAGAGTCCTGATAGGAATGCCAACTCTTTAGAAGACCAAGGAGAGCCAAGCTCACCAAGTCCTCGTCATCGACAATCACCCCCACACTTCCCAACTCATCCCGGCATTAGGTGAACTTCGTGAGATACTTGGGCATATTGTCTCCTTTCTCACACTTAATGTTTCTGAGTTTATCCTTGAGCGCTAAGTTCCTTTGGTCGCTCTTGCTTTGGAATAAATCTGTCAATGCTTTCCACATCAAGTATGGAGAAGCCTTTCCATGCAGGCTGGATACAATGTGATCCTTCACGCCCTCCAATAGAATCCTTCGACACTTTGCTGTCTTCTTTTGCCAAGCCTCAACTTGAGCAGCATCAGTAGGCTTTGGGACCTCAGCCTCTATGAACTCCTTCAACCCATTGTCATCTAACACCGCCTCCATCCTGTCTTTCCATGCAATATAATTCGATCTGCCTTCAAGGGCATACTCCAATCTCAATCCGTTGAAAGACATTTCAACTTTGACACCAAGAAAACACTGTTGCAAATTCGAATTCCACCAACTCAAAACTCAACCGCTTCTGATCTAAAATTCGTGAGAACAAAGTATTTCTTGTACAGAGATTTATTGTATGGGCATTTACCGGATATCTCACCTTCCAAAAGAAGGATGAATCTAGAGG
This sequence comes from Pinus tabuliformis, assembly GCA_031772625.1. Classification (NCBI taxonomy): domain Eukaryota; kingdom Viridiplantae; phylum Streptophyta; class Pinopsida; order Pinales; family Pinaceae; genus Pinus; species Pinus tabuliformis. The sequence goes on along the minus strand of CM062816.1, from coordinate 1,685,000,421 downwards.
CTACCTGGCCCGATTACAGACTCTGCCTGAAGAAATAAAAATGTAATCACTTTCTGAATAATAGATTTGATGATCAACTTCACTCCGATACCATGTAGAAATTTGAATAATATAACACTTATTCACAGAGATTATCCTGATTATACACTATTTGCGGAATGCATGCATAATACATAACCTCCTCTACCATTGATCATTAATTTGCGGAATTAAAAAAACAATTGCATGCGCACATTGAAACATCAATCGCACATATCAACATAGTATGTAATGGGGAAAGCATACAATCGAAAACCCCCAACTATCTGTATATTATAATGATAGAGAACATGCAACAATACATAGTACAATACTCCTCACAAGTACTCAATACTATCTCCACATGCTACACATAAACTAACTCAGATCTGAACAAGTCACGGGTACAAATCTCCTCCACTATTTGCCTGCTTCTACTGCGCAATCCAAGTTGAGAATAGATGAGATCCAAGTTCGAATTCCCTTGGCTTGTACTGCATAATCCTAATTGGCAATCTCAATCAATGATTGTGCAAATCTCATGCACAGCTATAGTCACAACTGATAGTAGTCTCACCCTTTCACCCACCTCTAACACTTGTCTCAACTGAACTGTCCATGCACTAAGTTAACTGATGTATTCTTTAGTTGATTTATGAGTTAATAATTAGTGAATTAATTAATAATTAATTCACATCACTCATCACTAGTGTATTTGGCAGTTAAACTAAATACAACTAGTTCAACTAAGTCAAACTGAACACAACTCCATCAACTCCTCAATCAACTCCACCAAACTCAATCACTTGAGTTCTAACTAAAGTCCATCATGCAATAGCTCAACGTATTTCCTTCTGGCAGTTGCATGTGCCACATCCGTAGCTCGAACTGAAGTGCTGCAAGAGGATAAGATTGTTGAAAAGTGTGCAACAAGAAATGCTTGTTGAGAATGCAACAAGATGATGGAGCTTAGTGGAAAGGAGTCGCCTTCACTAAGTGGTCCCACAGGCAAATTATGGTGCAAAGTCTATTTTTGGATTACAGCAGGATTGATCACAGCAGGAGTGATCACAGCAGGGGTGATCACAGCAGGGGTGATCACAACAGGAGTGATCACAGCAGGAGTGGTCAGAGTCTATTTTTAGACTGCTAGTCAAAAATAGAAAGGTAAAATATTATTGTCTCATAATAATATTTAGACTATAAACTTTATATTATCCTCTTGGAGCACTTCAGTTTGAGCTACAGATGTGGCACATGCAGCTGTCAGAAGGAAATACGTTTTCTTATGTGTTAGTTGAGCTATTGCATGCAGAACATCGGTTAGAACTCATATGGTTGAGTTCTGTGGAGTTGGATGAGCAGTTAATGGAGTTGTGTTCAGCGTGACTTAGTTGAACTAGTTGTATTTAGTCTAACTGATCAATAGACTAAGTGATGAGTTGTGTGAATTAGTTATTAATTAATTCACTAATTATTAACTCATAATGCAATTGAAGAATACATTAGTTAACTCAGTGCATGTATAGTTCAGTGGAGACAGGTGTTAGAGGTTGAGATTGCTATCAGTTGTGCATGAGATTGTGCACATGCATGGGATTGAGTTATGCCAATGATCTCTGCGCAGTGTGGGCCAATACCAAGTGAAATATAGCTTGTGCTCACGTGATTTACAGTGTGGGTGACTTTCACAAGGTAAAAACGAGTTTGGATCAGCCATTCTCATTCATTCTCAGCAGGTATTGTGTAGTGGAGGCAGGCAAGCAGTGGAGGAGATTTGGAGATCAGATCTGAGCTGTATTGTGTGTAACAGGTGGAGATAGTGCTGGATACTTGTGAGGAGTATTGTACTTTGTATTGTTACATGTTCTTAATCAATATAATATACATATAGTTGGGGTTTTTAGTGAGATGCTTTCCCCGGGAAAATACTGTGTTGATATGTGTGATTGATGCTTCTATGTGCGCATGTTATTGTTTCTGCTTCTGTAAATTGATGATCAACATAGAGGAGGTTATGTATTATGCATGTTTTCCGCAATAGTGTATAATCGAGATAATCTCTATTGAATATGTGTTTATTATTCAAAATTTCTACATGGTATCAGAGTTGGTTGATTTGTAGAAAAAATTATACAGGATATCAAAGCGAGGATTGATCATCAGATCTATTATTCAGAAAGTGTTTACATTTTATTTCTTTAGGCAGAGTCTATGATCGGGCCAGGTAGCCTCTGGATTCATCCTTCTTTTGGAAGGTGAGATATCTGGTGAATGCCCATACAGTCGATCTCTGTACAAGAAATACCTTGTTCTCACAAATTTTAGATCAAAAGAGGTTGAGTTTTGAGCTGGTGGAATGAGGCTCAAGGATAAACTCAGAAACATCAAATCTGAGAATGGGGATGCCACAGATTGTCCGCAGAAGAAGAAAAATAAGCAAGTTGTTGGATCTGCAGTGGGAGAGGCCTTAGCCTCGCAGTTTGAGCTGGATTTTTTGCTGATCGCATGCTTGGTATCAAGTGTGATTGGATCGGTATGGTTCTTGGACAGTGGTGCGTCTTTTCACATGACAGGAGATCGAGATTTGTTTTCTGATCTGGATGAGAAAGATCTTGGAGTGCACATCGATATGGGCGATGATGGTAGATACAGTGCGATCGATATCGGTACCATTTCCTTTGAGAGGGAGTCCGATAAACCCTTCGTATTGAAGGAAGTGATGCATGTTCCAAGATTGAAGAAGAATCTTATCTATGTGGCAATGTTAGAAGACAAGGGATATGATGTTGTCTTCAGCGAGGGAAAGGCTTTCCTGCGCAGCAAGACAACTGGAGAAACCTGAAAAATAGGGGTTCAAGTCAGGAACCTTTATCAGTTGCATGTAGATGCACGGAAAGCCTTGAGCAGCAAGGCAACTGATGGAGACTTGGTGGTTGAGAGGGAGGGTATATTACCTCTCAACATGCAGAGCCAGAAGAAGTCTCAGACGATTGTGGAGGAGCCATGATTGGTGCAGCAGCTTCAGGAGGTTGTGGAGCAGCCACAACAAGGGGAGCTGAGAGGAGATCGAGTAGAGACATCTACTCATGCAGAGACCTCTAGTATGGGGAAACTTCGAGCCAGGTGGGCTGAGGGATCGCATGCAGCCATACCTCCAGGTAGGAGGTGGGGTGATGTGGATTGATCGTCCCAAGGAGGAGGGGCAAGATCCTTGAGGTACCCAACCTCTTGGATGAGACCTTGCTACGGGAGCCCCAATGTGGAGTAGCAGGAACTGATTGATTGGGTAGAGACAGATGTGGATGGAGCGGCAGAGAGAGCGACAGTGCAGGGAATCCCAAGACAACGCATAGCATGCACGCTGCAGCAATGCGAGGGGCACAAGTGTTTTGCACAGTAGGTGGCACATAGAAGTGTGCAATGGTGCGAGATGCATGAAGATGTTGCAGTAGTGCAGATGTCAAAGAGGGAACACTTGTCAGCAGCAGGTAGAGCTTCAACATCAGAGTATGTTCCTAGCCCAACAGAGTGGTCAGTTGGGAGTGTTTTTGTTCTGAGTGTTGTTGGAGCAAAGTGGACTGGGCAGATGTGTTGCATGCAGAACATTCCAGAGTTACAAGATCGGGTTTGAGAGGAAGCCTTTCTTGTTGAGAGGGAGTGTTGAAAAGTGTGCAACAAGAAATGCTTGTTGAGAATGCAACAAGATGATGGAGCTTAGTGGAAAGGAGTCGCCATCACTAAGTGGTCCCGCAGTAAAATTATGGCGCAAAGTCTATTTTTGGATTACAGCACGAGTGATCACAGCAGGAGTGATCACAGCAGGGGTGATCACAACAGGAGTGATCACAGCAGGAGTGATTACAACAGGAGTGATCACAACAGGAGTGATCACAGCAGGAGTGATCATAGTCTATTTTTAGATTGCTAGTCAAAAATAGAAAAGTCAAATATTATTGTCTCATAATAATATTTAGATTATAAACTTTATCTTATCCTCTTGGAGCACTTCAGTTTGAGCTACAGATGTGGCACATGCAGCTGTCAGAAGGAAATACGTTTTCTTATGTGTTAGTTGAGCTATTGCATGCAGGACATCAGTTAGAACTCATATGGTTGAGTTATGTGGAGTTGGATGAGCAGTTAATGGAGTTGTGTTCAGTTTGACTTAGTTGAACTAGTTGTATTTAGTCTAACTGATCAATAGACTAAGTGATGAGTTGTGTGAATTAGTTATTAATTAATTCACTAATTATTAACTCATAATGCAACTGAAGAATACATCAGTTAACTTAGTGCATGTACAGTTCAGTGGAGACAGGTGTTAGAGGTTGAGATTGCTATCAGTTGTGCATGAGATTGTGCACATGCATGGGATTGAGTTATGCCAATGATCTCTGCGCAGTGTGGGCTAATACCAAGTGAAATATAGCTTGTGCTCACGTGATTTACAGTGTGGGTGACTTTCACAAGGTAAAAATGAGTTTGGATCAGCCATTCTCATTCATTCTCAGCAGGTATTGTGTAGTGGAGGCAGGCAAGCAGTGGAGGAGATTTGGAGATTAGTCTGAGCTGTATTGTGTGTAATAGGTGGAGATAGTGCTGGATACTTGTGAGGAGTATTGTACTATGTATTGTTACATGTTATCAATCAATATAATATACAGATAGTTGGGGTTTTTAGCGAGATGCTTTCCCTGGGAAAACACTGTGTTGATATGTGTGATTGATGCTTCTATGTGCGCATGTTATTGTTTCTGCTTCTGTAAATTGATGATCAACGTAGAGGAGGTTATGTATTATGCATGTTTTCCGCAATAGTGTATAATCGGGATAACCTCTGTTGAATATGTGTTTATTATTCAAAATTTCTACAAAGATAATGTTTATAGTCCAAATATTATTAAGAGCTAATAATATTCGACTGTTCTATTTTTTGACTGGCAGTCTAAAAATAGACTCCGGCCATATGTCTAAAAATATAGGTCCATCTATTTTTACCAACATGACCAATCATCCATAAATAGCATCCTGCAACTCATAGACCATGATCCATATGTCTAAAAATAGACATAGTCTAAAAATAGACTTTGCGCCAAAAATAGCCTGCGGGCCCACTTAGTGAAGGCGACTTCTTTTCACTAAGCTCCATCATCTTGTTGCATTTTCAACAGGGTAAGTCCATCTTCAACAAGTCAATGACATGCTACACCTAAACCTCAACCCTTCTCATACTTCTTTTGCCACGAGGGATACCTAGGGCATATTGAATATATCTGCTATATTACTTCCTTGTCTTAAAGACTCCGCTATATAGTCTTTCCATTAGATCTAGAATTCAAACTCAAACTATAACCTAACTACATGTGTAGTGGCTAGTGGATTATACATTGTGCTAGGCCTAGGCTACAATGTGGTTAAGATACTGGTGTGGTCATTAAGAGGTGTTGTAGTGGGTGTTGAGGGAGGTACTCCCTTGGTCAGAAAGTCTATGTGAAGTTGCAATAAATCCTATATAGTTCTAAGTTCTCTATGACCTAATAGATATCCATTTACTATTTCTCCTTGTTTCTCGTCATCTTGGATTGTTACCCATCTAAAGTGCCTTTTAAGGAATTCACAATTTCTCTTACATACTCCATTGTCATCCCCTTCTTATTGATAACCCTCTATCTTGTCAAGCTTGAAGTCCTAGACTTTCTTTTTAGCTATAGTTGTGACGATGTCTTGGTTGGGGTTTCCTAATGTCTCCCACCTTATCTTGTGCCCTACCATGGTTCTTCTTGTAATGGGTGAATGAACTACATGCCAATCTATAACAATGCTTCTTCCCTTTCGATTTCTTATGTGCCTCAACCAAACCTCTTTGAATTCAACCGCTTCGAGGGCATAAAAATGGGTTTTAGTGTCGTGGTACCTAAGAAAAACCTAGGTTGTGTAATCAATGTCCATGTTTATAGAGATGGTTGAGGGGTGGTCAAGGTATATGGTGGAGGGAGTGTGCCCTCCTTTGTTGTCTAAAAGTGGTGCACTCGATGAAATTATAGTATTCATGAATTGAGCTTTTTGTTGTGTTGTACAAGTACCACATGCTCCTAAGTTGCATTGCAAGTAACCTTAGATTGTCAAAATGCATCAAGTTTGCACATTCGTTGACTTCTAGATGCAATTACAATTGGAGGAAGGGGTTATAAAGGTAGTCCCAATATTGGGTCATAAGCCCTTTCTTGGTCAATTAATGAACCCATATTCCTCTTTGTCTCCGAGTTATTTGAGTCATTGGACTCTTATGTCATTGCACTTCCTTTTGATAATGATTGATTTCTTTTCTTTTCCCACCTTTCTTTGGCCACACAGACCTTTCTCTTCATGGATCACCCAATGAGGCTTGGTGTCAACATGAAATACAAAGTCTCCACTTCTAGTTGCAGGTTCATACTACCATTTAATAATTGCAATCTCATTGCACAGTGATGTTTCCCACCTCAAATTGATAATGCTTGCCATGCATGTGGCTTGATTTTTTTAAAGTAATTGTGTATATCAAAATGTGTAATACAATCCTGACTCTTAATTGTCCCTTCTCTCAAGAATAAAACATACAAACTGATTAGTTAAAAATTATGCAACTTGATAAGAGGGTTTGCTCTTCTCCCCAACATAGATTCATTTTAGCATGCATCTATTAAGCATTGAGAAGGATATAAAAAATAATTTGTTAACTTTCCAATGCTTATAAGTTTTGAATTTAAGCTAGATCAATATTGTCACGTCAAATTTATCTAGTTATTTTTATACATTAAATATCAAATGAGAAAATTATTTCGATTTTATTTATTCATATTTTGTGCATAGTTTACTTTTGTGCATAATTTACATATGAGATTATAAATTTCTCCTACCTTAGGGTTGCAAGAACATCTCATTTCTTTTGTCCTGATATGTGTACAATGTCCTCTACTCCTAAAAGAAATCCTAAACTAATCTTATCAAGATACACTTTGTATTTTAATCCACTAGACTATGGATTAATGGTGAATTAATGTGTTTTTCATGTGGCCGACTTAGGTTCAAACTTCAATAGAAAGTCAACTAGGTTATAGTGTATTGATAAACAAATATGATCATAAAGTATCATGGATATTTCATTGGAACAATTCATCATAACACATCTTGCAATGCTATGAAATATTTTACCATGCAATTTATTATATTGGATTTTAGATTTCATATTATAACTTAACACTCAAAATTATGGACATAATTGACACTTAAATGAAAGAAACATGATCCCCGATGGCCTGAGGTTACTCTGACGCGTGTGTCATGAAGGTGAACATCTAGCAGATGGTAAGGAGGACTATCTCCTTGTCCTTCCATTACGTTTGTTGTACGGGGAAGTTAACGATGCAACGTGCGATGTTTCATTCTGTCTCTTCACGACTGAGAGTAGGAGAGGGCCGTTGATATATGGTGCCTATCGAGCTTCAAGATAGTTATTATGCTGTGTCGATTTGGTGGTTAGTTATTCGAGGTCTGCGCTCTGGTAGTCTAATGAGCTTCTCTAGCCTTTAGTTTGTCTGGGAATGGTGGGTATTCTGCCACCGTCGTTTCCTCCTTAGCCTCTGGCTCACAAAAGCGTTAAGTTCCTCTCCCCGCACTTGGTTTCTTGTTTTATTTAGAGGTTTGAATGATTTATGCATGGTTATTAGATCGGCCTTAAAGCCCTTTCTTGCGCTAATAATTAACTCTCTTCTTGCATGCCTCTGAGTTTGCAAGGGCGTCTATGTCTCTTGTCAACTGATTATCTTTTGGGTCTTCTTATCTTTGTGGCTTTCCTGTGGATTCCTACGACTCACTGCCAGGTAAGCAAAAATTGGGTATGGTGGTGAGAAAATTGTTTGAAGGTGTTTGCGGTGACGGGTTACCAGTTTGGGTTTGTACCTAGTGTGTTTGTGGTTGGGTGTCGAGTTGTTCGGTCTGCGACTTTGCTTCTAGGCGCTTCCTCTGGTAGAAGCAACGACAAGGTCTTAGTCTAGTTGGTGTGTTTTCTAGCTATGGTTTCACTTGTAATTCCCCAAGCTGGAGAGCACAGGTCGACAATTCCACGAGGTAGAAGTCTGGCAAATAATTCAGGGTTGCTTGTTGCTTTGTTGGATTTCTTAGTGCGTCGAGAGGTGTTATTGTTTGCTGGTGTTCCTGTCTTAGAAGTGTATCCACGAGCCTTCACAATGCGACCTATGCGATGTACTTCCCGCTCCAAGCCCTAGTGGAGGGGAGCTTTGGCTAGCCAGGGAGGGTACCGTAGTGAATCGGAGGTAGCAGTGACGGACCGAGTGACTAAGCGTTCAGAGCAGGATGTTAGAACAAATAGAAGTATGGTCCATGCGACTTCGGGGGCCTGTGGTGGCAGGGGTGGTGTGAGAGAAGCTTGGGGTGGTTGTGCAATGGGGAATGGAAACAAGGGTAGTGGGATGTGTGGGGTTGGAGCTGGTGGGCAAGGCTGTAAGTGTTGTTCTGGGTGTGCAGGGGTTGCTCGATGACAATGGTGTTCCAAGGCTTGTCAAGACCTAGTATAGTCCATCCTGGATCACCTGGAAATTTATAATAAGGCTAGGAAGGAAGAACACAAGGCTATTATTGCCATGCTCAACTAACTACATTACTTTCAATGCCATGTCAAGGAAACAATCGTGGTGGTCTGGCATGGTCAGAATCTACTATATGAAAAGGTGGAAAAGTTGGAAACATGGATGGATCACTTCGATCAACATCTTCAATGTACTTATCGTCCCCCCCCCTCTGGGGACTGGACTAGTTCTATTTGTCTTCTACATGTGTTCTACTAGTTCTATTTGTCTTCTGGTGCTTCTGGCTTGTCAAGTTGTGGACTGTTTCTTTAGTTTTGCTTCGATTTATTTGCCATATGCTGTTAGCTTTAGTCAACAAACCTAGTCAGGGTGAGACTACTTGCAGTTTGATATCTATGTACTCGTTTTTTTGTGAATGAATAGAACCTCGATTTACAAAACAAAATAAAAAATGAAAGAAACATGAAAGTAGACACATCATCCACACAAATGATCACAAGATGTGACATAGGAAACCCATTACAAGAGATAACCCAACTAGAAGGTGAACCCTATGCTTTGCTCTCTTTTTTTTCTTTGTCATGAGATGCAAACACAAAGAAAGGGAAATCATCATGGAGTTGCCATGGACATTGAGGCTTTAATTGTTGCTACAAAATCTTCTACCTCCCCCGTTATGCTTCAATATCCCACTCCTAAGTGCTATAGTAAACTCTGGAATAATAATAATGCCAAAATAATGGAACTCCATCTCTCCTTGTCGACTCACTATTTAACATAGCCCAATAGTTATCTAAAGTCAGGGTTAGGGTTTTCACATGCCTGAACTCTCAATTGATGTAGGATTTCGAGCCCTTTAGAATATTCTTAAAGGTTCATATATGACTAGCCCAACATGTGTGAGTATTGGGGGTATATGTGACATACACTTCTTACCATGGTGGTTGCGCTGAGAGGCGCTCTCCAACCCAATATGGAATAGATGTTATCATGTCCTATTTAACATTTTGACTTGGTCAAATTACATAAACATAAAAATAAAATAAAATTTAAAAACTCACGAGCCTAATATAGGAGAGATGTTGTAATTTTTAACATTTGACTCAATCAAATTACATAAAAACGAAATAAAATTAAAATCTAATAAACAAAATTAAATCAAATCAAATTAAATTAAATTAACTAATAATAACATAAAAATAAAATAATAAAACAAGAAATAATAATATAAAAATAAAATAAAATAAAAATAAAATTATTTAATTAAAATAAAATAGCCAATTTACCTTTATGAAACATTTTGGCTCTCAGTTTTCACAACCCATGGTTTTCCCCATGGTATTCTTATCTAATCTACCCTATAAAGTAAAAAAAATAAATTTATTAATTAAAATAAAAGATTCATAGAGCAATTTAGGGATTAAGAGCCTGAGTGGTCAGTCTCATAGGTGGCTGTTATTGCTAAAGGTGGCTATTATTGCTAAAGGTAAGCCTTCCCCTCCACAACATCATACAATGTTTAGAAAATTTTTGTTAAAACTTTTTCATTATAATTTCTTAATTTAAAAATAAATAAGTAAAAAAAGTTTTTTTTTTTTTTTTTTTTTTTAATGGTTTGTGTAAATAAAAGAAAAATCCCAATCCCAAAATATCTCTTTTTTTTGTATCACACTGTCTTGTAGGCAATGATTTTGTTAACGTATTTATAGTCTTTATGTATGAAAAATTAGGCTTTACCTTTGCATAACCTCTGCATAATTGTTGTTGTCCTCCAACATGAGAGTGTCTTATCGACAAAAAAATAAAAATAAAATTATAAAACATTTTTCATTATGCTTTTTAATTTTAACATTAAATAAAAAGAAGAATTATTTTTTCTTTATTCTATTTCATTGATTTTGATTCATGTATATATAGTCTTTATGTTTGAAAAATTAGTATGTATTATAAGCAATTTTTTTTTTTTTTTTTTAGAGAATCTGGTTTCAATGATTTTGATTTATGTATCTATAGTCCTTATGTCTAAAAATTTAGGCTTTACTTTTGTATAATTATTGTTGTTCTTGATAGTGTTTTATAGGCAACCAAGGGATTGTGTAAATAAAAGAAAAAAATGCGACAAAAAATACATCTACTTATTATTGTCCTCCTGCATGAGAGTGTTTTTATGAAAGTGTATTAACTTTTTCTTTTAAAACTTTTGTGAATGATCTTTATGTTTGAAAAATTAGGCTTTATTTTTGTATGTCTTGTTGGAATTTCTAAGGCTAACTATTAGAAACCCTTTATGTACTTCTCTGATTTATTTATGCCTACGTGTTCTGATTAATTAACAAGTTATTTACCATGTAAGTACTGAAAATAAATACAAGTACATGCTCAACACATTACAGATCATCAACTGAAGGAAAAAAAACAAGCACACAAGTGACACCGTTGTTTTTGGACCAATGTTCCCAAAAAAACCCAATGCGGGAAAACCGGTGCAATTATCTGAGGATTTTATTATTATGCAGTTTTTGAATACAATCTGGGTGCCAAAACCAGCTCACCCAATAGAGAATAATCTCGGCAGTAGTACCTCTCTACTCGGAAGCAAATATTCCGAATGAAACCTCGGATAAACACTTTGACAACTCCCCGCTCCAATTTGCCCCACGAAAATCCCAGCGTCTGCCTTTAGGGACTGCGTCAGCCCTTCCTGGACCAACGTCAGCCCAATAACCTCTGTGTCAGCCTCTGGAGGCATTGCGTCAGCCTCTAGAGCCTCTGCGTCACGCATGCTGGCTCTTTGAGGCACTGCACAACTCTTGATTGCCTCTGAGTGGGCTCTAGCTAGCTCTACATGGCCTCTACTTGGCTTTGCATCCCTCTTTCCCGGCTTCTGCGTTGATTCTCCCAGTACACTCTTTGCCTCTCCGTTTCTGTATTCATTTCCCCTCAGTTGCAACTCTGATCACTCTTTCGACTTCCTCAGCAAACCCTGGTTGAGAAAATCGAAATATTGATCAACTCAGTGTGTTCTCTAAGTGACCCTTAAGCCTTCTCTTATACTTTTCTCGTTGACAATTCAATGACCGAGATTAAGGCTCTAATCAACGGCTAAGATTAAATCTGACTTGATCCATGACTTTTGGACCTTTCTAACACATTTTTATATTAATTCCCATTAATATTTTATTTTCCCTAAGTTTAGACTTAGGGACTCCATTAAAAATATTAATTATTTTAATATATCCCAAACTGTTTAGAATCTACCCAAACCATTTCTGGGTATTGGAGATCTCATGTGCTTTAGCCTCTCCACCAATTTTCGTAGCTATAGCACATCCGATGCCACCCCAAATTAATATGTCTTATAGGCAAAGTTTTCAAAAAAAAATTGAGGGAATACCATTTTAATGATTTTGAATTATGTATTTATAGTCCTTATATCTGGAATTTTTTGCTTTATTTTTGTATAGTTACATATTATGTAAACCAGTGTAGATCCATCTTAACTCCGGATCTATCAAATGTTGAGAAAGATCAAATCTCTCTTGGTGCAAAGCTTTACTCAAGTTCAATCTTTAAACTTTTTTTTTGAGTGCAAAACTTGAGAAAAAGTTTGTACCTCTAGAGATTTGATCCCTCTCTGCACTTTAGATCTAGAATTAAAATAAATCTACGCTAGTCAATATAGTAGGTCAATTTGTATTAGATGTAACTTTCGCATAATTTTTTTAATTAAAGTGATTTTTGGACCATTCAGAAGTTTTTAGTATAAAGAATAACATTGAGGTGATAAGAACTAAGCTTACACAGGCATTGAACTCCATGTCATGAGTGATCTTTACTAGATCATAACCTCTCAATTCCTATAATAAAAGATTAATAACGTGGATAGCTCACCAAACTCCCTCAGGTTGACCATATCAATCCTACATATGGATTAAAGATATATATCTATAATATTTTTTATTGAAATAATATACCCTCTTTTAACTTAAAACAATATCGACATGTGATATACCCCATATTAGAGTTCCGATATGTACGAGTCCATATCCACAAGGTTTCAAACCTTGCAGAAGTAGATAGTTTTAATGACAGACCGATCAGTTACACGAAACAAATCACAACCGTTCGATCCAGGCCCCCCTTCTATCATTTAATCACTCCCCGGCCGAAAAACCGCAAAAAAATCCATTAAAAGGAGAAGGTGCCGCGGATTTCAAAAGGGCACTAAACCAAAGTAAAATTTCCAAACGCTCCGTCACTTTTACGATTCCATTCGGCTGCCATTAAAGCCTCATTGTAATGCAAACACACAGGGTAAGTGATTAGGGCGGGTTCTCTGTGCCTGAGAGGATTGGGCTCCTTTGCCTTTCAAATTCAAGCTTCTAACCTGAATCCCGGCTGCCGGTTTTAGTTACTCGGAGTCATTTTTTAGTCTTTTTCTGTAAAAATTGCTGTAGCAGAAGAATCAGCCATGTCTGGCGTTGACAATGGCGGAACCCCGAGTGTCACCACTCAGGAGGAAGAGAGGAAGCCCATGGACCAGGGTGCCCACATTAATCTCAAGGTCAAGGGCCAGGTATGCATTAATTACCCTAAGTTAATGTTCTCGGTTCTAATTTCTTGGCGTATAATGTGCCTTTGCTGGTCTATTTTAGTGGGGCTTCCTTCTTTTACTGCCCCAGGTTTCTGGGGTATGGCCATTTTTCTAAACAGAAACGAGGGTTAACGGGCCTGCCAAAATAAGGAGAAAAAAATAGGAAGAGTACTAAAGAGGGATTATATTTGGACATTAAATTGGAGGGTTAGCTGGGCAAGACAAATTTTGGGCGATATGACAATCGCCGTTTTCAGTTCAAAATTTGCAGATACGCTGAACTTGCCTCGCATATTGTATTGCGTTCCTTATTATCTATGTTAAGCAATTTAATTTAAACTTCTCTATTATGGATGATACGTTCCACGTTTTCGTTTTAAGTTGCCCTTAGCTAGATTTTCGAGGAATTGTAAATTATACTCTATTGTGAAGCGGCCTACGGACGATGTCTGTAACATTATTTACCCGCTAAAGATATATAGGGATGTCAGGTGTCTTCTCCTCTGTTCTTGCTATCTTGTATGGATGTCAGGTATCTTCTACACTGTTCTTGGAGCATATATGGATGTCAGGTGTTTGCTCCTCTGTTTCGTGCACCGAATCTCTCTTGTACTTGCACCTTCGATATATAACTTTTAGCTAGATACTTTGTTCCTTGTCTCTTTTCCTGATTCGGGTACTAATCTGGCATTCCCACATTGTATTTGCACTGGATGTACTTTTTTAGTACCATTGACCTATATTTGTAGTTTATCTTGAACATTTCATAAAATTATGTTATCTTGTCTCCCTTATCAATTGAAAATTATGTATTGGGGTTCTGCATTCAAAGTTGCGAGTTTGTGGGATTACTTTTTATTTTTTCTGGTGCCTAGTTTGTGGGCTCGTTCTTTTTGTGGGGTCTAGTTTGTGGTTGAAATTATTTAGATTAACATTTTTAAATGTACATTTGAATAATAAATATGATATATTAATAATTAGAGTCAAAGCCCTCTCGGTTTCATTTTGCTTTCATCAAAACTCTCAATGCGAGATAAACAGCATTCCTCAGAGTCCTCCTTTGCAGACCAGAAAGTGTTGTTTCTTTCAAAATTGTGAACTTCTGTCGTGGAACTAATTGCAAGTTTTGTTTGTGAGGTTACTGGTGCATTGCAGCTGCACACTGTGGGCCTTCTTTACAGCTACAACTTCACCTTGTAGATCTGCACAGGAATGGTAACCATTGTAGGAATATAAACTGTGTAGGAAATTCTCCAGCAATTGTTGCAAATTGGAAAGTCAAATATCACAACTCTTCTCCTACATTTTAGAGAGAGAGTACCTCTTTGTATCAATGCACTTTTGGGTGCATGGAATAGGTACCGAGCATATATATCACCACCACTCTTCTGTGTTGAGTGACCTTGATATCCTTGCACCAGTCCAAAAGGAAATAGACAAAGCTGTGGAAACTCTTCTCGTACTAAATGCATGGATGCCTTTGACTCCCTTTTGATTGAAAGGTGATATGATTGTAGATGTACATATGAATTTGTATTTGGATATGGCCCTTTCCTAAATACCTAGAAGAAAATATAATAATTAAGAGAAAATCATATTGGTTGATGCAATGGTTATGGGATTGATAGTTGCCCTTCCAGTTTCAAGGGCTTTTGAAGGACCCTAATAACTGTGGGTAGTTGTTATGGGGAATGATGATGTTTTTGTCAATACCCCTATAAAAACACCTCTTGGAGTATGCTCCTATCTGCTATGGGGAGTTGTTGTCAAACCCTTTGTTTATGGTATACGGGATTGATGAAATGGTACCTTTTTTTTTATTTGTAAATTTTTAAAAAATGATGTCTTTGAATTTATTTTAAAGGGGTTCATGACAGAGTATGTTCTTTTATTTTTTATTTTTATGAAATTATACTTTTTAACTATGTCACAAGGTTCGTCGAACTTTAACCTTGAGGTTCGAATTTTGGCGAACCTTAAAAAAATTTGAGGTTCGGCGAACCTCATCGAACCTCATAGCCATTGACCAAGTCCATCGATCAAAACTCATAACTTCCTCAAGCTTGTAATTTATGCTTGGAGTTTCCATGTCTGTGATAGCATTTTTGATATTTACTGATGTTGATTTCTTACTATTTTCTCGTATAATTGATTTTAAATTAATATATATAGACGAACCTAATGACGAACCTCATCAAAACATTCGAACTCAAACCGAACCTAATCATTGTCGAACCCGAACTCGAACTCAAACCATGTGACATTGCTTTTTAATCATCTATTAGCCTCCAAGGGGCAACTCATTTGGCAATCACTATGTTATGAAGTGTTATGTAAACTATGAGGTTCAAGGTTGCTTAAGGGGCATACTTAGGCACCTAGAGGTATAGTGGTAGTGGTTGCAATTGACCCTGTGTTACATGAGAATGAACTTGGCCAGGTTGTCGATTCCTCTATTTAAAATAAAGGAGAACTTATTTTATATGTTATGGGTTTGTTGTAGTATATTTTTAAATTTAAAAAAATAAGTTTTATATGCTAAATTTTTTAAAATATAAAAGTATTAAACTATATAATTTATTTTTGAACTTTAAATGTTATTATAATATTTGATTGAAATACAATATTTATAATATAATTTTTTTATTAATATATCTTATATTAATATATTGCTAGTATTTAAAATTTTAAATATCCACGTCCATACAATTTGGCTCACAAAGTCAACTCAAGAATTTCCATGACTAGTTTGCTTAATTTTTTGTGTCAGAATCCTTCAACGCAATCAACATGTTAGGTTGATTATGAAACCTAGTTTTTATTTGGTGGATGAAGGTTGTTCAAGGTAGAAATTGACCTTGACATTCCGTTGTGTAATGATGAAATTGATGTTAAAGCTCCCAACACTTAAAGAATTGTTGCAACATCTTCACATGATGAAATTAATATGACGATGAAGAAAGATTTATTTTACTACTAAAATCAGTACCAAACATACTTTTTTGTGTGAAGCACTTGTGTAGTAATTATGCTTGACAAGACTCCATTAAACAATGGAATGTTTTAAAGACACTCTTTAATGTGTGTTTGCAACAGCTTCAAATGGTGAAATTAATTTGACGATAAAAAAATTGTTTTACTAATACTTAAATGTGTACCAAACACACTTTGTTGTGTGAAACACTTGTGTAATAAGTATGCTTGACCAGACTCCGTTAAACAATGGAATGCTGTAAGGATACCTTTTAATATATTATTTTCATTGGATGTCAAGAAGACAAGTGTGCTTGTATTGGTATGAAAAGCTTGGCCAAATTGTGCCAAAGTATACCTTTGAGTTCCATAACATGTCATATGGACATTTATGATGATGAGAAACCTAAGATATTGAAATCAAGCATATCTAAAAGTAACTTAACTAGTAAATAATCAATCAAAGAGGCATTTTGTCTAGTCAAGATATGTAGAATAACATATTTAGGTCAAAGAATGATTGGTAGTATTGGTGGAAATATTAAACACAATCTTAATGCCAATTATTTTTCTATTCTTGCACGACACTGCCACTTTCAAACTGAATTCATCTCAACACTTTTCACTTGATTCAACCTTTTGACTGAGAGTTGGAACTTGGGACCAATGAAAGCCCTCTATAATATATCCAGGGCTTGAGCATTTACCCAAATATACCGCTTTGGTCTGATTCATGATCATTGCAACCTCCTGGTGACTGGTGGATCGATATTGGCCTAGCACTCGACGCTTAGCTCTCAGCACCCTGCGACCTCGGTTGTGACGACATGCTGTGACTGTTGCACATCGGATATCGGTTCACACCGGGCTGCTCTTGCACTCTTGTTTTAACTTCCTGGTACTTCGGTGTTCGGTGGTCCACTTCATTCTTGCACTCCTGTGGCCCGATGGGCCCCATAACGCTATAAAAGTTTGTGCTTTCCACTTCACCCATTTACCTTTGAACTCTAGGGAAAGATTTTAACAATGCAAGACTTTACAAAACAACCTCTTGACACATATATCAAAACTTTTGTACTTGCCACATCATGCCAACATGAAGCAATCACAAAGTGCTGCGTGTGCCCTTTTGCCAAGTAAGTTGGCACATCATTTATATGTCGCATTGGCTCAGGCGTGGCATTTGTACACTAAATTGGAAGGACTCTGGTACTCGTTGCCCTGGTACGGGTCCCACCAAGCCACATCATTTGCCATTGTAGCATATTCCATGCACCCAATCGGAGCATGCCACATGTCCAACTAGTGATGTGTGTCTGCCATGTGTCACTTGCCAACTATCCATTTGACCACCTAAAAATGCCAAAAATGAATGCCATGTCTCATCACCTCCGGCGGCCATGTCATCAACTTTTGCCACCTAGCACCACCTGGACTTGCCACATAATACCAGCCTGACCTTAGTTTTTTGGAATGGAGCTCCACTAAACCATCTTTAATCCCAATTAATGTCATTAAATGAAGATTAAGGACCATGATTAAGACCGACCGAGTTCACGGTAACTCATGGTTTCTATGTTATAATGTTTATTATATTGGATCACTCTGTGTGGGCTTATCCTAATCCTCGGCCTACTGGAGGCCCTTCTATTGGGCCACATCTATATTGACATGTTCTTGTGGGCTCTTCTATCAGGCTGGGCTCATTTTGATCCCCACTTCATAGGGGAGTTTATAAGCCACCAGCCTCATACCAGTCCCCGCTTCTGAGAAGGTATATCAGCCCCTGGCCTCATATCAGTCCTCGCTTCCCGATGAGTTCTATCTGCTCCCGACCTCATACTGTTCCTGGGGTTCTATATCAGTTGTTTATACACAGTTTTACCTGTTGCAGTATCACCAAATAAATCATTTGTGATGTAATTGAGTTAGTCAGTATCGGAGATTTACTAATGTGCAACAAGGCATCTCTGCTTATTATGCCTTTGTGGACTTGGTTTGCATATAGAAAGCAGGAGGTTTGGCTGCTAAGTCTGTTAGGCCAGTTTCCTGTGCTTTGTATTAGCCAGCTTCAAATTGCCAATAATCATGACACATGTAATGAATTTTATAAACTGGTTATAGTCAAACCCTTAATGATGAAGCTCTCCAAAGCAGCATGAAGAATATCTTTGTCGGTTTTGCTTGTTTGATGATGCACCTTAATCCATTGGCAGTGTTAGCAATCAGGAATGCATATGATCTTGGTGTTAACTTTGACATCAATAATCCATCCATATTGACATTATTCTTCAGGGCTTTAATATACATTAATTTAGGTTATTGAGATTGGCTTCCTTTAGACCTCATGCATCTCTGAAACTTCTTTGTTCTTGCAATTTGTAGAGTAAGTTTACTTAATTTCTTTCACATCGAGCGGCCTTTTAACCATATTTAGAGAGGTAACGGCAAAAAGCTGATAATTCCTGTCCTCAGCCACTTTTTCAGCATTGAAATTGATGTTTCCATTTTGCATTGACATACATGGACCTGCAACATGGTTGACATTTGGAAAACTGAATTCCTATTTCAACTTGGCCTAATGCTTTTATATGAAGGAGCATTCTAACAACTTTTCTGAGAAGTTCATTATGATAAGATAGCTGGTCATTGTGATGGCAGCAAGACTCTTGGGGATCTTCACATTCAGTTTTATAAGCAATGCATGCTTCTTGATGTCAAAATACATAGTTGGCCTCGTGTTTATTTTGGCATGATAAACCAACAGGTAACAGCAGTTATACTTACCTGTTTCTTTGTGATTTCGTTTGTCAGGATGTACCATCATACTTGTTTACCTCGAACTAAGCTCCTGCTTGTGTTTGTTCTTGATCCTTTTTTCTGAAATGGTTATCATGGTCACCTGGAGCATGATTGTCTCTTGAACACAGGGTAGCTCGGCTTTTGGTTTTTGCATGTATAGTGGCACATTGACTTATTGACATCTATTGTGTCTAAACTGTGACCCTATGTTCATTGGCCATTTTTGTGTTAAATTTTCTTAGGGATATATTGTTCTTTGCATACGATAATTGCATTACATTACTTACACATTGAATTTATCCCACAGCATTGTAACATCGTTACAAAATATGCAATTATGTAGAAAGAACAACATCATTAGTAATGCAGCAGAACAGTAAGAGGAACGTCAGAAGAAAAACATGCACACAAATAGATACCTGGATTGGTCGGAGACCAGGGCAAACCCCTACAAGGGGGAAAACCCTACCAAATTCTTCTTCTATTAGATTGTCATCGAAAGTTCAATAGAGGTACAAAGGATACAAATATTAATCAGAACATCAGACTACCTAGGGTCTATACATCTTGTTCACAACATCGTTTGTGAACAAGATTTATTGTTAATGCTGTTGCTCAATACTGACATCAATGGCTTTAGAGTCGCTTCATAGAAAGATTATTGCTAAACTGTGAGGAACAGAGATGATGATGATACCATACAACACACTGTCATACCATTGTAATATAATACCACTGCAGACATTATATATATGATGTTGATTCCACTGCTCAGCATATACCATTACTTCTCTGGCAAATGCATTCTTTCGGCAGAATTGAGACCATATCATATTCTGATGACCTGAAACCATACCATACTCTAATATGCCAAAACTCCGCAATACTCTGATATGCCGTGATTATAGTGCCAAGGAACCATGCCAACAAGATCCAAGAACGTTGAGTCATACATTTTATCTGAGAATCAGTGAGCAGAGATGTCATACCAATACAGTATTGTTGTGCCGAAGGTTACGTAGGAGCGGGAGCGGGAGCGACATTTTCAGAAGCTCCCGGTTTGGTGCTCCCACGCAACCCTGATCAACTTGTGCCAATGCTGTTCAATACTAATATGGTTCTGCTATGCCAATGCTGTTCACGTCAATACTGTAAAATTGTGTCAAGAGTGAAATTATTTTCCAAAGTGCCATGACCAGAGTGAAACGAAAAAAGCCATTGCAAGAGACTGTAGCCAGTGGAGCGAGACATAAGTGCTGTGCCATAGAACACTAAGTTCTGTGCCATCTGTGAGAACAGAATTGCCAACCCATGCAAAATACAGAGGGTTCAACCCAAGCGAGAGAGAGGTGCTATGCCAACCAGAACACTCGAACAGAAACAAAACCAAAGACTGTCGAAAAACGATATTATAGGCAGAAATGCAAAATTCTTGTCATGGAGAGAAGTGAAACACTGATCCATAAAGATAGACGAAGCCCTGAGCCAATCCTTTATTATGGCGAAAATTACACACAGAAAATCTCATGCCGTACGAATTGCATTATCCAATTGGGCATTTATAGATAATTGATGAGGACGAAAGGACACGACTTTTGAATGAGCTGACCCGAGTCATATGAAGCTGATATGCAATCTAGCGGCAAATTTGAATTTTCAAATTAATAATTTCACTTGCCTAATGGTAGTCTTAGATTGAATTCAAATTATTATATAAGATTTTTATTTTTAATATTTGTTTGCCCAAAAATAATATTCTCGTTTGACCTTAGGACTTGCACTTTAGGGCTTATGGAATCTATGGGAAATTTATCCTATAGCTGCGCAATTTTCAACATTTTGGAAGGCCTCTGAGTACAATCATTATCTTGCCCACTTTGTATCTATTGTTTTTCTTTGACGTACTTTGTTATGCACACTGTTGTACTTATGTTGAGGACTTAGCACACTGTTGTACTTATGTTGTGGACTTAGCACACTGTTGTACTTAAGTTGAGAACTTACCCTTTACCCAACATGCCTACAACAGAGAACCATCCATGGCTTTACAGGAGATGGTGCTTCCAAGCTTGTTTTAGCTTTCAACTTCTTGCTCCTCTTGATGTTAATTTCTAACTAGTGTTGGCTTCTATAGCACCTACACATGCTCATTAATTTTTTTTTTGTTTTTTCGTTTTTTGTTTTTGTGTTTTTTTTCTCTTTGTAAGTTATAGTCTATTCAACTATCTTGAGAGCCCACATATATTAACTGTTATTTTTTGTATTGCGAGAGAAGAAGAGAAGAATTAGTGGAATAGAGTTCCCATCTCTTTTGTTTGCCGTCCTACGCAGTTTCTTGCTGGACAATGTCTGTCAAGCGTCTCTGCTCTCTCAGAAAAAGGCTTCATGTGAAACACATAGGACGTATAATGTATCTGACAGCATTATAGAAGTTAGAGGTCAATTAACTTGTGCCAGACATGTATGAACACCTGTGCTCTATGTCTATGAAAGAAGAGGGGAGTTAGCATTAGGGAGTATCTGTCTGCCTCTCTCTCACTCTGGTTTCCTTTATGCCTTCACAATTCCTCGCTCAACTTGACATACAGAGCATTTTTTCTTTCACAGATACAGCTTTGTATGAAACATATTTTGCACACATGTAACATTTATTACAAGGCAATCGAAGTTGATATAACCTTTGTGGATTTATATTGAATGGCCATACTCCAGTCTGATTGAAATGCCCTGCTTATCAACAACACTGTAATCATTGATTCATTAGGTGGCTAATACACCTATAGATCCTCTCATAACATTGTGATTCTTGGGTTCATGGGTTGTATTCTGACTTTCAACAATTATCAGGAGTGTTAGGTCTCAGCTGATTGTTCTAATGTTGCTAATCATTTGAATTTAAGTCAACAAGTTGTATTTGTGTCCTATCTACTCCATGTCCCAACCAAAGACACTGTTAATTCAGGATAGATTAGTGATGGAGGGGAGAGATATAAGATGTCCTCTATTCTCTTACTGAGTTTTCATTTGTTTCTCAGATATCAATGACGGCAAATGTGTGAGCTCCTGAGTAAAATTGTGTGTATGATTCCTTTGTCTGCTTGTAAACTATTTTATTGGGCATTTCAAGGATTTTGGAATAGTTTCATCTGATGATGATTTAGAAATTAGAATAATCCTCAATCTTTTGACTTTGGTCAACTGGAAGGAAGAGAATGTATCTGCCTTCTTTTTGTGTAGGTTTTATTGATATATTGTAAATTTTGATACGGGATCCTTATTTATCTGTACATAATTCCCAATAAAGTAAAAGAATGAAGTTATAAATTTTGAGTGTGTAAAACTCATGTGGAGAAATTCTGTGCTTCATAAAAATCAATTATTATAAAATGACTAATATAGAATAGACGTTATATAGACATGCATGGTTACCCATGATACTTCAGTAGGCCATTGCAAGTTGGTGATTACAAAATGACTAATATAGAATAGACGTTTTATAGATATGCATGTTTACCCAAGATACTTGAGTAGGCCATCCCAAAATTTAAGTGGAAAGTGGCTACCTTTTAGGGTGCTTGGTGGTGGTTTACGTTGTTATCTATGTTTTAAAGGGAAGGTTCCACAGCTGTTAGGGATGTGTTCCTTGTGTTCTTTAGCATCCCAGTGTTTTCAGCATCCTGGGCAAAGTTCCTGCTTGGTGAGGCCATCCAATATGGGTCATTGTATGATGCTCTTCACTTTAAATATTGGTGGGGTGGTCTCGCTGTTTCTGTTTTCCATTTAATTTCTTATTCTTTTTTTTCAACATTGAAAAGAAAGAAACCAATCTAAAACTTTTTGGACTGCTTGCGAAAGTGGATTGAGAACATGCCTTAGGATGTGTATTGTGTTGGAAACAGTGAGAAGGGGGGTGAATCATTGTTTCTTTCAATTTTTATGTTATGCCAGTTAGGATTTTATCACAAGTTAAATCAGAACACAAGAAGTAGAAAGCAAATAATTTTATTAATGAAGATAGTGAGGACTCCAAGGCGTTGGCCTCCTCTCGTCTCTTACCGAAGCCTTGGAAAAGGTTTGTTGATGACACTGGTGTTGTCTGGCCTCATGGTCCTGACGAGCTGGATCGTTTCTTCAGTCACCTCAATAACCAATCCACTGCCATTAAATTCACGATGGAAAAAGAAGATAATGGTTGTCTTCCGTTCTTGGATGTTCTCATCTCTAAGAAGGTGGATGGTTCCTTTTCTCATCAGGTTTTTAGAAAGAAGACGCATATTGAGCAATACTTGCATGCTTCTTCACATCATTTCCCCGCTCAGAAGTTAGGGGTTCTTAGCACGCTTGCCACCCGTGCTGTAAGAATTTCGGATGAGGAGAGCCTGGAAACGGAGAAGGCTCATCTCCTTGATGTTTTTGAGAAGAATGGTTACAGTAGGCACCTCGGTCAAAAAGCCTTCCTCAGGGCCAAGAAGGAGCCTTCAATCCGAAGGGTTCCTAAAGATCATATCATGGGTGTGAACCTTCCTTACATCCACGGGACCACGGACAAGATTGCGAGGATTCTGAGGAAGTACGATGTGCCCGCAACTTTTAGACCTCTCAACACTATCCGTGGCTCCCTCAGGTCGGTGAAAGACCCGATTGACCCTAAGGACATGAAGGGCGTCTATGTCATTCCCTGTTCCTGTGGGACCCCCTATATTGGTGAGACTGGTCGCTCTATCAATCAGCGGATTAGCGAGCATTTGGCTGACTTAAGACATGATAGGACCAAGTCCTCAGCCTTGGCTGAGCATGCAGAGAAGACTATGCATCATGTATGTATAGAGGAGGCTCAAGTCATTGCCAAAGTTGCACAGTTTCACCATCGTAAATTTAGAGAGGCCCTGGAGATTGAAAAAAGGCCGAACAATCTTAATAGGGATGATGGCTAGAGGATTAGCAGTTGCTGGGTCCCAGCCTTGTCTTCCTAGCCTCCTCATTCCCCCTTTTGTTAGGTCTTAGGGTTTCTGTCTTCCCTCTCCTTAAGCTCTGTTTTTGGCGAGATAGTTCTATTTTTTGGAGTGTTTGAGCTATTCAGTTATTAATTAATTAACCTTATCCTGTTTATGATACGATTGGGTATACTATGATTAGATTAGCATTCAATTATTTATGCCATTATTTCTAATTCTACTATAACTTTAGAATTAATATTCCCTTTAACTATTGTCTAAATAAAACTCTTTTTAAACTGTATTAGTAATAATATAATTACCTAATGACAGAGTTAACTTTAATAATTTTATTGAATAACAGATTATTGAATAAATATTGATTTTTTAATGAATATAAATTATTAATTTAAGTATAAGAGGAGATCTAGTTACCAAAAGACCATTAGGTTTAAAGGATAAGAAAATATTATAAACAAATGTATGATATACCGATAATATTAGTTATATTATTATTAATAAACATGAACTCTAACAACCCTCAATTTTGGTAATTTCCTAATGTAACCAAATTCTAAGAATAATAATGATTTAACATGAATATTATTTGTTTATTTTTAATGGTATTGTATATTTTTAATTATTAAGTAAATATAGATTATTTATTAAACATATATTAGTGTATATAACTTATTAAGGACCATTATATTAAAATAATAAATAAAAATGATATAGAAGATCTAATGGACCATTAAATAAGTATTATTAAATATATACACTATTACCTAATGTGGCTAAATTCTAAAAATAATAGTAATTTAGTACCATTTTTTGTATTTATATTATATAATGACCATTAGAATTAAATTAAAATATGGATATTTTAATTATCAAATGAATTCTCTTAATATATAATAATTTTTATATTTTAGGGTATTAACCATTAGATTTAAATAATTATTATTAAATACACAATTTACCTAATGTAACAAAATTCTTAGAATAATAATGATTTAATACTATTATTTAAATTTAAATAATATTGGAATGATAATATATATAGATTATTATTAATAAAAAATGGATTATATAATTTTTATATTTTAGATATACTCAAATTAACTAATGAACTCTCTTAATATATGAAATAATTAAATTAGTGGTTTGACTAGGACCTCTGGTCAAAATTAGCCGTTGGAGTCTCTGCACACTCTATTTAATCAAGCTAAGCCGGATTGGTTCTTCAACTTGTCCTGACGATGAACCACACTGGTTGGTTCGAAACGCGTCGACAAAAGATTGGTTATGTGATTTTGCCGAAGATTTTCTAAACGACTCCAATCTTCTTTTACAAAAATTCAGGGTCCAACATGTACAACAAAATCTCTAACTTCTTCAAGGTTCCAACCTTGAATGAGGACTACAATCCTCAAACACAAATCCAGGCATCGACTTGGCCTCGATGAGGACACCAATCCTTTTAGGCTCCAATCTAAACAAATACTTCAAATCGACTTCTCCAAGATTTTCCAAAAACTGCGCCAAGGATGACTACCAAAGATGGCTTCAAGATTGTTGATGAAGGACATGTACAACAAAATCTCTAACTTCTTCAAGGCTTCAACCTTGAATGAGGACTACAATCCATTGTTTTAAGATCCGGCCGGCTCGGAACCGACTTGGCCGAGTTGGTTCGAGCCGGGAATTTTTTTTTTCAACCTGGTAGAAAATTCGGTTCGGTTGGCCGGGTCATAGCATGACTCGGCCGAGTCGGTCATTACTCGGCTGGATCTGTAACTACTCGGCCGGGTAGTTGACAGTGGCCAGTGAACCATAAAAACACGCCTTTTTTATTTTTATTTTTAAATTTTTCTAAGTGTGGGGGACTCCAAAGGGGTTTATGAATTAGTTTGCTGGTCTTTGGGGTCCATTCCCCTCTCCCAAACCCTAGTAAAAGTGACATTCTCCTTAATCTTCATTTTCATCATTTTACTTAAATTTTTAACATTACCATGAAATGACTCAGGATGTTTGAGAGTGGTTCTGGCCTCATTGGATTTCATAGGGAGAAAGTAGAATTTTAGATTTCATTCAAAATCCAGCAGACTTATCGGTTTTTCAGGATTTCAGGATTGGGGGATTGTAATGTTTCCATTGAATTTTGTCATGTATTAGGGTATGGAACTCGTATTTAATCAAGAGCACCAATCCCTCTATGTACCTTGATGTTAGTGACATTGGTTGTCAAACTCCTCCGGGATTCACTCCAAAACCGGGAGCTTCTGAAAATGTTGGTCCCGCTCCCGTTTTCGCTCCTGCTCCCCGCTTTCGCTCTCGCTTTTGCTCCCGCTCCCAAGTAACACTGAGCCAGATGACGTTGGCAACTCTAGCAGTAGCCAGTGGTATTGGTCACAAACTTTTGTTGTAGAGGCCATTTCTAGCCTCCTTGGTTATGTGTTTTTGTTTTGATCTCTATATCATCATCGTGTATGTATTGGACAATGCACTGGGTGCCATTTTAATATCATGGATATATTCATGAGCCTACTTTGATCATATGTTGTCTTCTATCTATATTCTAACGCTGTGTGTTTGGAAACATGAATGAAAATCTTTAAAATTATGTGTTTTTATAAAAATTAAATATTTGATGTATTTTTTACAACGACCGAGTCATTGAAATCGAGCCGACCGGGTTGATATCGAGTCGGAGTCGGAGTTAGAGTTGACCCTCGGCCCAGTCAGAGTTTTAAAACATTGCTACAATCCTCAAACACAAATCCAGGCACTGACCTGGCCTCGATGAGGACACCAATCCTCTTAGGCTCTGACCTAAACAAATACTTCAAATCAACTTCTCCAAGATTTTCCAAAAACTGCGCCAAGGATGACTACCAAAGATGGCTGCAAGATTGCTGATGAAGGATTCACTAAACTCTGCTCCAAATCTTCAAGAATGCTTTCAAAAAGGGCTGCCACAAAAGCTCTTCAAGTCTGCTCCAAGAGTACTCAACAATGCTCCAAAATAACTGCCCCCAAGGATGCTTTCAAACTTAACCCAAGTCAGCTTCAAAGATCCTCCAAGGTCTGCACAAAAATTCTTCAAGAGTTCCTTCAGAATCTGGTACAAAGTCTGCTTCAAAACAGTTTATGGATTGCTCAAAAGGCAGCTGAACTGACATGTCTATTTTAGGCGGGTCGACTTGGACAGAGGCCAGAAATAGGTATATTTTGACTTGAAAATTCAATTTCTCTACAATGGGGAGGAGTTAGGAGGCATGCAAATACTCATTGGAAAGAGCTTAAAGTCCTCTTTAAGCCTATGTAATTTTCTTCTTCAGCTGGAATCCTTTGACATCAATAGCAATTAATTTCTTTTTACTTTAGATTTGCCTCTTGTGTTTTAGAAGGAAACCTCGTGGGGAAATTCAATGGATGCTTCCCCACATTGGTGGTTAGTGTCCAAACTCATCATCATAGCCTAACATGCCTTGCCCAGGGGATTCGAACTGGGCACTTGCTGATATGGAACTAGCCAGATGCCCATTAACATAGGTGATGCTGGTTGAGCTAACACCTTGGGCTATCTGTACACTTTTTGTTACTTGAATATTCATGTCAAATAGATATATGATTTTATGTTTTCTTAACATTAAATGAGTGAAATTTGACATTGTTTATGTACGGTATGCCATGAATCATGATCCTGTTCATTATTGGCAATGATATACATACATTCTCCCTAATAATGAGTGAATAGGTTATTTATCTGTTACTGTGTCTCATATGTGTGCAGCACATTATATTTCTAATAACTGATTTTGATATTCAAGGCTTCATATTTCCAATTGGTAGTAATCCAGTTTGGTGTTCAGTTTTTTTTCTTGTTATAGAAGAATCTAGGTTATTTTTTTGGTTAGTTGGTTCAATCTAGAGGAATTGGCAACTACGATGGGTTCGTACTTGTGTGATGCGGGGTTGATTTTGACATACTATAATCTCTAGGTGCACTACATAGTACACACACCCCCAAGTATGACACATGGGCTAACTGAGGTTTGAACCAGTGATGTCACAAGGAGTGCCTTAACAGTACACTATTTCTAAATGAACTACACGTCTGGGGATGCTATGGAATATACGTTCGCAAAAAAATAATATGGATGTGTTCTAGATTTATAAAATTTAGTTTCAATTTTTAAATATGTTTTCTTGTTGCATTTGGCTGCCCCCTCAGATTTGCGGGATATGAACCAGCTGTTATGGAACCTGTCATACCTGAACCTTGGGTAAAATATTTTTTATATTAAGTTGGGTTTTCTGATAAGAGGGGGAATTAGAGTCGCAGAAATTTCTGGTGCAATGTTATTGATGGGTTGAAGGCAGTTGAAAAAAGTTTTTGCTTTCTCACAGTACAAGGATAAAGGAGCATGCTATATAACTAAAATGGTTTATCAAGGGAAAATTTGAAGATTTTGGGATTTTGTTTGTGATGCTGGTCGTTTGGTAAAAGATGAAAAAAAACTCTATTTGAGTATGTAGGTGCTCATGTTGATGTTTTCAGCTCAGGCTTTAGACAGCGTTTCTTTTTCTCTTTATTCTATATATATGCTCGAGGGGATCTATCACGGGACCATAATATACTTACACTTGTAGAATATTTGGCAAGTCTTAATGAATTCCCAAAATCCAAATTGCAAATATATGGGGACACTAAAAAGGATTTAATTTATTTTGTAGAAAATTTGTGTTTTCTTCATCGAAAGACTAAAACAAACCAGTTCGATGCTATAGAATTGGCAAATCCTTTGTGGAAGTAAATGTAAAAATGTTCCAGTGGCAGATGTTAGCCCCTAATTTTCTGACGCAGTTATTGAATTTTTACTTGCCTTTCCTATTCTGGACTCCAGAGAGACAACTCGTTTTGGTTAATATTCATTTTCTCATCAAGAATTCTATGTTGCAATATCAGATTGATTAATTTTATGCCGAGTACTAACAATCAATGATTTACCACATACAGGATGGAAATGAAGTATTCTTCAGGATCAAACGTAGTACTCAACTGCGGAAGTTAATGAATGCTTATTGTGATAGGCAATCCGTTGATTTTAACTCCATAGCGTTTCTGTTTGATGGAAGGCGTTTACGAGGGGAACAAACTCCTGAAGAAGTAAGATTTTTCTGTTGTATGCGTATGAGTACACGCTTCCTTTTTACTGTTATTGGACTATTTTCAGAAATTGGCAGACCTAACAGATAATGTTTCTAAGGAATATTTTTTTAACTGAACAACATTTTTTCTTTGATGTTTAACAGCTTGAAATGGAAGATGGGGATGAGATTGATGCCATGCTTCATCAAACAGGAGGCAGGTGTTAAAGTGCTGCAAACTGGATGACAACCACTTGTCACTTGAAAGACGGTTTGAATTTGGAAATATGTCAGAACTTTTTGAACTTAGTTTCGGCATGTAATATTAATTTTCATAGACTTAATTAATGTGCTCGGAGATAATATATAGATGTCTTTGTATGCAAAACCTTGCAATAAACAATGGATGTGAACTCGAAGCTGTCTTGATTGCCTTTTCTCTATTATGGTAATATTCTGCTGTACATGTTTGGCACATAATATCAAATCTTTGGCGTTAACATCTGATTGAAGTACGCTCAATTTTGTCAATGTTGGTTTCATTCTTGTGCTTGGCCATAAATTGAGTTGTTTGAAGTGAATTATATGTCTTTTCTTTGAATTGTAATTGCAAATACAGGTGTTCAGTATTAGTGTAATGGTGTGGAGATGCGAGAGGAGAAGTTGTGCAATGTGGTTGTAGGATTTTAGCATTTATCACTTTAACTCTGCTGCTTTTGGTGTTGGGTTTAACCGTAACCTGAGCAATTCATAGGTGCATGGAATGCTACATAAAGGATCAACTCTTTGTAAGATGCTGTTTGCATTTTCTGTGAAGGGTAACCTAAAATTGCAGTATTAGTTACCTTTGTTTTTATTATCAGCTAAATGCTTAGTTGGTTGTTGACATTGCTAACAAATCTCGAACTTTGATGAAGATTCTGAATGCATCCACATTTTTCCACCGTCTTGACAATTATTTATGAACAAATCTAGCTAAAAGGAGTGTTGAGTAGCTGTGGTTGAGTTCTCCAACGAAGGTGCATCCCTTTTATTATATTAATTCATTATTACCTTTCCTTTTTATTATGTTATCACACATGCCCATTTGATTTGCGACTACTTTCCCTCTTGGGGCTGATTTATTTAAACCGTTTTTGGTGATTTTTGGATTATATCCCATTTCTTTCACACAATGGTTGGGTCATATGGTCTTTTTTGCACGTCTCATGAAGAAAGGTGATTTTGAACATGTTCTAGAGATTCTCTGCATGATGCATGCCTCACATCTCCGGAATTTCATTGCCATCCTCTCGATTATTGATCTTTGTCAACTGATCTAGCTAGACTCAGCAGGTTGACCTTGTATTTCTGACATCGACTGATATAATTAATCTCTTCGTTATCAATCCCAACATCGATTTCTTTCAATCAGTCTCGTGATTGATCTCTCGATTATCGTAACCTATTTACGCGCTGATTTAGTTTACACTAGGGTAGACGTAATGCATTTCTTAGATATTTTGCATCCAAAGGCTGCCACCTGTGATGAGCATTTAATGGAGAAATCACGGATCTTGTGTAGACTAGGATGGACACGTGGTCCATTTGGATATTGTTGCATCCAAAGGTTGCAATCTGTGATGAGCATTTAATGATGTAATGATGAAATCACTGATCTAGTGTAGATTAGGATGGACATGTGGTCCATTTCTTGGATATTTTTGCATTTAAAGGTTGCAATCTGTGATTAGCATTTAATGATGGTAGATGCTCTTTATTGTCAGAAATGTGAAGTTATGAACCTTTGGATCAGTTAGATGTGGGATGTGAAGAAAAGGCTACAAACACTTTTCCATTAACTTAAGATATGAGTACATCTTTACCTTTGGTCTGTGCAAATTGAAAATATAATGCACTCGAGGCAACTTACTGTCACAAACTCCTTTGGTCTTTGCAGTCGAAAAATATAAGGGCACTCGAGGCAACTCACTTTCATAAACTCTCTCGTGTCTTTGCACTTGAAATATAAGGCACTCGAGTTAACTCACTTCATGAAAACTTTGGCTTGTGCTACAACAACTTGACAACACAACAAAATTGCAAGTTGAGAACTTTTGGCTTGTGCTAAACAACTTGATATCACCAGCAAAATTTCATGTTGAGAGCTTGAACTACCAGGTGGCTCTCTACTTAATGTTTATTAATATATTGTCACTGTTGAGTCCAGTTGCAATACGAACTTACTAACTTTTATCTCCAATACAGCTCAGGAAATTTAGCTCTGGTTGATCTTCTTGCCGCAAATTGCCACCCCCACTGCGTGGTCTCCTTTATGCTCCACTCTCGCTTCCAGACCGTGAAGGTGGTTGTTGGTGCGCCTTTGTTGGCGTCGTAGATTATCCAATTGGTCCATGATTTCACTTTGGCCAAATTGAATGTCATTGCCAAAAGCTACTAGCTTGTTATAGTCATCATACCTTTGGTTTCTGAGGTTGTCCATGTTCACTTGAATGTTCTGGATTTGAGCATGATAGACTCCAGCGTTGTAGTCATCATACATTTGCTTCCTGAGGTTGTCCATGTTCATTTGAATGTTCTGTATTTAAGCAGGATAGACTCCAGTGTTGCTAGAGCAACCACATGCCTCGGGGAGCCATCAACTCTCTCTTATTTCTCACGGCTGCCCAACGAACTTGACAAGGCATCATTCTCCCGCTCTGGCTGGTCTGCTTGCCGCAGATTGCCCTCCCCCCCACAACGTGGGTCTCCCTTGGTGGCGAGGCGTCTCGACGTATCCAAAACACTTGAAAGGGTGACGGGCGCAAGCACCCTCCCAAACCCCCAGAGCAACAAAAAGCATTGTAACTTTTACCATTGCCCCCAAAGAGAATTGAGGGGCTATCTTGCACCAGTCATCATCGTAATGAACTCCATACCTAGGCAAAGCGAGACGAGGATTCCTCATCATAGGGCTTTGGACGCTAAACGCGGCGCCCTTCTACCTCTTTTAAACTTGCCTTTGCGTATTTCCTATATCACATTGAGCCCATCCCCATTGTAATTCCTCGTGGGGGCCTTGAGAAACCAAAGTCTTGCCACAAATGCCAATCAGTGTCAAACCACTAGTATCCTGAACAAGTTCCCCACTGCTCACGAACCAGAAGAGGATAATTTGCTAATGCTTGGCCAAGATTTGTTAACCCTGGCTCTTCTTCTATCCCTTGTACTGCGTCATGCAAACGAACTGGGTTGATGAGAATGCCAACCATTTTGTTCTCCTTGGAAGTTCTAGGGTCCCAAGGACCATCCAAGGCTACCAACACACCCCATGTTTTGCACCAATTGCTAGCTTCTTTGCCTCTTCCCCAAGGCCTAGACGTCGGTGAGGCGTGCATGAGCCCCACAACCCTTATCGCATTGCACATCACTACCATCTCCCACCACGACAAAGCAATGCATAACCAACTCCAAGGATGGGATTTAATAGCCGTGGGTGACAACCTCAGATGCTGGCCCTTGCTGTCACATCTATTTAATATGGGGGTGGGGCGCGCGTGGATGCTGGACAAGCTCCGCAGTCGCCTCCACCACGTGTCCAACAATTAAGGCACCCCCATCGAGGAAGTGTAATATGTAGCAAAATAAAAATAAAATAAAATAATTATAAAATATTTTCATTCTGAAATGAGTTATAGTCTTTGGGCAATTGTTATTGATAATCCATGGTACTAGAATATGGTATTATAACTAATTTTATTTTGTTATATTGTAAATATTAAATTTCAACTTAAAAAATGTTATAATATTAAATTAAATTAAAATATTTTGATTTTGAAATGAGTTATGGTTTTTGGGCATGTGGTATTGATAAGTTATGACATTGTAACAAAGCCTAAATTACCAGACACTGGATATAATTTTTTTTAGATTTTTTTTTTAAATTTTTTTAATATAATTTACATAAAAATAGTTATCAACCAATTAGAAAACCAATTTTTATATATATTTTGAATATTTAGTTTAGTGTATATATATATATATATATATATATATTTCAAAAACTTTAATAAGCTTCATAGAAATCTGTTTAAAATTTTTAAAACCACAGGTTTTTTTTGGACCAAAATATTTTTTTTAATATAATTTACATAAAAATAGTTATCAACCAATTAGAAAAACCAATTTATATACCAAATTTTATATATATTTTGAATATTTAGTTTAATATTTTATTTTTTTTCAAAACTTTAATAAACTTCATAGAAATCTGTTTAAAAATTTTAAAACCAAAGATTTTTTTGGACCAAAATAATAAATAATATAACTTTCGATAGTTATACAAATTTGTTATGTATGGTTAAACCTGCTTTGATAATTGTTTTATCATGGTTATTTTGAAGTAGATTTAAGGTTTTAAGAGTTCTTAGTATTGCTTGAACGTTTGATGATAATATTATGTCATATTCCAACATAAATAATTAAAATTATACACATGTTAGTTTCAAATGTCATTTTGTTAATATAATCATTTTACTATTTTTATTTTTATTTTTATTTTTATGATGTGAATGTTATTTATTGAACAAGGTACAAAGTGTTTTGAAGGAGGATGCTGGTACTTGCTATTTTCATATGAAGTTTATGTTTTTCTTAAATTTATTTTATGTTTTTTCTTTAAATTTATTGAAAAGGAAAGTAGTACTAATTGGTTATTAGAAATTACCTATAATTCTAAAAGATTGAATAGGATTTGAATAATTTTTTTTGTTAACTTTTACATAAATCAATATAATTTTTGGGATTTTCTTCAACTAAACTATTATATATAGATATAATTGCTTTTGATATAAGTTTATTAGGCTAGGTTGAATAGTGGGTATTTTGGATCAAAAAGTTTTTGGTAATCAAAGTTGGAGCCTTGCCCGAGATTGAAATTTGGTTAACTTGCTTAGCGTGCTTGTAGGTGGTTGCGTTAGGCTCAAGAGTAGAGGAACAATCTCTTTGATTCGACCTTGAGCCTCCTCAGTGATAGGGGGCAAGTCTACTCATTCCTCTTGTACCAAAGGACTTTTTTTTTCTTCTTAATGTGTATTTTGTATGTTCTATATACTTGGTTTCTAGCATTATTTAGTGAAAAGTCATGATGTCTTGTGTGAATTGGGTCTAAACAAGTGGTTGTGGGAAATTATATTCTTGTAATGACATATTAATCTCTTATTAATTATATTTATAATGGGTTTGAACAGTGTTGTTGACTTAGTCTTGTGCCACAAAAGATGTATGTTTACCCTCTTATGCTTACGATCCTCATAATAAGGGGAAGTACTAAGGGTTTTTCTTGGGTGTTGTAAACAAAATTAGGATGCCCCTTATGTCAAACATTATCTTTTAGTTTTCTTCATTTTTTTGTCAAGATGCATTTTTCAGTTCGAATGGGAGAAATTTGTAATGCGGATAATGTTGACATGAGTCAAATAATGTTAAAATTAACAAGAATAGACTATTCTTGTAAATAAATTAATTTAGATCCATCTTAAGCTCATATTATCAAGCATCAAGAGGGTTGAATTCACTCAATGTGCAATCTTTGAGGGGAGCAAAAATGAAATTTGTGTCATAAATATTTGATCTCGCTTGTTGCTTGATATTTTTGATATTTTATTCTAAATTAGATAATTATAAGAAAATGTGTAAGGTCCTACTGCAAATTAAAGTCTTCGGGAAAAATTAATAATTTTACACACTTCAATCACTATTTGACAAAATTCTAAAGAAAAAGCTCAAAAAATAATGTAATTTAATTAAAATAAACATTAACAAGAAAATTAACTTCACCTAAAATTGGTGATATACAATAAATTAAAAACTATTGAAGAATTCAAGCCCCTCACTTTACAAAACTGAAATATAGAGATAATACGAATCAAATAACTTTATCATAATAACATTTTCATTGCATGATATTCAATTTTACTATAATTTTCATAAATTTCAAAGGAATTTGATAACTTTAACCTAAAACATAAAAACACTTTCATTGTATGATATTCAATTTTACTATAATTTTCACAAATTTTAAAGGGATTTGATAAGTAAATAGAAAATCTAAAAAATACAAACATTTTTCTTTTCAAAATCCTTGACTCCTATATATATATATTTCTTTTTAATAACATAATTTAGCTCTGGGTAGACAAAAGCAAGATTAATTGTCTTTCCCCCGACAAAGAAAAGAAGATATAATTTGCTCAGGGATTAGAGATTTCAACAAATAACCAGGCTGAATATTTAACCCTTTGGCAAGGATTGGAATTCGCTCACGCTAAGGTTCTTTAGCAATTGATGGTTTTCGACGATTCTGAGATTGTAATCTACTAAATAAACGAAGTTAAAGAAAATGATGAGCAAATCTCGACATATATTCTGCATCGAATCAAGTTCTTATTGAAAAAATTTGATTTGATTAAATTTTTCCATGTCAAAAAAAAGCTCAACATGGTCGCAGATTCATTGGCCAATCAAGGGCATTATTAGAACAAGGTTTGTTAAAGATTGATGAAGGGATTTTGGTTACAAAACCAATACCATGATGAGTCAAATTAATTTTTTTTGTTGTTTCTGACATGCGTAAGAATTAAACTTGGAATAAGGAATCGAGTCTTATCAATAAGCTGGCCTCACATTATGTCGAAGCCTCCTTAGTGTTTGCAGTATTGCATCGACTCCTGGTTGTCATGAAGAAATGTGTTTATGCAGACACCTGGGTAGTGGTTGTCATGGTGTGCTCGACAAAGGACAAATGGGGAGAGGCAACTACGAATAATAAATCCCTTCGAATGTGTGAGGTCCTAATCCCTGCATACAAGACAATTTGCATGTGTGTTCTTCATGCTCATATTGGAATTTGCTTCAAATTGTAATTTTCTTCTTTCTTTTTTTTTTTTTTCCGGCTTGAGTAGGGAAAGATGTTCAAAGCTTCAGACCAGAAGAAGAAAAAGTTGCATATTATTTATATTATAAATAAAAACTCATGTACAGTTTGGAGAAATAGACAATATTTCCCGCCAGAAAACAAGATGGGTCCCTTTATCTACAGATTCATTGTTTGTGTATTTGCTGATAGATCTAGTTTGTTGACTGATAGAAATATTAGATTCTAATGCAGAGAGATAAGGAGCCAAAAACATAATCCCAGATTAAAAAGAAACAGGATCATGAAACATACCATGATAGATAATATTTCTATATATTCGGCATGGAAAATGGATGAATATAGTATTTGTTGGATTCTACAGTGATGCTCAGATGCCAAACGCGGCTTTGTGTTTGCAAGCTTTTCTTTGATAGCTCGTCCACCACCTCATTTTGTGAACGTTTAATATGTGAAATAAGGAAGAGTGAAGACTTCCATAATGTTGAAATCCCACGCAACCATCCAGATAGATTGTCGTTTTTTATAGATTGTTTTCCGGTCACATGCTCTATGATAATTTTGGAGTCCTCGAAGATTTGAATTGGGCCAGTGTTCAAAAGAGAGCAGAGGATGAGAAGACCATGTAGAGCCATGGCCTCGGCTTTGTTGCTAGTCCCTGGGCCTCCATTCCAGAAGATTGAATAATGCTGATCCTTTACAATGCTGATGAAAATTCCGCAAGCACATAGACCATCTTTTGTAGCTCCGTCAAAGTGAGCCCGCGGGAAAAAGTGCTGAAGAAGGGCGTCTGCATTAGCATGAGCTTTCATTCGCTGGGGAATATATGGGAGGATATAAAGATAATAGGGGATAATTTTGTCAATTATGTGCTTGAAGTCCTCTTTGCAATTTTGAAAACTCTTTCTGTTTCGCCATTTGCAAATGAGCCAACAGACAATAAGTGGAATAGGCCGCTAGATGATTTTCGGGGCACCCCACCATTCATAAGCATCCATAATGGAAGAATGTGTTTTGACAGAAAAACCAAAGTGAGAAGCCCGCTGTTTCCATAGGTCCTGTGTGTGGGGCAGTTAAGAAATATGTGCATGTTGTCCTCTGTCTCAGATAGACAGATTGAGCAGATAGCTGGACCGTGCCAGTTCTTTTTTTGTAGATTGATCCATGTAAGGTTTTTATTATGAAATACTAGTCAAGATAAAAGTATAATTTTTAATGAACATTCAAATTTCCAGAAAGTATTTGGAAATATTTTCGGGAAAACTCATGTTGCTCTTCTATTAAGGAGAGATATATATGGCCTCTAAATGATTGGTATCTATGGTTCGAGACGACATTAATGGCGAATGTAGTGGTGTTAAATCAAGGAAACAAAGCTCATTGGTATATATAGAACATTGAGGCAACTATGGAAGCTGTAGTTTAACTAGCCAGAGGAAGCTGTAATCTAATTATGAAAACCGTTTGATTTTGGCTATTTTTAGCCGTATGGGCAATTTCTCTGTTTAGTTAGACAATTCAAACTATAAAAACGTAGACTTTGAAATTAAAGCTGTAGTTTTTCAAGTTTGTCAGTGGACCTCGCATAGTTTCAAGTCTATGGAAAAAGATTTTGAAAACGCAGAGGAAGAGCTCAACATCACGCTCGCAAAAATGGCCGGTGCTCTGGACTTTGTCATAAATCAAAGAGTGGGAACACTGGAGGTCAAGATGGACCGTCTTCAGCTGGGAAACGAAATAATGGAATTCCGTAGTGGAAATCATATAATAAATATGATTTTTTCTGAGGTGATTAATGAATATGATTATCATCCAGATGGAAAAGGGATAGACCTGGTTTCACATTGGCTCATGGACATGAAATGATATTGTGAATAAAGTATCGTAATTAATAATTATGATTTTTATAATGGTAGATAAGGATGTTTTGGTTTTCCATCCTCTTTTGGACGAGGATATTGTGAACAAAGTATTGAATAGCTATTTTAGTTTAAAAAAAATGGATTTCTTTTTGTATTTATAAGGTTTGTTTTGGAAATTAAATAAATTTCCATGAGAAGCATTTGTAGATTTTTCATATTCATAATCCATTATGTAAACAATTATATATATATTTGTTTGTTTTTTGTTTTCTGTTTTTTTAAAGGTAATGAGAAAATTTATATTAATTTTAAAATTCACATTCGAATCACAGTTGTACATTGAGAATTACACTATTTTTTTTTTTTTTTTTTTTAGTATCATCTACAAATTCTTGAACAAAAATTATCCTTCGAAGAAGAATAAAACAAAAACTAAGCATATACGTGTTTTTGGCGGTGAATACCTTCCAATAGAGCCTCAAAATGAAGCAAAACTTGTAGTACATATAGCTTCTTCCAAAATATAATAATTGATTACAACATATTTCTAGGATCCATTCCAATAGAGCCTCAAAATGAAGCAAAACTTGTAGTACATATAGCTTCTTTCAAAATATAATAATTGATTACAACATATTTCTCGGATCCATGTTGATTAGCAGTTCCTATAAAATTTTAGATTTTTGAACACAAGATTTATGCTTTATCCACTAAAGGATGGAGGATGGTCTTAATTGAGTATTGACCATTGACTCTCCAAACTTCAAGTTTCAACTTTCGTTCGCACATTGATCTGTTTCCTGATTATTTTCCCTTAGAATGTGCTTGAAACTCATCTTTTGCATATCTTTTGATACCTTTTTAATATGATTTAGGAGATTATCTAGAATTTTGTCTCTAGGGGAAGATTCTTTGACCAAACACATAATTATTAAAAGGGAGTTACCCAACACAATGAGAGAAGAGACTTGAAATTCTTGTGTGAGAAGAATGCTTTGGAGCAAACCACATGCTTATGTCTGATTATTTTTCATCTTCACCAAGCCCTATAAATACTCAAACTTTGATTTCTCCAAGGCCATAAAGGACCCCTCTCCCTCCTGCCACCCCCCAATAATTTTTGGATTCTCAAGTGCCGAAGATTGTGTTGTTTCACCTGGGCCTTATTGAATTATCAAAAGTTTTTTTTTTAGCACAGATTAGAAAAACCTTAGGGAGTCAAAGTATTTAACTCATTGTTTTGACCATATTCTAGTTTGTCTTTAGTTTATTCAATATTTCTTTAGTTTATCCTTAATTTATTCAATATTTCTTTAGTTGATTAGGGCTTATGCTTAGGAAATATTGTGTTTTTTATTTTATTGAATATGTCTACTTCTATATTAATACAAAATAATTTTACACCGAGGTCATGGACTCGTAAAAGCTAGCCCGAAGATGCGGCATGTTTACAAGCATAGCAGATCAATATGCAAAAAAACCCAGCTGAGTATTGCCCTGAAGAACTGCAAAGAACCTGACCATGACTAAAGCAAAAAATTAGAAAACCCCCATTGTTGTACATGGAACTGAGAATTAAGCAGGGGCCATACGACAACCATAACAGGAAAACTAGACCATATCGATTGAACCGAGAGACATTGCCTGAAACTCAAAACTGAATACGGACTTCAGAAGTAGCTGTGACTGCAACCGAGGCTGGACACCGAAGGCTAGCAGAGTGCCCCTTTCGCAGGAGAAACTGGCGATTTGAGCTAGAGCACTTATCATGATAGTAAGGAAGGTGATAAGTGAACATTCTCGAGCTTACTGAATTCCCAAAAAACCAAAAAGCACCAACCTGTTTAAACATCATGAGAGGGATCGGGCGGCTCTTCGATGATGCGACATCCATACTTGTAATCATCGTCAGCCCGCCTGATCCTTCATGATTTGGGAAGCTTTGCTTTTGCCTGAGCCTGAAGCCTTGCTCGGTTCAAAGTTCATCTGGATGGAGCCATGTCTATCTTCCGCCAGCCTTTCTGTAGTCGCCCCAAGGGAACCTACTTCTTGACTTGAATTGAGCTCGCTAAGCTCTATGGTGACCGTGGCCATAGAGGAGAAGGTGCCATGACTACAGGGGAATTGTAACCGAGCGGAGTTAGTCGAAGAATTGAGGGAGCTCGCTGCCATATTGTGCAGTCCTCTGCCCCTACCCCGTCCACTCCGAGTAGCCGGATACTGATCCATGCGGAAGTCCGAGCAAAAAGTCGAGGAGTCCGTCGTGGAAGAGGAGGCCTGGTGGCCCGTTTGCCCCCGGGAGCTGCCTCTTCTGCAGCTCATCCTCTGGCGAAGTTTCGGCATAACTGGAGGAACAGGGTGATCCGGGCGGCTTGATAAACTATGGAGGCAGAGAGGGATGAGGACAAGCTTGGCTTCAACACTCAAAAGGGCGAAAGGGAGAGCAACATAAGAGTGGCTAGCGAAATTGCAGGTGAGACAGTGAGTAGCTTGAAGGCATAGCCAGAAATTCACCCAACGAACCAGAGCCTAGTGTATTCCTGAGAAAGTTCAAAAGCAAACCGCTGCAGCTGCAAAGGAGGGACTTAAGCGTAAAGGAGAAACGCAAATGTGGCAAGTTGAGAGCGCCATGATCAGGAAATAAACCGGCGGAAGAGGAGGTACTGGCTGCATTAAAGCAGCATTAAACTTGAGCGCAGGGGAAGTTATGACCGGTGCTGTGAGAGGCCAAGTGGTGGTGGAGATCAGCCACGCGCCCATCCAAACAGCTACCCACGTACCTGTACCACCGTCAGACACCCGGATCCGAGAGATTGGGAAATATTGTTAATTATCATGCCTCAAATCAATTAAAAAAATTGCACAAAAATAAAGACATAGGAAAAGACAATTCAAGATAAGATAACTATGACAGGTGGAATTTTGGGATTGAGTCCCTTGTAATGGAAGGACTATATAATAAAGTGGAAAGTAAGAAGATAGAATCTTTTGGGGGGTGAGAAGAAATATACTATTAATTATGGGAATAGTAGATTGAGGGTCGGGGTGGTTGATTGTTGAGCCGAGTCTACGGTTGGGAGGAGTGTTATTCCCCATACCTTCATTGTGTAGTTGCTAAAGAAAAATCGAGAAGGAGCTGGATATTGTAGCAAGTTCAAGTGAGTAGGATCCGTTCTCCAGATAAAGGATCTAGGTCTGAGCTCTATTTGGATCTGCATAGACTGCACTTATCATCATAGAGAACTTATGCAGATTGTTGAACATAAATTTACAAAAGTTGCTTATATCAATTTAACCTTATCTAGACTTGGGCATGCTCTGGATTTGCACAACATACACTTATCCACCATATCTACAATTGTTCTTCATGTGTTGGTTTACTTGGTTATCAATATTATTAATTCTACTATAGATCCAAAATACACATCACTACCATGTTGCAACTCACTATGAATTGAAAATTATAGATTTATTAAAAGAATATATTATAAGAAGGTGGTCATATTTACAAATTGGGCTATGATAGTTTCAGACTTACCATTTTATGATAA
The DNA here is from genome assembly GCA_031772625.1 of Pinus tabuliformis. NCBI lineage: Eukaryota > Viridiplantae > Streptophyta > Pinopsida > Pinales > Pinaceae > Pinus > Pinus tabuliformis. The sequence continues at coordinate 1,684,959,029 of CM062816.1, read as the reverse complement.
GACTAAGATCCATAGGTCTCAAGGGTTGGAACCTTCTTTGATACCACATGTAATACCATAAAATAAGGCTAAGGTAAATACCTTATATGAAGAATGGATTGTACTTACTAGAATTTGCAACAATTCTAAGTAAGGTCCATTCTTCAGATAAAGGTGTGTACCTTAGCCTTCTTTTATGGTATTACTATTAGAAATACTGAGAGGGGGGTGACCCAATGTTTCTTAGCAATTAGTAACTTATTAATCTCTTTAGAGCATTAATTAATTTTCAACATCAATTCAAAGCATAAATAAACAATAGACGGTAGCCACACAAATTTTTAGGTGGAAACCCATTTGAGACAAAAAACCACCAAACACTTTTCTAATAATTTTGTGAGTACATCAAATGCTTCAATTCCAATTGAAAAAGGGAAGCCCCAACTCCCTAGTACTCTAAAAATCATTCAATTTTCCATCTCCAACTAGAAGGACACTCTAACGCCTTAGTTTAATCACCAATTGTTGAAAGGATGCTCCAACACCCTAGAAAGCTCTAAGTTGCCCTAGGACCACCTTACCAACCTACAATTTTTTTAGGCTGCAACCTGAAGGTTACTTCAACCACCTACGTATCACCACCCAACCACCTTGAAAATGATAATGAATTTGACACTAATTGTGGGCTCCCATATAAGGGACAATTACCCACTTACAATGAGTATACTTCTGCAACATATTAGTGGGACCCCGTATCGAGGACAATGACCCACTTACTAATAAATGCTAATATAAGAATGAGATCCCAACGATGAAACCATTAAGACCCTTATTAAAAAAACCCTTGCTGCAACATAATAGAACCAAGTGTTACAACATGATATGGTGATGACAAACACTCTTACTAGTAATAGTACTGTTGAATATGAGACAATGCAACTTATTGATAATGATTCCTTTCCTGTTGCAAGATTATGGAATGACGTGTCACTGAATTCTTACTATCTAAACTTCCAGAATTCTTCAAGCACTGGTTGCTATCACTGCCGCTACAAGACCTTTGAAGGTTAAGCCGATTTGTATAATGATAAGGAAACTTTAGAAAATAATGCAGAAAATGTATCGGTGAAGCCCAAATGAATAATAACCAATACTCCTTATTGCAGACAATTAACCCTTTGCAGGAGTACTACAATGATAAAGTGAAACCTTTACAAAATTCAACGATTAGAAGACCATAATGCAGATATACTTCAATGGAATAATGAATTCCTTACAAATCAATACTTCTCCATTCAAGCAAGTCCTAATCTTGAGACACACCTTTAAAATATTCAAATTAGATTACTGAGAACAAAGGACAAAACACTTCCAAACCTGGATAAGATGTACCTCTGTTGCGCCTTTCAAGCCCTCAAGTTTGAACCTCTTGCATTAGGTCTGTAACACTAATAAAATATCTTCAAACAATCCCAAAATTGTTGATGGTTTGTATAGAGAAGGATAAGCCAAGATCCAAAGATCGAGGCTTCAATACCATAGGAGATACAATTTTTAGTTTTACATGTGCCTTGGATTGATTGCTTGAAGCACAAAAGTCCGCTTTAATAGACATACATAAATATAAATTTGTGCCCTCAAGACTGTGATTAGATCACTGTACTCAAATGTTTACAATGTCAAACCCTCAAGGTTGTTCCTCATGACTAAGATCTGAAATCTTCCAATTCTAATGCCTCAAATATGTTGCTTTATCTTTGAAAGGGATGTGTTAATTGTTTAGAAATCAAGGCCGAAGAGACAAGCTTATTAGACTTTGTTTTGATTCACCTTGCTGTTTTAAAGAGATGTAAAGACAAATTTTAATGCTAAAAAATATTATGCCCTAAAAGACAATCACATAGATCAATGAGCTCACCGGAGACTCCATCACTCTTGTTGTTTAGCTGGTTCAGAGGAGCCACAAAAACACAAGACCAAAACTCAAAACTTCTTTGTTGGTCTTGTCTTATGCTTGTCACAAAAATTTAGTTATACAACAAACTAAGTAATGCTCAGAAGGGTTAGGTCGAAGACCACTTTAGGAAGCCATTTATCGATGGAGTGATTATACAATGAATCTAGAACTTGATGAACCCAAGGTTAGAATAGATAGCTTTCTTGAATGTCATTTCAGTAGATCCCGGCCTAGATGGAAATAAATAGATCCTTCGTTGGACTGAAATGCTACGGAGACAAGAGGTTGAACCTCTGAAATAACTTTTTGTCTGAATCCAATGAATCCCTGAGCCAAAAATAAACACAAATAAAAAATACCTTGTCATCTGATGTATCCATGTCTCCATAGGGGCTAAATAATATTGGAGCAATGTCATTAAATATTTGCGTTAAAGTTCATGCTTTGGAGGAGAGATCGAGTGCCTTGTTATAGTTTTGGAGGAGATCATAAGGGGCAGTCCGAGCTGCTATTTTGGAGGGGAGACCAACATTTAAAACTTTGAATTTTAAAAAAATCGGATCCCAAGTAATGAGGTCGTCTACCTTTAGATAAGGAAATGATTTTTATTTGAAGTAAAAAAACCCATTTATGGCTTGTGAATTAAAAAATCATCTTTGGAACCTTTCATAAAATATTTTAATCATGGGATTTTTATGTAAAACCTTTTTGTATGATTGGTATAATATGATGGCCATTGATGGGGTGCCACATCACTATCCTTTGGGGTTTTTGTCCATAACTTGGGTCTTTCATATTCAAATTGGCATAACTCACAAACCGTGAGGGTTCTCCACGCGTGCTACATACAAGTAGAATCAGATTGACGAGGAGAATCCAACAAGGATGATCTAGACTTGAAATACCATGATTTTCCATGTCATTTTGGTAAACAAAGGTGAGACATCTTTTGGTGCTGCTTGGGTTGACATCAATGACAACCACGTATCAACAATTTCCCCCTTTTTCATTGATGGCAACACACGTACTCCCCTTGCGATAATTTCTCCCCTTGACTCCATGAATCTGATATTTTTGACCTGTTTTCTCTCCCATTTTGACATCAATGGAAATGGGTCACTCCCCTTGAAAATATGCTCGCTGTTGTGTACTTGTAACCTGCTTCTGCTCCCCCTGTCTGTTTGGATGGATAAAAATGATTTCAATGTGAACTTGGGAGAATCCCACATTTTTATCGAAGATACTCAAACGAATCATGCGGTAAAGGTTTGGTGAAGATGTCAACTATTTGCTCCTTTGTCCCAAAATATTACGCCTTTATGTTCCTCTCTGCAACTTGCTCACGAACATATAAGGTTTAGTTCCTTTCACTAGCATATAATTGAATAATTTTCCCCATAAGGGTGTTTTAACGGTTCAACCAGTTTCCATAATCACATCAAAAAATGAAATGCATCATTACATGTAGATACACCAATTAACACAAAATATTAAATTGAAAGACAATTTAAAAAAAAAATCCATTCTCTTATATCACACACAGGGACTTGTATTTCATGAAATTAACAATATTTCATGGGAAATTCATGAATAGATACAATTAAATAAAATCTCCAGAATTTGTACTATGATCCAAATCAATTACTTACCCATCAATTTTAGCTATGTTGATAGAATGTCATGAACTTCTTTCGTGAGATGTATATAGATTCCATCTAGCTTTTTTCATGTTCACGATGATCTATGGAAATATAACTTATTATGTTATCTATTTTTGTTTTCTCGTTACCTCATAAGAGTTCAACGCTTTTCTTCCCTTAAGATCTCTTATAAGTATAACTTCAGTCTATTAAGCTATGTCTTTAATTATACTACGCGTAGAAATCATGCAACCCATAATTTAATTCTAATACAAGAAAAGTAATATGATGACACTATGTAAGGGGAGACCTATCTACATGCAATTACCCATAGGGTTCAAAATTTCCTTATCCACCATTACTTCTTTCAACACTTGCTTTCATATTCATAAGCCATGATGACCACGCCAATAAATTTCATCATGTAGACTCTCCATAATCATACCTTACAATTATTTCAAATGTGTTCATCCATCAAGCTCGATTATGAGCATCTGAATCTAGGTCTATCATGTGTAAGTATCTTAAACCAGTTTTAAATCATGGTATAGAGACTCTGTGCCATCACATGAGCATTTGAAAGGAACATAAGTTTGGAAAGAACTTCCACAACATAAAATGAAATAAAAAATTAACTTGCACATAATTCTCATCTCTTAATAAGTATGTATTATAAAACTTATGGTTGACCACTTCTACCTATTGAACATAATCAAGAGGTTAATTGTTTTCACTTCTTTGCATTACTCTCTACTCCATCAAAATACTGCAAGGTTCTATGTTATATAAAAATATTTTAGAATTATTTGTTCAAATCTAAATTTACAAGGTTTCTTCTCTGATAGTGCTATTATAGCTATCCACCATGATGTGAGAGAAGGTTGTAGCCTTCTACAGGTGGGTGCCTATGTACTGGTATGAGTCTGCACCAGTACAAGATTGTAAACAAGTTTTTCTTATATTAAAAGAAGACAACAACATGTGGTTTTTGTCCCGCATTGGGTTTCCACCTTAAATCTTGGTGTTCATGTGTGTTTCTTATGTCTAATGGTTTGTTCTGATATTACTGCACATAGTTACTGTTTATATGGTTAATGAAGTACTGATTAAATATCAACATATGATGAATTAACTAAATCATAAGTTTCTTGGATATACGTTGGTTGCCTTAAATACAGTTGCGTGTACACGCAAGTTACCTTCATTGAAGTAGCATATATGAATTTGAGTATGAAAAGAAAAGGATTATTGATTTGACTAATACTGATTCACCCCCCCCGCTCTCAGTATTATTTCCAACAATTGGTATCAGAGCGATTCCTTTGGTAGAAGCTTGATCGCTTGAAGGAGATCCGTAGAAACAATGGGAAAGAAGCTAAAGAAGAAAACGTCTCAGAAGAAGAACACAAATCAAATGAATAGTGACAGTAGGAGAGACAATTGGCCTTTAGGTGGAAGAAAGTATTCAGATTCTCAGTCAGCTCAGATTGAAGATGAACAAGCAAATGAAGCATTACGTACAAATATTTGGTCTTCCAGTGATATCTTTCTTTGTTCATGCAATATTGTAGCTATTGGAAGTGATCGTGAAAGAAACATAGAGATAGAAGTTGAAAGACTCGCAGATAAAATCAGAGATCAACAAGATATATTTAACAAAAGGGAGTGTACCTTCAAAGAAGAAGTTGCCAGACTAAAATCTCAGCTGGAGGAAGGAAACAAAGTAAGGAAGTAGTACAAGGAAAGGGAAGGTCAATGTCAAAAGATGCAGGATGAAGTGACATCATTAAGAAATGCAATAAATGATCAGAGTATAACAATCGAGAGACTTAAGGATAGATCTAGTTACTATGTAAGTCTTGAAGTTAAGATCCTCTCTCTAAAAGAAGATCTTGAAAATAAGCAGAATAAAGAACTACCTCAAGCAGATGAAGAACAAGAAAATGAGATTCTCAAATTAAGACAACAAGTGGAAGAAGGAAGAAAGTCTGAAGAAATCTTGAAGAAGAAATATTTGGAAAAGGAAGAGCAATATCAGGTTGAGGTAAATATCTTAAAAGGTAAATTAGAAGAAAAGGATAAATTGTTATGATTTGAAGACAATACTAAGATTTTGGATAATATTCTTAGTAGTCAAAGGTCTCCTACCATCAAAACTGGTCTTGGTTTTCATGAATCTTTTGAAGGTGAATCTAGCTCACAATATGAGGCAAGGAACTCTTATGCAAAATCTGAAATGCTCAACAAGGAGATGAGAGGTCAACCCCATCAACAACAAAGGAAAGAAAGTCTTCAAAGAAAATCTTTTACTCCTAACTGTGGAAGTTACAGTTGGTTATTTCCTGCGATGAATAATGTTGAATGTTTTATATGTCATAATTTTGGACATGTTGTAGCAAGATGCAGAAGTAGAATGGTTCAAGACCGTCACACAGAAATATCATCATCTTCCAGGTACTTTAAGGGATATTTTTTTTCTTGCAATATGTTTGGTCACAAAGCCATTGACTGCTATAGAAGGAATATGAGACATGTAAGATGCTATGTGTGTAACAAGTTTGGACATAAAGCAAAGGAATGCAGAAGAAAATTTCGGCCACCATACCAAAGGGAGAAATCATCATCACACTTGAAGATATGGAAGGAAAATGAAGTACAGTCACAAAGATGTGTTATAGCAAAGTATACAGATGTAACAGACTCAGAGGGAGCTAAAAGTATGAAACTTCAATGTTCTAAATCTCATACGCAAGTTTCATGAACACAAGGCATGTATATACGCGAGTTCGAAGCTGCACAGTGGTGTATATGTGATTTGAGGAAAAATGCAATGGGAGAAACTCAGAAAGACTGATTTGATATGATTCAGACAATTATCAGTTATCTTTTCTGACGTGATGATAGATGACTACAGTTTGTGGATATTATTTAGAAGTGATTTTGATCCTCACAAGTTGTTGATAACTTGATGTATATCTGATTCATGATGATTACTTGATACCTCTTACTGATATATGCATGATCAGATCTGATAGTGAATAGGTGGAACAGGTTCAGAACATGCTATGCTTCTAATAAAGCATTGTTGGCATTATGGTTAGAAGTCTTTGGTACATAATCAATGACGATGATGCTTATGTGGCTAAACAATACATCTTGCTATGTTAAAATCTTAGATGATACTTGGGGTCACATTGTTGGTATTCAGGTTAGATTCATGGATGATTACATAAGTTGCATATTATTGTTGGTTGGCCAAAAGAATGGTGTTATTGCAGGTTACAGGTCTGGATGCAGTTGACAGATGCTTATGGTGTAGATCAAATATGGTGTATGATGGTTGTCGATGACTATCATGGTCTTGTTTAGATCGGTTGTCCCTGTTATAAATGTCATGTATATAATTTGATGTAAAGGTCATGAAAATACGTAATTTTTAACCCCACTATGCATGAGAAGGATGATGTAATATTTTCTATGTCAGTCATGTATAAACATTTGGTATATGCCCACTTGGTTGAGTGCATGAGTCAAAATCGGTGTATCCCCACTTGGTTGGGAGATTGATCTATGTATGAGTCATTGGTGATAGGAAGGTCATACTCACTTAGTTAAGTTGTAGAGTCATGTTATTCTTTTGAAAAATATTTTTGCAGACTCTACATGTGCTCAGGGGGAGCATGGACGGTTTAGTACATCTTAGCATGTACAAAGGGGGACCTCAATCAGAGATTTCAACATGTACTTAGGGGGAGCATGGACAACATAATCTATGTCAAGGGGAAAAAATATCTTGGTCCACCCCTTGCCCTTGATGTCAAAGGGGAGAGTGTTTTGGTGTTATGGTTGCCATCAAGTCCAAAGGGGGATATTGTTGGCATTATGATATAGGTGTTGTCCTTGATGGCAACTCATTCAGATGGAAGATCACAGTACACTAGGTTAACAACAAAGAATTACAGATCAGGCTACAAAGAATGAAGAAAGAGAGGTATACACAGGTTCACCTTGACCAAGTTACATATACATGCAGGTTCACTGAACACAACTAGCGTATAAGTAGACACACTTTCACAGAAGGAAAAGCATGTATATCTTAGAAAACTAAGTTTTTGGTCTGAGGTATTTGGTCCATGGTATTTTGATCCATGGTACTGGTCCAAGGTATTTGGTCTGAGGTATTGACCCTAGATATTTGGTCCAAGGTATTGGTATTAAGTGGTTTTGGTCCATGGCATTGAGAAAGGCCTAAAACTATAAAAGGAGGAGAAGATCATTAGGCCAAGCTGTGAAAGTATCAAATATCTGATGAAGTGTGAGATCTAGTATGCAAGTTATTCACTTATGGTGCATTGTTGGATCTGAACCAAGGATGAACATTAGCAGTTGATGAGGGATTAGATCTAATGATGGATCATGATCTTAAGGCTTAAAATGAATTATCATTATATGGTTTTGATCATGTATATTCTAGATCTGAATATTGACGCATGTATTATTCTGTAAATGTTATGATATGGGTATAACTGAAGTCTGGAATAGCTGCAAAATTATGAATTAATATTTACAGATGTATACGCTGGTTAGCTTTGAAGAAAGAGCGTACACACGTAGGCTAGACATAGGGAAATAGTGTATACCTTGTGAAGTATGTTTCAATTGCTTCTGTTTGCTGTTGCAAAGTTCTAGGTTCTACTTTGGGTTCTGGTGACTATATTCTAGTGACATTATTATGAATGATCAGATTGATTGATTGTGATTTGCTATAGTGATGATGGGTTGTCAAAGTGATTGATTGATTCAATTGTGATGTCTAAGTTTCAATGATTGGTTGATGCAGACGTATTTGACAGTTGTATTGCATTGGTGATCGATTTTGAGCTTCAATGTAGTTGATGGGTCCAGTATGAAAATTGGATGAAAGGGGTCCTTCAGATTATAATGTTGTGATCCAAGAATATCCAGTCTGAAAATTTATGAAACGTGATCCCTGGAGGAAGAGAGAAGGTTGTAGCCTTCTGTAGGTTGGCGCCTATGTACTGGTAAAAATATCGGCTAGTACAAGAGCCAGGGGGTTGGAGCTCCCTTCTAGTAGTAGCTGGAAAATGAGTGAAGGTTGGAGCCTTCAGTAGTCCGGTGCCTACGTACTAGTAAATAAATCGACTAATACAAGAGCTAGGCGGTTGTAGCTCCCTTCCAATAGAAGCTGGAGAACGAGAGAAGGTTGTAGCCTTCTGCAGGTGGGTGCTTTCATACTGGTATGAGTTTGCACTAGTACAAGATTGTAAACAAGTTTTTACTATATTAAAAGAAGACAATGGCAGGTGGTTTTTGTCCTGCATTGGGTTTCCACCTTAAATCTTGGTGTTCATGTGTGTTTCTTATGTGTGATGGTTTGTTCTAATATTACTACACATATTTACTATTTATACAGTTAATGAAGTACTGATTAAAATCAACATATGATGAATTAACTAAATCGTAAGTTTGCTAGATATACGTTGGTTGCCTTAAATACGATTGCATGTACATGCGAGTTACCTTCATTGAAGTAGCGTAGAACAAACCATTAATCCAGGACAAACAAATTCAAGAAAATCATGTTCCGTATCAAGATAAAAGGTGGAAAGCTCAACTACATTTAATGAAACTATGATGGAAGGAATGAATGAAAGGATTACCTAAATGGGGGAACCACCCAAGGAAGAAACCTTGGGTATCTTCTGAATTGTTACAAAAAGGTAGTCAAATGGGACCTCATGGACAAGAGTCCATGAATAATTTCAATTTTTGATGTATGATGCCAGAGCATCATGCAAAATTTTATTTTCCATGTAAACATATTTTTTATGATAAAATTTATTGAGATGAAATATTTTGTGGATCTACGAATGAATGAATGAATGTTTTCTATTTGTTTCTTTATGTGTCTTAATGTCTTACTTTCAACTATTTCCTAGTAGATAGTTTGGGTATTGGGGAATTGAGAGTGATGTGGGGGGGGGGGGGAACAAGGGGACAGGGGGAGAGGCCATGAGAGCTTCCACATTCACTTGGTTGGTTGTGTTCAGTAGAGAATAAATTAGGATTTGGATAATCTTGGAGAAAAACACCCTTGATCCAAAAGAACAACAACAAAGTCAATGTTGACATCGTTTTTTCTTCGTTGAGTGGAAGGAGGTTTGATCCAAGATTAAGCTACTCCAATAATTTATTCTCGAAACTAAGAGGAGCGAATTCAGGTATTCATTCACTCAATTATTTTTAATTATTATTTATTCACGCAATTAAATTTAATATTTGGTCAAATTCAATCTAAGTTTGCCTCATTGGTCTCATGAATATGTGTAGGACAACTAGTATGAATTCAAATGCTGAAGTGGAACAACTATTGGAAGTAAATAGATCAAAATGGTATCATTACATTTAGCATTCATTTTTTTGCTATTGTTCTTAGGCATTTGTTTTATTACCAAATATTGAAAATATGTCCATTTATTCACTTTGTCATTACACTTGCTTGAACATGTTCCCTTATTTCATATACTCTATTACATAACTAAGCTTTAAATATGAAAAAATTGTGATTAAACATGTATAAAAAAATAATTTATATCCCCCTTAAGAGATTCCTCCAAATGTAAGTTCACTATAAGATTTATTAAGTTAGAAAACAAATGTGTGACTCGAAGTTATAGCTTGCATAGATTTTGCATGTAATTTTTGAAACAACTAGACAATTCTCAAGTTGACAATTGATATTGGCATTTATTGTTTTCAATAAGAAATTAAATAAACCAACATGTGGATTAAGTGCATTTTGATTTGCTTTGAGGTGTAAATGTAGATAGAGGTTCGATAGCCCTCCCAAAAAATCAAGATATTATTCTTAGAGATTTTTCTCTCTCATTTTGTCTGTTATTATATATTGTTATGTGGGTGAATATTGCTTCACTTTAGATCTAGGGTTTGTATTGTTGATGGGATTTATTTCTCATTAGTTTCTATCAAAGAAATGGTCCAAACCTTCCCTTCTCTTTCTAATTCCTTTTTCTATCTCTTCCCATGTTGAAATAGTCCTTCCCCCAAGATCCATAAACCATCGCAGGGCTGTCCCCTTTAGTGTGGCAGGAAAGATTTTCAATTTATGAGCATCCATTATATAATCATATCCCCGACACACAATGCCAAATTCAAACATGAACGTGTCAGGATCTTCTAAATTAAGCCCATGAAAGCTAGGTAAAGTTGTTAAAGGAATGGGCTTTGTTGGTGTGCCAGTGGCATGATCCCCAATTAGGAAGTCAATAGTGGAGGTTATATGTTCCATGAATATCCTCCAGTAATCGCTGGGGATTTCATTAGGCTCTACAGGAGATGATGGAAGGGCTCTTATTTGAGTTTCTTTAACAACACTTCCTCTATCCTTTGGTGATATAAATGCTCCTACAACTTCTTCCTCTCTGTCACATGGGCTTCACTCTTCATACCTCCTCTCTACAACTTCTTCTTCACTATTGGAATGGGTTGGTCCCTTAGATGTTCTGCTTGTCTTTTCAGCTACTAGAAGGGTCTACTATATCGAATCAATAGGGGGTGCTATGGACAACACTGGTTGATCTACAAATTGTCCTTTCGATTTTGTTCGCGTACCAAGCATCACAACAGTACAAGAAGATGCCTCTAATTCAACTTTCGCGATGATTTTCTGGATATAAGTATTCCTTCCCAAATCGTGTCCTCCCTTCTTTGGGGCTCTTCCTCTGCCCCTTTTATTCGAATCTCTGTTCATGTAAGTTGATGTGATGAAGATGTTGATACCATCACAATGCTCAGGACCTTGAGCAGGGTGTCAAAAGACCATTCCTTCCCCAGGATGAGAGATCAAGCGAAAAGGAAAACAACTAAAAATTAGGGTTCAGGACCTCAAGCAAGGCATCAAAGGACCCTTCCCTCGCTAGGACAAGAAACCAAACATAAAAAAGAATACATACTAGGAAATTCAACGCTTGGAACCTGAAGCATGGCATCAAAGGACCACTCCCTCCCTAGGACGATAGACTGCGTTTTTCCCAAAAACAAACAAAAATGCAAGAATAAACTAAGCTTGGGGCCTAGAGCAGGGGGTCAAAAGACCATTTCCTCCCCAGGACGAGAGACTGGGCCTAAAGTTAAAAATGGAAAAAAATGAGAGAAAAACAACAAAACAAAGAAACAACTACACTCAGGACCTGGAGCAGAGTGAGAAAATTCTTTCTCTCCCCACGATGGGATATTAACCCTCTGTTTGATACAAATCATGTCCTACACCTTGTTAGCCTTCCTCGGCAACGGTGCCAAAATGTCGATGTCTAGGTATGAACAATTTGTCAACCCTTTTCCTACATTAATTCATCAATCCATGTGCATAGTCTTTTCAAGGTAACACATAAGGTATATGCAGGAGCGATTGTGATTGTGATGTGGTAGGTGGGGGCTCCTGATTGATACAACCTCTCCATAAAGTTGAAATATTAGTACTCAATGATTTCATTAGAAAAAATCAGGGTGTAATATAGGACTATAATGCATCCATTGTCTTGCGGTATCAATGAGGTTGTTCTTGGGCGTCATCCCCACAAAAGGGCGGCGATCAGTCACTTGAATAGTAAGGTCTTGATAAACTAGAGAAATTAGGATTACTTCTTTGTTTCCAGACACAACCCATATACGCTTGGGTATTAGAGAAGACAGTCCTTGTAGTCAAGAGACATAATTTTCAACCATCTTAATACTTTAGGGATTCCTCTCTTAACATTTTATATAGACCTGTATAAAATATATTCCTTAAATTTTCGGCCTATGTAAGTTAGATAACATTGTTATTGTAAAGAAGTTGTTTAGCCATATTTATTTTGATTCTTGACATATACACATTTTTAATGTATTTTGTGTATATGGTCAATGAACACTGTGAAGGCATAGGTTTCAACTCATACATCATGCACGAGTTATTACAAAAAATAGCATGGATGAAATCCTGTATATTTAATCTCATCATAAAAAATATTTGTGTGAAAAGGAAATAGATTATGAGACTTTGTGAGCTTTTCCCTAGACAATCCCACTGCTAATAAAGTTGACTTATGAATATTTATGAGCCTACATGTAACCTTATTGGCGAGTGAAAAATCAAACCTTGACCATCATTAGGATAAAACAATTTCATCCACAAAGAAAATATGTGTGATGGCTAATTCACTGGAAATTGTGGCACTCTTTAATTCACCCCTCCCTTTGGCTTCAGTGAAAAGTCATGTTAATCCCTTTAAAAGTTTTGAAGAACTTTATGTCAGTTTGCCTTGGACATTGAACCAATGAGAAATTGATTATTTTCATCATTCATGAAGTTGGGGAAAGAAACGCTAGTTATGCATGCTTGTATTACTAGTCCAAAACTACAATTTAATATCCAAAACTCATAAATAATCCAACACTCATAAATAATGAAATTAAAACTACATTTATATCCATGAAATCTATTTTGGAAAGAATCTAAATATCTATTAAACTTTGGTAAAAAGACAGTAAGAATGGCAAACTATTTAACCCAAACCCATTTAAATAAAAGGATATCTTATTGGAAATCATCAAGGCTTTGCAAATAATAAATGAATAATTTAAAACTAAAAAAATGTTGTTCTAAAATAATAAGCTTTGTTAACTATAATATTAATGTATTACATTATAAGAACAAGACATCAGGAACAAAAAACATTCACTGTATTACATTGTAAGAACAGGACATCAAGAATTAAAAACATTCACATTAATTAATTAACGTAACTTAATTGACATTGACAATAAACATTAATTAATTAACGTAACTTAATTGATATTGACAGTAAACATCAAACATTCTACAACATTTACGTTGAAACACCACACATTCTGCAACATTGAAGAAATAGATAGATACGCTGGACCTAGAGAAATAGATAGCAACGCTGGACCTAGAGAAATAGAGACATACATTGAGGACCATTGTCATTATTGGTGGTACCTCTCGTGTCTGTTAACAGTTTTCAATATTGACTGGTAATCAGACGATGTTCATGCATGTTCGACTTCAGCTCATATATTCGCATGCTTGAACTTGTACTTTTGTTCGGGTCGAGATGGAGCGCAAGACCCTGGATTTTGTCTGTTGTAATCCAGGCGTGATTCTTGTTACATGATTCATTCACTGGATGGCTGCGACAATACCTGAGTCGATTCATTGATCCTAACCAGATGGTTGCGCCCATACTAAGGATCTAGATTATTATGTACTCTCTTATGGATGGCTGCGACCATACCACACATATCATGTACTTAAGCTATCAGTTGTATCTCTCGATGCAGATTCTCGGCAACAGCTACATGTGTTCTTGTAAAGCATTTCACCCCTCTCTCTCTCTCGGGCCTCATGCTCTAGGGGGCATCTGTTACACAGTAATTTGTCACCATTGGTCACCGTCCCTGTTACCCCTTTCCTGTACTTTGGAGGACTCATTCCGGGACTTGTGAGCAGTGACATAACTTAAAAGCACTTGCATTATGTTCCCCTAAGTATGGACTTCATATGCCCTGAAGACACCTCCTGCAAAATATCCCTGAAAAGTGCCCTTTTTTCCATTAGTGTGGGTCCACAATGTACTACCCGTGCCAGTGAACGAGATCCTCAAAAGAAGGTGCGACCATTGGTGCTCTGGCTTAGAGTAACACCCGCGCCAACCAAGTTTGGAAAAGATTTTTAACAAACGCGCACCCAGATGTTTTTTCCCTTCAAGTCATGAAGTCTTTTGAGGATAAAGCTCATCTTCTAGATGTCGAGAGTCATCATCTATCCCTTACATCTATCCACAGCGGCTTTTGGAGATAATGCCAATCCATAATGGGTGCCTTGATTCATTGTATCTTCCTCCCCTTCTCCATCTATAAAAGTCTGTCCTCATGCATTTGACAAGCTAGTTTTTGGAGTAGTGCTAGTAGTGATAACGCTTGTCTTGAGTGATAGTAAGAGTCTTGGAGCATAGGGAGGTTATGCTGCCAGAAGTCTGAGAGAGAAAGGTCTATTGCAAGACATATATAGCTGCTCGCCCAGCTAGAGGAGAGATTCAACGTCAGAACTTTGGTTGTATCTTTCTCTGTTGATTATTTATTAATAAACGACTGTCATTATGGTTCCGATCTTATTTTTCATTATGATAATGTTTGATCTATATCCTTTCTGACTGATATATAGTTGTATTTAGTGGATTTTATGCTTGTATTCGCTTTGTTCTTTGCATGTGCAGGTATCCATTCGCGGAGATCGTGAGGATCGTGACCTGCTGGAGCAAGGGAACAGGAGTATCAACTCTTCTACGACACTAGCATTGGACTCCAGGTTGGTTCTTATAATCCACTTTCAATTTGCAACTAGGAACATGCATGGTAGCGTTAATTCATTGTTGCTAGACCCATTTTGGGCTAGTGGGATCGCCTCTGTCCGCAGAGGGGATTTACCTCTCCAACACATATCCAAGTACGACTAACCCTTCGCACAGGAACGATCCCTCTCTTATACAATATAGGGGGGTGATAACATCTTTCCCCAAAACCTGGCAACTACATGCCCAAAAATATAAATCAGTTCAAAACAGTAATAGTGCCGAGAGAGCGAGAATAGAAATGATCCAAAACCGATTAGAAATAGTTGCAAGTTGGTTATATTGTTTTAGCCCTACTAAACCACTGTTGTGAATTATGGAATTGCTGCTATATGCCAGGAGAACAACACCTGTTCTCCGGAAACTGTGGACATAACAATTTTTAGTGGCTCACGTAGGTAAAATCCTGATGACTTTACTTCATTAATTAAATATTCCAAGAGACAATGAAAGGAGGGTTACCTCATAGGGTTAGCATAGTAGATACATGTTAATGAGTGCAAAAAGGATCAAAATATGAGTGGAAATGTAGGGAAAAAGTAAGGAGATTTGGTACCCAACACCCTCAATTAAACATATTAGTAGCATAAGGCCAAATTTAGGACCGGAAACCTATTCATATCCTACAAAAGTGGATTGGCCCATAGGCAGAAAGGTTTGTACTTAAGCATCAATACCATTTTTCACATACCCCCTGGGTACAATACAACCATTTCCTTCTATGCTCTACTAAATCCATCATGTGGACCTTTTCATTCAATTACAAGACATACATTTCAAATCAACCCTTAAACATAAATTTCAACTTGGAGAAAGGATCAATTATGGCATGCAACCAATAAAATTCTTTAATGACACAACACAAGCATTAATATAATAATCCATAATATTGTTGTAGCTAGCATGGCTATGTATCATGATCGTAGTCCTGCTTGGCATAGTCGAAGTATTACTCATAAATATTTTACGTAATAGGAATAAATGGGTACATGATGGCTATGGAGATGAAATTCACCTCATGATGCATAATTCATAGCATAAACAACCTGAACCATAAACTATACCATTTCACATCTTAAAACATAATTACTCTTTAAACATAGTTGTCTCCTGTATAATTAATCACCATTATTCGATCATGTCACCACAAGGATTATTCATGCATCATACACTCACAAATTTCACAACACTAAGAGTAATGATTAATAATATAGCATCATGTAATTATACTCATAAGTTTAAATATGTGAAAACAAAGAGAGTAAAGGGACCACATGCAATACATCCCAAGAAATTGAAGTGAACTTGCTTATTTGTAGATAGTCACTTGGAAAATTGAGCACCACCACCCAACCTAGAACTGTCCTCTTTTAGTTCACCCCCGAGCAGAGGTTCTTGCCATGGATCAACTTCCTCTTTTGATATCTTCAACGGGTATTTAATACCCTCTTTCATGATATTGTTTCCATTAGCGGTGTCCCGCTTTTATGGATATTGTTTATCCATTTGCATTGGCTTTTCCCAGAAAGGCTTGCCTTTATCTCCCTCGAGGTGTTTCCTTATAAAATCTTTCATTTATTTCCTGCAAATATTTTATGTTTTTTCTTAACTTAGCATCTTTCTGCACCCATGTAGCTTAATGGACATTTATCTACAAATCCACTAAGTTTATTTGGATTTGGATCTAGAAGTCTTATCATGAAATAATTATTTCATCCCATTCACCAATGGGATTTGGAAAGAATCTCATCTCTTGGTGTCTCAGTTTCCCAAGAGATTATTTTATTTATTTCACGATAAATTATTTTCTTTTGTTTCTTGCACATCAAACCTAACTTTTCGTAGCTTATGTTAGAAATGTTTTACATACAATGGATGGGTGTTACATAATTTCTCTATTTCTACTTCAAGTGCATCCAAGACCACCATATCTAATAGGTTTGTCATTTCATAAAGCATGGATAATCTGTTTATTATAGTGGAAGCACATGGTTCATTTTTATCTTATCATTGCCCACAAGAATTACATTTGTAAGATCTACACTCACTCTACTGGAAGCATCATCTTTTTCTTGTAGATTTGAAAGGTTCCTATTTGTTAGATATTGACAGAACCGCATATCTATCTAGATGGATATGCACATCAAGGTTGTGAAGTTTGAGGTTGCATACTTGAGTTGCAAAAATTTACACATTGAAATTTGAGTGAACTTGGGAATGTGCTCTTGAGATTGTATTTAATATTGTCTTACTTCTATTAATCAAGAACCAGTAGAGCCTATTTTACATTCCTATTATGTATTTACACCAGATGTAGTACTGGGTGCCATTTCCATTGACCTACTTATGAATGGAATAAAATTATTAATGTATAATGTCCTCTTCAACATGTATATAGTGAGTTGTATTACATGTGTACATAAACCTCATTGCTCTGACCTTATTTCAATTTAAATGCCTCTTACATCTCTTAGTTATAATTATTGAGATATTTCTTTACTCAAAGGAACCTGTACATTCCAAACTATGCATTTTCAATTAAATATGCATGTTGCTACTAAATATATGAGTAATGACCTGGTAAGGTTTAGTTCCTTTTAGTAGCGTATATTTAAAGCGTTTTCCCCTTAAGGGTGAGTTAATAGTTCAACCTGTGGTCAAGACCACATCAAAAAATGAATTTCATCGTTACATGTAGATGCACCAATTAACAAAAAATATTAAATCGAAAGATAATTTACAAAAAAATCCATAATCTCATAGCACACGCAGGGACTTGTCTTTCAAGAACGTAACGATATTTTATGGTAACTTCATGAATAGATACAATTAAAGTAAACCTTCAGAATATGTTCTAGGATGGAAATCAATTAATTACCCATCAATTTTGGCTACGTTGATAAAATATCATGAACTTCTTTCCTAAGATGTATATAGATTCCATCTATCTTTCTTCCTGTCCACCATGATCTATGGAAAGAGAATTTATTATTTTATCTTTTTTTTTTTCCCGTTACCTCATGATAGTTAAATGCTTCTTCCTTTAAGATCTCTTATAATTATAACTTCATTCTATTAAGCTATGTCCTCAATTATACTACACTTCACAATCGTTGAACCCATAATTTAATTTTAATATGAGCAAAGTAATATAATGACAATATGTAAGAGCAAACATATCAACATGCAACTACCCATAGGATTCAAACTTTCCTTATCCACCATTACTCCTTTCAACACTTTCTTTCATATTCATAAGCCATGATGACCACATCACTAAATATCATCATCGAGACTCTCCATAATCATACCTTACGATTATTTCAAATGCGTTCATTCATGAAGCTTGACTCTGAGAATCTAAAGCTAGGTCTATCATGTGTAGGTATCTTAAACCAATTTTAAATCATGGTATAGAGACTTTGTGCCATTACAAGAGAATTTGACAAGAAGTTAAGTTTGGAAAAATCTTATAGAACATATATTGAAATAAAAAATAATGTTCACATAATTCCAAACCGTTGATAGTTAGGCACAATAAAACAATAACCACTTTATGGTTGACCACTTCTACCTCTTGAAATTATTCAACGAGTTATTTTTTTTCACTTCTTTGGATTACTCTCTACTCCATCACAAGATTGGAAGGTTCTATGTTGTATAACAATATTGCAATATTATTTGTTCAAATATATCCTTACAAGGTTTCTTCTCCCACAATGCTATTATAGTTATCCACCATGGTGTATGAATACAATACATAGACTTGATGAATTCAATGTAAAGTAAAAAAATTCCGATGAAGCGTGTATAAAGAATAAACTTCTTAAATTTTGAGCATAGGTGGCTTCTGAAAAAAACACGCAATGCACAATCATATCTCTCAAAATTATACCTGCAACATTGGGAAAGAAAATTATTACCATGATGCTAAAAGAACCAAGTCATTTTTTTGGTAGTGATGCCATCTAGAACAATTCCCTCCAATCATTAAGTGAATGCTCGCATGGAGGTGCTTCACCACGAAGTCAGCCTACGATCTCAAATGCCATCAAATTTCCAATTGCAAGACAAATAAAACATCTTTGAACAATTGAAAAAATGTCAATGCTTGGCGAGCATACTCCATAGCTTTGAGCCAAATCAACATGCTCCTGTAACCAACATGTAACATTTGTATATTCTAGTGGTAAAATTCTAAAAAAAAATTAAACCAAAGAGGGTATATAAAATTCAGACTCAAATATCTCAAATAAGTCATGTTTAGACTCAAATTTTTGTCATCCATTTTCTAATGCTATGCCAACTATAGCTTCAAGGTAAAATGCCCATCGTAAGGAACTCAATTATTAATAACAACATTGACCAACAGAACGTAGTTAACCACAATATTTCCACTAATTGGACAATGGTCAAAAGACTATTGTAGCCAATTCAGACACCATCGTGAACTTTAACCACTCAACTCTATTGCTCTGCGAGGCAACTCATTCTTTAAATAATGCCACAATAACGCTTCCTGCTACCTACTTCTTATTAGCAATTAATTGACCAGAATGTCGTTAATCCTTTGAAGAATAGGAAAAAAACATTCCTCAAGGTTGAAGCTCCGAATTTTGTTGTAGAGGAGATTGGCCCTTTTGTCAACACACTACCTTAACCATGCTCGATCACAGAGTATTATAGTAAAGCAAGGGACGTTGCAATCCGTGCATATGACCATCGCCTGCTACATCCACTGCAAAATCCCGATAGATGTTTCCATATGATTTTACACCTGCATGCCTCTATGGCAAGAGCTACAGGAGCCTAAGATGTGGTATTAATGTTAGCCTTGATCTACTCTTAACCTTACACGTTTGTGTCCATCGCAAGTAGAAGATAAAGTTAGTGTGTTTTTTCAAAGTGTAATGAAGGATAAACACTATCCAAATTAAGGATGACCATGACCATGAGGATATCCATTATCCACTGAATGACATTTTGGAGTAGAAGATTCAACAACAAAGAGTAAGCTCATATTTTTTATAGTTTCACAATTCGTACATCTCCGGATCTATGGATAAAGTAAGCCGAAAAGCGGTATTGATAGGGAAACATCAGTTGACAAGGAGCTTTTCTATAACGATCAAATTGAAAAGGTGTCATTTATTTAAATCAAATGTTCCCATCGAGCTTAATGACATTGGGTTTTGAAAAAAGAAATCGGAAGTAGTAACTAAAAATGCGGAAGTATCTATTAATTAATGAGTGTCGTGGAGGTTTCTCTCTAGAGTGTCATGAGCTCCATGATTTGGGTCGAGGTTGATTGACAATGCCCAATTTTAAGCACCATGGAGGGATAGGTCAATTCATAACCACAGAGGGACAGGTCAATTCATAGACATTCTTGTTACAATTCAAAATATTAGTACTCAAAGGTTTCATTAGAAAAATAAGGGTGTAATAGAGGGCTATAATGCATCAATTCTCTTGCGATATCAGTAAGGTTGTTCTTGGATGTAATCCCCATAAAAAGGCAGGGATAAGTGTTGAGGGATTAAATCCCCTAGGGTTTTGGGTCAATACCCTAGCAGAACAGGGGCTATCTATAGTAAAAAACAAGCATTCCACATAGCCATGATACTTAAATAAGCAAACTACGCGAAGAGAGGTGCACCTGGCAGTCCTTTGTTCGGGTAGATCCAGCCAAGGTCCAAACCCTCTTGGAGTTCCTCTCAATCCTTGAACCTCCAAAACAACCAATTCAAAGAATCATAGTGATATATGGACAAAGCATCATATAGAAATCAACTTCATAACTTATTGAAAGATGGTTAATTATACATTGAAGCAATTATTCATATGGTTAGTTATGGTTTTTCGGTCCATGGTTTTGGACGCGATGGTTTTCAGTCCATGGTATTGGATGCTTCGGCATGTATAAATATGTATTGTAACATTGAAAGGAAGATAATGAAAAATCAAGTTGGTAGTCCCGGTTTTGGGATCCACGGGAAAATATCTGTGTGTATGTGTTTTATGTGTTATGCTCTCGAATTGTTTATTTTCTGTGTTTTAGAATTCATATGCAGGTAATTTCTGCACAGGGTTAAAACCTACATTTGATATCGGAGTTGTTTTCGCTTCAAGGGGATGCCTTTGCTGCTGAGGGGTTTTTCTCAAGCCTGTGATAGACCCTGTTCAGTGGAAGATTTGCGGGATCGATTCTGGTGGTGAAATAAGGTGGTGAGCAGTGGAAAGAGAGAGATCGAGAAATTTAATGGTCAATGTTTTGAGTTGTGGAAACTCAAGATGGAGGATTTGTTGGTGGATAAAGATCAGTGGATTGCGATAGATCCAGGTACTAAACCAAAGGGAGTTTCTAATGAAGAATGGAAGAAGTTGGATTGAAAGACAAAGAGCACAATACGATTGTGTGTCTATGATTCAGTATTGTTGAATGTATCAGGGGAAGCTAAACAAAGGGTTTGTGGGACAAGTTAGGGACTTTGTACCAATCTAAGTCTCTACTGAATAAAGTGTTCCTACGGAAAAAGTTGTACAACATGACGATGAAAGATGGAGACTCGGTGATAGAGCATATGAATGCGTTTAATACTGTGGTAAGTCAGTTATCGTCTGTTGATATTAAAATTTCAGATGAAGATAAGTGCATTAGTTTGTTGTGTTCTCTACCAGATTCGTGGGACAGTCTCGTTATTGCAATAGGTAGCAATGCAACTACCTTGCAGTTTGATGAAATAGTCTCATCCTTGCTGATAGAGGCAATAAGACGGAAAAATATGGAGAGCCAGAATGGTGATGCCTTGTTTGTATGAGGACGGTCCCATAACAGAAATAAAAATAAGTCATTGAGTGGGAGGTCTAAACCTAGAAGGAGATCTAAATCTCCAGGAAAACTTGTAAATGTGGTGTGCTGGAAATGCAGAAGGAAGAGCACTACAAAAAGGACGGTAAATCTAAAGTTCCTAATAAAGGAAATGGATCTAATGACACTCCTTCTATAGAGGCGAAAACCACCTCAAATGAAGGTGGGGATGTGTCCTTGGCTTCTTCAAGCATACATGTAGATCATGAGGCATGGTTGATTGAATTAGGTGCATCCTTTCACTTCACTCCCCATAGAGAGTGGTTCTATGAGTATGAGAAATATGATGGTGGTGATGTCTTCTTGGGGGATGACAGGAAAGCTTGAATCGTTGGTCGTAGAAAAGTAAAGTTGAAGTTGTAAGGTGGAAGGGTTAGAACACTTCCGGGTGTTCTGCATATTCTTGCATTGGCTAGAAATCTCATTTCTGTAAGCAAGCTGGATGATGCAGGTGTAAAAATAGTGTTCGAGAAGGATACCTGCGAGATGGTTTGGGGGGCATTGGTATTGATGCAGGGAGTTCGAATTGGAACTTTTGATGAGCTGTAAGGTAGCATTGTTGTTGATGGGTGCAAAAGTTTTGTGGTTCCTGAAAGTGGAGCAGAAAATCTAGTGGTCTCTGGAGAGAAGACCATGCTGTGGCATCAAAGGCTTTGACATATTGGAGAGAAGGACCTTCTAATACTTCATGGTAAAGGTATGGTAGAAGGTATGAGTAATAGCTCTTTGGATTTTGATTTGTGTAAAAATTGAGTATATGAGACACAGAATCGGGTGAGTTTCCCCTCTGGTGATAAGAGGGTGAAACATATATTAGAGCTTGTGCACAGTGATGTGTTTGGACCTGTGAAGGTTCCATCACTGGGTAAGTATGTGTACTATGTATCCTTTATAGATGACTTCTCAAGGAATACATGGATATATTTCCTTAAGAATAAATCTGAAGAAGAAGGTAAATGTTTTGAGGACAGATAATGGTGGAGGGTTTCATAGTAAGGAATTTGAAGAATTTTGTAATAAGTGTGGTATAGCACGGTAGAAGACTACTCCATACACACCTAAGCAAAATGGAGTTGCAGAAAGAATGAAAAAGACGTTGATGGAAAGGGCAAGAAGCATGCTCAATGGTGCCGGGTTAGGACAAGAATTCTGGGAAGAGGTGGTGGAGACAACATGTTACCTGGTCAATAGATCACCTTCATCAGCCTTGGAGGATAAGACTCCACAAGTGGTATGGACTCGTAAGAAACACTATCTTTCACATCTGAGGGTATTTGGATGTGATGCATATGTACATGTTCCAAAGGAGAAATAAACCATGTTGGATAGTAAATCTGAAAAGTGCACATTTGTTGGGTATAAGGATGGTTTAAAGGGCTATAATCTTTGGAACCCAGTAACAAGGAAGGTTTTTTATAGCTAAGATGTGGTGTTCAGAGAGGTGAAAGATGTTATTAAACATGAATTCCAACCTAAGGAACCTGAGAAGATAGATTGAGATAAAGGAGGAAGAATCAAACTCTATAGCAGAGGAGGAATCAAAAGATGAAGAGCCATAAACTTCGGGTGTGAGAAGATCAGTTCGAGAAAGAAGGCAGCGAGAAAGGTATAGTTTTCTTTCTGTTCAAATTTTACTTTATCTATTACTGATGATGATCCCAGAACTGTGAAGGAAACAATAGATTCGAAGGATGGAAAACTCTAGAAAGAGGCCATGGTTGATGAAATGGCATATTTGCACAAAAATGAAGCTTGGGATCTGGTGGAGGGTCCGGGTGGAAGGAAACCCATTGGCGGGAAATGGGTGTTCAAGAAGAAGACAAATGTAGAAGGAAAGGTGGAGAAATACAAAGCTTGGCTGGTAGAAAAAGGTTATTCCTAGGTGTTGGGAATTGCTTTTGATGATATTTTTTCTCCCGTTGCCAAGGTAACTTCTATTAGATTACTTTTATCTGTTGCTGCAACTTTTGATTTTGAGGTAGAATAGATGGATATGAACGCAACATTTCTTCACGGGGATCTGGAAGAGGAGATCTACATGAAGAAACCTGAAGGCTTTGCGGTGAAGGGTAAGAATGAATTGGTATGCAAGTTAAATAAGCCTTTGCATCGGTTAAAACAGTCACCAAGGATGTGGTATCAGAAATTTGATACATTTATACGGGGACTTGGCTTCACCAGAAGCAAAGAAGATCAATGTGTGTGTTTTAAATTAATTGGTGACCGTGTTATTTATCTGTTCTTATATGTGGATGATACGATGCTAGTTGGAAATGACAAAGAAATTATCCAGGATTTGAAGACCCATTTGTCCTCCAAATTCTACATGAAAGATCTTGGTGCTGCAAACTATATTTTGCGCATGAAAATTAAAAGAGATCGGACAAAGAGGAAGCTTTTGGTTAAACCATAGAAAGTATGTCGAGATAATATTGTAGAGGTTTAATATGCAGGATAGTAAACCGGTGAAGGTTCCTATTCCTGTAGGTGTAAAGTTATTTGCTGAACAGTGTCCCAAGACACAAGAAGAGGAAGAGGACATGTCCCGTGTTCCATATGCAAGTGTAGTCAGTAACCTGATGTATACGATGGTCTGTACTAGACTAGACATTGCACATACAGTGGGAGTATTGAGCAAGTTTATGTCAAAACCATGGAAGGAGCATTGGACAACAGCGAATCGTGTTTTCAGGTATTTGCGTGGCACTAGTGATTATGGCTTGTGCTACCAAGGAAGACCAGGGCTGGACATAGCATTGGATATTCATGGCTTTGTTGATGCAAACTAGGTTGGAGATATGGATCAGAGAAGATCTACAAGTGGGTATGTGTTTAACCTATTTGGAGGTGCAGTCAGTTGGATGAGTAAGAAACAATCTGTAGTGGCACTATCAATTATAGAGGTAGAATACATGGTAGCCACTCATGCAAGCAAGGAAGCAGTATGGTTGCAGATATTGTGTTCAAGTATGGGGTTGGTACAGGGAGCTATAAGGATAGATTGTGACAGCAAAAGTGCAATTTTCTTGGGAAAGAACCTTGCATATCATTCAAAGACAAAGCACATTGACGTTCAGTATCACTTTGTGAGGGATATGATAGAAGACAAAAAGGTGTTGCTGGTAAAAGTGGACACTTTGAAGAATACTGCAGATGCATTAACAAAATCTGTGAGCTCTGAGAAGTTCTCTTGGTGTATAGAAACAATGAGCGTTGCAGGGCTACATAAATGACTAAGCTCTCTTGTGGCCCCCTGTGGAAGGAAAAAAACAAGTGGGAGAATGTTGGGTTGTGTTATATTCTTTCCACGACTAGCCGACATAGTTAACTAGGGGGTTAGAAGGGGGCCAGAACCCCCCTTCATTGCGCCGATTACATAGCAGGGGGAGTCACAGGGCTTTTGAGGGGCGCTATTTCATATATTTTTGAATAGTAATTAAAAAGAGTTATTTGACGTAACATTTTTATTTAAATAATGTTTCGCATCCATAAGAAATTAAATAGTTATATTTGTAATTGCATCATCTTAGTTGTTCAATTGTAGATGGTAAGATTCTTTTTAGCTTGGAAATTAGAGTAAATCATCTTTTCTTTTTACACTAGAGTTTTTCTAAGTGGTTCTTAATCTCCTTTTGTTAATACTGTTGGGTTGTGTTATATTCTTTCCACGACTAACCCACATAGTTAACTGGGGGTTTAGAAGGGGGACAGAGCCCCCCTTTGTTGTATCGATTGCGTAGTGGGGGGAGTCACAGGGGGTTTGAGGGCCCCGAAATTTTTTGGTGTTTGACCCTATATTAGGTTGGGCGGACCTATCTATGGTTTTGTGCATGTCTTTCACACACAGTTTTGGATTCGATGGTTTTTTTGTCCATGGTTTTGGACGCGATGGTTTTAGGTCCATGGTATTGGATGCTTCGACATGTATAAATATGTGTTGTAACATTGAAAGGAACATAATGAAAAATCAAGCTGGTAGTCCTGATTTTGGGATCTAGGGGAAATCTCTGTGTATATGTGTTTTATGTGTTATGCTCTCGCATTGTTTATTTTCTGTGTTTTAGAATTCATATGTAGGTAATTTCTGTACGGGATTAAAACCTACAAATACATCATATCCTATCCCACACACTCACCCTAGCAAGGGATGCCTTATCAAAGTATCCCTAGGGATAAAAATGCACATCTTCTTCAACAGTAATGTTCCATGGCTAGTGCACATGAACAACTTTTGAAATTAAGTCATATGTGGTTAGAACTTGTGTTGTTACCCATTTAGGAGTCTTTAATCTTTGCTTGGATGATGCCATTGTTACTTTCAATATCTATGCACCAATTGATGATATGCAAGAGATTTACGACATTTTTTGGGTCTTCTTGTTCCAACTTGTTTGGATGAGATACCTCGCCACATGGAATCTAACGCAAAAAAAATTCGAACAATGTTCCACACATCTAGGGCAAAAGACACACAAGGAAGAGATGGTCCACATAATCCTCGCATTTATACATAGGGTAGACCAACTAGGCATGATCATGCTTCCCTTCTATAAGTTGTCATCTATGGGATCTTATTTTCCCATATGCACCATTGGAGGATCCTTTCATTTTCTAAACAACTTAGGTTCCATAATATTTTACATCACCAAGCTAAATCCCCCTTTCAACAATGATATTCAAACAAAACATTTATGGAGAATATTCCCCAAGAGAGGAGTGCACCCAACATAATGTCTGTTCCCTCTCCTTGAGGTGAACATCCAATATATTTAGGGCAGTAGGGTAATTATCCACTGAATTGAAAAATCAAAAGGGATTTTTAGCTTATTAGGATGATGCGATCCATCAACCCAAATAGATATTCTAATAGGATCTACCACCTGGTTCAAAGTAGACCTCCTATTTTCATTTAGGAATTCAACAAAATTCTTTGCAAAAAAGTAATTTTCCCCACACCATACACATTTGTCGATACCCATTCTTACTTCTTTACCATTTTCTAACTTCTAGGATAGTCCTTCTTCGACCACTTTCAATGAAGCTAATACTACCTTCGAAACGACAAAAAAATGTATCCTTTTCTTTTTCGGGTTCCTAATCCAATGTTCAATAGAGATAGAGTGAATATACTTTATGAATACCACTTCTATCCATAGGTTGTTTGTGTATAACAGTCTCCATCAAACCTTAGCTGCCAACAACTTAAACAAAGAATAAGACCTTTTTAGATCTCAACCTTTCAACATCTTTGGAAAATTTATCCCATTTGAAAAAATTTAAAACCCTACCATATTTCTAACCTGTCCATAGAAATCTATAGCTAATCTTACAAATAGATTTAAAAATCCTTTTTTGAATCAAGCACAAAGACATCCAGAAGACTGGCATAACTTCTAGAGCGAGTTGGATAAGCATTAGTCCACCCACACTAAACAACCATCTAAAGCTCCAAACCTTTAATATATTCTCAACATTAAATGGAAATTATTATTCTAACTGTAAATTAATTAGTAGTTTATTTTCCTACAAAAACAACGAATAATTCACAACTACAAGTTTCACAAAATTGAATTATGTTGAAGATAAACTAGAAAATGAGAAAATAATGGTACACAAACACACAAATTTGACACGGTTATTTTTGGAATAAAATCCCCATAAAAACCTTCCTTCGAATCATTATTCATACCCATCTCTACATTTTCTTCCCTTCTCTCGCTCGAAATTGAATTGCCAAAGGAAATCAATCTCAAGTGTATATTCTCCATCTACCCATTGGACTCTTATTATAACTTCTTCTTGGGACTCTTAATGGAAAAGATTAAAACATAATTGATGCCGGAGGTTATTTCTGGATCGATCCGTGTGACTTTCTACAGGATTAACACCTTTCTTAATTAAAATTGATTAATTAACAAATTTTCCTAAGATTAAACTTTGGAAATGTTTAAAAATAGGCTAATAACATAATTGAGACATTTCTAGGTGGAATTTACATAAATAAATTATGAGATATGAAAAACTTGTGTGTTTTAGCCTCTCCACAAATTTTCGAGACTAGAACACTAATGGTGCTACAAAAACTAACACGGATGAAATCCTATATATTTTATCTCATCATAAAAAATATTTGTGTGAAAAGGAAATGGATTATGAGACTTTATGAGCTTTTGCCTAGACAATCCCACTACTGATAAAGTTGACTTATGAATATTTATGAGCCTACATGTAGCCTTATTGGAGAGTGAAAAATCAAACATGGAGCATCACTAGGATAAAACAATGTCATCCACAAAGAAAATGCGCGTGATGGCTAATTCACTGGAAATTGTGGCACTCTTTAATTCACCCCTCCCTTTGGCTTCAACCAAAAGTCAAGTTAATCCCTTTAAAATTTTTGAAGAACTTTATGTAAGTATGCCTTGGATATTGAACCAATGAGAGATTGATTATTTTCATCATTCATGAAGCTAGGGAAAGAAAGTGCCAACAAGATTACATTAGTAATGCTTGCTTGGTTTGGGAGGGGCTTGAAAATATTACAAAAACTTAATTTACCTTGAATTTTTGCATTCTTTTATTTCTTGTAGGTGTAATTTTTCATAGCCATTTTATAATAAATTTTGACATTTTCTCATATGTATACTTGAGTTATGTATGTTTTTCATGTACCTTGAATTTTGATGTTCTTTTATTTCTTTTAGGTGTAATTTTTCCTAGTCAATTTTATAAGAAATTTTGACATAAGTTTCTCAAAATTATAATTTAATATCCAACACTCATAAATAATCCAACACTGATAAATAATGAAATTAAAACTACATTTATATCCATGAAATATATTTTGGAAAGAATCTAAATATCTATTAAACTTAGATTAAAAAAACAGTAAGAATTGCAAACTATTTAACCCAAACCCATTTAAATAAAATGATCTCTCATTGGAAATCATCAAGGCTTTGCAAATAATAAATGAATAATCTAAAACTAAAAAAATGTTGTTATGAAATAATTAAATTTAAAAAGTATAATAAATATAAGCTTTGTTAACCATAGTATTAATGTATTACATTGTAAGAACAGGACATCAGGAATGAAAAACATTCACGTTAATTAACGTAACGTAATTGACATTGATGGTAAACATTAAAGATTCTACAACATTTACGTTGAAACACCACACGTTCTGCAACATGATTTAGAAACCATCCCAATCTAGAACATTGAAGAAATAGATAGATACGATGGACCTACACCGTACCTAAATAGATAGATACTTTGGACCTACATTGAAGAAATAGATAGCAACAATATCACTATGGGACATATAATGAGTACTAGACATATTTTGAGTAAAACTTGTACTCCTCGTAGCACAAGAAACAATTGTTGTCATTGGCTTGAGCCCAAGCACCGATAATAGGGCCGAAAAGGCTCGAGATGCAATTGATGAGGTAGGTAAGGCAAGCCGTGCACGAGCTCGAATCCCTACGAGTAGAGCAGACTCCTTGCCCATAGGCAGTCGGAACTTCGTTGGTATTTGAAATCTGGTTCAAGTAGTCAACACTCGATTCTAAGTAGTCTGCCAAAATTCTGGAGTGAAGCAGTCAGGATAGCTGTCTATACCTTGAATCCAAGTCAATTAAGACCAAATTATGAAAAAAATCCTTATGAACTATGGAAAGGAAGACCTGCTTCAGTAAAGTACTTCAAGATCTTTGAAAGCAAGTGCTTCATAAAAATCAATGATGGCTCACTAGGAAAGTTTGATTCTCGTGTTGATGAACGGATATTCCTTGGATACTCTACACAGAGCAAATCCTACAAGTGCTACAATAATCGACTAGGGAAAATAGTGGAAAGCATTGATGTAAAGATTGATGAAGACCTTCTAGAAAAAGAAATTGAAGAACATGAAGTTGATCCTCTCATTGAAGAAGAAGAACTTGAAAAAATGAAATAGATCAAGAAGAAGCCAAGGAAAAAGAACCACCTCATACCCCTTCAAATATGAAGTTTCTCCAGAAATATCATCCAGAAGAGTGGATTATTGGCAATAGAGATGAAGGGATGCAAACCCGAAGAAGGATGATAATTACACTAAAGAAAAATGATATTGCTCTTCTATCCATGCTAGAACGAGAAACATATTCTCAAGCAAGGATCCTCATTGGGTAAAAGCCATGGAAGAAGAAATGTCCCAAATTGAGAAGAATGAGACATGGGAGTTGGTACCTCGTCCAAAGGACAAAAGAATTATAGGAACCAAGTGGGTATTCAAAAAAAAAATGAATGAATATGGACAAGTCATGAGAAACAAGGAAAGGCTTGTTGGTAAAGGCTATTCACAAATTGAAGGAATTGACTTTGAAGAAACATTTGCAACAGTAGCTCATGTGGAAACTATCAGGATGTTCTTGGAATTTTCTTACTCAAAAGGATTCAAAATCTATCAAATGGACGTAAAAACAACATTTATGAATGGGGAACTCAAGGAAGAAGTCTACATGGAACAACCAAAAGGGTTTGATCTAACAGAAGGAGATCAAACCCTTCATAAATGGTACAAGTTTTACTCATTAAGATATTTGGCTTGAGTTATCTCACTTCCTTGGACTACAAGTATCTCAAACCAAAGCAGGATTGTTTATATCTCAAGCCAAATATCTTAAAGACATACTTAAAAGATATGGAATGGAAGACTGTGCACCCATGAGAACACCTATGAAAAAAAATTGCAAATTGACCAAAAATGATGACTCCCCTCGAGTAGATGCAACTCATTAAGGTCAATAATTGGAGCCATTCTGTACTTAACTGCTACGAGACCCGATATAATGCAAGCAGTAGGAATGGTGGGAAGATTTCAATCAGCTCCTAAACAATCCCATTTGTTAGCTGTAAAAAGAATTCTCAAATACCTGAAAGGAACTCCTGATTTCGGTCTTTGGCACCATACGAGCTCAACTCTGACTGTAACTACATACACCGATGCTGATTGGGCCGAAAGTGTAGATGATCCAAAGAATACTAGTGGAAATTCATTCTTCCTGGGAGATTGTTTAGTATCTTAGCTCAGCAAAAAACAGACATCCATATCATTATGCACAGCCGAAGCCGAGTATATAGTTGCAACAAACTATTGTACTCAAATACTATGGATGAAGGAAGCTCTAAAAGATGTCAACATAGGTACAGATCAACCAATTACCATCTATTGTGATAACACAAGTGCTATCAGTATCAGCAAAAATCTAGTGATGCACTCAAAGACCAAACATATACCAATCAAGTATCATTTCCTTCGTGGACAAGTAGCTAAACAAAACATCATCTTGGAATATATCAATACTAGGGAGCAGATAGCTGATATTTTCACAAAACCTCTTCCTCGAGAAGCATTTGAACATCTTCGTCAAAAGATGGGGGTTATCTCTTTAGCATCACTTAAGTTCATTCATAAAGATGTTGCAAGATAGGGGCAGTAGTTCTACAGGGGGAGCAGTTTGACATGGGGAGTCTGTATGCATTCCTTTGCCATTGATGTCAAAGGGGGAGAGAAGAAGAATATCGCCATCAATAACAAAGGGGGAGATTTTTGACATATATTTTCATTGATGTCAATATGGCAATATTCGAGGAGCTAGAGGAGGCAAAACAGAGCATATCGAAGGAGCAAATAGAGCTATTGGACGAGCAAACAAAGAGGAGCAAACAGAGCTATCGGAGGAGCAAAATAGAGCTATAAGAGGCATATCGAGAGTATCGGGAGCAATGTATGGGAAAGAAGGACTATCAAGAAAGATATGCCAAAGAGCCAAAGTAGAGCGAAATATATATATATATATCAGTGATATTGTAATCGGCGGTTCTACTATGAGCCACTACCCGAAACCCCTCATAGCGATATACATGTGCAGAGCCGACGCTATATCTGTCCGTGTGTATAATCATTTGAATTCCGCTAAGTACTTCGATGCATGCTTTTGAGTGTATTTAATATATTCTGGCTATATATTTTATAACTGCGATATGTTGCAGACCTGCTGCAACATTATGAGAGGCTCTATTGTTATATCGCATCCACCCATCAGAACTCGCATATCGTAATAGACAAAGGGTTATCACCACTGAATCCGCCGATTGCGATATAAGTTGCGGGCCCAACACAACATTACAGTTTGACTTAATACCATATTGCATTCGTAGGAGAATCGGCCTTCGACCATCGGCGATGTCATGGGCTCGACTTATAAAGGACCTCCAAAAGTTGCGACTGCCAATTGTGATAACATTATGGAAGAGCGGACCCGATGTAGTTATAGATGCAGGTGTAATGCTTTTGAAGTCCGTCCTTTAGTGTTTCGGTTGGTTTTTTTCATATATTCCTATGTATTTCAATATTTTTATTGCCCGGGGCTTTTTAGGCCAAAAGCTTAGAATAACGGTTCTGACAGTTTAGTAGGCCTGAATGATGCCGATTGCGATTGCGATTGTGACGTGGTAGGTGGGGGCTCCTGATTGGTATAGCCTCTCCATAAAGTTGAAATATTAGTACTCAATGATTTCATTAGAAAAAATCAGGGTGTAATATAGGACTATAATGCATCCATTGTCTTGCGGTATCAATGAGGTTATTCTTGGGAATATATCAATACTAGGGAGCAGATAGCTGATATTTTCACAAAACCTCTTCCTCGAGAAGCATTTGAACATCTTCGTCAAAAGATGGGGGTTATCTCTTTAGCATCACTTAAGTTCATTCATAAAGATGTTGCAGGATAGGGGCAACAGTTCTACAGGGGGAGCAATTTGTCATGGGGTGTTTGTATGCATTCCTTTGCCATTGATGTCAAAGGGGGAGAGAAGAAGAATATCGCCATCAATAACAAAGGGGGAGATTGTTGAAATATATTTTCATTGATGTCAATATGGCAATATTTGAGGAGCTAGAGGAGGCAAAACAGAGCATATCGAAGGAGCAAACAGAGCTATTGGACGAGCAAAACAAAGAGGAGCAAACAGAGCTATTGGAGGAGAAAAATAGAGCTATTAGAGGCATATCGAGAGTATCGGGAGCAATGTATGGGAAAGAAGGACTATCAAGAAAGATATGCCAAAGAGCCAAAGCAGAGCAGAATATATATATATATATGCGCAAAAGAGTTAAAGGAGCGGAAGGGTTAAAAGAGGTTGAAAAACATATATATGTGCAATATACACTATTGGAGGCAGAGAACATGTATATATCAGAATATACTATCGGAGGTGGAAAATAGTGTATATATTGGAATACACTATCGGAGGCGACAAGTATATATATATATATATATATATATATCAGTGATATTGTAATTGGCGGTTCTACTATGAGCCACTACCCGAAACCCCTGACAGAAATATACATGTGCAGACCTGACGCTATATTTGTCTGGGTGTATAATCAGGTGAATTTTGCTAAGTACTTCGATGCATGCTTTTGAGTGTATTTAATATATTCTGGCTATATATTTTATAACTGTGATATGTTGCGGACCTGCTGCAATATTATGAAAGGCTCTATTGTTATATCGCATCCACCCATCAGAACTCGCATATCGTAATAGACAAAGGGTTATCACCACTAAATGCGCCGATTGCGATATAAGTTGTGGACCCAACACAACATTACAGTTTGACTTAATATCATATCGCATTCGTAGGAGAATCGACCTTCGACCATCGGTGATGTCACGGGCTCGACTTATAAAGGACCTTCGAAAGTTGCAATTGCCAATTGCGATAACGTTATGGAAGAGCGGACTCGATGTAGTTATAGATGCAGGTGTAATGATTTTGAAGTCCGTCCTTTAGCGTTTTGGTTGGTTTTTTTCATATATTCCTATGTATTTCAATATTTTTATTGCCAGGGCTTTTCAGGCCAAAAGCTTATAATAACGGTTTTGACAGTTTAGTAGGCCTAATGATGCAGATTGCGATTGCGATTGGGGTTAGATTGGTACACCCTCTCCATAAAGTTGAAATATTAGTACTCAATGATTTCATTAGAAAAAATCAGGGTGTAATATAGGACTATAATGCATCCATTGTCTTGCGGTATCAATGAGGTTGTTCTTGGGCGTCATCCCCACAAAAGGGCGGTGGTGATCAGTCACTTGAATAGTAAGGTCTTGATAAACTAGAGAAATTAGGATTACTTCTTTGTTTTCAGACACAACCCATATACGCTTGGGTATTAGAGAAGACAGTCCCTGTAGTCAAGAGACATAATTTTCAACCATCTTAATACTTTAGGGATTCCTCTCTTAACATTTTATATAGATCTGTATAAAATATATTCCTTAAATTTTCGGCCTATGTAAGTTAGATAACATTGTTATTGTAAAGCAGTTGTTTAGCCATATTTATTTTGATTCTTGACATATACACATTTTTAATGTATATTGTGTATATGGTCAATGAACACTGTGAAGGCATAGGTTTCAACTCATACATCATGCACGAGTTATTACAAAAAATAACATGTATGAAATCCTGTATATTTAATCTCATCATAAAAAATATTTGTGTGAAAAGGAAATAGATTATGAGACTTTGTGAGCTTTTCCCTAGACAATCCCACTGCTAATAAAGTTGACTTATGAATATTTATGAGCCTACATGTAACCTTATTGGCGAGTGAAAAATCAAACCTTGACCATCATTAGGATAAAACAATTTCATCCACAAAGAAAATATGTGTGATGGCTAATTCACTGGAAATTGTGGCACTCTTTAATTCACCCCTCCCTTTGGCTTCAGTGAAAAGTCATGTTAATCCCTTTAAAAGTTTTGAAGAACTTTATGTCAGTTTGCCTTGGACATTGAACCAATGAGAAATTGATTATTTTCATCATTCATGAAGTTGGGGAAAGAAACGCTAGTTATGCATGCTTGTATTACTAGTCCAAAACTACAATTTAATATCCAAAACTCATAAATAATCCAACACTCATAAATAATGAAATTAAAACTACATTTATATCCATGAAATCTATTTTGGAAAGAATCTAAATATCTATTAAACTTTGGTAAAAAGACAGTAAGAATGGCAAACTATTTAACCCAAACCCATTTAAATAAAAGGATATCTTATTGGAAATCATCAAGGCTTTGCAAATAATAAATGAATAATTTAAAACTAAAAAAATGTTGTTCTAAAATAATAAGCTTTGTTAACTATAATATTAATGTATTACATTATAAGAACAAGACATCAGGAACGAAAAACATTCACTGTATTACATTGTAAGAACAGGACATCAAGAATTAAAAACATTCACATTAATTAATTAACGTAACTTAATTGACATTGACAATAAACATTAATTAATTAACGTAACTTAATTGATATTGACAGTAAACATCAAACATTCTACAACATTTACGTTGAAACACCACACATTCTGCAACATTGAAGAAATAGATAGATACGCTGGACCTAGAGAAATAGATAGCAACGCTGGACCTAGAGAAATAGATAGATAGATACGCTATGAGACATATAATCAGTACCAGTACGCTGGACCTAGAGAAATAGATAGGTACGCTCTAAAACGGGTACGTCTCATAGCGCATAAAACAGTTGTTGTCAAGGGCTTGAGCCCAAGCACCGACGGTAAGGCCGCAAGCGCTGGAGATGCAGATGGCGAGGTTGCTAAGGCAGGCCGGGCACATTCTCGCTGCCCGTAGGCAGACTCCTTGCCCGTAGGCAGCGGGATTTTCAACCTGGTTCCTGTAGACAATATTCGTTCCATCTTGAGTACCCTTCGAATACGTGTTTTCTTCCAGATCCCTGATTATGGCTGTCAGAGAAGCCTGTAGAGGACTGTTGGGTTGGTATGACGCGCTGTTACAGCTATGAGAGACACCCGTCGTGCAGTATTCATCCTGCGCGCCCACGACTGCGAGTAGTAATATGAGAGGTAAACCAAAGGTAACTGAGCTCATCCTCATGGCTACCTCACCTCACCTCAAATGAGTGAAATAATAACAATAATTTCAGATGCCAAATGTTATTATTATTGCGATGCGATACTTATCAATCCCCGGAGGACGTCCCCCTTTTATAGCCTCCTTAAAGTTGTGTTGTGTAAGGAAGATAACATCTGTAATGTCAAACATGAATGATTCAAACATTATGAGTTTCTCATACTCATTTTAAAATATTTATGTATTTTTCATGCTGGACCATTTATAATTCAAAAATTATGTGTTTCATATATATATATATATATTCTCATAACTATTTTATAATTCAAAAAATTATGCGTTTCTCACACCCATTTCAAAATATTGAAAAAAATTATGTGTTTCACATATGTGACCATTTTATAATTCAAAAGACTGTGTTTCTCACACTTCACAATTTAGCAGTGATTCATATTTTAATTCATTATTTCTTAATTTATGATTGAAAATAAATAAACAAATTGGTGGAATGATATAACTATCAATAATCATCAATCCGTAATAAGCATGAAAAGCAAAAATATAACTACTATTAATCACATTAAAATACTAATATTTTATTAATATTGTAAAAGTAAAAATATTATTTTTTCTACACTTTAATATTGAAAAAAACATGAGCTAAGTATATACGATTTTTTTTAAATAATTACATCACAATATTAATTTTCCAAATATAATTCCTAATTATTATTTTTTAAAACCTTGATTTTCATAATTTAATTATTAGAAATCATCTAGCTTAAAAATAATTACATACATTAAATTTATCAAATATGTCTAGAATAACTAAACTATTTAATTATGAATCTATCAAAATATAAATACTATTTTTATTGGAGAATTGTAAACTTAAACTACATTTTTTTTTTCTTTATTATGTTTGAAGTGGATTTATTATTTTGCATTAAAAAATGGGTTGTTTTGTAGTACAACCATCCACAGAAAGGAGAAAAATATCAAGCCTTTTAAAATCCCCATCATGTCCTATCAAATCAATCAATACATATCCTAAGCCTAAATACATAGCACAAAATACCATAAGCTACCAATCATCCAACAATTATATCTCGGAGAAAAAAACATAAACAAATTTGAATATGTTATCTTCATTCATGTATGATATCTAGTTGCATGACTTATATGAAAGGCCTATGATACCACTCATATAAAGTATCATATAAATGCTCCATGATCTTCTAAGGGCCTAGATTTTGCTGAGAACCACTTTAGAGAGAGTGTCTATAATAGTGTTCCTTTCGTTCTAGATGTGACAATAAGAAATATGAAGAGAACCATGTTTTCGTTGTAAGATATCTTCAATAATAGGTATCATTGTGTGTCTCTCTGTGACATACCTCCTTGACCCAACCTAACAATCACCTAATATATGTTTACTACACAACACTTCCCCTTACATTACAGAAGTTGGAGGACGGACTAAAATATCTGGGTTTCAGGCTCAAACCATATCGATATAAGATTGCTGACTAGACCTGGCTCATTGCTAAAGTGGAGAAGTGCCTACATGTTTGGTATCGCAAATATCTCTCTCGTGCGGGAAGACTAGTTCTCATAAAGGTTGTGATAGAAGCTACACCTGTATTTTGGATGACTCTTGCTTGGATCCCAAGAGGTATATTGAACAGACTTCAAAGCTTATGCTGCAAATTTCTATGGAAAGGTAATCAACTGGGCAGATTATTTGCATGGGTTAAATGGGACACGATTTCCAAGCCCAAGAAATGGGGCTGATGGGGAATTAAAAGACTAGATTATTCTCCAAAGCTCTGGCGGCAAAGCTCGGCTGGCAACTTATTGCTACAAATTGTCTCTGGACTCAGGTGGCAAATGAAAAATACATCTGGCCTGTGGATTTGATGGACTGGTTCAGACAACAACACAGGGTAAACAACAACATATCCAACATCTGGAAGGCGGTCATCAACGCTATTCCTCTCATCCGGGAAGGTATAACATGGAGGATCAGGGAAGGTAATGCAATCCGTATAGGCACGGACCCATGGATTGGCTGTGGCAATGCGCACAGATTGCCAGTAGAGTTGTTACAGTACTTACATAACAAGGGGATCACTCATATAAGGAAGATAACATCTGTAATGTCAAATATGAATGATTCATTCCATTAACATCTCTTTCTTTCAAAACATTATGAGTTTCTCATACTCATTTTAAAATATTTATGTATTTTTCATGCTGGACCATTTATAATTTAAAAATTATGTGTTTCTTATTTATATATATATATATATATATATATATATTCTCATAACTATTTTATAATTCAAAAAATTATGCGTGTCTCACACCCATTTCAAAATATTGAAAAAAATTATGTGTTTCACATATGTGACCATTTTATAATTCAAAAGACTGTGTTTCTCACACTTCACAATTTAGCAGTGATTCATATTTTAATTCATTATTTCTTAATTTATGATTGAAAATAAATAAACAAATTGGTGGAATGATATAACTATCAATAATCATCGATCCCTAATAAGCATGAAAAGCAAAAATATAACTACTATTAATCACATTAAAATACTAATATTTTATTAATATTGTAAAAGCAAAAATATTATTTTTTCTACACTTTAATATTGAAAAAAACATGAGCTAAGTATATACGATTTTTTTTAAATAATTACATCACAATATTAATTTTCCAAATATAATTCCTAGTTATTATTTTTTTAAACCTTGATTTTTGTAATTTAATTATTAGAAATCATCTAGCTTAAAAATAATTACATACATTAAATTTATCAAATATGTCTAGAATAACTAAACTATTTAATTATGAATCTATCAAAATATAAATACTATTTTTATTGGAGAATTGTAAACTTAAACTACATTTTTTTTTTATTATGTTCGAAGTGGATTTATTATTTTTCATTAAAAAATGGGTTGTTTTGTAGTACCACCATCCACAGAAAGGAGAAAAATATCAAGCCTTTTAAAATCCCCATCATGTCCTATCAAATCAATCAATACATATCCTAAGCCTAAATACATAGCACAAAATACCATAAGCTACCAATCATCCAACAATTATATCTCAGAGAAAAAAACATAAACAAATTTGAATATGTCATCTTCATTCATGTATGATATCTAGTTGCATGACTTATATGAAAGGCCTATGATACCACTCATATAAAGTATCATATAAATGCTCCATGATCTTCTAAGGACCTAGATTTTGCTGAGCACCACTTTAGAGAGAGTGTCTATAATAGTGTTCCTTTCGTTCTAGATGTGACAATAAGAAATATGAAGAGAACCATGTTTTCGTTGTAAGATATCTTCAATAATAGGTATCATTGTGTGTCTCTCTGTGACATACCTCCTTGACCCAACCTAACAATCACCTAATATATGTTTACTACACAACACTTCCCCTTACATTACAGAAGTTGGAGGACGGACTGAAATATCTGGGTTTCAGGCTCAAACCATATCGATATAAGATTGCTGACTAGACCTGGCTCATTGCTAAAGTGGAGAAGTGCCTACATGTTTGGTATCACAAATATCTCTCTCGTGCCGGAAGACTAGTTCTCATAAAGGTTGTGATAGAAGCTACACCTGTATTTTGGATAACTCTTGCTTGGCTCCCAAGAGGTATATTGAATAGACTTCAAAGCTTATGTTGCAAATTTCTATGGAAAGGTAATCAACCGGGCAGATTATTTGCATGGGTTAAATGGGACACGATTTCCAAGCCCAATAAATGGGGCTGCTGGGGAATTAAAAGACTAGATTATTCTCTAAAGCTCTAGCCGGAAAGCTCGACTGGCAACTTATTGCTACAAATTGTCTCTGGACTCAGGTGGCACATGAAAAATACATTTGGCCTGTGGATTTGATGGACTGGTTCAGACAACAACACAGGGTAAACAACAACATATCCAACATCTGGAAGGCGGTCATCAACGCTATTCCTCTCATCCGGGAAGGTATAACATGGAGGATCAAGGAAGGCAATGCAATCCGTATAGGCACAGACCCATGGATTGGCTGTGGCAATGCGCACAGATTGCCAATAGAGTTGTTACAGTACTTACATAACAGGGGGATCACTCATATCAGACATATTGGAGACACTAACAACTCTACCATATTTCAACAGGCCTGGAAAACTGCACAAGAATTGTACATTCCTATACAATGGCATCAATATTGGTTTGACTACATGGAAGCCCTTACCCAAGCTCATATTCGGTTAACTGAAGGGCTAGACGAGATTGTTTGGGCATTTGCAAAGCACGGCACCTAGTCTCCCAAGAATGGATATCTAAGGTTGATGGAACCTTACAACCCCCCAGATATCAACCCTACATGGAAAACACTCTAGAAGCTTAAAGCAGCTCCACGAGCCCGACTACTTATGTGGAATATATTGTTTGAAAAGATTCCTACAGGTCTCAATTTGATGAAAAGATCTTTCTATGGTCCTTTCTGGTGTCAACTCTGCCGTAATGATGAGGAGGTACATAACATCTCTTCCTAAACTACCCCATCATCAAAGAACATTGGAAGTCCATCAGAACTCACTATCCATGCTTAAAAAATTGGCAAGGAAGGAGCCTCATCGAAGCCTGGAGTATATGGTGTGAAAACCACAATGGCAAAGCCATAAATATGCCTCTTCTTGTATGTTGGTCACTGTGGATTGCAAGAAATCAATCTATTTTTAACTTCAAGATACCTCATTAGCCTACTATCATGATCAGAACTATTGCAGACTTTGATCTCCAACCTGAGGAGGTATCTAATACCCCTCCCTGAATTATCAAGCCTGAAATCATTGAAAAGTATATACCGTGGGCATACTTTGATGGTTCCGCTCAGGAGGCGGGTTGTGGTGAAGGAGCCATACTCTTTCTGCATGAAACTCATTGTATCAAAATACAAATGAGATTAGGGAGGGGAACTAACAATTATGCTACTACAAAACACCTCATTCATTTTGCATTAGAAAAGCATTGCAGACACCTATAACTCTTTGGGGATTCCAAAATTGTTTGCAATTGGTTAAATAGAGCATCTCACTACGATGCATATTCATTGAGGCATATATTGGAAGAGGCTCACAGATTGATTTCTACTTTTGACTCATTTACCTGTCATCACATTTTCAGGGAGTGAAACTCGGGAGCAGATTTCCTTTCCAAAGAGGCAGCGCTTAGACAGAGTGATGACTAGTTGATATAGGAAGAGATTGATGGGAATTCTGACCAACATTATCACAGACCTTTTATGGAGCTCCGAGACAATGGGCTATAAGCCCTTCATTTTTGGCATAACTCTTGTAAATATTATCCTATTTATATATACTGCACTTGATCAACTATATAGGAAATGTGGTACCAATTTTGATATTTACATTCTCTCTCTGAGAAGAGACAGAATCAAATTTTTATTACAGTTTCTCTACAGAGAGAACAGGCACAAGAAACAAATGATCTGTTATCATGACTTCCTGCGTGGAGATTACATATTATGAACTTTATTTTTGTTCTTTTTTGAACTCGATACGCAACTTGCCTCCATATGCATATGCTCTAGTATCTACAAAATGTAATTTCTTATATATTAATAGAAATTATGACTTTTTCCAAGGGAAAAAATGATAACACATGCAATTATACCCATAATATTAAAGATTCTACAACATAAAGAGTAAGGAGCCAAAATACATAACATATCATGAAAATGAATAAGATGAGAGTAACACAATGAATCTCACTGGGAAAATCGAGCTCCACCACCTAACCTAGAACTGAATTCCTCCAGTTCACCCCTAAGCTAAGAGTTCTTGCCATGGATCAACTACCTCTTGTTGATCTCATCAATGGATATTTAATTCCCTCTTTCATGATATGGTTTCCTTTAGCAATGTCCCAAATTTATGGATATTTTTATCTATTTTCCTAGGCTTTTCCTAGAAAAGCTCGCCTTTCTCTCTCGTGAGGATTTTCCTCATAAAAGATTGCCTTTCTTTCCCACAATAGTTTTATGTTGTTCTTAAGCTTAAAATCTTTCTCGAGCTAAGTAACTTAATGGGTGTTTATGTCCCAATCCATTAAACTTATATAGAATTGGATCTAGAAGCATTATCATGAAAGATTTATCCATTGCCATTCAACAATGAGATTTCATTTGGCAAGAATCTCATCTCTTGGTGTCTCATTTTCAATGTGATTAAATTATTTTTATTATTTATTTAATAATAAAGTATTTACTTTAATTGTTATACATGAGACCTAAATTTTCTTAGATCTGGTCAACAAACTGTTGCATACAATGGAGGGTGCTACATACTCTCCCCCTTAAATTTACAACGTCCTCGGTGTATTATTGCATCTTACAATTTATTTCCTCGTTCACAGGTAGTTGTTTTTGAATTTTCAGGTTTCCGTGGCCTTGCCATCTAAAGCAGATCTTCTGATATATAGGTTACAAAGGATCTCTACCACAATTTTGCTTCAAATACTACCTATAACATTTTTTCAATCAATTATGTGAGAGGCTTTAGATGCCATAAAAAAAAACTCGGTTTTGTTTACCACAATTAATGTCATAACTTGATATAACCACACTACTATTTGAGTGAATATGGGTTAATGTTTCCCACAATTTAACTATGATTCCAAATTTTCATTGTATTTTAATAAGAATAAATGCATGTTCTTCCAATGCATTTGTGTTGTTTCTGAACACTTTCTTGTTGCAGTCTCATTATATTAGTCTCAAGAAGTCAAACTAGCACATTTGACCAATCAACATGTATAATATTATAACATCATCATATCTCAAAACATAACCATGAAAACCATAAATCATATGTAACAATCAGTCATAGATCACATGTAATCATCATAGGCCAAAATCATAAATACGATGCATACTAAACTGAAACATAATACGGGTACTTATCCATTAATCAATCCTTAGCTTCCACCTTTTTCTTTCTTTTGTACACACTACGGAATGCTTACCACACTAGGAAATCACCCAATTCCTTCTCCTCAATTATGTATTCAACACACACATACAACTATACACATCATCCAATATCATGCAATACATGCATCCATACTAGTACCATATGTACCACATGTACACAGTAATACCATTACAATGTCTACACGATACTTAATGTGCATAGCATCCTATGCACGACCTATAAATGTTCCATTTGTTTTTAACCCATGTTAGAATTATTATCGTAACATCAAATCAATGACAAAATTTCCTTTATTTGTTCACACTATCTTTAGTCAAGTCTAATCAAATCATCCTTCATTTTTCAATTGGACAATGAGGAATTCATGGACCTGTTCAACTTTTTCAACCAGAGCCTAACTGAAGAATTTTATGTCAAGTATTCAACTTCCCACAATAAGTACATTTCTAAGATCTACAATAATTCTATTTAAAGCATCTTCTTTTTGCTGCATATTTAAAAGGTTCCTATTTGTGAGATATTGACAAATGCCCATATTTATCTCGATGGATATGCACATCAAGGTTGTGAATTTTGAGGTTACATACTTGAGTTACAAAAATCTACACATTGAAATTTGAGTGAACTTGGGAATGTGCTCTTGAGCTTGTATATAATATTGTCTTACTGCTATTAATCAAGAAATGCTAGGAGTTTATTTTACATTCCTATTATGTACTTATATCAGATGTAGTTTTGGGTTCCACTCCCATTGAACTACTTATCAAGGTCATAAAATTATTAATGTGTAATGTATTTTTCAACATGTATACAATGAGTTGTATTACATATGTGCATACACTTCACA
Organism: Pinus tabuliformis; assembly: GCA_031772625.1. Lineage (NCBI taxonomy): Eukaryota > Viridiplantae > Streptophyta > Pinopsida > Pinales > Pinaceae > Pinus > Pinus tabuliformis. Next base: position 1,684,915,272 of record CM062816.1, on the reverse strand, counting down.
ACTCTGACCTTAGTTCAGTTTAGATGCCTCTTACATCTATTAGTTATAATTATTGAGATATTGATTTACTCAAAGAAACATGTAGGTTCCAAATTATGCATGTCCAATTAAATATGCATGTTGCTACTGAATATCTGAGTAATGACATGGTAAGGTTTAGTTCCTTTTAGTAGCGTATATATGAAGCATTCTCACCATAAGGGTGAGTTAACAGTTCAACTAGTGGCCAAAATAACATCAAAAAATGAACTACATCATTAGAAGTAGATGCATCAATTAAAAAAATATCAAATTGAAAGACAATTTAAAAAAAGAAGAAGCCATAATCTCATACCACACACATGGACTTGTATTTCATGAACTTAACGATATTTCATGGGAACTTGATGAATATATACTATTAAAGAAAAGCTTAAGAATTTGTTCTAGGATGGAAATCAATCAATTACCCATCAATTTCAGTTATGTCAATAGAATCTCATGAATTTCTTTCGTGAGATGTATATAGATTCCATCTATCCTTTTTCATGTTCGCCATGATCTATGGAAAGATCCCTTATTATGTTATCTATTTTTGTTTGCTTGTTACCTCATAAGGGTTCATCGCCTCTTCCCTGAAGATCTCTTATAATTATAACTTCATCTATTAAGCTATGTATTTGATTATATTATGCATAGAAATCTTGCAATCCGTAAGTTAATTTTACTATGAGAAAAGTAATATGATGATAGTATGTAATAGGAGACCTATCGGCATGTAGTTACCATAAGATTCAAACTTTCCTTATCGTCCAATACTTCTTTCAATACTTGCTTTCATATTCATAAGCCATGATGACGACACCACTAAATTTCATTATCGAGACTCTCCACAATCATAACTTACAATTATTTCAAATGTGTTCATTCATCAAGCTCCACTATGAGCATCTAAATCTAGGTATATCATGTGTAAGTTTCTTAAACCAATTTTAAATCATGGTATAGCGACTTTGTGCCATATCAAGAGCATTTGACAAGAACTTAGGTTTGGAAAAAATTTCCACAACATAAAATGAAATAAAAAATTAATTTGCACATAATTACCAACACTTGATAGGTAGGCACAACAAAACTGTAACCACTTTATGGATGACAACTTCTACCTATTGAACGTAATCAACATGGTAATTGTTTTAACTTCTTTGCATTACTCTCTACTCCATCACAATACTGTGCAGTTCTATGTTATATAAGAATATTGCAAAATTATTTGTTCAAATCTAACCTTACAGGGTTTCTTCTCCCATAGTGCTATTATAGCTATCCACCATGGTGTATGAAAACAATACATAGACTTGAGAAATTCAAGATAAAGTAAAAATATTACTATGAAGTGTGTATAAAGAATAAACTTCTTAAATTGTCAGCATAAGTGGAAATTATTACCCTGATGCTAAAAGCACTGAGTCAGTTGTTTCGTAGTGATGCCATCCAAAATATTTCCCTCCACTCATTAAGTGAAGGTTTGCATGGACGTGCTTCACCACAAATCCGACTTGTAATCCCAGCTGCCATTAAACTTCTAATTGCGAGACAAAGAAAACATCTTTGAACAACTAGAAAAATGTCAACACTTGGCAAGCATACTCTACAACTTTTAACCAAATCAACATGTCCCTGCAATCAACAGGTAACATTTCCAATCTTCTGGTGGTAAAATTCTACAAAAATTTTAAACCAAAGAGGGTATATATAAGTCACGCTCAAATATATCAAATAGGTCATGTTTAGATTCAAATTTTTGTCCTCCATTTTCTAAGGCTACGCCAACTATAGATTCAAGCTAAAAGACCCATCATAAGGTACGCAATTACTAATAAAAACATTGACAAACAGAACACAGTTAACCATAACATTTCCACCAGTTAGATGACGGTCAAACCACTATTGTCGTAAATTCAAACCACCATTGCACCATTTAACCACTCAAATTTGTCACTCTTCTAGGCATCTCATTCTTTAAATAATGCCATGCTAGCGCTTCCTGATAGCTACTATTTGTTAGCAATTAATTTACCATGAATTCCCTTAATCCTTTGATGAAAAATGATAAAGTATTCCTTGGGGATGAAGCCCATAATTTCATTGTAGAAGATATTGGCCCTTCTTTCAACACACAACCGTAATCACGCTCGATCCCAAATTACTACAGTGAGGCGAGGGATGTCATAATCCATGCATATGACTATCGCTTGCTACCACTAGTAGGCGTGAGGATAAGGAAGTCATCAAGGTTGTCCTCCATAATAATATCTTTTTTTATGCTCCTCTCTGCAATCCTGGTAGATGTTTCCATATGATGTCCCACCCACATGCCTCTATGGTGATAGCTACAGGAGGCCAAGATGTGGTGTTAATTTTAGTCTTGATCTACTCTTAACCTTACACGTATGTGTCGATCACAAGGATAAGATAAATTTAGTGTGATTTGTCTATCAATGATGAAGGACAAACACTATCCAAAATAAGGATAACCATGACCATGAGGATAGCCATCATCCACTGAATTCTTTTTGAGAGTAGAATATTGCGTAGCAAAGGATAAGCTCATATCTTGTACAATTGCGCAATTCGTACATCTCCAAACCCGTTAATAAAGCAAGTGGAAAATTAGTATTGAAAGTGAAAAAATGGTTGACAAGGAGCTTTTTTATAACCATCAAATTGAAAAGGTGTTGTTTGCTTTAAATCACACATTTCCACCAAGCTTCATGGCGCGGGGTTTTGAAAAAATAAATATAGAAGCAGTAACTGCAAAAGGCATAAGTATCTATTAATTAATCAGTGTCGTGGATGTCTCTCTCTTTAGCTTGTCATGACCTCCATGATTCGGGTTGGGGTTGATTGACACCGCCCCCATTTCAAGCACTGTAGAGGAACGGGTCAATTCCTACATACTCTTGTGGCAAGTTGAAATATTAGTACTCAAAATTTTCATTAGAAAAAATCAGGGTGTCTCTTGCGATTTCAATGAGGCTATTCTTGGATTTCATCCCCACGAAAGGCCGGGGATCAATCACTTTAATAGTAAGGTCTTGATAAACTAGAGAAATTAGGATTACTTCTTTGTTTTCAGACACAACCCATATAAGCTTGGGTATTAGAGAAGATAGTGCATGTAGTCAAGAGACATAATTTTCAACCAGCTTAATACTTTAGGGATTCCTCTCTTAACATTTTATATAGATCTATATATAATATATTCCTTAAATTTTCGGCCTATGTAATTTAGATAACATTTTTATTGTAAAGCAGTTGTTTAGCCATATTTATTTTTATTCTTGACACATACACATTTTAATGTACGTTGTGTATATGGTCAATGAACACTGTGAAGGCATCGGTTTCAACTTATACATCATGCACAAGTTATTATAAAATTTGTTTGTTTGAGTGTGGCTGTGTGTGTGACAAGCCACATTGAAATTTCTTTGAGCACAGTGTTGCCACATGGAGAATGAAAACAACATATTTTATTATGAGCCATGAGAATGAATAGAACAAAATACTTTTCATGGAGAGTGCGAGCTACAATGAGTGGAAAACATGCCACTATAACATTCAAAATGTGAGAAGTGGAGATATGTTTCAAGCCCTCATCCATATATACGAAAATAGTCAACGACTCAAAACATAATATAATATTCAAGTCACAGAGAAGGTCAATCAGTCATGGAAAATAAGTTGAACCTTTCTCGGTAAGGTACCTACCAGGCAAAAGTTGAATGTTCGTTACATTTATTGATATGAGCCGATAAATATAAGATTCAAATTAACTTTCACTGACTAAAAGAAGTCGTTAAATTTGTCCTCATATTTTATTCTATGCACCCGTGTTCAAGTACCATCCATTACCATTACATATATAATTTATGTTGATCTTTTAAAAAAATTATATCAATTAAACTTCAGTCTTAACCCAACATATAATTCTCATAACACTTTGACCCTCACTATTCTTTAGTGAACCATGCACACAATAATCATTTACTTTTTATAAAACTCACTCCATCAAATGCTACAATGGTTACTAAGATATGTATCTTAACTCCATATACATAGTGGCTACACTACATGAACCAATGTGGACTTTTAGGTCCAAATAAATAGATTCATTTACTACGTTCCAAATCAACACTTCACATTTACTACGCATACATTATATCGCATACATTTACAAATCATTAGCCTGCGCGCCCACCACTGCGAGAGGTAAACCAAAGCTAAATGAGCTGATCCTCATGGCTACCTCACCTCAAATGAGTGAAATAATAACAATAATTTCAGATGCCAAATGTTATTATTATTGCGATGCGATACTTATCAATCCCCGGAGGACGTCCCCCTTTTATAGCCTCCTTAAAGTTGTGTTGTGTAGTGTAGGTAAGATAGCATCTGTAATGTCAAAGATGAATGATTCATTCCATTCACATCCATTTCTTTCAAAACATTATGAGTTTCTCATACTCATTTTAAAATATTTAAAAAAATTATGTTTTTTTCATGCTGGATCATTTTATAATTCAAAAATTATGTGTTTCTCACACCCATATATATATATATATATATATATATATTTTCTCATGACCATTTTATAATTAAAAAAACTATGTGTTTCTCGCACTTCACAATTTAGCAGTGATTCATTTTTTAATTCATAAACAAATTGGTAGAATGATATAACTATCAATAATCATCAATCCATAATAAGCATGAAAAGCAAACATATAATTACTATTAATGTCATTAAAATACTAATATTTTATTAATATTGTAAAAGTAAAAATATTATTTTTTCTACACTTTAATATTGAAAAAAACATGAGCTAAGTATATACAAAGTTTTTTAAATAATTACATCACAATATTAATTTTCCAAATATAATTCCTAATTATTATTTTTTAAAACCTTGATTTTTATAATTTAATTATTAGAAATCATCTAGCTTAAAAATAATTACATACATTAAATTTATCAAATATGTCTAGAATAACTAAACTATTTAATTATGAATCTATCAAAATATAAATACTATTTTTATTGGAGAATTGTAAACTTAAACTACAATTTTTTTTTTTTTATGTTTGAAGTGGATTTATTATTTTGCATTAAAAATGGGTTGTTTTGTAGTACAACCATCCACATAAAGCAGAAAAATATCAAGCCTTTTAAAATCCCCATCATGTCCTATCAAATCAATCAATACATATCCTAAGCCTAAACACATAGCACAAAATACCATAAGCTACCAATCATCCAACAATTATATCTCGAAGAAAAAAACATAAACAAATTTGAATACGTTATCTTCATTCATGTATGATATCTAGTTGCATGACTTATATGAAAGGCCTATGATACCACTCATATAAAGTATCATATAAATGCTCCATGATCTTCTAAGGACCTAGATTTTGCTGAGCACCACTTTAGAGAGAGTGTCTATAATAGTGTTCCTTTCGTTCTAGATGTGACAATAAGAAATATGAAGAGAACCATGTTTTCGTTGTAAGATATCTTCAATAATAGGTATCATTGTGTGTCTCTTTGTGACATACCTCCTTGAACCAACCTAACAATCACCTAATATATGTTTACTACAGAAAACTTCCCCTTACATTACAGAAGTTGGAGGACGGACTGAAATATCTGGGTTTCAGGCTCAAACCATATCGATATAAGATTGCTGACTAGACCTGGCTCATTGCTAAAGTGGAGAAGTGCCTACATGTTTGGTATCACAAATATCTCTCTCGTGCGGGAAGACTAGTTCTCATAAAGGTTGTGATAGAAGCTACACCTGTATTTTGGATAACTCTTGCTTGGCTCCCAAGAGGTATATTGAACATACTTCAAAGCTTATGCTGCAAATTTCTATGGAAAGGTAATCAACCGGGCAAATTATTTTCATGGGTTAAATGGGACACGATTTCCAAGCCCAAGAAATGGGGCTGCTGGGGAATTAAAAGACTAGATTATTCTCCAAAGCTCTGGCGGAAAAGCTCGGCTGGCAACTTATTGCTACAAATTGTCTCTGGACTCAGGTGGCACATGAAAAATACATCTGGCCTGTGGATTTGATGGATTGGTTCAGACAACAACACATGGTAAACAACAACATATCCAACATCTGGAAGGCGGTCATCAACGCTATTCCTCTCATCCGGGAAGGTATAACATGGAGGATCAGGGAAGGCAATGCAATCGGTATAGGCACAGACCCATGGATTGGCTGTGGCAATGCGCACAGATTGCTAGTAGAGTTGTTACAGTACTTACATAACAGGGGGATCACTCATATCAGACATATTGGAGACACTAACAACTCTACCATATTTCAGCAGGCCTGGAAAACTACACAAGAATTGTACATTCCTATACAATGGCATCAATATTGGTTTGACTACATGTAAGCCCTTACCCAAGCTCATATTCGGTTAACTGAAGGGCTAGATGAGATTGTTTGGGCATTTGCAAAGCACGACACCTACTCTCCCAAGAATTAATATCTAAGGTTGATGGAACCTTACAACCCCCCAGATATCAACCCTACATGGAAAACACTCTAGAAGCTTAAAGTAGCTCCACGAGCCCGACTACTTATGTGGAATATTTTGTTTGAAAAGATTCCTACAGGTCTCAATTTGATGAAAAGATCTTTCCATGGTCCCTTCTGGTGTCAACTCTGCCATAATGACGAGGAGGTACATAACATCTCTTCCTAAACTACCCCATCATCAAAGAACATTGGAACTCCATCACAACTCACTATCCATGCTTAAAAAATTGGCAGAGCAGGAACCTCATCGAAGCCTGGAGTATATGGTGTGAAAACCACAATGGCAAAGCCAGAAATATGCCTCTTCTTATATGCTGGTCACTGTGGATTGCAAGAAATCAATCTATTTTTAACTTCAAGATACCTCATTAGCCTACTATCATGATCAGAACTATTGCAGACTTTGATCTCCAACCTGAGGAGGTATCCAATACCCCTCCCTGAATTATCAAGCCTGAAATCATTGACAAGTCTATAACGTGGGAATACTTTGATGGTTCCGCTCAGGAGGTGGGTTGTGGTGGAGGAGCCATACTATTTCTGCATGAAACTCATTATATCAAAATACAAATGAGATTAGGGAGGGGAACTAACAATTATGCTACTACAAAACACCTCATTCATTTTGCATTAGAAAAGCATTGCAGACACCTATAACTCTTTGGGGATTCCAAAATTGTTTGCAATTGGTTAAATAGAGCATCTCACTACGATGCATATTCATTGAGGCATATATTGGAAGAGACTCACAGATTGATTTCTACTTTTGACTCATTTACCTGTCATCACATTTTCAGGGAGTGAAACTCGGCAGCAGATTTCCTTTCCAAAGAGGCAGCGCTTAGACAGAGTGATGACTAGTTGATATAGGAAGAGATTGATGGGAATTTTGACCAACATTATCACAGACCTTTTATGGAGCTCCGAGACAATGGGCTATAAGCCCTTTATTTTTGGCATAACTCTTGTAAATATTATCCTATTTATATATACTGCACTTGATCAACTATATAGGACATGTGGTACCAATTTTGATATTTACATTCTCTCTCTGAGAAGAGACTGAATCAAATTTTTATTACAGTTTCTCTATAGAGAGAACATGCACAAGAAACATATAATCTCTTATCATGACTCCTTGCGTGGAGATTACATATTTTGAACTTTATTTTTGTTCTTTTTTGAACTCGATAGGCAACTTTCCTCCATATGCATATGCATCAGTATCTACAAAATGTAATTTCTTATATATTAATAGAAATTATGACTTTTTCCAAGGGAAAAAATGATAACACATGTAATTATACCCATAATATTAAAGATTCTACAACATAAAGAGTAATGAGCCAAAATACATAACATATCATGAAAATGAATAAGATCAGAGTAGCACAATGAATCTCACTGGGAAAAACGAGCTCCACCACCTAACCTAGAACTCAATTCCTCCAGTTCACCCCTAAGCTAAGAGTTCTTGCCATGGATCAACTGCCTCTTGTTGATCTCATCAATGGATATTTAATTCCCTCTTTCCTGATATGGTTTCCTTTAGCAACGTCCCAATTTTATGGATATTTTTGTCTATTTTCCTAGGCTTTTCCTAGAAAAGCTCGCCTTTCTCTCCCGTGAGATTTCTTTCCCCCAAGAGTTTTATGTTTTTCTTAAGATTAACATCTTTCTCGAGCTAAGTAACTTAATGGGTGTTTATGTCCCAATCCATTAAACTTTTCTAGAATTGGATCTAGAAGCATTATCATGAAAGAGTTATCCATTCCCATTCAACAATGAGATTTCATTTGGCAAGAATCTCATATCTTGGTGTCTCATTCTCAATGTGATTAAATTATTTTTATTATTTATTTAATAATAAAGTATTTACTTTAATTGTTATACATGAGACCTAAATTTTCTTAGATCTGGTCAACAAACTGTTGCATACAATGGAGGGTGCTACATACTCTCCCCCTTAAATTTACACCGTCCTCGGTATATTATTGCATCTTACAATTTATTTCCTCGTTCATAGGTAGTTGTTTTTGAATTTTCAGGTTTCCGTGGCCTTGCCATCTGAAGCAGATCTTCTGATATATAGGTTACAAAGGATCTCTACCACTATTTTGCTTCAAATACTACCTATAACATTTTTTCAATCAATTATGTGAGAGGCTTTAGATGCCATAAAAAAAAACTCGATTTTGTTTACCACAATTAATGTCATAACTTGATATAACCACACTACTATTTGAGTGAATATGGGTTAATGTTGCCCACAATTTAACTATGATTCCAAATTTTCATTGTATTTTAATAAGAATAAATGCATGTTCTTCCAATGCATTTGTGTTGTTTCTGAACACTTTCTTCTTGCAGTCTCATTATATTAGTCGCAAGAAGTCAAACTAGCACATTTGACCAGTCAACATGTATAATAATATGACATCATCATATCTCAAAACATAACCATGAAAACCATAAATCATATGTAACAATCAGTCATAGATCACATGTAATCATCATAGGCCAAAATCATAAATACCATGCATACTAAATTGAAACATAATACGGGTAATTATCCATTAATCAATCCTTAGCTTCCACCTTTTTCCTTCTTTTGTACACACTACGGAATGCTTACCACACTAGGAAATCACCCAATTCATTCTCCTCAATTATGTATACAACACACACATACAACTATGCACATCATCCAATGTCATGCAATACATGCATCGATACTAGTACCATATGTACCACATGTACACAGTAATACCATTACAATGTCTACACGATACTTAATGTGCATCGCATCCTATGCACGACCTATAAATGTTCCATTTGTTTTTAACCCATGTTAGAATTATTATCGTAACATCAAATCAATGAGTAAATTTCCTTTATTTGTTCACACTATCTTTAGTCAAGTCTAATCAAATCATCCTTCATTTTTCAATTGGAGAATGAGGAATTCATGGACCTGTTCAACTTTTTCAACCAGAGCCTAATTGAAGAATGTTATTTCAAGTATTCAAATTCCCACAATAAGTACATTTCTAAGATCTACAATAACTCTATTTGAAGCATCTTCTTTTTGCTGCATATTTAAAAGGTTCGTATTTGTGAGATATTGACAAATGCCCATATTTATCTCGATGGATATGCACATCAAGGTTGTGAATTTTGAGGTTACATACTTGAGTTACAAAAATTTACACATTGAAATTTGAGTGAACTTGGGAATGTGCTCTTGAGCTTGTATTTAATATTGTCTTACTGCTATTAATCAAGAAACACTAGGAGTTTATTTTACATTCCTATTATGTACTTATAGCAGATGTAGTTTTGGGTTCCACTCCCATTGAACTACTTATCAAGGTCATAAAATTATTAATGTGTAATGTATTTTTCAACATGTATACAATGAGTTGTATTTAATATGTGCATACACTTCACAACTCTGACCTTAGTTCAGTTTAGATGCCTCTTACATCTATTAGTTATAATTATTGAGATATTGATTTACTCAAAGAAACATGTAGGTTCCAAATTATGCATGTCCAATTAAATATGCATGTTGCTACTAAATATCTGAGTAATGACCTGGTAAGGTTTAGTTCCTTTTAGTAGCGTATATATGAAGCGTTCTCACCATAAGGGTGAGTTAACAGTTCAACTAGTGGCCAAAATAACATCAAAAAATGAACTACATCATTAGAAGTAGATGCATCAACTAAAAATATATCAAATTGAAAGACAATTTAAAAAAAGAAGAAGCCATAATCTCATACCACACACATGGACTTGTATTTCATGAACTTAACGATATTTCATGGGAACTTGATGAATATATACTATTAAAGAAAACCTTAAGAATCTGTTCTAGGATGGAAATCAATCAATTACCCATCAATTTAAGCTATGTCGATAGAATCTCATGAATTTCTTTCGTGAGATGTATATAGATTCCATCTATCCTTTTTCATGTTCGCCATGATCTATGGAAAGATACCTTATTATGTTATCTATTTTTGTTTGCTTGTTACCTCATAAGGGTTCAGCGCCTCTTCCCTAAAGATATCTTATAAGTATAACTTCATCTATTAAGCGATATATTTGATTATATTATGCATAGAAATCTTGCAATCCATAATTTAATTTTACTATGAGAAAAGTAATATGATGATAGTATGTAATAGGAGACCTATCGGGATGTAGTTACCATAAGATTCAAACTTTCCTTATCTGTTGTGGGGAAAAGTATCCGACTCGGAATGACCCTATCCCTACTCTAAGGGTGATAGTTCCTTAGCAACAACTGAAAGTAAAGCTTTGATATTTTTCCTTTATGAAAGTACAGAGAAGGAAGAAAAGATTGACCAACCGATGTCTTTCGCTTTTGTCGATCCTGTCTTCTCTCTTTGTCTCTTGTTTCCAGCTCCTTGCTCCCTTTGCCGGCCCAGCTACACAAAGATCCTGCAAAAACAAGAGAGGGAAAATACAAGAAACATGTACTCATAACTGATGCATGGATTAGGATGAATCAAATATACAGATAAAAACAATACATCATTGCAATACAAGTATATAGGAGAACATCAAAGCTTTATTGATAGAAGAAAAAGGTTCTGAGAAGGTTACAACCATAAATGGCTCCAATCCAGCAGCACCTCCCCAGCAGCAAGAAATCTCCTCTTCCCCTCTATAAAAGCAATCACCCAATAGCTCTAACTGTAAACCAACAGCACTTCCTTGCTTTGCACAAAATTCCAGCCTCCTTAGACCTCATAGAAGAGCTCTATATATAGGATAGAAGAAGAAAGGATGAGTCAGCTTGAGACTGACATAAAGCTGCCTTGTGTCCTTTCCCTCTTCAGTTAATCTTCAGTTCTTAAGTCCACTTGGAGATCCTTGCTTACACATGGAGATCAAGTACCTCTTACTCATCACAGGGCGAATTCCTTGAACCAAGTGTCAGTTTGGAAGCTTCCTGGGCAATTGACACCTTGCAGAATGACTGTGCCACTTGGCCAATCTCGCCCAGCGCAGGTAGCCTTCATTGGTTTTGACTTTCAGCGCAGGTACAAGGAGGAGCAGTTGACATTCAGCGCAGATGCTCAGTGGAGCAGCTGACATGATCCAAAAATAGCCTGTTTTTGAGTGTTTTCAGGTGGAGAACTGATGGGAAGTGCTGTGGTTTGCTGACCTTGTTCTTCTAGGGGTAAGAACAACATGTTTAGGGACTGAGGATCCCTGTAATTATTGACATTTCATGCTCCATGCTGCGAGGCACAAAAATGTCTATAACAGTTGCCCCCTAAAGTATGAGGCCGTTTATCGGGTGAAATGCTTTATCTAGAGGGTCCGAAGTTCATTCCAGTGCTGAGGAGGCGCCCTGTAATACAATACAATACAATACATTATTTTTATTTTGTTTTCATGATCTAGCTGAGGCGGGCATTCCCATGCTCAGCTTTATAAATACATTTTGGTACATAGAACAGACGATCGTTTGATGGTAGACTGATAATTCTCTGCTGAAATTATCATCCTTTGAATAGGATGATCATCTGCTGCAATGATGTACATGACAAATGCTTTTATATTTCCTGAATATATATCGCAGCCCGGATGGATGAAACTAGATCCGGGGTCTTCAAACTCGTTCGATCTTCACTCTAAGTACAAGTCGATCCATGTGAGAATTTCGCTGAACATGGAAAGACATCGCTTGATTACCGGTCAATGATGAAAAACCGTTAACAAGCGCGAGAGGAATCACCGATAATGATAATGACCCTCAAGGTACTGCAGTACAATTCACGTGGCGTGAATAAAGGACTTGGCGTCGAACGCCACGCAAAATCTTCTGGTCGAAGGTCATTGATGTATACCTGTCGCCGGAAGTGAGAAACTTGCCATTGAGGCATGCAAGCTTCAAAGTACTGAAGGGGTTGTTCCTAGATCAACTTCTTGGATAATGAGCTGAAGTCGACAAGAAGCGATCCGTCAAAGGAGGGCCTTAATGAATCCCACATCAATGACACGGAACGGAGCTAATGATTTTAGTGGAGGTGAAAACAAACTGTGACATATGATTCAGGGTGGCGATCATGAACGGATGAAGGATAATGTATGGCAGTGGATGGGACACGGTTGACACTTTCAGAATGACCTCTCTTGAACATATAACGACACTGATGCGATGGATCGGTAGCATTACCCCAAAATGTGGATGGTTTGGCGAAGACCATGGTGATGAGACCGGTGAATGAAACAACCCAACCCGATGTGGTACGGAAGAGAAGTGTCATGTTCAAAAGCGACTTGCTACCATTAAGCTTTGATGTTCTCCCAATTTTTCCCCAGTCATTTCTGACCAGTACCTCTTTATTTTTGTCAAGCTTGAGGAGGATAACATATGCTTGTTCTATAACCTGCCCTTCGGGCAAGCCCATCGCTATGATTTAACGAGCTTAGCGGTAGGGAAACTCGTTCTCGTCTAAAGACAAGTTTGTCGCTATTTAATCATTTTAACGAGTCTAACGACAAGGAAAACTCGGTCCTTTTCATTTTTAGAGAGTCTGAAAAGGTACAGAAAGTTAACTCCATAATTCCTTTTTCGTCATCTAATCCCTTAAGTCCGAAAAAGTATAAAACAATACAGAAGGGATGGGTGTTCGGTACTTTTAACGAGCCGAACAAGACAAGTGCTCGATCTTTTTGTGTAATAATCCCTCAGGTCCAAAAAGATTAAAATCTAGAGGAGGGATAGCTCTTCCGATCGTTTAACGAGCTGGAAGGCCAAAACTCGGCAAACTTTTCATATTTTACGAGTCAGGAGAAAATAGCTCAAAGAAGACTCGTCTTTTGAGGAACGAGTGATAAACAGGGATAGCAGCAGATTCCAGGTACAGGTTGGAATTTTCCAATCACGGCAGTGTCACAAGGATGGCTAAGTGAAATCACTCTTCGCAGCTGTTCCTCAAAATGGGTAAACAATCATATGGGGGTGAACGACCGGCCAAATGACGGTGGAGGTGATGGATGAAAACACGACCAAGGCTTTTAAGGCTGATAAATTTACGATCGCAATGGTTATCTACCGGGATAGGTTCATTTTTTAATGAGCTTGAACTCTGGTGGAAACTTTTGCTCACGCTTTTCTATTTTTTAACGAGCATAAATTCCGCGGTAAAACTGCTCGAATCTTGCGCTTATTTTTTAACGAGCATGAGCTTTTTGCTAAAACTGCTCGAATCATGGTCAAATTTGATTTTTTACTTTTACTAGCTTTTCTCTTTTCAAATGTAGTACTTCACCTTCAATTGCTGCAACAAACTTTGTTAGAAATGGACAATATTTGCATGAAAATGAGATTATAACCCTAATTTTTAACTTTAAACTGTGTAAAAAGTCATAAAAAGGTGTTTTTACCTCTCATTTACCATTTCATTTGCATTTTGCTTGTTGGAGCTCTGGAGGTGCCTCTTCTTCCTTGATTTTCACCAGCTGATTCCGGGAGATTCTGTGGACGATTTTTGGCGCCGTTTGGACCAGGTAGGAGCTAAACCTTAGCCCTTCACTTTCATGGTTTCCTTTTTCAGTTTCATGCACATTTTTTAGGGTTTCTGAGCCTCAGGGGTTTCATCAAGGCGCCCTGGCATCAGCGCAGGTTCTCCTTTCGAAACCTGCGCTGCATGTCAGGTTGTCTTAAGGCAGACTGCGCCTCAGCGCAAGGGAGAGACTCTCTTCCTGCGCTGGGCCTAGAAAAACTGATCCTGCATGTGATTTTTGATGATTTTTCGCCAGTTTTTCATCAAAATTAGGAACTTACTCCTTCTCTTGTTTGCTTGCAGGGAACTTTGAACAAAATGTCCCTTACATGGCGAGAATGAGAACATGAAGCAGAGGATATGGTTGCACTCCATGACCCGGTCACGGTGAACGCGCTTCGGAACTGTGGCCTACTGAAGTTCTTCCGTATCTCTAGCATGAGAGCACAGATTTCTTTACTGCAGTATATGCTTGATGCTTGGGATCCTGTTAACCAAGTATTCCAGATTAGGGGGAAAACCATCCCCTTGACCATAGAGGACATGTACTTCTTGACTGGGTTGTCAAGGCGGGGTGCCCCCATTTCTTTGTCAGGTACGGCTCGAGGGACTAATTCCACTAGAGACTATATCCGTCAGTATTGCCGGGAAGGTTCACAGCCGAGTAAAGACGGCAAGATCAATATCCGTGACATCACTGACAGGTCTCTTAGGTCCATTCTGTTTACCATTGGTAGGATGGCCGGTAGCGCAGCTTTACATGTTGCCAACAGATCTTACATGCAGCACGCCTTGGAGTGTCTCCAACCGAAAGTGTTTAACTGGTGTGATGCAGTACTTGTTCAGATGAAAAGTCAATTGACCAAGGTAAAGGACGGGAGGCTGAAGAACTTTGGATTTGGTTCTATTCTGACTGCCTTCGCCTTGGAGAAAATCCCGTTGATGCAGCCTCAGTACATCATGCTTGACTTGCCTTCTCCGACCGAGCCACGCATGCAGAGGTGGGTTGACCACATGTCTCGACATGCTGGTCAACCTCAGATTACTTTCACTGAGGCCTTCTTTAGGTGGTTCGAGCGTCAGGAGATGGTGTTTTCTGAGTATCCATATGTGGGTATGGACTACCGAGGTGATCCGGACTTGGTGCTACCGGATGGCGAGCAATGGGGCGCTATTGGTAAAATCTCTGACCATATCACTGTTTATTGTTTTTACTCATGATGTTACTGTGCAAAACTAATCAAACTCTTGGGTGCATGCAGATGTTGGTCCTGTTCGTCCAGCAGCCCGTCCACGATCGCCAGCTGCTGCCCCAGCAGCAGAGCCTGCTAGGAGAGTTGTTATTCGCGACCTTGGTGATACTGAGACACTTACAGCTGTGCAGGAGCAGGTTGAGAGCCTTACTCGTGGTCTTCCGGATGTACAGATTGACGAGTTACCTTTACAGTTGCAGCGGCACACTATTGGCGTGCCTAGACGATGGACTCGTCTCTTGCGCATGATTGCACAGACCGTGACGTACTATCATGAGCACCACTAGGCTAGGGTGCCCCCTAGCATCTTTTTGAGTTCTAGGTCATACGACCAATTTTGTTTTGATTACAGCACATCATGTACAAACTATAAACAGCTTTATATATTTTGATTTTCGGGGTTTATTCTGGTTTATTTGCGATCCACTCGCATAGCACCGATGCATCTCTTTTATATATGTCGTAAATGTCTATCTAATACATAGTTTGCTAATGAATCTGTTAATGTGTTCAAGTTTATGGAAATATGTTGGTATTGAATTGAATCAAACTCTCTTTCCAAAATCTTAACCCTTAGAAACATTCGATAAATAGCTGGATTGCGGACTGAATATATACCAGTGAGTTGTAGTATCACAAGCTGTGAGTCTAGCCTAACAATTAGTCGGCGTATACCATGAGCGATGGTATCAGAGAGGAGTTCAATCAACGCGCTATACTCAGCGATGTTGTTCGTTGACTGCCCAATACACACACCTCTGAAACTCACTAACTCGCCGCTTGGATCAAAAATGGCCCAGGCTGCGGAGGACAAATTCCGCGTACTACGACTCGCTCCGTCGGCATATCCTACATATGTCTCAGAAAGATTCGACATCTGCAACAAACGAGAAGGGTGGATTACTAAACCGAAACAAACACTTTAGCGAAAACAAAATACAACAAAATCACTCAGGTTACTATTCAGGCATAGTAACGCTTGAGGTACAACCCGTTGCGGGGTTGCGCCAGTGGTATCCCGTCATAATCCATTAACTCGTAGGCTCCTTTTGCTAACACCCTTTTAACAATATAGGGACCCATCCATAAGGACTTAAATTTTCCTGCTCCTAATTTGTCGGATTCTTGGTCGTAAAGCAAAACCAAGTCACCCTCAGAGAAGATACGAGGTTTGACATTCTTGTCGAACTGTGCCTTGACTCGTTTCTTATGGGCTTCGTTCGCCAAAGCGGCGTCACGACGGTTTTCATCCAACTGGATCAATTCCAAGAAACGAGCCTCTTCTTCTGAGGTTCCGGGGAGGAGGTCAATTGCGAGTTTAAGAGACGAAATTTCGCACTGGATCGGTAAGACTGCCTCCAGGCCATACACCAATTGGAATGGTGTGAACCCAGTGGCGTTCTTTACCGAGGTTCGGTAAGCCCACAATGCCGAGTACAGGAGTAGGTGCCATCTTCTTTTGTGAACCCCGATCATCCTTTGCAACATACGCTTCAGGACCTTTTTGATTGCCTCAACTTGTCCGTTGGCTTGTGGATAATATGGGGTAGAGCTGTCGTGAGATAGCCCTAGTTTGGCAGCTAATTCAACCATCATGTGATTGCGAAAATGCGATCCATGATCTGTCACTATAGCCTGCGGAACGCCGAACCTGGCGACTACATGATTAAAAAAGAAAAGGGCAGCTGTTTCACCAGTGTTATCCAATGTAGGCATCGCCTCGGCCCATTTGGTAAAATAGTCAACAGCGACTATAATATACCCATGCCCCCGGTCGAGGTGGGGTTACATTGCATGAAATCGATGCCCCACTTGGCGAAAGGCCCAACAACAACTATAGGCTGCAAAGGTGCGGGCGGTCTCCTGGTTTTGCTATCAAAGATCTGACACGCATGGCAACTTCTGACAGCTATTATGCAATCTTTAAACATAGTTGGCCAGAAATATCCTGCTCGTAAGATTCTTTGTGCTGTTGCATATCCAGATTGATGCCCCCCGCACGCGCCTGAATGACAATCATTCAGGGCTTTCTCGGCCTCCTCATGGGTAAGGCACCTCCTCAGAACCGTATCGACACCACGACGGTAAAGTGTATCACCGACGATCATGTAGTCTTTAGATTGGTATCGTATATGCTTCTGTTCCGAGTGTGAGGTGTTAGGCCTAAATTTTTGGGTTTGGAGATAAACAATGATGTCTCCATACCACTCATCGCTTACTGATATCAGAAACAAATTTTCATCCACGATTGACTCTTCTGATGTTTCATCGTTGGACGACGATGGGAGATCGCATAATAATTCCGCGAAAACTAGAGCTTTCTTCGATTTGGATTTTACAAAATCCAAATCAAACTCTTGAAGGATCGCTATCCATTTTGAATATTTGCCCCCAAGCAACTGTCGCGACAGTATATACGTCATGGGGTTGCAATCTGACAGAATGGTAGTTTTCCTAAAGAGGAAATAATGTCGAAACCTTTGAATCGCTTGAACAGCAGCAAGCGCTAGTTTTTCAACATAGGAATATTTACTTTCTGTGTCATTTAAGTTTTTACTTAAATAATAAATAGGATGTTCAATTCCATCGACTTCTTGCACTAAGACCATCGCAATGGTCGTATTTGCTGCAGCTAGATACAGGTTAAAATCTCTTTGATAGTCCGGGGCGTACATTAATGACGCTCTTACTAGGGAATCTTTCAGAGCGTCAAAGGAAGCTTGCGCAACCTGGTCCCAGACAAAAGGTACATCTTTTTTCAAAAGACGAGTATAACCTTTGGCAAGTTCTGCGTAATTTGGAATGAACCTCCTCAGAAAGTTTGAATCTGAAGCAAATTTGAAGGTGGAGGCAAATTAATGATTGCCTGAACCTTACAGGGGTCGAGACGAATCCCATCCCTAGAGACTACAAAGCCAAGTAAACGACCAGAACCGATGCAAAACACACACTTGTGCGGATTGAGCCTTATCTTGTAGTGTCGGCAACGTAGAAATATTGCTCTCAAATGCCGTGGATGATCAGTCCGCTTCCGCGAATGAGCCGGAAGATCGTCGAGGTAAGGTTGAACGATGTTCTTGATGTCATGGAAGGCATAATTCATTGCCCTCTGAAACGTCGCCCCTGCGTTCTTTAAACCAAAGGGTAATTTTCGATAAGCGAATGTGCCCCACGGACAAATAAATGCAGTCTTAGACTGGTCCTGTGGGCGGATATTTATTTGATTATACCCGGAAAATCCATCCATAAAGGAAAAGATTTCACATCCGGCGCATTCATCAATTATCTGGTCGATGAAGGGTGTAGGGTAGTTGTCCTTTGGACAAGCTTGGTTTACATCCCTATAGTCGACGCACACTCTTATCGTCCCTTGTTTTTTCATAACAGGGACAATATTCGATACCCAATCGGTTAGAGGAACCGGGTAGATGAATCCAGCATGGAGAAGTTTTTCAACTTCTGCCTTAATGGCAGCGGCTTTCTTGGGGTGCACCTGCCGAAGCCGTTGTCTTACTGGTTTGACATCAGGATACATTTTAATCTCATGTTCAACTATGCTCGAGTCAATGCCTGGCATTTCATCATATGACCATGCAAAGACATCTCTAAATTCGCGAAAGAGAGCACGATATATTTCCAGTTCTGAAGGGGAACAACTTTTGCCGACATGAATATTCTCTACAACATCAGGTTTTGTCGAGATGTTTATGGCTACGGTCTCTTCAATATTGGATAGGTTTCGCTCTGAATCCACCGTATTTACAGTATTTGTTAGGAATTCAAACACTGAAGGGTGATATAGGTCGTGTTGAGTTTCTTCTTCACACTCTGGAAGAAGGGAACGATGGTGGTGATCATTCCATGGTGCCCCTTCAATCATCATTGATTGTAAGATTCCTTCGTCAGTCCCATGAACTTTTGACCATGGATCTAATGGGGTACCATATTCTCCAGACCTATCTACCCAAACGCTTGACGAGCGTTGATTTGGGCTCGCCTCCCATGCCTGAAACATTGATTGCTACAATATTTCTATAGGGCTAGGTGGCAACACCACTTGATAATCCATGACGACTTTGTCTCCTGCGACCTTCGAAGAAGATACCATGTTGCATGTTGCTACAAACGGGATATCCCCTACATGGAAAGGAGGTGGCAACGCGAAAGTTCCCATCATTGTGGGATCTTTTAGCAAGCCTACTCCGATATCTTGCACTGAATGGTTGCTCCCATGGATCATGGGAATGCTTCCAGTAACTTGTGAACCATTAGGGAGGAAATTCTGCTGGTCGACGATCGTAATCCCTCCTTCAAACGGGAATGCGATCTTCCTAAAATATGTCGACACTACAGCTGCCATGGCATATATCCATGGTCTTCCCAGTAGGATGTTATAGTCAAGATTGCCATCAATGACTTCAACATCAATTTCCACTGTTTTTCCTCCTAGTTCAACCTTAAAGTTATTTAGGATACCGTACGGAGTGTACGTCCTACCGTCAAATGCTTTCAATGTCGTCGAAGATCGTGACAAGGTTGGAGATCCAAGAGTTTTCCAGCAACTCATCGACATGATACATGTCGATGCTCCCTCATCAATAATCGTTCTATGAACAGTTTTGTTGAGTGCTTTCACTTGAATAAGGAAAGCTAGTTGCGCTGGTAACTGAGGATCATATCCTCTGTGATCAAAGGATACAAGATTGGAATCTTTAGGATCCACTCCACCGATTGCTGATAACAATGCCTGCCTTTGGGATGGACAATTTTGCAGTACCTCAAGAGTCGACATAGCGGATGGCGATTGGGCCAAATCTTCCACTATGTTATAATGTTGCGCCGCTCTGGCGCGAGGATTAAATGTCGACTTGTGTACTACTCCCTTTGGCGGTTTTATTGTTAATTCATGCGTGATGGGGGGTACAACTTCTGCCGAAGTTGTTGTCGAACTACTGGGTTGATCTTTCCCTTTGTCGTTCGACACCGGCGGATTCCCATAATCTTTACTCCTTGTCGAAATCAAAGCATCATTTTGCTTAGAGATCGATAACATTAGCACTTGCGACGGGGAAGCATTTCCACTATCAACCAGATTTTGACCTTGATTGGGAAACGGATCAGTCAACACAGCTGAGGTTTTGGAACTCTTAAAGAATCTTTTAAGCTCAGGTTTGTATGGACAATCTGCTGTCCAATGATCCTCATCGCATATATGACATGGACTCTTTGGTTTCCCTTTCTTAGGAGGGCTTGAAGAAGTTTTTTGAGGGGATGACTCACCCTGTTTCTTCTTCTTCCGTTTGTTTTGTTTCTTCTTGCTTCCTGGTTGATTGGAGTTTTTGCCTTTATCCGTAGATACAGCATTTACCTCCGAAGCAAGAATCTCTTGATTTGCTTTTTGATTCGAAGTCTTACGGGCTTTCTTATTTGAATCCTTTGTCGACTTAGCGTTTGCAGTTCCAATCACGCCATCACCGGCATGAGAGTCACTATTTGATCCGGGAGGAGGAGGGATTGAAAATTCCGGTCTGGGGGCGTCAGGTATCTTATCATAGAGCGTGCCCGACTGAGTATATACTAAGTCCAAATATTGAGCACGAGCAATAACCTGCTCCTCTATTACGACGCCTCCCTTGGCCACATCTTCTGTTATAGCAGGAAGAAGCGACTTTATAAACCACTCAGCTAATAGCTGATCTGGAACATAGGTCTTTACCATTCTGCGACGACGACGCCACT
This sequence comes from Pinus tabuliformis, assembly GCA_031772625.1. Taxonomy (NCBI): domain Eukaryota; kingdom Viridiplantae; phylum Streptophyta; class Pinopsida; order Pinales; family Pinaceae; genus Pinus; species Pinus tabuliformis. Next base: position 1,684,894,128 of record CM062816.1, on the reverse strand, counting down.
CATGTATATGATCTGATATATGTGTGGCCGTTGTCTGCTTGAAATTGGTCAAGATCTCTGTTCCAGTTTCGTACCTTATAGGTAACTGAAAGTGTGTTAGGAAAGTCGTGGCTAGGGAACTAAAATTGTCGAAAGAGGCTCTAGGTAATTCAATATACCATTTAGCCGCCGGACCAGTCAATTTCCTCTGGAAAAGGCGAAGCCTTATCGAATCATCATTCAAGGTATTCGACGAACACCACAGATGGAAAGTCATCACATGATTCGACGGATCTTCGCCAGGATTTCCATTGAATTTAGGAATGTCCGAAGGAAGTTTGTGAGGAATCGCTGGCCACCAATGGGCATAGGCGATTGGATCGTTCGTCAATCGATGTAAATCTGGTAATTCTAGAGTCGCCACGAATGGCAACTGCTGATTCAGGTTTGGCGAGGCGTACCCAGGATACGATGGAATCGCCTGAGCAGTAGGCCTTTGCATACCAGCATAATGCAACTGATGTTGATATGACTGATATGGCTGGTGGGCTTGGCCACTGTAAAGTGGTTGATTTAACCCGTTCTGAATATAGGGTTGCCCACTATTCGCAAAGATCTGTTGCTCAGATCCCTGGTACACCTGTTGAAACTGAGGTTGTTGGTATTGCACCATCCATGGTTGTGAAGCCATGTTTTGCTGTGCGACACTAACCGACGGACCAAGATGCGGGGTTATGGTTCCCGTTTGTATCTGTGTCGTCCCGGCAGTCGGCGATTGTGGTTGTGTTGCAGGGTCAATGGGCTGTTGCATTACAACTTGGGGTTGACATACAACAGGCATCGATTGAACTTGCGACACAGTTACAATTGCTGGCGTCGTCGGGATACTAGACATAGGTACACACTGTTGCATGGAATATACAACTCTCGGTTGTTGGGGTAACATAGGTACCCAACCACTCGTCGTTACTTCAGTCAAACCTGAATGTTGTTGAAAACTGCCGTATGGGTATCCCCCTGGAAGGGGAAGTGAAAGGGCATATTGCCCCCCATACGGTAACAATCCGGAGCTCAAGGGTATAGATTGCCTTTGAGGACTGGATGGCCCAAACTGATTTCCAAAGGGATCAATTTGTCTAGTTTCAACATAAGAATTACCGGGTATTATACCGGAAGAACAAACTGGAACAGACCAAGTTGTCATAATAGTCCCTGGGTGGACTCCTTCTAGCTGATGAGAGCTAGTCGGGACAGCTGGTATGCCGGCAAACATCGTTGGATTGACAGCAGGAGCTTCTGCTGTCGCTGTGTCATTTGGCACAGTCCTAGATGTCGACGGTTGCTCAGACATTTTAAGTCTATCCAATAAACTGCCTAACGATTCTACAGGAACTTCTAGTGGCGATGGACAAACTTCTGATGCAGAAGGAAAAAGAGTGGCGCCTACTCCAAAATGAGTTGGAGTATTTGTTTGCTGGTCCTCTACGATTTCCTCTATTGCAATCAGACCAGGAGGAAGAGGAAGACCGTCAGGTCCGTAAAAGATTTCTGGTGCCGAAGAAGGGGTTGCTTCGACAGCGACAGTTGTTTGAGCAACAAGACTCTGTGGACCAGTTTCAGATGGAATTGGTTCAGTTATGCAAGTACTTGTCCTCAGACTAGGATCAGTACAACTGTCCCTCTGTTGCTGTTGAACTTCTTCAATAGAGGCAGGGATTCCAGAAATATTAGGAGTGACCAGAATCTCAGATGTTGTCGGAACTGTTGTTCTAACTTTAATGGGAGATTTTGACCCGGTCAAGCGAGTTCGCTTCGTTCGTACTACTCTCGATTCCGGAGACAAAGACGGTTGACTCGCGAGTCTCCTCGAACGACGGAGTTTTAATTGACTTTCCTCCACGGTTGCGGATTACTTGATCAACTAAAATACAAAAAGGGGAATTATGTTTCCGTATTGAATGAATTTTATTAGACGCTTTTAGACACAACTTTGCTTTTTCATGTTTTAAGAGTCGAGAAAAAGCTAAAGATGACTCTAGTCGCCTTCGATGTATTAACGAGCCCGAAGTGACAAATGCTCGGTTGGACTTTTTCAGTTATAGAGTTTGAAAAAGGCCAAAAGAAACTGCTCTGGAGATCTAGGCAGAGGGTGTGCCAAACCTTTCGCGAAACCACAGAATACGTTTTACGGTACGGGTGGTCGATCTTCGTGAATGCTGTGTTCACTGCATCGCGATCAGTAGGGCGGCCGACACGGCTTCCTAAGGATAAAGGATAAATGCCTATAGGGGTCTCCCAATATACGCGACGGTACGTGGGAGCACAAGTCCGTATTAGTGCTATCGTCCCTCAGGAGGAATCACCCACCTTCGTAGAGATCGACAGTCACTACGTTTAACGACGCCGGAACACGTCTCTACCTAGACCTCTATTGTGAGCGTTATGTTACAAAGCGTTTTTAGATTCATTCAATATATTTTAAGTTGATCTTGTTTAGCAGTTTTTCTTTCAGGATCACCACGAGATGTATTGGTACAAATTCCTAAATGCAGCTAAAATGATAAGCAAGCTTTACAATCTTTTTAGCTTTGAAAATCCTAACTACTGAGGGGAGAGAAAAACATTATCTTTCCACACAGAGCACAAAGCACAAACTAATGCACTTTCTCCTAGATCAATCACGCAACCTTATCAAAATGCAAATGCAAGATGCATGTATTTCTTTTCTTTTCCTTTAATGTTGATGTAAGACAAAAGGAAATTGTCGTATAATTTTCGAATTCAATTTGAAGCGTAAACAAACAAGTTTTGTCTAAAATCAAAAGACGCCTTACAGGTACTTGTTTCGACACTAGAAATATATGAATTCAAACCATAAGATGAAAAACAAACAAACTCAAACAGCCATGAACAGTAATGAAACTAGCTCTTAAGATCACAAAGACACTTTTACAGTTCAGGATCTAAGAGGCCACGGCTATACAGGTTCGCTTTTCACAATGGGAAACTGTAACTGAAACAAGAAATACTGAAAGAACAATCACAGTTTCATCACACAACTGAGGCGGAATAATGTCAAGGAAAGTTGGTTTACAGCAAGTACAAATGACAAGCAATCAGCAGCAAAACAACAGTGAAAACAGGGCCAAGACTCAGTAGGAAACCTCAGGAAGACATAGCCTAACTGGTTCAGCGCAGGCTCTGGTCTGTCAAACTGACTCTCAGCGCAGTTCCCGAAGGGAGTACCTGCGCTGAAATGCAGACTGCCTTTGGACAGCCTGCACTGAGACACGAGAGTTGCGTTTACAAGGATTTCCGGGTCATAAAAAGCTCAAAAATTCACTGTTTTTGCTGAAATAAAAAGCTATAGGTCAAGTACAAGCTAAGGGGTGATCAAGAGGATGAAAAGCTATCACAAAGAGCACAAGAGTCCTTGTGGATCAGCTCTTCAAATCATAAACTTGCTCAGAAACTGAGCCAGAGTAGCTGCCCTCTACTTTGCAATTGAAGGACTCAATTGCAGTTCGATTTGGTGCTCTCCTTGTTTATGAGATGAATAGCAAGAAACACAATAAACCAACAAGATACTAGCTCCCCAACGGAGTCGCCAGTTTGTTGTGGGGAAAAGTATCCGACTCGGAATGACCCTATCCCTACTCTAAGGGTGATAGTTCCTTAGCAACAACTGAAAGTAAAGCTTTGATATTTTTCCTTTATGAAAGTACAGAGAAGGAAGAAAAGATTGACCAACCGATGTCTTTCGCTTTTGTCGATCCTGTCTTCTCTCTTTGTCTCTTGTTTCCAGCTCCTTGCTCCCTTTGCCGGCCCAGCTACACAAAGATCCTGAAAAAACAAGAGAGGGAAACTACAAGAAACATGTACTCATAACTGATGCATGGATTAGGATGAATCAAATATACAGATAAAAACAATACATCATTGCAATACAAGTATATAGGAGAACACCAAAGCTTTATTGATAGAAGAAAAAGGTTCTGAGAAGGTTACAACCATAAATGGCTCCAATCCAGCAGCACCTCCCCAGCAGCAAGAAATCTCCTCTTCCCCTCTATAAAAGCAATCACCCAATAGCTCTAACTGTAAACCAACAGCACTTCCTTGCTTTGCACAAAATTCCAGCCTCCTTAGACCTCATAGAAGAGCTCTATATATAGGATAGAAGAAGAAAGGATGAGTAAGCTTGAGACTGACATAAAGCTGCCTTGTGTCCTTTCCCTCTTCAGTTAATCTTCAGTTCTTAAGTCCACTTGGAGATCCTTGCTTACACATGGAGATCAAGTACCTCTTACTCATCACAGGGCGAATTCCTTGAACCAAGTGTCAGTTTGGAAGCTTCCTGGGCAATTGACACCTTGCAGAATGACTGTGCCACTTGGCCAATCTCGCCCAGCGCAGGTAGCCTTCATTGGTTTTGACTTTCAGCGCAGGTACAAGGAGGAGCAGTTGACATTCAGCGCAGATGCTCAGTGGAGCAGCTGACATGATCCAAAAATAGCCTGTTTTTGAGTGTTTTCAGGTGGAGAACTGATGGGAAGTGCTGTGGTTTGCTGACCTTGTTCTTCTAGGGGTAAGAACAACATGTTTAGGGACTGAGGATCCCTGTAATTATTGACATTTCATGCTCCATGCTGCGAGGCACAAAAATGTCTATAACATTATCGTCCATTACTTCTTTCAATACTTGCTTTCATATTCATAAGCCATGATGACGACACCACTAAATTTCATTATCGAGACTCTCCACAACCATAACTTACAATTATTTCAAATGTGTTCATTCATCAAGCTCGACTATGAGCATCTAAATCTAGGTATATCATGTGTAAGTTTCTTAAACCAATTTTAAATCATGGTATAGTGACTTTGTGCCATCTCAAGAGCATTTGACAAGAACTTAGGTTTGGAAACAATTTCCACAACATAAAATGAAATAAAAAATTAATTTGCACATAATTACCAACACTTGATAGGTAGGCACAACAAAATTGTAACCACTTTATGGATGACCACTTCTACCTATTGAATGTAATCAACATGGTAATTGTTTTAACTTCTTTGCATTAATCTCTACTCCATCACAATATTGTGCAGTTCTATGTTATATAAGAATATTGCAAAATTATTTGTTCAAATCTAACCTTACAGGGTTTCTTCTCCCATAGTGCTATTATAGCTATCCACCATGGTGTATGAATACAATACATAGACTTGAGAAATTCAAGATAAAGTAAAAATATTACTATGAAGTGTGTACAAAGAATAAACTTCTTAAATTGTCAGCATAAGTGGAAATTATTACCCTAATGCTAAAAGCACTGAGTCAGTTGTTTCGTAGTGATGCCATCTAGAATATTTCCTTCCACTCATTAAGTGAAGGTTTGCATGGACGTCCTTCACCATAAATTCGACTTGTAATCCGAGATGCCATCAAATTTCTAACTGCGAGACAAAGAAAACATCTTTGAACAGCTAGAAAAATGTCAACACTTGGAAAGCATACTCTATAACTTTTAACCAAATCAACATGTCCCGGCAATCAACAGGTAACATTTTCAATCTTATGGTGGTAAAATTCTACAAAAATTTTAAACCAAAGAGGGTATATATAAGTCACACTCAAATATATCAAATAGGGCATGTTTAGATTCAAATTTTTGTCCTCCATTTTCTAAGGCTACGCCAACTATAGATTCAAGCTAAAAGATCCATCATAAGGTACGCAATTACTAATAAAAACATTGACAAACAGAACATAGTTAACCATAACATTGCCACCAATTAGATGACGGTCAAACCACTATTGTCGTAAATTCAAACCACCATCACACCATTTAACCACTCAAATTTGTCACTCTTCTAGGCATCTCATTCTTTAAATAATGCCATGCTAGCGCTTCCTGATAGCTACTATTTTTTAGCAATTAATCTACCATGAATTCCCTTAATCCTTTGATAAAAAATGATAACGTATTCGTTGGGGATGAAGCCCATAATTTAATTGTAGAAGATATTGGCCCTTCTTTCAACACACAACCGTAATCACGCTCTATCCCAAATTACTACAGTGAAGCGAGGGATGTCATAATCCATGCATATGACTATTGCTTGCTACCACCAGTGGGCGTCAGGATAAGGAAGTCATCAAGGTTGTCCTCCATAATTCCATCTTTTTTTATTCTCCTCTCTGCAATCCTGGTAGATGTTTCCATATGATGTCCCACCCACATGCCTCTATGGTGATAGCTACAAGAGGCCAAGATGTGGTGTTAATTTTAGTCTTGATCTACTCTTAACCTTACATGTATGTGTTGATCACAAGGATAAGATAAATTTAGTGTGATTTGTCTATCGGTGATGAAGGACAAACACTATCCAAAATAAGAATAGCCATGACCATGAGGATAGCCATTATCCACTGAATTCTTTTTGAGAGTAGAATATTGCGTAGCAAAGGATAAGCTCATATCTTGTACAATTACGCAATTTGTACATCTCCAAACCCGTTAATAAAGCAAGTGGAAAATTAGTATTGAAACGGAAAAAAACGGTTGACAAGGAGCTTTTTTCTAACCATCAAATTGAAAAGGTGTTGTTTGCTTTAAATAACACATTTCCACCAAGCTTCATGGCGCGGGGTTTTGAAAAAAAAAATATAGAAGCAGTAACTGCAAAAGGCATAAGTATCTATTAATTAATCAGTGTCGTGGATGTCTCTCTCTTTAGCTTGTCGTGACCTCCATGATTCGGGTCGGGGTTGATTGACACCACCCCCATTTCAAGCACTGTAGAGGAACGGGTCAATTCCTACACACTCTTGTGGCAAGTTGAAATATTAGTACTCAAATTTTTCATTAGAAAAAATCAGGGTGTAATACAAGACTATAATGCATCCATTCTCTTGCGGTATCAATGAGGCTATTCTTGGATGTCATCCCCACGAAAGGGCGGGGATCAATCACTTTAATCGTAAGGTCTTGATAAACTAGAGAAATTAGGATTACTTCTTTGTTTTCAGACACAACCCATATAAGCTTGGGTATTAGAGAAGATAGTGCATGTAGTCAAGAGACATAATTTTCAACGAGCTTAATACTTTAGGGATTCCTCTCTTAACATTTTATATAGATCTATATATAATATATTCCTTAAATTTTCGGCCTACGTAATTTAGATAACATTTTTATTGTAAAGCAGTTGTTTAGCCATATTTATTTTTATTCTTGACACATACACATTTTAACGTACGTTGTGTATATGGTCAATGAACACTGTGAAGGCATTGGTTTCAACTTATACATCATGCATGAGTTATTATAAAATTTGTTTGTTTGAGTGTGGCTGTGTGTGTGACAAGCCACATTGAAATTTCTTTGAGCACAGTGTGGCCACATGGAGAATGAAAACAACATATTTTATTATGAGCCATGAGAATGAATAGAACAAAATACTTTTCATGGAGAGTTCGAGCTACAATGAGTGGAAAACATGCCACTATAACATTCAAAATGTGAGAAGTGGAGATATGTTTCAAGCCCTCATCCATATATACGAAAATAGTCAGCGACTTAAAACATAATATAATATTCAAGTCACAGAGAAGGTCAATCAGTCATGGAAAATAAGTTGAACCTTTCTTGGTAAGGTACCTACCAGGCGAAAGTTGAATTTTCGTTACATTTATTGATATGAGCCGATAAATATAAGATTCAAATTAACTTTCACTGACTAAAAGAAGTCGTTAAATTTGTCCTCATATTTTATTCTATGCACCCGCATTCAAGTACCATCCATTACCATTACATATATAATTTATGTTGATCTTTTAAGAAAATTATATCAATTAACCTTCAGTCTTAACCCAGCATATAATTCTCATAACACTTCGACCGTCACTATTATTTAGTGAACCATGCACACAATAATCATTTACTTTTTATAAAACTCACTCCATCAAATGCTACAATGGTTACTAACATATGTATCTTAACTCCATATATATAGTGGCTACACTACATGAACCAATGTGGACTTTTAGGTCCAAATAAATAGATTCATTTACTACGTTCCAAATCAACACTTCACATTTACTACGCATATATTATATCGCATAGGAAATAATCAACATGGGCATTCAACATGATAAAATTAGGCATTTTGATTTCATTCCTTTGCTGCCAAAAGCAAGCATTAATGCATTCCATACAAATCACAACTTCATATTCTATGGGTAAGTTGTCACTCCCATTCTTATGTTGTCAAAAATAGCCAGTATTGCTATACATCATGATCATAGTCCTACTATCATATTCAAAGGCATTAATGACATATGTTTTATGCAATACAAAACATAGTGAATAATATGTATCATAACAAAAATGACCCTCGGTGGATGAAATTCAAATCACGATTTATAATGCATAACAAAGATAACATGGGTATTATATAACCTGAGCACATAGGCTATGCCATTGCAAACCTTAAAGATATAAAGCAAGTCACACATTTTAAAGCAACTTCAGTTCAAGATTACCTTCAATTTCAATGTCCTTCCAAAATAAATCATTTTAAGATTTTGCTTCAACCTTTATGGCTTCTAAAGCCTTAGGAAGTACTTTAGAATTCATTGGAACATTTTTCTTATAGCAATTTTATAATCAGCCCCTTCAGTAACCTCTTATTTATTTCGGACCTAGTTTAGGACCTACAACTCAGTCATATCTTATAGAGATGGATTGGTCCATAGGCCGCAATGTTTGAACATAGAACTCTAATACTATTTTTCACATACTTCGTTGACCCAACCTAATAATCACATACTATGCTCCCATTTCTAAATTTAACTTCGATTAAATTTACTTTTAGTATTTTTCACATGAATAATTATTCAATTATATCTCATAATATTAAAGTTTCGACAACATAAAGAGTAAAGAGCCAACATACAGAACATCTCATGAAATTGAATCACACCAGACTAGCAAAAAGAATGTCACTTCGAAAATCGAGCACCGCCACCCAACCTAGAACTGAATTCCTCCAGTTCACCCCCGAGCCAAGAGTTCTTTCCATGAATCAAATGCCTCTTATTGATCTCATCAATGGATATTTAATGACCTCTTTCATGATATGGTTTCCTTTAGCAGTGTCCTTCTACTATGGATATTTTTATCCATTTTCCTAGGATTTCCCCAAAAGAGCTCACCTTTCTCTCCAGCGAGGATTTTCCTAAAAAAACTTTGTATTTCTCACCCATAGGGCTTTTATGCTTTTCTTAAACTTATAATCCTTATCCAGCTAAGTAACTTAATGGATGTTTATCTCCCAATCCATTAAGCTTATCTAGAATTTGATCTAGAAGTCTTTCTTCCCCTGGGAAAAAGTCGTAATTTCTATTAGAGTTAAGAAATTACATTTTGTATATGCCGAAGCATTCATATAGAGGCAGCTGTGCCTGTCAAGTTCATAGTCTGCTAAATCAAATAATAAAAAATAAAGCAAGTTGTCTCCACGCAAGGAGCAGCCCAAAACTATACACTAGCAGCGTTCAAAAAAGAAGCCATTGCTCTACGCAGAGAGCCATATATATGCTATTAAAACAAAAGTATAGTGCTGTACTGAACTAGACATAGTGAAATATATACAGGCTATTGAAAACAAAAAAAGAAGAAAAAGTCTGTAGTGGGCTTTTATAGCCCATCATCCATATGATCATCAAAAGGTTTGTGGTAATGCTGATAGTAGGTCCCCTCGATTTCCTCCTGTATTAGCCAGTTATCTCCTTGTCTGTGCGCTGCCTCTTTGGAGAGTTGATCAGCGATGGTGTTTTGTTCCCTGTAGATGTGATGACAAACAAATGATTCAAAGGAAGTAGTCAGTCTCTTTGCCTCATCTAATATGTGTCTCAACGTAAATGCATGACAATGAGATGCATCAGTCAGCCAATTGCATACTATTTTAGAATCTCCAAACAGCTGGAGATGTCTGCATTGTTTTTGAATGGCATAGTATATGATGTGCTTGGCAGTGCATAGTTCAACATAGTTATTTGTGCCTCTGCCTAAATTAATTTGAATTTTATAGCAGTGTGATTCGTTGAGATAAAGAATTGCTCCTCCTCCACAACCCACTTCTTGTGCCGAGCCATCAAAAAAATCCCATGGTTTCAATTTGTCAATATCCACTTGTTTAATGATGCGAACAGGGCCTGAAGTTTCATCATCTGGTATCATGTTATAATCAGCAATAGTATGGTGAAGGATTGTGGGCCAATGAGGGGCTCTAAGATTAAAGATAGCCTGATTCCGGGCAATCCAAACTACCCAGCATGCAAGCAGCGGGATATTGATGGATTTCCACGAGTGGTCATGATTCCAGTTCTCCCATGGATCCATTATGTTGTTGCCTTGCCAATTTTTCAAGTGCGGGAGGTGAGTGATGAGGGCATGCCAAAACTGTAATGTAATGCTACAGTTCAAGAATAGGTGTTCAGTGCTTTCTTCCTCCTCATGACAAAGATGGCAGCGGAACGGTCTGTGAAAGGATCTCTTCATAAGATTAGTGCCCATTGGTACTTTATCAAACATAATGTTCCACATAAGTAATCGTGTGCGAGGGGCTGACTTGAGCTTCCATAATGCTTTCCATGAGGGGTGGATATTCTGAGGTTTGTGTGGCTCCATGAGTTTTAGATAGCCAAGCTTCGGGACATATGCTCCATGCTTAGCAAAGGCCCATATGATTTCATCATGTCCTTTAGTGAGCCTGATATGAGCTTGTGTGAGCGCGTCCGTGTACTCTGTCCATTCATTATGCCACTGAGCCGGAATATCTAATGCTTGCGCGCTGGTCCAGGCCTGATGGAGGAAGGAGGAGTTTGCTTGGTCACCGATATGCATGATATTGATGATACCTCTGTCGTTAAGATGCCCGATGAGTCCAACTGATAGTCTATGAGTGTTTCCACATCCGACCCATGGGTCCTGACCTATGCGGACCGCATTGCCTGCCTTAATGCGCCAAGTTAATCCTTCTCGTAACAGAGGTAAGGTACCAATGACAGCTTTCCAAATGATGGATATGTGATGATTTGTTCCATGATGAGCGCAAATCCAATCCAACACATTCAGGGGTTTGATATATTTAGTATATGCTACCCGCGTCCAAAGTCCATCAGTGGTAAGGAGCTGCCACCCAAGTTTGGCAGCCAGTGCCTTGGAGAATAGGCCGAGCCTTTTGATACCCCATCCCCCTAGTGCTTGGGTTTAGCAATGGTGTCCCATTTAACCCAAGCAAATAGTCTGCCTGGCTGATGTCCCTTCCATAGAAATCTGCTGCAAATATGTTGTAACATGTTCAGTATGCCCTTAGGTATCCAGGTGAGAGCCATCCAGTAGACTCGCGTGGCTTCAATCACTGGTTTAATGAGAATTAGTCTGCCAGCACGGGAGAGGTATCAGTGATACCATACTTGGAGTCTCTTTTCCACCTTAGCTATGAGCCATAACCAGTCAGCAATTCTGTATCCATTAGGTTTCAGTCTGAAACCAAGATACTTTATACCATCCGACAGGGTCAAGTTGATAAAAGGGAATCGCTGAATAGCATAAGTTGTTTCATGTATAGAGCAGCCAATAGTAGTGATGGTGGATTTATTATCATTAATATTCATACCTGTAGCATGCTGAAAGAGAAGAATGGAGTTATGGAGTGTAATGGAATCCCCAATACTGCCATTCAAAAAAATCAGGATATCATCAACAAATAATAGATGGGTGAGGTAGAAATTATCTGCAAGTTTAATGCCAGATCAGTGTTGTCTGTCATGAGCAGTTGAGATAACTCTACTCAAACCTTCCATAATAAGTAAAAATAGCAGAGGAGAGAGCGGACAACCCTGTCTGAGTCCTCTCTCTGAAGTTAAGAACGAGGTAGCTTCCCCATTAAGTAATACACTGTAGGATACATCAGTGATGCAGCTCATAGTCCATTTGATGAAGTCATAGGGGAATCCCAGATGAGTGAGCAGCAACCTTAAGTATAACCAGTTAGTTCTGTCAAAAGCCTTGGACAAATCCACTTTAAGGATCATTCCTTTTTGTTTTTTGATCTGCAGGGTGTGCATGAGTTCTTGGGCAGTGGCAATGGCCTCGTGGATCTGTCTGTGGTGAAGGAAAGCAAATTGCTCCGCGGATATGTGATGCGATAGAATAGGCTTGAGGCGATTAGCAATGGTCTTGGCTATAATCTTGTAGAGGCAGTTGCAGAGGGATATGGGACGGAAGTCATCAAAGGTGCTCGGGGCATTTGATTTGGGGATGAGAGCAATGAAGGTGGATTTAATGGCAGAGGATATTCTGCCTCTTCTTCTGCTGTCTTCTACTATCTCCAGAAGGTCCTTACCCAGGAGTTCAAAGAACGCGAGGTAAAATTCAATGGTCCATCCATCAGGTCCAGGGCTTTTATATTTTTTGAACCATTTCAGTGTAGCCTCCAATTCTGCCATGGTCACTTCCTTCTGAAGTTCCTCAGCTTCTTCCTGTTCAATGTATCTAGGGAAGAGCTCGGCCACTCTCATGATTTCCAAGATATTAGCTTCTACAGGAGCTTTATAAATGCCTTTAAAGTGCTCAGTGGCCAGCCTGGCCAGGTTCCTCTGTGAGGTAACAGGATTCCCTTGGTCGTTCTTTAACTCCCAGATAGTATTGATAACTTTCCGGCCATTTTCAAACTTGTGATAAAATTTAGTATTAGCATCCCCTTCGGTGAGCCAAATAGCTCTGCTTCTAAGTATCCAGCTTTCTTCCCTTTCTCTCAGGAATTGGGAGCGTTTTGTAATAAGAGAGGTGTAATTCTCCTTGCTTTCAGGGGAGAGGAAAGTCCCATTTGACGATTCTTCAAATTCGGCAATGACTCTTTCAGCCTCTTTTAATGTCTGATTATCTTGAATGCGCTTTTGATGTGCCCAGTTCTTGGTGATCTGTTTGAGTTCTGTAAGTTTCCTGACAAAACCCACTGAGATGTCCTCTCCTTCTCTGATGACATTGGATTGCCAGTAATTATGGACCAATTGGATGTAAGAGGGATCTTGAAGCCAAGAGGCATTAAATTTGAAAGGGCTCTTGATTTTGTGGGAATAGTCTTCAGCTTCTAAGAAAATAGGCCGATGATCTGAGATGCCTCTCGTTCCAACCCATTGACGAACTCTGGGGAGATTATTAAACAAAGATTCCTTTATAAGAAATCTATCGAGTCTCCTTGCGAGGCTTTGATCTCCACTTCTGTTATTTGACCATGTATATTGAAGTCTAGCAGACGGTATATCCACCCAGTGATGATCCTCAAGTAGGCTGGACATAGTATCTGTTAGGGTATCGACCTGGGCAAAGTGCCCCCAAGACTCACTGAATCCGAGTGAGAAGTTGAGATCCCCTCCAAGAATAATTTTGTCTGCTTGGAAGAGTTCGGATTCAAGTAAGGACCGCCAATAGTTGGCACGGTCAGCACAAGGGCCATAGACATTGATAACTCTAATTTCTCTTACAGAAGAATGTGCACTAATGTCAAGTCCAATGAAACCTCTTCCTCCAAATATGTTCCTGACCTCCGCAACTCTGTTGTTGACCCCAATGGCCAAGCCCCCTGATCGACCGGATGCATCCAGTGCATGGAAGGTCCAGGAAGGTAGCCAGGCAGAGAGAGTATGGATGAGGGGTTCGGCTTGACAGAGAGTTTCTTGTAGAAATATAAAATCCATCTGAGATGATAAGAGTAATCTCTTAAGCGCTAGTTTTTTGGCTAAACTAGCAAACCCCCGGCAATTGAAGGAGAGAAACTTCATGAGGGGAAGGGGGGTGGGCCATCCTTCGCTCTAAGGGCCCTAAAAATAGTCTGCTGTCGCCCGAGGGCAACTTCTTCATCAGCAGTGTGCCTTGCCTTGGTAATGCGAGAGGGTCTACCACGGGAGTTCTTGAGGGACATGGGCATGCTAGCCAGGTCGAGGCCAACAGCATCTGGTCCTCTGTCCTTCGGGCAGGGTCAGAGGGAGTAATGGGGGGAGGACTGAGACGAAAGAAAGGATAGGGTAGCTAGAGTCGAAGTGATTCGCGATGGAGGGGCCACAGGTGAAGGGAATGGAAGGGAGCAGATCAGAGAAGTGTGTGTGTGGAAACTCAGGGGAGGTGATGCAGAGGATAAATAAGCAGGGATAGATGCAGAGCCAATTAAATTATGAGATGAGATGCCCAATGACATGCAAGAAGGAGGAGATGACGGAGAAGGGATAGAAAACTTACCTGTATGCTCCAAGCCTGCTTGATCAGTCGATGGCTGCACAGGTGTTGGCGATGCAGGAAGTGGATCTGAAGGATCCATAGCAATGTCTGCTGTCTTAGTGTTGCTCTGGGGTTCCTCCACGTTCTGAGTGCGATCCTGATCCCCATTGGGCTAGGTAGGTTGCATCTCATGGGGATTGTCCTGGGGCTGAGAGACTGCTTCTTCCTTGTCATTCGACATCGCTTTCTTAAGGAGCGAGAAATCTCTATATAAGTGGCCCACTTTATGGCACCTGCGGCAACGATATGGGACGCCTTCATAATCTATGATCTGCTTGCGCTCTGTATCCCTCCACTGAATGGTAATATATTCCAGCAGTCCTCCTCTAGTGTCCAGGTTGATGAGTATCCTGGCATAGGCCATCATACCCGTCTGCTGATAGGATTTATCGTAGCCCATGTATGTACCGATGGCATTGCCAATCCTCTTGAATATGTCTTCTGACCAGTACTGGAGTGGAAGCCCTGGAAGCCTAATCCATACCAGTCCGATGCCTATCTGCTCTGTCTCAGGGTCAAATAAAGGAGACCATCTCTTCAGTAGCACCGGGGCATGGTCAAAGTGCCAGTAGGAGGATAGAACCCAGTTGGTATGATCAGCACGAGCGAATCTCAGTGCGAACCAACCCCGCACGAAAGTCTGCACAAATGGGATATCCACCAAATGGTGGCCCCAAACTTCAGCTGCCCATGTCTTCAAGCGTGCTGCCGAGTAACTTCGGCCCCTGATGCGACCGACCAAAACACGATCAGAAAAATCCATGGCCTCACCCCAACGAATGTCCTCTTCTAATCTGAGAAAGACGTCATCCTCTTTTGATTTGAAGCACTTGTATTTCTGTTTAGGGCCCCATGGAGGGGGATTGCTTTGGGGGTGACCAGAGGGAGGGGAGTTGGCTTGCAGCGGTGCCGGGAATCGGGGTGAAGAGGAGGGTCCGCAAATGCCAGAAACGGAGGGGTGGCCTGAGAGCGGAGGTACGGAAGTGAAACAACCAGAAGTATGACCGAAGGAACCCGGGATGCCGGCGGAGGGGCAGGGGAAAGAGGGGTTTTGTTGAGGGAGGGGTAAGGAGCCCGCTGCCGGGGGAAAGGAACCAGGGTTAGGGTTAATGCAACCTGAGACAAACCCTAGGGTTGCCAGAGAATGAGGGGGGGTGGAAAGAGCAGGCCAAGTCGGTGGATCGTTCGGGAGGACCACAGGGTTTGGCGGATGCTGGTCACCAAACAGAATCAGAGCAAATTGATCGGAGAAACCCGTGCTGTGCATACCTCTGGATGTGTCAAAAGGGGTGCGCCAGATGGAGACCCCTTCCAATGGGTCAGCGGAATAATCGACGACCTCAATGTCCTCCATTGCCAGCTGCTTCTCGGATCTGCGAACACCTCGGAACGGAGAGAAAACCAGGAAAAACGACAGTTTGCAGTTCAGTAACGGACCGTGCAAGTTGTTCAAAATCCGTCACAGTAAATCGCTGGATGTCTCGGTTCAGCTCTGCTCCCCGTGAAAGCTACCAGTGAGTAAATGGCAGGTTCTCCGCGGTTAGTGTGACCCGGTGACAGTGTAAAGCAGGCGCGTAATGGAGGGCATTGAGCAGTTACTGCAGACTGTCAAAACCCGAACCGAAGCCTTCCCGTGACCTAGCGCGCCCAGTCGCCATCTCTCATCCATTGATTCTAAGAATCATGATTTTTTTTATTATTTTCCATGTAATTGATAGAAAATCTATTTTTGTTGAATAGATGGTGAGGTATGTTTTAATAAATATCCTATTGGAAAAATGTAGCTTCCAACTATCCGAAATTTCAGAACTGCCTGATGTGTGTTGGAATTGTATTATTTCATCACGATTTTTCTCCCTATTATGTTGACTATATCCTACTATTGTGGATCTAAACAAAATATCGTTGTAACCATTTTTTGGCCACATATTAGAAAAAAGACACTTACTCAAAAGAGACCTAGGTAAAAGTGTGTAGAATTATATTCGAAGAACATGTTGGATGGAATGAAGAACAAAGGTTTTATTCTCTGTTCATTTCTTGAAATTCATATATTTTTTGTCCAGGAAAGCATTTTTACTGCGTAATAATACTTAATTTATGACATTGAAGATGTTGCAGTGATAATTAATCAACATTCATGAATGGAAATTTATTTGAATTAATCATTGTTTGGTACTCAAAAATACTCCACACATAGACTAGTCATGTCATATCATTTCGTGTTGCTCTTTTTACACTTCTTCCAACACCTTGTTGGGCATGAATAAATTGAGTGTATGCCCAAAACCAATTGAGAAATGAGCATGCAAGTACATACACCTCCCATATATGATTATAAATTAAGGATACAAGGTTCTCAACTCGACTCCCACTAATGTTTTAGGCACTATGTGTACCAGAGTGAGAACCTAGGTCAATAACATGTTGATACCCCACTTTAACACTAGATGATGCCTTGGTATGATATAATTCATCAATTGTTAAATTCCTTAAAATAAAGTGTTTAAGCAATAATTTTTATGTTGTCATATTCAAAACCAGAAAACATTATCAACACAATCTAATAGGTAGACTTCTCCCATATTGCTTAAGACTACAAAATATCCATTTCAGATTATACGATTATCAATTTATTTGAATAGATTGCAACATATCATTTTATTGAAACCAATTATCTTTGTACACAACAATCTCGATTACGAGTACCACTTTTCCATTAATATGGTTGAAGCATATTATTGATTTAACAACGAGTTGTTGCATGGTTTTTGTTATCCTGTCTCTTCATCACCTAGAACCTTTTATATGCAACACCCTACTTGATGCATGTATTATTTACTACAGGGATAAGATTATTAGGTCACCATAAACTGTATTAATGCAAAACATTTAGGTTTACCGAAATTTTGATAATTAATTGAGACCAGTAATGCTCTGAATCTAGTATATACTTCTTGTTAGTCATTATGCTACTTTTAATTGTTCTATTTCTAATTCAAATGCATCTATCACAACCATATATGATTTGTGTCTCATTTCATAAAGCATGTATACTTTGTTCATACATAGTAGAAACACATAGTTCATTTTTATCTTATCACTTCGCACAAGAATTACATTTGTAATATCTATAATCATTCAACTGAAAGCATCTTATGTTTGTTGGAGATTTAAAAGGTTCCTATTTTTTAGATATTTAAAAAACCTCATCTTTATTTGGATGGATATGCACATCAAAGGTTTTGAAGTTTGAGGTTTTATAATTGAGTTGCAAAAATTTACACATTGAAATTTTAGTGAACTTGGGAATTTTCTCTTGAGATTGTATTTAATATTGTGTTACTGCTATTAATCAAGAAGCACTAGGAGCTTCTTTTACATTCCTATTATGTATTTACGCCATATGTACTTTTGTGTTCCACTCCAATTGACCTACTTATGAAGGTCTTAAAACTATTAATGTGTAATTTCTTCTTCAACATGTATATAGTGAGTTGTATTACATGTGTGCATACACTTCACAACTATGACATTAGTTCAGTTTATATGCCTCTTATATCTCGTAGTTATAATTATTGAGATATTTCTTACTCAAAGAAACATGTAGGTTACAAACTATGCATGTACAATTAAATATGCATGTTGCTATTGGATATCCGAGTAATGATCTAGTAAAGTTTAGTTCCTTTCAGTAACGTATATTTGAAGCATTTTCCCTATAAGGGTGAGTTAATGGTTCAACCAGTGGCCAAAACCACATCAAAAAATGAACTGCAACATTACATGTAGATGCACCAACTAAAATAAAATATTTAATTGAAAGAAAATTTAAAATAGAATCCACAGTCTCATACGACACACAAGGACTTGTAATTCATGAAATTGATGATATTTCATGGGAACTTCATGAATATATACAATTAAAGAAAACCTTCTGGATCTGTTCT
This sequence comes from Pinus tabuliformis, assembly GCA_031772625.1. Classification (NCBI taxonomy): domain Eukaryota; kingdom Viridiplantae; phylum Streptophyta; class Pinopsida; order Pinales; family Pinaceae; genus Pinus; species Pinus tabuliformis. The sequence continues at coordinate 1,684,875,848 of CM062816.1, read as the reverse complement.
ATGATGGAAATCAATTAATTACCCATCAATTTGGATATGTTGATAGAATGCCATGAACTTATTTCCTGACATGTATATAGATTCCATTTATATTTTTTCGTGTTCACCATGATCTATGGAAAGATAACTTATTATTTTATCTATTTTTGTTTTCTTGTTACCTCATAAGAGTTCAACGCTTCTTCCTTTAAGATCTCTTATAAGTATAACTTCATTCTACTAAGCTACATCTTTGATTATACTACGCATAGAAATATTGCAACCCATACTTTAATTTTAATATGAGAAAAGTAATATGACAAGAGTATGTAATAGGAGACCTATCCGCATTCAGTTACCCATAGGATTTAAACTTTCCTTATCCATCATTAATTCTTTCAAAACTTGCTTTCATATTCATAACCCATGATGACGACGCCACTAAATTTCATCATCCAGACTCTCCATAATCATAACTTACAATTATTTCAAATGTGTTCATTCATCAAGCTGGAATATGAGCATCTAAAGCTAGGCATATCATGTGTAACTATCTTAAACCAATTTTAAATCATGGTATAGAGACTTTGTGCCATCACAAGAGCATTTGAAAAGAACCTAAGTTTGGAAAAAATTTCCACAACAAGAAATGAAATAAAAAATTAATCTACACATAATTCCTATCACTTAATAAGTAGGCACAACAAAACTTTAACCACTTTATGGTTGACCACTTCTACCTATTGAACATAATCAACATGGTAATTATTTTCATTTCTTTGAATTACTCTCTACTCCGTCACAATACTGCACAAATCTATGTTATATAATAATATTACAAAATTATTTGTTCAAATCTGACCTTATAGGGTTTCTTCTCGCATAGTGCTATTATAGCTATCCATAATGGTGCATGAATACAATACATAGACTTGAGAAATTCAAGATGAAGTAAAAATATTACCATGAAGTGCGTGAAAATAATAAACTTCTTAAATTGTGAGCAAAGGTGGCTTATACAAAAAAAAGCAATTCACAGTCGTATCTCTCAAAATTTTGCTTGCGGCAATAAGAAAGGAAATTAATACTATGATGCTAAAAGCACTAATTCAGTTGTTTGGTAGTGACGCCATCAACAATCCCAGCCAGCCTGCAATCCCAGATGCCATCAAATTTCCCATCGCAAGACAAAGAACACATCTTTGAACAACTAAAAAAATGTCAATGTTAGGAGAGCATACTCCGCACCTTTGAGCAAAATCAAGATGTTCCTGAAATCAACAAGTAACATTTGCAATCTTTTTGTTGTACGATTCTAAAAAAAAATTAAACCAAAGAGGGTATCTATAAGTCAGACTCAAACATTTGAAATAAGACATGTTTAGCTCTAATTTTTGTCATCCATTTTATAATGCTACTCCAACTATAGATTCTAGGTAAAAGACTGATCATAAGGCGCACAATTCCTAATAACAACATTGACCAACAGAATGCAGTTAACCAAAACATTACCACCAATTAAACAAGAGTCAAACCACTATTGTAGGAAATTCATATCACCATCATAGAATTTAACTACTCAACTTCGTCGCTCTGTTAGTCGGCACATTATTTAAATAATAGCATGCTAACACTTCCTGCTCAAAATTTCATCGTATAGGATATTGGCGCTTTTATCAACAAACAACCATAAAAATGCTCGATCATAGAGTACTACAGTGAAGCGAGGGATGTCATAATCCATGCATATGACCCTTGCCTGCTACCACCATTGGGCATCGAGAGAAGTAACTCAGCGCGGTTGTGCTCCATACTTCCTTTTTTTTTGGCTCCTCTCCACAATCCTGGTATATGTTTCCATGTGATGTTCCACCCACATGCCTCTATGGTGAGAGCAACAGGAGCCCAAGATGTGGTATTAATGTTAGTATTAACATGCTCTTAACCATAAATGTATGTGTCCATCGTAAGGAGAAGATAAACATAGTGTTATGTGTTTACGTTTAATGAAGGATAAACACTATACAAACTAGGGATAACCATGACCATGAGGATAGGCATTATTCACCAAATTCTTTTGTAGAGTAGAAGATTTCGTAGCAAAGGATAATATCATATGTTGTACAGTTGCACAATTTGTGCATTCGAGATCCATGGATAAAGAAAGTGGAAAAGTGGCATTGAAAGGTAAACAACGGTTGACAAGGATATTCTCTCCGTCGATCAAATTGAAAAGGTGTAGTTTTCTTTAACTCACATGTTTCCACCAAGCTTAATGGCATGGGGTTTTAAAAAAATAATCTGAAAGCAGTAATTCCAAAAGGTCTCTCTCTGCCTTGTCATGACCTCCATGATTCCGACCGAGGTTGATTGCACTACAAGAAAAAAGGTCATTGGTGAGGGTCATGCTTGTGACAGACCTTTAAGGTCCATCACCAACATTTCATATGGTGATGGTCCTTAAAAAGCTTTGTTGTAAGTGTATATAGTGATGGTCCCTTAAGGTTTGTCACCAAAGCCATTTTCAATGACACTTATGGTGAGGGTCATTAAAGGGCCGTCACTAATTCTCTCTTTGGTGACACTTTTGGTGAGGGTCATTAAAGGCCCATCACTAATTTTCTATTTAGTAACACTTCTAGTGACGATATTTTATTGACCCTCACAAGTGCTCTTTTTTGTTACTTTTGGTGATGGTCAGAAAATGTTCGTCATTGTTGATCATTCCAATGAGTTTTTGATGATGCTATGTACATGTCACTATATTTTTTGTCAAAAGATAACAATTCAAGACCATTGTTCTAGATTCATTTTCATTATGTGTCCAAGGCCATAGTGGTTAGAGTTAGTCAATTTCTTAAGAAGTAATTAGTGTGTATCCCTCAAGTCATAAGAATATAGTTTTCCTATTAGTCAACACATGATTCATCTCTATTTGGTTTATTAACTTGCAAATTCCATTTAGATAAAGTTCCACTAGTGTGTGTAGGAAATATATTATTTAATACATAATCAAGCTCTGTCAATTCTATTAATGAGAGAGACCTAGCCCTCCTCAACACTCATGGCACACCTTAACATGCTTTGGAACACACTAACATTCCTTGGCACCTCTCATTTCTTGGAACATCTTTGTACATGGAACATATTTTTACCTAGAACATATTGCCATGAGTAGGACACCCAAGCACATGTTGGCAATCCCTAGCATAGAATAACACTCCCCTAGCATGTGTTGGCATGCCCTGTAGTCCCTAGTATGCCCTGGAACACCTTGGCATAATATTGAATTGACATACATTAGCACTTGGCACACATTGGCACTTGGCATGTATTGGAACATACTATTAGTGTGCCTAACATTCCCCTTTTGAAAAAGATAAAGTCTTGAATTATTAACCCTCTAATGTGTTCATTTCCTTGCATTTTATCTTGGTTAATCCTTTTGTTGCCTTGAAACTCCTTGACGCATATTCATATACTCTGGCACCTTGCACATCCTAGCATGTCTTATCACCTGGCATGAATTGGCACTATTTGGCACATGTTAGCACACCCCATAACTAACTAGCACACTCTAGCACTTCTTGACATGCCCTGATATTCCCTGGCATGCCTTATCTGTGATCCAAAATGGATTTTGGATAGACTCCTGATTCTAAGTGTTCCTCACAGAGGAAAATGAAAGTCCAAGGAAGTTTCTAGAAATAACCGCATTACAGATATCTTTTCCTTTTGAATCTACTGCAACTTGAATGGGAAAAAATTGACTCGAGATGCAAAAGTTATCATAGAAATAAGATGCCCTTTGTTCTTTAGAAAAAGAGGTAAAATCCCGTAAAATGGGAAAAAAACCCTTATAAAGGGAAATCACATCAGGGAGGGCCAAAAGCAGACTTAAGCGAAGAGGGGAAGCCACCCCTGATTGCCAATCCCTGACATATCGGGACGGAGGCAGGCTGATGCATATAACATGAGGGAAGGACCCAGGCTGATGTGACATTGCGATCACCAATCAGTGGATTGGCATCGGTGATGGCATAAGACAAGGGATGGACCCCCGGGGCTATGCAACGAGCAATTGTGATATATTGCATTGCAATGTCGTATCACGACAGTAAAAGGGGTGATAGTACATGCACATGCGATCATCGGGCCCGATGAGTTTTATAAGGCTGACATCATAATATTTGAGTTTTGGAAAAAGGGACTTTCTCGTGTATAAGAGCGTTTCGGCATAAAAACCGAAATATAAAGGATAAAGACCCAAAGAGATACTACTGGACCCGAAGGGGAATTAAAGGTGTGATATATAAAATTTGAGTTCTGATAAGGCAGGATTTTGGGTGGGCCTTAGGCAGAAAGCAGTATTGGGCTGGCTCCGCCCGAGCCCACACACTGGTCAACATCTGGCTCGCAAAGGAGAGAGGAAAACCACCTTTTCGGGTGGGTAACCTCCCTACTCCTCAGCCGCCCGAAATTGGATATCTACTGTTGATCGGAGATCCAGAAGATCGATGGTGGGGATTGTGAAAGCAACCAAAGGTAGACCCAATGTGATTTTAGGGCGATTGCGATAATATTTTGAAGTCCGATAGGATGGATTTTTTCGGGTTTTTGAAGGTTTTCCCGTGTATTAGGGATCTCGCCCAACACATTAATGCGATGCGATATAATGCCCAATGGCAGACCTGATAGGGATTTAGGGGCGATTGAATGGGATTTCACGTCTGAAAATCACGCCCGATAGTGTATTTTGCCGGCCTTCCCTGTGTAATGGGATTTTCTCCATTTTTGTGTTTTTGCCTATGAAATGGTCCCAATTCCTTCTGTAACCGCTCTTGATCATCATGCCACACTGCAGTAGGTGTTTTTACAGGCAATGATGCATTGTGAAGCGACAGGGCCACAGGGGGACAATGAATCGCAAAGAAATGGCCACAGAAGCCAAAAAGTTGGGAAGATCCCTCAAAAGAGCCAAATAGCATGATTGAGAGTACAAGAGGAAGAAGCTAGCAGAAGCAGCCAGAGAAAGTTGAAAGTAGAGCTGTAAAAGGTCACTGGAAGGTTATTGAGGATCTCTTGGAGATTAAGTGAATCACAGAGGCACACAGAGGCCGAGAGTGAGAGCCTAGAGCCAGAAATCCGAGAGCTTTAGAGCTAGGGAGAGATGGTGTTCCGAGCCCGTTGTTTGTGTGTAAAAAAGTGGAGTTGAGCCAAGAGCATGTAAAAAGGACTTGTCACAATCCTAGAGAGCCTAGTTGAGTTGACTAGAGCTCAAGGAGATGTAGCCCAAGAGTTTTGGGTGAACTCCATATTAAATTGATGTTTTATGTGTTTTCTTATTGTTGCATTTGTCTACTGTCATATGTATTTAAATATCAGCACAAACAACAGAATTTTAAAAGCACACAAACAGTTTAAAATAAACATAAGCATACACCTATATTTTCAAGCATATTATCAATTCCGCATTGGTTAATAAATAAGACTTGGGAACATTTAAGCTTTGGAAGTGGGAGGGGTCCTTGTAAGTTAGACAAGAAGCCTAAGTGCCCCATTTTCAGATCAGGTGGTATGAGAGCTTGAGATTGATTAAAACCACCTTCAAAGAAGGTTATATCAGAATGATTGATTGACAGAGCACAAATTTCTTGTCTAAAAGGTGTTTAAATAGTCAAAGGTTGATTGTATGCTTGTTTGCAGACTGACTATTGTTTGAGTTTGCAGAGGTGAAGGGAAAGTTGTTGATAGCTCAGTCCAGGAAGGACAAGAAGGAAGAAGGGCTAAAGGCATTCTTCTATTCCAAAGGACCTCAAAGCAATCCTTGAAGCACAAGAGGTTTGTTGCAAAAGGTTTCTTAATAAAGCCCTTTATTAATTTTGTTTGAAGTTCTTTTGTTCATTGGTATAATGACAATTTCTACAAGTGAATCCTCAAATTCCTCCTTCATCACAAGACTCTATGATGGAGAATTGAAGCAAGACTTGTTCATCATGCTGGAAAAGGTGAGAGAAATGTATGAGGATGGAAGGAAGAGCAACATACTTAGAGATCAGTTGAATTCCATGAAGGAAGAGAAGCAGTTGCTTTCCGAAATACTGTAGGAAATAGAGAGGCAACTTCATATTGCAAATATGAACCTGAAAAGGATGCATGAATTGAAGTCACATCTCTTTTTTGCTAAAGAAGCCTTGGTCAAGTATTAGCTTGAAGAAGAGGTAAACCATTCCAGTTTTTCTTCAAATTCCTCTAAGAATGCTTATATTGGTTCTTTTGAAAAACATACTAGAGGCATAGGTTCCAAGCTAATGTCCAAGATGGGCTATGAAGGAAAAGGTTCGGAAGTGTGAAGATTATTTTCAGGAGGAATGTAATGGCTTGAAACATCACTTGCAAGATGAAAGTGTTCAAAAGCACACACTTGAGCCAGAGAGTTGTGAAAACTCCAACAACCTTGAAGAGATTGATGGTGTTCCAAAGGGAGTCACTTCTTCATTTGCTTCACCTCCTCATGAAGGAAATATAGGTGAAAGAGGTAGGTATAAATCTGGTTCTAAGCATCTTCCTTTTTATTTTTCAAAGCATGATAAATTTCCACATAGATACAGGAAAAGAATTGCATGTTCCTTTTGTGGTTTGGATAACCATCATGTTTCTAGATGTTGGAAGAGAATGGACACATATAGGATACTTTTGAAGGAAACGAAGCGAAAATACAAAGGTCCATTGGAAAAGGAAAATCAAGTCGTTAAGAGGATGCACATGTGTTGCAATTACTGCCATAAGAAAGGGCATCTTGCTGAAAGGTGTTGGACTCTGAATCCATCAATGCTTCCAAAAAAGCTGAAGAAAGTGGAAAGAGAAGTTGGCAGAAATGGAAATGAAGTTTCCATGGATGATGTGCTTCAGAATGATTCACATGTTCATGCTGATGTGCAGACAAAGGAAAAACCTTTGAACTGGATTGGTGAGAAATTGCTAGAGTTCTTATCCAATTAAGGTTGCATGTATATTGATGCATCTATTTGCATTTCTTTGTTAATGAGATGAAAGTTGTAGGTTCTTACCAAGAAGGTGAATGGAAAAGTTGAGTAGGAGACTCACTTTATTGTTGCAACATTATATTTCATTTCAACTTCGAAAGTACAATATACTTAAGTGAAAGTTTAAGGATGAAATGCATGCATGAGCATGATGTGCATTGACACAGGGATGTTGATGTTTTGCTTGTATTTAAAAATGTATATGTAATTGACTTGAAGGGTTGATTTCTTTTTTTTAAACATGCATGTAACACAATATTGAATTTGGACAGGTTGATTTGGTTTCTAAGATGGAGATAATGATGAAGTGTTTCATCTTTTGAAAAAGAGTTCTATTGGTCTTTTTTCTACATGCTTGATTTGAAGGGTCATTTGTTTTAGAGGCATGTTTTGTGGGCTTGTTGTCTACTCCATCATTTGTATGCAGATGTAAGACATGGAGGTGTTCACAAGATGTGAAAATCTATTTCTTTTGTTGAAGTAGGAGGTTAGGCCATCTAGTTATCCTCTGTATTTCTGTTGCTGTTAACTGTTGTTGACAGCTTGTCAAACGAGTACAAATGAAAGTCTTGTGGAGCAGGTGTACTTCACATTTGAGCCACCTTGGATCAATGATCAAGGTAGAGAAGTTCAAACTACCTTCTGTGATAATTTTAGTAGGTGTTCTACAAGAAGGCAAGGAGGAAGACAGTTCTTCCCAGGAGGACTAGCACATTCAGGAAGGAAAGTGGTTAGAGACTTGGTTCAGAGGCACTATGCAAAGACAAGTGTGTTGAGGATAAAAGAAGAGGGTGTTGTTACTCTCATTTACTGTTGAGATCAATATATCAGTATTTTGGAGACCAAAAGTTCTTTTAGTGGGAAATCGTGATCCAAAATGGATTTTGGATAGACTCCTGAGTCTAAGTGTTCCTCACAGAGGAAAATGAATGTCCAAGGAAGTTACTGGAAATAGCCCCATTACATATATCTTTTCCTTTTGAACCTACTGCAACTTGAAAAACCATTGACTCAGGATGCAGAAGTTATCACAGAAAGAACATGCCCTTTGTTCTTTAGAAAAAGAGGTAAAAAACCCTTATAAAGGGAAATCACATTGGAGAGGGCCAAAATCGGACTTAAGCGGAGAGGGGAAGCCACCCCCGATTTCCAACCCCCGACATATCGGGTCAGAGGTAGGCTGGTCCATATAACGTGAGGGAAGGACCCCGGCCGATGCGACATTGCGATTGCCAATCAGCAGATCGGCATCGGCGATGGCATAAGACAAGGGATAGACCCTCGGGGCTATTCGATGAGCGATTGTGATATATCACATTGCAACATTGTATCGCGATGATAAAAGGGGCGATACTACATGCACATGCGATCGCCAGACCCGATGGGTTTTATAAACACGAGATCATAATATTTGAGTTCCACAAAAAGGACTTTCTCGTGTATATGAGCGCTTCTGCATAAAAACCGAAATACAAAGAAAAAAGCCCCAAAGTGATACATCTAAACCCTAAGGGGAATTAAAGGTGTGATATATAAAATTTGAGTTCCGATAAGGTAGGATTTTGGATGGGCCTTAGGTAGAAATTGGTATTAGGTTGGTTCTGCCCGAGCCCACACACTAGTCGACACATGGCTGGCAGAGGAGAGAGGAAAACCGCGTTTTCCAGAGAGTAACCTCCCTACTCCTAAGTCGCCCGAAATTAGATATCGACCATTGATCGGAGATCCAGCAGATTGACAGTGGGATCGTGAAAGAAACCCAAGGCGAACCAGATGCTATTTTAGGGCGACTGCGATAATATTTTGAAGTCCGATACGATGGATTTTGTCGGGTTTTTGAAGGTTTTCCCATGTATTACGGATCTCGCCCAACACATTAATGCAATGCGATATAACGCCTAATGGAAAACCTTATAGGTATTTAGGGGTGATTGAATGGGATTTCACATCCAGAAATTACGCTCGATAGTGTATTTTGCGAGCCTTCCCTGTGTAATGGGATTTTCTCCATTTTCAGGTTTTTTCTTATGAAACAGCCTCAATTCCTTCTATAACCACTCCTGATCATCATGCCATGCTGCAACAGGCGTTTTTACAGGCAATGATGAATTGTGAAGAGACAGGGCTGGAGAGGGATAATGAATCACAGAGAAATGGTGAGGGAAGAGAAAAAGCTGGGAAGATTCCTCAAAAGAGCCAAAGAGCATGATTGAGATCATGGGAGGAAGAAGCTAGTAGAAGAAACCAAAGAAAGGTAAAAGTAGAGCAACAAAAGGTCACTGGAAGGTTGCCGAGCATCACTTGGAGGTCAAGCGAATCACAAAGGCATGCAGAGGTAAAGAGCGAGAGCCTAGAGCCAGAAGAACGAGAGCTTCAAAGCCGGGGAGAGATGGTGTTCTGAGCCCATTTTTTCTGTGTAAAATAGTGGAGTTGAGCCAGGACCTTGTAAAAAGGACTTGCCACAATCCTAGAGAGCCTAGTTGAGTTGACTAAAGCTCAAGGAGACGTAGGCCAATAGTTTTGGGTGAACTCCATATTAAATTGATGTTTTACGTGTTTGCTTATTGCTGCATTTGTCTATTATCATATGTATTTACATATCAATACAAAAAAAATAATTTTAAAAGCACATAAACAGTTTAAAAAAAACATAAGAATACACCTATATTTTCAAGCATATTATCAATTCCGCATTGGTTAATCAATAAGACTTGGGTACATTTAAGCTTTGGAAGTGGGAGAGGTCCTTGTAAGTTAGACAAGAAGCCTAAGTGCCCCATTTTTAGATCATTAGCATACCTTGTGACTCCCTCCTTGGCATGACATCTAACACTCATTAACACTCCTTGACACACCCTCATATTCATTCACTTCCATGCATTTTGACCTAGTGCTCCCTTATGTTGTTCTAGTACTCCCTAACACTCCTCAACATGCATTGGCACTCTCTAGCACACCTTAGCACTCTTCGACACACTATGCCACTTCATAGCATGCATCACACTCCCTAACACACATTGGCACTTGGCACGTGTTGGCACTTTGCAAGTCTTAAGATGTTTGGCATGCGTTGAGATGACTTGGTATGATTTGGCATGGTTTAATATTAAATTTATTTTAGATCAATTATTGCAAAGTAGATGAGAAGCAATAGAGGAATATTTGGCACTATGAATGCACTAACACTTGGCACTTGGCACCTATTGTCACCTACTATTGGTGTGCCTAGAATTCCCCTCATGGAAAAGATAAATCGATGACTTATTAACCCTATTATGTCTTCATTTCCTTGTAGTTTAACTTTTTCCTCCCTTTTTTTGCCTTGACAATCTTTGGCATGCATTGTCACACCCTTGCACATCTTGGCATGCCTTAACTATTGGCACATCTTAGCTTGTTTGACATGACTTCGTACTATCTGGCACATGTTAGCATGCCCTAGCATTCCCTAACACAGCTTGGAAGTCATTCCCTCACAACTAGCATTACATTTTTCCATGAATTGGGAACCTTACATTCCCTAGATCACCTTGGCACTCCCTAATTGTCATGCCCTCATAGATAGCCTTACTTTTTTGTGACTTGAGAACCAAACCAATTCATTAGAAAAACAATATTGTGCCCAACCCAAAGTTTCCCATTCTCTGAAAATTATTTTTCCACACCTTATCACAACCATAGGCTTGCTTCATGTAAGTTCTATTTTGAACTTCTCCTAAAATGCTTCATCCCTGGGACACCTACAATTCACTAGCAGTCCTTGGCATACACTCTTATTCGTTCATTTCCAAGCCTTTTGACCTAGTTCTCCCCTGTGTTCTCCTGACACTCCCTAACACTACTCAACATCCATTGACATTATCTACCATGTGTTAGCACAACTTTTCATTGCTTGGCATGCTTTGGAACTCCTTAGGTATCATTCCCTCACAACTACCCTTACATTTTTTTAGACTTGGGAACCCAACTAAGTCCTGCCTCGACTACAACAACTTAACCAAGTTATAGTTACTACAACTAGACTATGCCTTGTTGAACTAAGAACTTCCTATAACACATCTTAGGCTACTCATGTCCAATATCAACTCATCCCACTTAACAAGTTACCAAGTCAAGGCTCATGTCCAACCATGGCCATAAAAAATATAAGCAACACAATTTACATCTTGACATGTCATAGCACCTGGCATGTCTAAAAATCCCTTAGCCCTATGTGTTGTGTGTTAGCATCCCCTGCATTTCTTGGCATGCTTTACACTCCCTAGCACACCCTAGCACTCTAGCATGCCTTGGCACTGCCTAACATATAACCTTATCACTGCCTCTTTAGAAAACTTGGACTCGTTGACACTCCCTATCACACACTCTTATCTCTTCATTTCCATGCATTTTGAACTAGTTATCCCTCATGTTTTTGTGGCACTCCCTAACATTTGTTGGCACACATTGGCACACCTTAGCACCTGGCACATCTTGGCATGTTTCCTTGGCACTCTAGCATTCCTTGGAACTACCTAATATATCTTGTCACTCCCACCTTACCACACCTAGAACTCACTAAGACTCCTTTTCACACACTCTTATGCATTCATTTCCATATATTTGAAACTAGTGATCCCTTTTGTTTCCTTCACACTCCATAACACTCCCTGGCATGCATTGGCACACCTTAGAAACTAACACATCTTCGTATGTTGCATTGGCCTCTAACATTATTTATCACTGCCTACCATACCTTTTTACTCCCTCAACACACCTGTATATCACTGACACTTCCTGTCACAAACTCTTATTTGTTAATTTGTATGCATTAATTTGATCTAGTGCTCCCTTGTGTTTCCCCGTTACTCCCTAACACTTCCTAGAACATGTTGGCACACCCTAGAACCTGGCATATCTTGGCTACATTTCACCCTATAAATATAACATGACTTAGCTAAGACTAGCATACCTAGTGCTCCGTTATCTTTCCCTGGCACTCCCTATCACTCCTTAGCACGCATTCACACCTTAGCGCTTGGCACATCTTAGTATGCTTCCCTAGCACTCTATCATGCCTTGACACTGCATAACATACGTTGTCACTCCCTCCTTAGCACACCTAGAACTCGCTGAAACTTCATTTCCATGCATTTGAAACTAGTGTTCCCTTGTGTTTCCTTAACACTTTGCCCTAACACTCCCTACCATGCATTCGTGCCACACCCTGGCACCTAGCACATCTTGGCATGCCTTAGCAATTTCCTTGCCTTAGCATGCCTAACATGCCTTGGAATTGTCTAGCATGTGTTAGTACTTCTTGGCACTCCCTAGCATAGCTTTGTACTCCCTAATTATAATACCCTCATATATAGCTTTACTATTTTGCGACTTGGGAACCCAACCAAGTCATTGGAAAAAAAATGTTATGCCCAACCCAATGTCTCCCTTTGCCTAGAAATTCTTTGACCAACCCCTTATAATTGTAACCATAGGCTTTCCTCCTACAATTCCTATTATGACCTTCTTCTAACACACACTTTGTCCTTGAGACACCTGGAATTCATTGACACTCCTCGACACACACACTTATTTGTTCATTTCCATGTACTTTGACCTAGTTCTCCCTTGTGATGCCCTAACACTCCCTAAAAATTCCTTGGCATGCCTTGACACTCCTTAGCTATAATTCCCTCACAACTACCCTTACTTTTTATGGGACTTGTGAACCCAACCAAGTCTTGCCTCGACTACAACAAATTGACCAAGTTACAGTTACTACAACTAGACTATGCCTTGTTCACCTAAGAACTGACTATAACTCATCTTAGGCTACTCATGTATAATTTCAACTTATCCAACTTAACAAGTTACAAGTTCCCATGTCAAGGCTCATGTCCAATTGTGGCCATAAAACAACTGAGAAACATAGTTTACATCTTGACATGCCATAGCACGTGGCACATCTAACAATCCCTTGGCACTATGTGGAACGTGTTAGCATCCCCTACATTCCTTGGCATGATTTGGCACTCCCTAGCACTCTCTGACATGCCCTAGAAATCTAGCATGCCTTGGAAATGCCTAGCATATAACCTTGTCACTCCCTCCTGAACACACATGAAAATCACTGACACTCCATATCACACACTCTTATTCATTCATTTCCATGCATTTTGAGCTAGTTCCCCCTTGTGTTTCCATGGCACTCCCTAACGCTCGCTAACACCTGACACAAATGTCAATTTCCTTATTTTTGGCTATGGTGTTCTTCTTTTATACATGTAAGCCTTGACTTTGACATGAAATACTTCAAAATCTTCTTAAAGGATGGGAGCTCCTCTTCATGCATGTAGCTAGTGGAATGTGAAAAGTTATCGAAAATTCATCCAAATATGTAATTTGTGCCTTGGGAAATGTGAAAGGTACCCTCCATAGAAAAATTCATAAATATTTGTGATCAAGTGCCCTAAATGTGATATGTTTGCCACTTGTCAATTGTGCCTCTAGTTGATGATGAAACCAACACCCTAGCTGTGCAAGGCTCACAAAGTGTCACTTTCTGTCAATGCAAGGTTGTTTCCATTGTCACCTCAGCAACGAATCCTCTTCAGTTTGGATTAATAATTTGAATGCTAGGGGTGTCCCAAAGCACAAATTTATGGGTTATTTTATGTGACTAGATCACTAGGATTGAAAACCATCTTTACATTGGATGGTTTAACATCTTGATGATCCCTATCCTATTGACGACAAATTTGCATTCATTATTTCTTTCATCGCAACACCTCTAATAGATATTTATGGTGTTCATTAGCGTATTTCTAGTTGTGATAAGGGGATTAGGGGCTCCCTTATCACAACCCATAACCCCTAATGTGTTTAATCCCTTAGCCAAGGGGGCCCAAGGGTGTAGTTGTAGGGGCATTGGGACTAAATTTGGGGGTTCATAACATTAGGAAAAGCAGAATGGCATGACCAAAAAGGTCGTGGGGGTATGTTATCGTGTATTGAACAGACCAAGGGGGCACAAGGGTAGCATGGATGGTAGAAATTGGAGGTTAAATCATGGTTTACTAATATCTATAATCGTAGCATTAGAGAATCAGAAGGGGGCTTAGGACTTAATTTCATAGGGTCTAGGGGACCTAGAGGGAAGGTAGAAAGAGAAATTGATAGGGAAACCCCCAATGGTGGTGATAAGGGGATTAAGAGTCCAATTATCACAAACCATAAGACCTTAACCCATAACCACTAAATTCCCTATCCCCTTAACCCCCAATAGATAATCCCTTAACCCCTACACTCACAAATCATAACCCATAAACCTCTTGACTCATTCAATCTTAAGACGCTAACCCCTAACCTATAATTCATTAACCAAATCCTAATACATAACTCCTTATCCTCTTAACCTGTGACCCTTAACCCTAACCCTTCACCACCTAAACACCTTAACTACTAACCCATTAACCACTAAAACCTAAATCCCCTAATTCATAAGTCCTTAACCTCTAAACTCAATTGTGTCAATGTATAATAATATATATAAGAGAAAATAAAATGATGTTATCCACATCAATGCTTCAAATAGCCTTAAATTAGCCATGAGTGGTGAGACAGGGGGTGAATGTGGGGAACTATTAAAGTTACATCATGTTTAAATTAGTTTTACATTGTGAGGTTATTCTCTAATAGGGTTGAAGCATCATCACGAGGCAGCATGACACATTTTTGTGGGGGAGAGATTAAAGTTGTAAGAAAATTCTAGTGATTTACACCTCCAATGTAAATGACATCATTGTATGTTTGCGTCAGGTTTTTAGGGAGGTTATTTATAGACAATACATTCAATGTACTTAGACTTCATCTTTCTATGGCCTTGACTCTAATATTAATTTGTACCAAGAACACTTCATGGAAATGAAAGGGGGCCTTTTTATTTAACTACATATGCGCAAGAGCACCAGATGCTACCCTTCAGATTCCCCTCGGTGCATTCAAAGTTGGTTTACATTCGCGTCAAGTTGAAACTAATCATAATGACCTTCCGGTTCTTAATATGCTAGCTTGTCCATATACATGAGATACTATAATTAAAGGATCACCTCATCTGTAGATGAGGGCAGTGTTGTGGCCCCTCAATCAACAAAATAATTGAATGTGGTTGGTAAAATTGATGGTAGTCCAAGTACAATTGGATGGTTGTTAGGTGACTATCAAAGAAGATCCCTAAGTCCTATACTTGTGAAGGACAACAAGACTGGTAGAAGGGTAAGTGTATTGGGCATAAGGACATGCAAACTTTGAAGGACTAAAGTAGCTATCAAGTGGGCTAGCCAACTAGCCCTAGTTCACACTAGTGTAGAGGATTGATTTAGTGAGAACAAGGGAAGCCACCATAGTCCTAGACTTATCATTTGGGAGAAGTAGTATGGAAAAATTTAGAAGACCAAAGAGTTGTGAGCAACTGATCAAATACCCTAAGTCTTGCAGACCTTGAAGGAAAAAGGAGGTAGCTAAAGGGAAACTTGTGTTGAGATGAGTTCAATAACCTAAAGGAGTTATGTTTATTGATAGAGGTAGATTGAAGAGTTACGGAATGGGAGGCAATACGAATTGCTAGATGTGTTTGGGACACGTGGACTGAAAGGTTTGTGTGTGGCCAGCATCAACAAGTAGGTCAAGTGTCGTCTTGTTCAAGGTAGATTGGTTGTCAAAGGAGTAACACCAAGCCCTAATTGTATTCCTTGTATCAATGTGGTTGTAAAGGGAAATCATTCCTCGTATGGGATCTCTAGCCTTTTCTATTAAAGTTTGTAATATAACAAAGAAGGGTTTGAAAAAGTTAATAATTTTCATGTGCGCTAGTTGATTAGATGATGTGCGTAGATTTATTTGTGCAAAGTATATTTGTTGTGGCACTTGAGAGTGTTTGCATCAAATATTCTAAGACCAAACCCATATTCTCACGTGTCATGAAAATTAAACATATTCCTTGTTTAACTAAGAACTACCCGTATCTCATCTTACGTTACTCATGTCCAATCTCAACTCATCCCACTTAAAAAGTTACCAAGCCAATGCACTCCCTAACACTTCCTAGCACGCATTGGTACACCCTTGCACCTAGCACATCTTGGACGCATGCTACCCTAGCACTCTACCATCCCTTAGCACTGCTTAGCATACCATGTCACTCCATGCTTAGCACACCTCAAACTCGTTGACACTCCCTCACACACACTGTTATTCATTCATTTCCCATGCATTTTGACCTAGTTCTCCCTTGTGTTTCCCTAGCACTCACTAACACTCCTTAACACGCATTGGCACACTTTGTCACTTGGCACATCTTGACATGCTTCCCTAGCACTCTAGCATGCCTTGGCACTGCCTAGCATATCTTGCCACTTCCTATCATACCTTGGAACTCCCTCCTTAGCACACTTGGAACTCATTGACACTCCCTATCACACACTCATATTCATTCATTTCCATGCATTTGAAACTAGTGCTCCATTGTGTTTCCTGACACTTCGCCCTACCATTCCCTAACATGTGTTGGCTCCACACCCTGGAACCTAGCACATCTTGGCATGCCTAAAAATTCCTTGGAACTGCCTAGCATGTGTTAGTACTTCCTAGCATTTCATGGCACACCTTGGCACTCCATTGTTGTGATGCCCTCATAGATAGCCTTACTTTTTTTGTGGATTGGGAACCTAACCATGTCATTGGCAAAACGACGTTGTGCCCAACCCAAAGTCTCCCTTTGTTTGAAATTTCTTTGTCAAACCCCTTATCACAACCATAATATTTCCTCTTGCAAGTCCTATTCTAAACTTCTCCCAACATACTCTGTCCTTGGGACACCTAGAATTCACTGACACTCATTGCCACACACTCTTATTCATTAATTTCCATGCATTTTGACCTAGTTATCCCTTGCTATGCCCTCACACTCCTCAACATGCATTGGAACTGTCTAGAATGTGTTAACATTCCTTTTCATTTCTTTGCATGCCCTGACACTCATTATCTATCATGCCCTCAAAACTATCCTTACTTTTTTGTGACTTTCGAACCCAACCAAGTCTTGCCTCAACTACAACAACTTGAACAAGTAATGGTTACTAAAACTAGACTATGCCTTGCTCAGCTAAGAACTTACTATAACTTATCTTAGGATACTCATGTCCAATCTCAACTCATCCCACTTAATAAGTTACCAAGTCAAGGCTCACATCCAACCGTGGGCATAAAACAACCAAGCAACATAGTTTACATCTTGACATACCATAACAATTGGCACGTCTAACAATCCCTTGGCACTATGTGGCACGTGTTAGCATCCCCTGCATTCCTTGGGATGCTTTAGCACTCCATAGCACACCCTACTGCTCCCTGACATGTCATCTAACTCTAGCATGCCTTGCCACTATCTAACATATAACCTTGTCACTCCCTACTTAGCACACTTGAAACTCATTGATAGTCCCTATCATACACTCTTATCCATTCATTTCCATGCATTTTGAACTAGTTCTCCCTTGCATTTCCGTGATACTCCCTAACACTCCGTAGCATGCATTGGCACACCCTGGTACTTGGCACATCTTGGCATGTTTCCCTGGTACTTGGCACATCTTAGCATGTTTCTTTGGTACTCTGGCATTCCTTGTCACTACCTAGCATACCTTGTCACTCCCTCCTTATCACACCTAGAACTCACTGATACTCCTTGTCACATACTCTTATTCATTCATTTCCATGCATTTTAAACTAATGATCCCTTGTTTTTGTCTGGCACTCGATAACAATCCTTGGCACGCATTAACACACCCTAGCATATGACACATCTTGGCATGTTTCCCTGGCCTCTATCACTACCTAGCATACGTTGTCACTTCCTCCTTAGCACATGTGGAACTCATTGACATTTCCTATCACAAACTCTTAATCATTCATTTGCATGCATTATTTTGACCTAGTTCTCCCTTGTGTTTCCTTGGAATTCCCTAAATTGATGCCTATTGAGGTAATTTTATTCCTAAGTCAGTACTTTGAATACTTTCTCCTTAGAGAGATTTGTAGTCTCTCCTCTTCATGGATGACTTCTTTGTGTTTTTACATCCATAATAGCATTCCATACTTAATTGTCAATTTCCTTTGTAATTTCGAATTTTCTTAATAAATATAAAAGCCTGAAATCTCCTTTTCTCTTCACACAAATCCCGAAACCAAATGATAAAATATAGAATATACATATCTAGATGTCTACTTCAACACTCTTTAATCTAGAGTATTAGAGACCTAGATACATTTTTCTCTTGTGTTATATATGGAGATATAGATGATTCTATTAGTTACCATATTGTGAACTTTGACAAGGGTCACATATGATTGGACCCATTTTTACTTGTTAACCAAATAACTCATTGGGCCCAGATAACATTTGGGCATGAGTCTCAAAATATGCTCCTTGTTGTAATTTGTAGTTTCTAGAGTATGTACACCTTCATAGATTTTAATCTTTATAATTTAACTATGGTGATTCAATAACACGTTGGAGTAATATGGGCAAGGACCAAGATCAAATCTTCCACTTGACACTATATCACCAAGAGTATATCCAACAATTTGTAATCCATATGCCAATATCCTATTACTTAGCAACAATTAAGACGTCGTGTGGGTGGAGGCACCTACTCTTTGAGCATTATCACAATAGACCAAACATGTCCCTTGGAAGTGAACCCGGGTGGATGAGAGAGAAAAATGTTCTCTCAACCACTCTAGCCTCCACCCTGAGACTGGAACTTCGTAGATATTTGCAATCAAATCACTATGCACAAGGGAGTCCCTTGTACCACGAATAAGGGGGTCTCATACATTGATTTGGTTTTTCTTTTGGATGTGACCTTAAAGTTAGATTATTATTATTATTATTATTATTATTATTTAATTTGGGGTGGTTATGGAGGTTTCTATTGGAAGACTTGTGGCACATGAGGAGGGCCACACATGTGACTTAACATGCTCTTGTACTTAGTATTCTTCCTATTTTTGGGATATTATTCTTGTAGGGTGAACTTGAAAAGGGTCTCTTCTTGCTATTTTTATATATTCTAGGAGGGCACACTCGTGGAGACATTTCTTACTATTCTTGGACACACACACACAATCGCATGGAATTTTGGCATGGTAAAAACCCTAATTCACCCTCATCTCCTTGGATTTGCTTTGGGGAGATGAACCACTTTATATTTTAGTATTTTGAGCATTTATCTTCTCATGGAGTGCGCTATTTACTTGGAATATTGCACATTTATCTATGTAGTTGGCCCATTGGGACATGGAAAATGGTGGATGTATATCCTGCACTAGAAGGTATTTTCCAACTAATATAGGGTCCCAACAGGTTCAAAACATGGTTTACATGTCTAGCGAGGCTTGTGGGAATTTGCGCTAGGCTTAGGAGTATAATGTAAATTCCATTGAATTGTTCCCATGTCTCCTCGGTGACAGGTGACAAGTTGATGGGGTTGAGATTTTGGGGGTTAACTGAAAGCCCAATTCCATTAAAATAAACCTTGAGGCCTGTGGGTTATGGCCCATTAAGCCTTATTAGAAGCATTTCTTTATTTTCTTTAGGCCTTAGCCTTAAACCATGGACTTACAACACTATCGGAGCCTTTTACCCACTATCGAGTCTGTTACACAGAAATTTGTCACCATTTGTCACCGTCCCTATTACCCCTCACCCGCACATTGGAGGGCTTATTCCGGGGCCTGTGAGAAGTGACATGACCTGAAACCACTTGCATCATATTCCTCTAAGTATGAGCTTCATTTGCCCTGAAGACATCTCCTGCAGAATATCCATGAAAACAGCTCCTTTTGCATTAGCGCGGGTCCACAGTTCACTGCCTGCACCAATGAGGGAAATCCTTTAAAAAGGGCGCGCCATTGGTGCTCTGTCTCAGAGTCGCACTTGCGCCAACCGAATTGAGTAAACTTTTCAAAGAACAAGCTCTCGAAGGTTCTCCTTAACCCATCCACCAACTGAATCTATGTTGAGCTAGGATGGTTTGGCTTCGAATGTCCATAGAAGGGAAGTGGTTTGCCATAGTGATAGAGAGTTTGAAGCTGCAAGAGCCTTCTTTGCACCCATAAGGCCAAATCTAAGTAAGGAGATTCTTGTCACCCAAAGAGAGAGAGGCTTGTTCCTCATCCCAACAAGCTTTGCAAGACTTGTGTAGCTGACTACCCAGCCAAAGGAGGATTTGACGTCAGAACAATGGTTGCATTCTTCTTTGTTATTTATCAATAATAAATGACTATCATTATGGTTCCACTCTCATTGTCTTATGTTTGATGTTGAGTTATATCTTTTCTGACTGATATATAATTGCATCTACTAGATTTTATGATTGTATTCGTGTTGTTCTTTGCATGTGCAGGTGTCCAATCAAGAAGATCGTGGGGATCGTGACTGGCCGAGGCAAAGGAATGAGGGCGACATCTCTTCTACGAACACTAGCGTTGGAATCCAAGTAGGTTCTCACCATCCACTTTTTATTTGCAATTAGGAACTTGCGTGACAGCATTGTGTGATTGTTGCTAGACCCGGTCTGGGCTAGTAGGGATCGTCTCTGTCCGCAGAGAGGATTTACCTCCACAAAAATTTGGCGACTCCACTGGGGAGTTAGCTTGTTGTTTGATTTGTAAACAACTTGGAGTTTGTCTTGTCTCTTTGGTTTCTCTTGTTTTAATTGCTTAGATAGCTTTCTGGGTTGGATGCTCTGTTGTCTCTTGTTGCCTGGTCTGTCTGGATACTGTCGACCAAGCCTTGGACTGCTTGTTTTTATTTTTAAGCTAGCAAACTTGATTGGCGCTCTTTTTTGCATGACAGTTGCGCCAATTGGCTCCACTTGCAAGTGTACAGCCCGTGCCAATCCTCAATCGACACTAGTTTTCCGCCTGACAGTTGCGCCAGGCCTGTGAACTTTTCTAGTTTGCTTGTTTACAGCCTTCCAAGCTTGGGTTTTGTGTCTAGCTACACCTTTTTCAATCACTTGAGCGTGTGAGAGTCGTGTTTGACTGGTTTTGAGTTTTTTTTGGAAAATTATTAATTTGATTTCCTTTGATCATTACTTGGAGCTCTGTCTCAGTCTTTTCACAATTTTGCATCTTTTTGCTTTTGATTTTGCAAAAAAAATTTCCCCCTCATTCACCGGGGGGAGGGGGGTGCTAAATTTGTTATGAGTGTTAATCGCCTTTGAGTGTTTTTATTTTATGATCTTTGGAACTCTCACCCGTTTTTCTTGATTTGCACTTGATTGGTTCTTAGATTACATTAGAATCATCGTGTGTTTGAGAATTCTCTTGCATAGATCACACTTGCATAATTAGAATTATCATTTTCAGGATATGAATGAAAAGTGTGCATAGATTACATTTGCATACTTTGGGTGTTTGCCATTTTCCACCGATTTCACATTTTAGCCCGAGGGCATCTAGTGGCTTTGTGTATCGAGCCTTCCTTAGGAGTTTTGATCTTCTGTTGGTCCATTCAACTTTTTGGTTACTCTCTTGCACTTGTTCAGTGATTGTTAAAATTTTTATTGCGTTATTCGAATGATTCTATTCTTTTCGCTTGGCTTCATTTTGGGCTTAGATTACATGGCCCATTGAGGTCTTTGAGATCTTCTCTTGGTTCTAAAGGACTGCCTTGGTATTTACAGACTTGATTGTATTATCATTGAGTGAAATTTGACTTTTTACTCTTTGTTATTATCTCTCAAAGTTTGTTTAGTGCACTTTTCCATTGAAAAGAAACAAACAATCTCTTTTGATTTGCATTAGTTAATGGAAAATAAAGCTTTTCGTTGTTATTAGCGATTAGTAACTTTAGAGAAAAGTTTTGTTAATTGCCATTAGCTGCATTAGAGTTATTGTTGATTGTTTTATGGTCATTTTTATTTGTGTGAAAGCTCTCAACTCTCTCGTAGTTAGTGTTCATCGAACGAAATGATACTTTTTGGCATATAGCTTGCTTTTAGGGAATTGTGAGAGATTACATACGGTAGGACCTGGAAATCGAAACCTAATCAAAGATCAACCTTAAAATGAACTGAATGAACTTAAAAATGCATTGGAACATAACGCTCACTGATTAGAGGTCTACGCTAGAGACATGCTCCGGCGTCGTTAAACCTAGTCACTGTTGTTTCACATTACGGTTGGGTGATTCCTCCTTTTGTGACTCAATAGTGGTCTAGCACGGACTTGAGCTCCCATGTACCGTAAAGTATATGTGGATACCCCATTAGGTTATCATCCTTTATCCATAGGAAGCCGTGTCTGCCGCCTTACAAGCTGTAACGCACCGAACACAGCACTCGGGAAGATTGACTGTCGTACGAAAAGTCCTTGGTTTTCATATGATTTCCAATGTGTATATGTAGTTTTACAGGTTGTCTGGTAAACCCTTTGCCTAGTTTCTCCAGAGTAGTCACTTTTGATCCTTTTCAGACTCCTTAAAATAAAAGGCTCATCTCAGCATTTGTCACTTCGGGCTCACTAAATATTTGAAGGAGACTAGAGTCATCTTTTTGTCCTTTTCTCGACTCTTAAAACATGAAAAGGTCAAGTTGTGTCCTTGTGTCTTAAAATTTATTTGGCCGTGATTAACATTACCTCGTTAGATCTTGTTTGCGTTAGCTTGAGTAGGCTTCTTTTCGTTCTCGATGGAAACTTTTCTGGGGTTCACCAACCCAGGGATCCCCTCTCATGGGAACCTTGGTCATTTCGCTCCTTTTGGAAATGTTAGTGCTCCTTATATGGCAACGTTGTCCCTCCCAGAGTTAACTGTTGGGTTGCTGGTTTGGTTGTTCTCAACCTCTTTGGTCCCTGCCATCTCATCGTCTAGTCAATCTGTCCCTCCACCTGAAAAACATCATGTTGATTCTAAGGTGTATCTCTCCCCTTCTACGCCCACTTCTACGTCCTCATATTCTACTTCACCTGGTGAAAGTCTAGATTCGAGTAACCAGGTGGCTAAGAAGAAGAAGAAGAAGAAGAAGAAGAAGAAGAAGAAGAAGACGAAGAAGAAGAAGGCTCCTAAGGGAGAGGTTACAAGTGCAGCTAACCCCTTGTGTACACCTGAAGTCGGGACCCCTTCCGCTCCTCCACAGAAGGCCAAGTTTCCTTGTCGATTATGCAAGGAGGACCATCTTCTTCGCGATTGTCCTGGCATTCCCAGGGTACTAGAAGTATGGTCTCGCGATCCGACCCGCCCCTCATCGTCCTCTGAAGCTCACGACGATGCTACCTTATCAGTTGGGAATGGTAAGGGAAAAGGGAAGATTCGAATCCCCAGTAGACTTTGTGAAGGCAATCATTCCCTTCACCTTTGTCCACTCGTGGATAAAGCCTCCGTTTCTTGGAAAGTCTTACAGCTCCTTCACCCAAAATTCCTGTTGGTTATCAACGTCTCTCTGTAGCCACAGATCGTTCCCCTGCTGACAAAGAGATTGATTCATATTCTTCTCTTCCTCTTCCCGAACCTGGCTGTGCCCCGCTTGTTCCAGACCAACCATTGGTTGGAAAGAGTGTCGACTCGAGTTCACCAGCCGTCGATCACTCTGTTTCGGATGAGTATCACGCCTATGTTCTTCTCGTCTCTTCAGATTCTCTTGAGTCCCGAAATGACTCTCCTAACCCAGCCACTCCCGAAGGTTCTCCTTCGGTTCCTTTAGCACATGGGGGCAATCATACGATTCCCCCACCAAGTAGTCTAGTCGCTTCCTCTGATTGGAATCGCCTGAATGTCGGTCGCCTTCCATCCAATATGCCTTTCCAGATCACAGTACATGCCTGTGCTAAGGCAGTACCCGACACTATTTTGGATGAAGGGGCGTCTGTCAGTCTTATGCCATACACTACGTGGCAATATTTAGGTTCCCCACAGCTTGGGCCAGTCACTCAGAATCTGTTGGCCTTCGACGAAGGAGCCTGTCCATCTTTAGGAGTTCTCCCAAAGTTCCCTATTACTTTGGGAGGAAAAACCATCTATATAGACGTCTTGGTTACCCGAGGTTTTTTAAACTTTAGTCTTCTCCTTGGTCGCGACTATGTTTACGCCATGGGGGCCCTCGTTTCTTCGCTTTTCCGTGTGGTTTGCTTTCCGCACGATGGAAGAATTGTGACTATCGATCAAGTGTAATTCGTTAGTCCCCCGATGCCTCGTGCGTCGTTGTCATCCCCTCCTAGTTTTCATCCACCAGTTGCGTCTACCCCACCACAGATCAACTACGTGGCCACCTATCCCATGCCTGGATCCAGTGATGCTGCCATCGTGCATAGTGTCCTAGAGGCATTGGGCCCTGACTTCCAAGATGTTTCCCTTACACCGGGAGTGGCAATCTTGGAAGCCCCGACTTTCTATTCATTATAATGAAGTTCGGGCAGAGCATAGTTCGCTTTCCTATGTCAAGCTCCTTAAAAAATGAAAGTGGGTCTGGTCGGAGCATAGTTCCTTTCCTGTGTCAAGCTCCTTAAAAAATGAAACTGGATCTGGCCGAGGATATTTCTGATCTTGTGTCGACCTCGTTAAAAAACGAAACAAGGAGTCAAGCATAGTTCCTAACCTTATTTCAAGCTCATTAAAAAAAATGAAACAAGGGTTATGAGGATAGTTCTTTTACTATGTCAACCTCATTAAAAAATGAAACAACTCCCTTTTCAAATCGAGTCTTTGATTAAGATCTAGTAAAATCCAAGTCGAGTCTTTCCAAGATCTCGAGAGTGAACCTTCATTCCATCCACTTTGTTGAATGCAATGAAGCTTGGGGGGCATGTGCCTCATTTTGTGTTATTATGCTGGGGGCATGCGAACTCATAACAAGCATAGTTTTCGTTTCAAGCTTGTGTAAACCTAAAACCGAATCCAAGCAAAGTTCTCCATGGTTCAAGCTTGTGTAAAAATGAACCCATACCCATTTTACATCTCGTGATTGTTGTCTTTATCTGCTAAATTCTACTAGATGAGCCTTGGTTGTTTTCATTCCATCGCCACCATCTCTTTGGCTGATCATATGCTTTCACTTGGTTGTTTTTCCTTTCCTGAGGAACCGCAGCGATGAGTGGTTTTGTTAGCCAGCCTCTTGACCATTACATGTTTTGAGCAGTTCCACCATTACCGGAACCAGTTGCTACCCTTTATACCACTTGTTCCTCTAGGACGAGTCTCCTTTAGGCTTATTTTTGACTCGTAAAATATGAAAAGATTGCCGAGTATTTTTCCCTTTTTGACTCGTTAAAGAAAATAAAAATGGAGGTATGCTTTCAGCACTTTTCCGACCGTTTAAAGATGAAAACATTGCCGAGTTATTCCTCTTGACTCGTTAAACGTAAATAAGAGGTGGTCGTCTTTAAACACTTTTTCGACTATGTAAAAAATAAAAAGATTGTCGGGTCTTTGTCGTTTTAGGCTCGTTAATGGTTACGAAACGACGTGATATCAATCACTTTTTTACTTTTTCAGGTCGATGTCACTATATATGAAAAGTACTCCTCGATCGTAATGGTCGGGCGGTTCTTTCGAGCATTGTTTTATACTTTTTCGGGCTCGGGAGACACAACTTTACGAAAAAGGCCCCCCTGGAGTTTTCTTTTCTGTTGTCTTTTCAGACTCTCTAAACAAGAAAAGACGTCGAGTTCTTCCTTTTTCAGACTCGTTAAAACTTAATGACATCAAATTCCGTCGAAATTACGCTCACAAGCATATGCTATCCCCGTCAAGCTTGTGAAAAATAACTGGGGTACTCGCCAGAAATGGTGGGGAAAGTGGAACAATAATTATTATTGTGTCGGCAGTATGTCGCTCTTGAACATGGCACTTGTCTGCTTTCGTGTCTAGATGGGGACATCTCATCTCGCTTTTCACTAGCCTCCATGGGTTTGGGTTATCCTATTTGACCTCCCATCTGCTCATTGCCTTGTCACCATGACCCTTGATCATTTAATGTCAAATACTGCAAATTCCATTGTCGTGCCGCCGATATGTTCAGGAGAAGTTGACCTCTGCAGAATTACAACCTCCCTCTGATACCTCACATAATTTTGATTCAACACAACAACCTTTCTCTGTCTCGTGTCACTGTTGTGGGAAACACTATGGCCCACCTTTGATCAAGGTCACTTCCTGTCGACTTCAGCTCATTATCCAGGAAGCTGATCTAGAGACTCCCTTACGGTGCCTTGGAGCTTGCATGCCTCAATGGCAGGTTCTTCGTGTTCGACGAGAGGTTTTCATCACTGGCCTCCGATCGAATGATTTTGCGGGTGTTCGACGCCAGCTCACTTATTCGCATGCCATAAATTGTACCTATAGTACCTTGAGGGCCATTGTCATTATTGGTGGTACCTCTCACATCTGTTAACAATTTTCATCATTGACTGGTAATCAGACGATGTTCATGCATGTTCGACTTCAACTCATGTATTCACATGCTTGGACTTGTACTCTGTTCGGGTT
This sequence comes from Pinus tabuliformis, assembly GCA_031772625.1. Lineage (NCBI taxonomy): Eukaryota > Viridiplantae > Streptophyta > Pinopsida > Pinales > Pinaceae > Pinus > Pinus tabuliformis. Next base: position 1,684,849,298 of record CM062816.1, on the reverse strand, counting down.
GAGATGGAGCGCAAGACCCTAGATTTTGTCTGTTGGAATCCAGGTTGTGATTTGTGTATTATTATGTTCATTACATGACTCATTCTCTATATTGATCCTCACTGGATGGTTGCGCCCATACCTTGGATCCCCAGTGGAGTCGCCAAATTGTTGTGGAGGTAAATGCTCTCTGCGGACAGAGACAATCCCTACTAGCCCAAACCGGGTCTAGCAACAATCACACAATGCTATCACGCAAGTTCCTAATTGCAAATAAAAATTGGATGGTGAGAACCTACTTGGATTCCAATGCTAGTGTTCATAGAAGATATGTCGTCCTCGTTCCTTTGCCTCGGCCGGTCACGATCCCCACGATCTCCTTGATTGGACACCTGCACATGCAAAGAACAACACGAATACAAGCATAAAATCTAGTAGATGCAATTATATATCAGTTAGAAAATATATAACTCAACATCAAACATAAGACAATGAGAGTGGAACCATAATGATAGTCATCTATTATTGATAAATAACAAAGAAGAATGCAACCATTGTTCTGACGTCAAATCCTCCTTTGGTTAGGTAGTCAGCTACACAAGTCTTGCAAAGCTTGTTGGGATGAGGAACAAGCCTCTCTCTCTTTGGGTGACAAGAATCTCCTTACTTAGATTTGGCCTTATGGGTGCAAAGAAGACTCTTGCAGCTTCAAACTCTCTATCACTATGCTGGAACTAGGACTACTGTAACTACTACTACCTCTAGAACTAGCTTGCTCAAGGCATAGAGGCAAGCTTTTATAGATAGAGAGGAAAGAGATAGGATCAACCACATTATTCATGGGATTGGCTTTATCACTTGGAAACTTCCATGAAAGGTGGCAAAGCACTTCCCTTCTATGGAGATTCAAAGCCAAACCATCCTAGCTCAACATAGATTCAGTTGGTGGATGGGTTAAGGAGAACCTTCGGGAGCTTGTTGTTGAAAACTTTACTCAATTCAGTTGGCGCGAGTGCGACTCTGAGACGGAGCACTAATGGCGCGCCCTTTTTAGAGGATTTCCCTCATTGGCGCGGGCAGTGAACTGTGGACCCGTGCTAATGCAAAAAGAGCTATTTTCATGGATATTTTGCAGGAGATGTCTTCAGGGCAAATGAAGCTCATACTTAGAGGAATATTATGCAAGTGGTTTCAGGTCATGTCACTTCTCACAGGTCCCGGAATAAGCCCTCCAATGTGCGGGTGAGGGGTAATAGGGACGTTGACAAACGGTGAGAAATTGCTGTGTAACAGATGCCCCCTAAAGCATGAGGCCCGAGAGAGAGAGGGGTGAAATTCTTTACAAGAACATGTGTGACTGAAAACATGGTCGCCGGAGAACCTGCGTAAAGAATTACAACTGATATATCAAGTACATGATATATGTGGTATGGGCGCAACCATCCATAGTAGAGTACATAATAATCTAGATCCAAGGTATGGGCGCAGCCATCCAGTGAGGATCGCTATAGAGACTCAGGCATGGTCGCAGCCATCCAGTGAATGAGTCATGTAATGAACATAATAATCCACAAATCGCAACTTGGATTCCAACAGACAAAATCCAGGGTCTTGCGCTCCATATCGACTCGAACAAAGTACAAGTCCAAGCATGTAAATACATGAGTTGAAGTCGAACATGCATGAACATCATCTAATTACCAGTCAATGATGAAAACTGTTAACAGACGCGAGAGGTACCACCAATAATGACAATGGCCCTCAAGGTACTATAGGTACAATCTACGGCGTTCGAATAAGTGAGTTGGCGTTGAACACCCACAGAATCATTCGATCGGAGGCCAATTATCAAAACCTCTCGTCGAACACGAAGAACCTGCCATTGAGGCATGCAGGCTCCAAGGCACTGGAAGGGAGTCTCTAGATCAGCTTCCTGGATAATGAGCTGAATTCGACAGGAAGTGACCTTGATCAAAGGTGGGCCATAGTGTTTCCCACATCAGTGACACGAGACAGAGAAAGGCTGTTGTGGTGAATCAAAATTATGTGAGGTATCAGAGGGAGGTTGTAATTTTGCAGAGGTCAAATTCTCCTGAACATATCGGTGGCACGACAGTGGACTTGGCAGTATTTGAAATTAAATGATCAAGGGTCATGGTGACAAGGCAATGAGCAGATGAGAGGTCAAATAGGATAACCCAAACCCACATAGGCTAGTGAAAAGCGAGATGAGGTGTCCCCACCTAGACACGAAAGCAGACAAGTGCCATGTTCAAGAGAGACATACTGCCGACACAGTAATAATTATGGTTCCACCTTCCCCACCATTTCAGGCGAGTACCCCAGTTATTTTTAACAAGCTTGACGGGGATAGCATATGCTTGTGAGCGTCATTTCGATGGAATCCGATGTCATTAAGTTTTAACGAGTTTGACAAAGGAAGAACTTGGCGTATTTTCTTGTTTAGAGAGTCTGAAAAGACAACAGAAAAGAAAACTCCAGGAGAGTCATCTTTTTGTCCTTTTCTCGACCCTTAAAACATGAAAAGGTCAAGTTGTGTCCTTGCATCTTAAAATTTATTTGGCCGCGATTAACATTACCCGGTTAGATCTTGTTTGCATTAGCTTGAGTAGGCTTCTTTTCGTTCTCGATGGCAACTTTTCCGGGGTTCACCAACGCAGGGATCCCCTCTAACGGGAACCCTGGTCATTTCGCTCCTTTTGGAAATGTTGGTGCTCCTTATATGGCAATGTTGTCCCTCCCAGGGTTAACTGCTGGGTTTCCGATTTGGTTGTTCTCAACCTCTTTGGTCCCTGCCGTCTCATCGTCTAGTCAATCCGTCCCTCCACCTGAATAACATCATGTTGATTCTAAGGTGGATCTCTCCCCTTCTACGCCCACTTCTACGTCCTCATATTCTACTTCACCTAGTGAAAGTCTAGATTCAAGTAACCAGGTGGCTAAGAAGAAGAAGAAGAAGAAGAAGAAGAAGACGAAGAAGAAGAAGGCTCCTAAGGGAGAGGTTACAAGTGTAGCTACCCCCTCGTGTACACCTGAAGTTGGGCCCCCTTTCGCTCTTCCGCGGAAGGTCAAGTTTCCTTGTCGATTATGCAAGGAGGACCATCTTCTTCGTGATTGTCCTGGCATTCCCAGGGTACTAGAAGTATGGTCTTGCGATCTGGCCCGCCCCTCATCATCCTCTGAGGCTCACGATGATGCTACCTTATCATTTGGGAATGGTAAGGGAAAAGGGAAGATTTGAATCCCCTGTAGACTTTGTGAAGGCAATCATTCCCTTCACCTTTGTCCACTCGTGGATAAAGCCTCCGTTTTCTTGGAAAGTCTTACATCTCCTTCACCCCAACTTCCCGTTGGTTATCAACGTCTCTCTGTAGCCACAACTCGTTGCCCTGCTGACAAAGAGATTGATTCAAACAATGTAAACTTTGAAACGGGAACTGATACCGTTACCCATTTTGTAGAGGTGGCAAAAAAATGACCCGATTTTCAAAAGTGGTGATGCAGATACACATGTTTTTTTCAGAACATGGTTTTTGGAACTTTAATTTTTTTCATGTGCATTAAGTTTTAGAATGGTAGTGAATGGTAGTGATTTTCATCCTGATTTTAAAAAGTGAGTATTCTGCATCACACCCTTTTTTTAAAAGACCTATTTTTTGACTTTAAATTTTCTAGTGTGTGAAATGTAAAAAATTATTTTCTAAATTTGATAGTTTTTGAAGTCGTCATTGTATTCATATTTTCTTGTTCTCTATCTTAATTTTTTTTTTTTTAGTGGGGTTTTTATTGTTTTGCATTTTTAAATTAGAAAGTCGATAGTTTGAATTTTAGATAATCTACATATTTAGACATCCTTAATTAATTTTTCAATCCACATGAAATAATTGTTTCTAAAAAACAACATTTTTTAACAATGGACATAAAAAATAACCATTTTTAACATAAATATAAGCAAAAAACTAAACGTTTTGATAATTTTTTGCTAGAATTAACATGTCAAAATCACAATTTTTATACAAAAATATTAACTAAAAATGGTCAAATAATAGTTTTTTTTATGAATTTCATGTCAAAAAGATAATAATAACTACTTTTTTGAAAAACAATTAATGATTAACTTAAATCTAACCTCATTTAGTAACCTAAACAATGTGATACAAAAAACTTTAATATTCATCAACCATGTGTAAGACCAACATTATTGTTTTGCCAAAACTAACCATAAAAAATAATTTATCTAATGAATTCGCATCGTGTGACTGCACATATATTGTCGTGGCTATTTAGCACAAAGTTTTGTACCCCACGATTATGATGTCACTCAATCCTAATGAGCCTTCCCTGGCTTATCAGATGATCTACTTGCTCGTACAATTAAAATCAAATTTTTTCATGAGCTACTAACTGGATTCCTTGGTCAATACATCACCGTGTATCAGCTGGGGGATGATAAGTTATCAAGGTGCTTGTTTTTGGGCTGATAAACCACTATTAGACTGCTTTCCACGACTAATAAACCACATGTAACTAAAATATTGTATGAAATGACCATGATTTCCAAGAGTGTTGGCATGTAACAATAAGTTTTTATAAAGACTTTGTTTTTTTATTTTATGAAATTGAACAATGGCTGAAAGATTGAAATTAAAAATTGAATATTTTCATAGTTGTAAATATTTATGATTATTAATAAAACATTATTGGTTTTACTTATTGGTATTTCTTGAACATAAAATCCTTTATTTTGAAAGGGAAGGATCTCATTTTGGTTGTTTTTGTTACAAAACTATGATAACTGGAGATAGATGTCATGATTAGAATATGATCTATGAAGCAAATTGCAGGAGATAAAAGTAATCTAATTGAAAAGACAAAGTTCTAGTGGGAGATAAAGAATGGCCAAACATGTAAAAATGACGAAAATATGAAGGGATGAGCACCGAGGATGGTGTTATAGTTAAGGGGGCAAGAATGTAATATCCCTAGGACCGCTAAAAGAGTTAAGAAATGTTGGCATCTTGACTTTGTTAAATATGAAAAAATATTTTATTGATTAAATACGTGGACGTGCTCCCAATTGGTTGATGTCAAGAAACAATTACGAACTTTGTAAAAACTGTTTCTTTTTTTGAATGGTTTTGGCAAATACCATTAGTTTATGGACACCAATATTTCTAAAGGGGGGATTGATTATGGGGAATTAACCCAAAATATATGTGCAAGGACATTTATTCTTAGGGAATTGATTATTTTGTGCCTACAAGTTTATGCATTTTAGCATGTGAGCTTGACTCTACCTTATACTGGAAGGAGAATTTATTTTTATTTTTTATTTCTATGGTAGTAAATTATATGAGCAAGTAAAAATTGTGCTCCATCATGCTAAGGATGGTCACTTTATGTGTTTCTTAACTTCGCTAGAATTCTTCCACCTTTCTTACCCAATTATTATATAGAAAAATACATATTTATGGAAATGGGATGAACCATGGAAAGACATGAGAGCTAGAGATACAAGTCATTAGAATTTATTTATCATTTATATAAGCAAAATAATTACATATGTAATAACAAATGCCTCTCCACAAGAACGAGAAATACTACAGATTGTTGGGTTAAACAATACTCCATCACGTTGTGGAGAATCATTCCATACCATGCATAAAATTGTTACTCCAAAAGAAAGCTCGAACTCCAAGTTGAATGAAAAGAAAAATAGAGTATGATGTTCACCGAGAAGAGAAAGAAAGCTTTCATGAAATTTTGTGTGCAAAGACAAAGGTAATCTAGTTTTATTATGTTGAAAAGATTTGATGATTCTGTGCGCAAAGATTAGTTACTTATTTGGAAAATTTTCCATGAATTCTTGTGTGCAACGACATAGGCTAACTATGTCTCTTTTTTTTTGAGAGCATTGCAGGGTTTTATGGGTAGGAAGATAAATTTATTGTGTTAATACTTTTGAAAAGGATTGTATAGTTATTGGGTGTTAACTTCTTGAATAGAAGTTGCATGGTTCTTGTGCATATAAAAAATCTAACCATGTTATTCTCCTGAAAAATTTGCATGGTTCTTGTGTGTAAAAAGATCTCTTAACAATGTTATTTTCTTGAAAAAGCTTGTATGATTCTTGTGCATAAAGAGATAAATTAACTATATTATTTTTTTTAAAAGATTGCACGATTCTTGTGCGTAAAAAGATAATTTAACTATGTTAAATTATTTGAAAATAGTACATGGTTAATTTCGTTAAAAATATTTCTTCATTAAAGGTTAGACATTATAAGTTGACTCTAAGATGTTGTAGTACATTCATACCTTGAGGAAAATCGATGTGGATACCTATAAATTAAAATTACTATCACTATAAAAAGATGCATCTATTTTCCATGTTATGATCTTAAAAGAGACCAAGGCCATTTCTATAATTGTTCATAACTTTCCAACACTTATGCATGTTTAAAAGTTGGGTAGTTAACACAATAACTATTTCATTACAAAAAATACCATTAAGTAATGTATTGAGTTAAAATTAAGGTGTAAATGTCGTCTTGGAAATTGGTGGTATGCATTAATGCCTCTTGGAATGTTTCGGTACATGCATTTTAAACCTTGGCGTGAAGAATTATTACCTAGTGGCCTTCCTGCAGGCCCTCCGCCCACCGCCGCGCCACCACGGGCGGCCGGGGGGCGGATGGTCGATTCCGGGAATCGACCATCCACCCCCCGGCCGCCCGTGGTGGCGCGGTGGTGGGCGGAGTGACCTTCCTGCAAGGATATTGTATGCAGAGGTAGGAAAGGATATTTTATGGTCAACAAGAAAAGTGGAAAGATATTGTATGCAGAGGCAGGAAAGGATTTTGTAGATCTTCTCTTCGGCTTTCTCACGTTGCGACCGCTTCTGTTATCAAATTTCTTTCAGCGTTGAATCGCAGGAAGAATATCGGCTGCCTCAAAAACCTTTACACTAGCGTAGAGAAGCTCCAGAGTGTGTTATTAAATACCGAGAAATCCCATTTACTGAACCCAACTGTTATGTTTTCCCATCCGAATAGCATCTTTAGAATCGAGTCAGCTCCCACTCTCTACTACGTTTGCAGTGCTGACTGTAAACGTTATTGGGATCTCCACGACACGAGTTCTCAGATTAGTGACATGTGTGCCTGCGGCGAACGCATGTGTTGGGAGGTGGAATTGGAGGATCGGTCCGTGGGAAATAACACTAATAGCGCAGGGACCACTGGAGGTGGAAGCAGCGGGGGTGGTTATGTGAAGGAGATGGTTACCTTCACTATCACCGATAACTTACAGATCTCTCCCTCTTCGGCCATCACCAGCCTTAACTTGCTCAATAAGCTCAATGTTAAGGGTTTATCGGATTTGATGGAGCGAAACGCGAGTGTCGCCCCCAATGAGGTGATGAGATACTATACTTTTCTATACTTAGTTTGTGTTCGTGATGTTGTTAAATAGTAGGAATTCATAATGTTGTTAATGACAAGGGGGTCAAAACTTTTTGTTTTTTAGGTACTGGAGTTGCTTTGGGCTTCTCTCGATTCCACAACGCCTTTGAACGACGTTTTCGGTGCTGCCGTCCGCGCAAGTTGTCATTTGGCGTTGCCGCATGGAGGATGTTCCAAGTAGCATGGACAAATAATGGACACGGAATGACTAATGCGCTACAAACATTTTGAATATGATTGCTAGTAGTAGGCAGTGTAATCCATAGTTAGCATATGGAATAAGGTGCACTATGTTAGAGTAGCTACCGTTTTTGATGGAGGTTTAATAGCTGCTAGTATTATTATTTTCAGTTTAGTTGAAATTTCGAGTTTTTTAATCACTACAGCTCTACCTGGTTATATGAGATCAGACTCTTCTGTCTTTTTTCTAAGAGTTATCTAACATGTTAAAATGTTACCTTTAAAGGACTATGGAAATTCACATTATGCATAACTATTCGGGCTCCTTGGTTCAAACTACTAAACAAATGTTTGCAGGATGGTAATCTAGTTTTATTATTGATATTACGATTAACCTTAGCTTTAAATTGATTTTCTTAATTCTATATGATATTAGAATGAACCATTCCCTTAATTATATAATATCATCTAAAATTATGATTACCATTTTTCTGTGAATCCAGCAATGAAACCAGCAAAAAGATGTCGACAATTGATTAAATCCACTAATTTTGTACTGATAATAAGAAACTGTTCGGTGGATTTAAGAACAAGGTGGTATTTATAGAGTCTCTTTAGCTGCAACAAACTTTTATTATTGCGTTGTTTGAGATGTAAGCATGGTCGTCTCTGTGTCACTCCCTGCGGCGGGAAACGCTTTAGGCGAGAATATCGCCATGTTAGCCATGTGACCCATCAATAAATTTATTCAGGAGAATCACACAAGATCCACATATAACCTTAAACATCTCATTTTTCTGAAGTATTCGAATGTCAAGCGGGTCTGGTTCACCTCATTTATCATGTAAAGTCACAGGAATCAAAAATGAGAGGGAACTTAAGTCATATTTGAGAATATTATATTTATTTCAATCAACCAATGAACTTGTGTTTTTGAAGTCATGTCATAACCATTACCCAATAAAACTAAGTCAATCATGTGAGTTTGAGTTGTCAACGAATAAACTACATGCATTTATAATATTGAATATCATATATTACATTGTTTGCAAAATTAAACAAAAACTTGAAGGTACCGAGAAGACATACCAAACATATATATACGTATAATAGTAATACATGTAATGTGGAGAAAGAAGATTTGAAATCAAATAATACAAATAAAAGTAATACATATAAATGAGATTATAATATAATTAATGAGTTAGTAATTAAATGAGAGTATAATAAAACTAATAAGTTATTAAAATGAATTATCAAATGTGTCAACAAAGAATAAAATAAATTAAAAATAGTAAGAGACTTAATGAAGAATAAAAAAGGAAATAACAAATCATTGGATAAATTATAAGAAAGTAAATACAAATGTATTAATAAAATGACCCGCGGTAGGGGTAGGGGTAGGGCGGGGCGGTAAGGGGGGGGGGGGCGGGGGTAAGGTGGGGTGGGGGTTGAGACATAAAAAATTGGTTTTATTAGCATTTTTTAAAAAGTTTGAAAATTGACCCTAAAAAAAAAATCATTATTCCAGTATCAACACTTTCGTTCTGAAGCTATATTTTGCAGGAAAATTTCGTAGTCACTGCCATTTTTAAAACAACCGCAAAATTGACACCTAAAAAAATAAATCATTATTCTAGTATCAACACTTTCGTTCTGAAGCTATATTTTGCACGAAAATTTCGTAGTCACTGCCATTTTTAAAACAGCCGCAAAATTGACACCTAAAAAAAAAAACATCGTTCCAGTATACACACTTTTCGTTTTGAGCACTGTTTTTGTGGTTTTTTTGGGGTTTTTGGGCCAGAGTTCCCGTTTTGAGTTTATAGTTCCCGTTTAAAAGTTTACATTGTTTTCATATTCTTCTCTTCCTCTTCCCGAACCTAGCTGTGCCCCGCCTGTTCCAGACCAACCATTGGTCGGAAAGAGTGTCGACTCGGGTTCACCACCCGTCGATCACTCTGTTTCGGACGAGTATCATGCCCATGTTCTTCTCGTCTCTTCAGATTCTCTTGAGTCCCGAAATGACTCTCCTTACCCAGCCGCTCCCGAAGGTTCTCCTTCGGTTCCTTTAGCACATGGGGAAATCATACGATTCCCCCACCAAGTAGTCTGGTCGCTTCCTTTGATTGGAATCGCCTGATCGCCAGTCGCCTTCCATCCAATATGCCTTTCCAGATCACAGTACATGTCTGTGCTAAGGCAGTACCTGGCACTATTTTGGATGAAGGGGCGTCTGTCAGTCTTATGCCGTACACTACGTGGCAAGCTTTAGGTTCCCCGCAGCTTGGGCCAGTCACTTACGGAGGAGCCTGTCCATCTTTAGGAGTTCTCCCAAAGTTCCCTATTACTTTGGGAGGCAAAACCGTCTATATAGATGTCTTGGTTACCCAAGGTGTTTTAGACTTTAGTCTTCTCCTTGGTCGCGACTATGTTTACGCCATGGGGGCCCTCGTTTCTTCGCTTTTCCGTGTGGTTTGCTTTCTGCACGATGGAAGAATTGTGACTATCGATCAAGTGTCTTCGTTAGTCCCCCGATGCCTCCTATGCCGTTATCATCCCCTCTTAGTTTTCATCCACTAGTTGCATCTACCCCACTACAGATCAACTACGTGGCCACCTATCCCATGCCTAGATCCAGTGATGTTGCCATCGTGCATAGTGTCCTGGAGGCATTGGGCCCTGACTTCCAAGATGTTTCCCTTCCACCGGGAGTGGCAATCTTGGAAGCCCCGACTTTCTATTCATTATGATGAAGTTCGGGCGGAGCATAGTTCGCTTTCCTATGTCAAGCTCCTTAAAAAATGAAATTGGGTCTGGTCGGAGCATAGTTCCTTTCCTGTGTCAAGCTCCTTAAAAAATGAAACTGGATCTGGTCGAGGATAGTTCTGATCTTGTGTCGACCTCGTTAAAAAACGAAACAAGGAGTCGAGCATAGTTCCTGACCTTGTGTCAAGCTCATTAAAAAAAATGAAACAAGGGTTATGAGGATAGTTCTTTTACTATGTCAACCTCATTAAAAAATGAAACAACTCCCTTTTCAAATCAAGTATTTGATTAAGATCTCGTAAAATCCAAGTCGAGTCTTTCCAAGATCTCGAGAGTGAACCTTCATTCCATCCACTTTGTTGAATGCAATGAAGCTTGGGGGGCATGTGCCTCACTTTGTGTTATTATGCTGGGGGCATGCGAACTCATAACAAGCATAGTTTTTCATTTCAAGCTTGTGTAAACATGAAACCGAATCCAAGCAAAGTTCTCCATAGTTCAAGCTTGTGTAAAAATGAACCCATACCCATTTTACATCTCGTGATTGTTGTCTTTATCTGCTAAATTCTGCTAGATGAGCCTTGGTTGTTTTCATTCCATCGCCACCATCTCTTTGGCTAATCATATGATTTCACTTGGTTGTTTTTCCTTTCCTGAGGAACCGCAACGTTGAGTGGTTTTGTTAGCCAGCCTCTTGACCATTACATGTTTTGAGCAGTTCCACCATTACCGGAACCAGTTGCTACCCTTTATACCACTTGTTCCTCTAGGACGAGTCTCCTTTAAGCTCTTTTTTGACTCGTAAAATATGAAAAGATTGCCAAGTATTTTTCCCTTTTCGACTCGTTAAAGAAAATAAAAATGGAGGTTTGCTTTCAGCTCTTTTCCGACCGTTTAAAGACGAAAAGATTGCCGAGTTATTCCTCTTGACTCGTTAAACGTAAATAAGAGGCGGTCGTATTTAAACTCTTTTCCATCCATGTAAAAAACAAAAAGATTGTCGGGTCTTTGTCATTTCAGGCTCGTTAAAGGTTACGAAACGACATGATATCAATCGCTTTTTTACTTTTTCAGGTCGATGTCACTATATATGAAAAGTACTCCTTGATCGTAATAGTCGGGCGGTTCTTTCGAGCATTGTTTTATACTTTTTTGGGCTCGGGAGACACAACTTTACAAAAAAGGACCCCCCTAGAGTTTTATTTTCTGTTGTCTTTTCAGACTCTCTAAACAAGAAAAGACGTCGAGTTCTTCCTTTTTCAGACTCATTAAAACTTAATGACATCGGATTCTGTTGAAATGACGCTCACAAGCATATGCTATCCCCGTCAAGCTTGTTAAAAATAACTGGGGTACTCGCCAGAAATGGTGGGGAAAGTGGAACCATAATTATTATTGTGTCGGCAGTATGTCACTCTTGAACATGGCACTTGTCTGCTTTCGTGTCTAGGTGGGGACATCTCATCTCGCTTTTCACTAGCCTCCGTGGGTTTGGGTTATCCTATTTGACCTCTCATCTGCGCATTGCCTTGTCACCATGACCCTTGATCATTTAATGTCAAATACTGCCAAGTCCACTATCGTGCTGCCGATATGTTAAGGAGAAGTTGACCTCTGCAGAATTACAACCTCCCTCTCATACCTCACATAATTTTGATTCACCACAACAGCCTTTCTCTGTCTCGTGTCACTGATGTGGAAAACACTATGGCCCACCTTTGATCAAGGTCACTTCCTGTCGACTTCAGCTCATTATCCAGGAAGCTAATCTAGAGACTCCCTTCCGGTGCCTTGGAGCCTGCATGCCTCAATGGCAGGTTCTTCGTGTTTGACGAGTGGTTTTCATCATTGGCCTCTGATCGAATGATTCTGCGGGTGTTCGAAGCCAACTCACTTATTCGCACGCCGTAGATTGTACCTATAGTACCTTGAGGGCCATTGTCATTATTGGTGGTACCTCTCGTGTCTGTTAACAGTTTTCATCATTGACTGGTAATCAGACGATGTTCATGCATGTTGGACTTCAACTCATGTATTCACATGCTTGGACTTGTACTCTGTTCAGGTCGAGATGGAGCGCAAGACCCTGGATTTTGTCTTTTGGAATCCAGGTTGCGATTTGTGGATTATTATGTTCATTACATTACTCATTCACCGGATGGCAGGGACCATGCCTAAGTCTCTATATCGATCCTCACTGGATGGCTGCGCCCATACCTTGGATCTAGATTATTATGTACTTTGCCATGGATGGCTGCGCCCATACCACATATATCATGTACTTGAGATATCAGTTGTACTTATTTACGCAGGTTCTCCGGCGGCCGTGTTTTCAGTCATGCATGTTCTTGTAAAGCATTTCACCCCTCTCTCTCTCGGGCCTCATGCTTTAGGGGGCATCTGTTACACAACAATTTGTCACCGTTTGTCACTGTCCCTATTACCCCTCACCTGCACATTGGAGGGATTATTCCGGGACCTGTGAGAAGTGACATTACCTGAAACTACTTGCATCATATTCCTCTAAGTATGAGCTTCATTTTCCCTGAAGACATCTCTTACAAAATATCCATGAAAACAGCTCTTTTTTCATTAGCGGGGTCCACAGTTCACTACTCGCGCCAATGAGGGAAATCCTCTAAAAAGGGCGCGCCATTGGTGCTCTGTCTCAGAGTCGCACTCGCGCCAACCAAATTGAGTAAAGTTTTCAACGAACAAGCTCCCAAAGGTTCTCCTTAACCCATCCACCAACTGAATCTATGTTGAGCTAGGATGGTTTGGCTTCGAATCTCCATAGAAGGGAAGTGGTTTGCCACCTTTCATGGAAGTTTCCAAGTGATAAAGCCAATCCCATGAATAATGTGGTTGATCCTATCTCTTTCCTCTCTATCTATAAAAGCTTGCCTCTATGCCTTGAGCAAGCTTGTTCTAGTGGTAGTAATAGTTACAGTAGTCCTAGTTCCAGCATAGTGATAGAGAGTTTGAAGCTACAAGAGCCTTCTTTGCACCCATAAGGCCAAATCTAAGTAAGGAGATTCTTGTCACCCAAAGAGAGAGAGGCTTGTTCCTCATCCCAACAAGCTTTGCAAGACTTGTGTAGCTAACTACCGAGCCAAAGGAGGATTTGACGTCAGAACAATGGTTGCATTCTTCTTTGTTATTTATCAATAATAGATGACTATCATTATTGTTCCACTCTCATTGTCTTAGGTTTGATGTTGAGTTATATCTTTTCTGACTGATATATAATTTCATCTACTAGATTTTATGCTTGTATTCGTGTTGTTCTTTGCATGTGCAGGTGTCCAATCACGGAGATCGTGGGGATCGTGACAGGCCAAGGCAAAGGAACGAGGGCAACATCTCTTCTATGAACACTAGTGTTGGAATCCAAGTAGGTTCTCACCATCCACTTTTTATTTGCAATTAGGAACTTGCATGATAGCATTGTGTGATTGTTGCTAGACCCGGTCTGGGCTAGTAGGGATCGTCTCTGTCCGCAGAGAGGATTTACTTCCACAACAGAGTCTTTCCACCGTCGGAGGCATACATATGGGGTTTAGGCCTTAAGCCCTTAAACCACTCAATATTCGGGCCTTTTCACTATCGGGACCGTCATAACAAATATTACATAATACATGGGAAATCCATAAAACTCCGCTTTAGATCCATAACCGGATATCAAAATATAAATATAGGCGCGTTTATATAATCAGGGGGTCCACATGGTTATTGCTCTATGACAATACTCCAATGCTGACATCCTTCTTACGACCCGATGGCCAACTGCTGCCAACTCTGATTGCCAATATGCCTCATCGGCAATATCACCATCGTCCATCGGCGTATACATAGTTCCGATCCCTCTACTCTTTTGATATGCGATCGCCGACCAAATGTAAGCCATCAATATGGACTTCAGATTTGAAGGTTGTGATTTAATTCACTTTTTTCCATCGCCCTATTACAAAGGCCTTTCAATATAGTTATGATGGGTTCCACCAATGCGATATGGATCAGGACTGTTTATCTTAAGAGATCCAGTGGTCCCTGAGTATTCTCACGACTACCTCTTGTAACTATTCTTCCGTCATTTGAAGGGTTTTGTATTAAACGCAGGTTTCTGCCAAATCTGTCAAGCATGCATAAAATTCATTGATATTTCTGGATCGCCATCAACCCTACAGTGGTCGATGGTTGATCAACATGTAGTCAAATGGCTTTAAATCATTCAACACATAACATGCACCACAACACGAAAAAAGGTAACTATACAGATTTGCAGAATTCACAGAACACATATATTTATTATAAGCATAAGATTACAAAACTAAGGCATCACAACCTTAGAATGGGTTCTCCTTTGGCTACATTGTAAACACTCTCAACTTACATAGTTTCCTATTCTATGCTCTCTATCCCCCTTGAACACATAGGTTCAATCACATATATAATAGAAGTGTTGGATCAGATCACTATGAAGGATCCGATCAACCCTCTAACAAAAAGCCCTTAAATCTCTCATTAAACGCATGCATACAACACATGGCAGATAACAATAGTAACAAGTCTTCGAGAGACTTATCCAATTCATCTTTTAAATCTGTTTTGTCTGCTTTAAAATAATTTTTTCTCTGTTTTTCTCCCCTGGTCCACGTTTCCTTCCTTTGGATTCCTCCCTTTGTCTAGGGGTACTAGATGCTCCTGCATCAGACTCCCGAGGCACAAAAATTTATGACCTCCTTGTCATATGCTTCTCCTTGCTCTTAGCAATTCTACCCACTGCATTCTTCAGTGGAACTGCCTTTATGGTCTTTTGTGAGCTGCAATCAAACCTGTGTAGTAATAGTCTTCCTCTGCTACACGATACCTCACCAAGCGGTCTCCTGAGGTTAGTATTTTGGCATCCTTCAGGTTCTCTTCTCTGAAACCATATGAGCACTCCATGCTCTAGGTTTTCTGCAATCTTCTCACCTTCAGCTGTCATTCTCTGTACCTCTCTAGCTTTAACCATCTGTACCTCCTGCTCCTTATTTCTCTCTAGAATCCTTTCTCTTCTTTTGAATGTAGAATCTTCTTTTTATTTGATACCAAATGATGGGGTTGAGATTTTGGGGGTTAACCAAAATCCCAATTCCCTTAAAATAGACCTTGATGGCTGTGGGTTATGGCCCATTAAGCTTTATTGGAAGCATTTCTTTATTTGCTTTAGGCCTTAGCCTTTAAACCATGGAATTAAAACACTATTGAAGCCTTTTACCCACTATCAGGTCTTTCCACCATAAGAGGAATACGTACCAGGTTCAGGCCTTAAGCCCTTAATCTATTCAATAGTCCAGCATTTTCACTATCGGGACCCTCACAACAAATATTACATAATACACAAGAAATCCTTAAAATCCACTCCGGATCCATAACTAGATATAAAAATATATATAGCCGTGTTTATATAATCGGCAAGTCCACATGGTTATCTCTCTACGACAATACTCCGATGCTGACATCCTTCCGACGTCCCGATCGCCGACTACTATCAACTTTGAAAGCCGATATGCCTCATCAGCGATATCACCATCAGCCGTCGGCGTATACATTGTTCTGATCCCTCTACTCTTCTGATATGCGACCTCCGATCAAATCTAAGCCATTTATATGGACTCCAGATCTAACGATTGTGATTTAATTCACTTTTCACCATCGCTCTATTACAAAGGCCTTCCGATATAGTTATAATGGGTTTTATAGATGCGATATGGATCAGGAATATTGATCTTAAGAGAGTCAATGGTTCCTGAGTATTCTTGTCGCTTCCTCTTTTAACTAGTCTTCCGTCATTTGAAGGGTTTTTGTGTTAAACGTAGGTTTCTACCAGATCTGTCAAGCATGCATAAAATCCATTGATATTTCTGGATTGCCATTGACCCTATAGTGGTTGATGGTTGATCAACTTGCAGTCAAATAGCTTTAAATCATTCGACACATAACACGCATCACAACACGAACAAAGGTAACTATACAGACGTGCATAATTCACAGAACACATCTATTTATTATAAGCATAATATTACAAAACTAAGGCATCAAAGCCTTAGAATGGGTTCTCCTCTAGCTGCATTGTAAACACTCTTAGCTTACACAGTTTCCTATTCTATGCTCTCTGTCCCCCTTGAACATACAGGTTCATCACATATATATAATAGAAGTGTTGGATCTGATCATGATGAAGGATCCGATCAACCCTCTAAAAAAAAGCCCTTAAAGCTCTCATTACATGCATGCATACAACACATGGCAGATAACAATAGTAGCAAGTCTTTGAGAGACTTATCCAATTCATCCTTTAAATCTGTTTTATTTGCTTCAAAACATATTTTTCTCTGTTTTTCTCCCCTAGTCCATGTTTTCTTTCTTTGGATTCCTCCCTTTTTCTAGGGGTGATGGATGCTCCTGCATCATAAGTTTATCAACTTTCGTGATAAAAAAAATCTATGATGTTGATTACCTTGGAATTCAGAGATGCATAGTGGTGGATGCATGCATAGCTTTAGAGGGTGCATTCAATGTGGAAACATGTATTTGACTTGGTTTGATGCCTATATGTGGTGGTGCATCCCCTTAAAGAGCATTATTTGAGGCATATTACTACTATTTTTGGATGGGAGCTAATTGTGAGGAAGGGCTAGTTTCCACATGTTGTAATGTGGTCCACCACAAATTTAGGAGGGATCTAATTACTCCATCACAATAATATTTTTTTGACTTGTCATGGAGTTAGTTAAAATATAACATTTTGTTGTATAAGAGAAGATATTCACTTTATAAGGTGATCTCCCTCACCATTATAAAGGTGGAGAATTTGTGGATGAAGGAGGTCTCCCCTTGGGCTACATTTTAGTTGAATTTTTCAATCTCAACATAAGATTGGATGTATCATTCTATCATATGAGAGGCTTAATTTTTTCATTCATTTAATGTTGTTGGATAGTTGTAGGAATCTATTGCAAAGAATATGTTGTGAAGGCTTTATAATGGGGTGTTTATCATTTGGATGGGAGTACTATATGGGGATTCTCCTTCTCATTTCCTTTTTATTGTTATATATAATTTGCATATATTAATTCATTTTTTTGAACCATGGGAATTAGTAACTCATTATAATGACCTAGGCTAGGCTTGATATTAAACCAACTGGATGCACTATAACCTAAGAGTATATTCAACAACCCAAAAGCCATGTATGCCAATAACCTGTGACTTAGCAAGGGTTGAGGTGTCTCAAGGCACAGTGGAGTGCACCTCTATTTGAGGGGCACCTACCCTTCTAGCTTTATCACAATGGGCCAAAGTCTCATTGGGGATTTGAAATTTGGTGGAGAGAGTGCGAAACCTACCCTTCCTACCATATTGTCAATCCACCTGAATGCTATCTATAATAATTTCTCACTATCAAAGGAGTTGTATAGTTGCCACATAAAAGAAAAAGAAATGTATAGTAGGAGGAGCGTTTTTTCTTTTCCTCTTTTTACCTTTTTTTTCAACTTATAATGTCGGGCCTAGCTTTTGCCCAATTTCCTCTCTGTGGGTGGAGGCCGCATGAATTTTGAATGATTGTTTCAACTTTAAAACTTAATTTTATTCTGCCGAGCACAATTATTTTCCTCTGCCCTCTTTCAATTATGTAGACTTAATCAATGAATCTATGCTTTCCCGAGCCTCTTTATTCAAAGTCTGGATCTTACAATGCAAGTAAGGTTTCTTGGTTGGAAGGATGAGTATAAAAGAGCCCTCACTATTCAGGAACTGAGACAACATATGTGTGATTTCAAGAACATGATGTATGTTGTAGATCCACGTCATAACAAGTACCTTACTGCATCTGTGATGTTCAGAGGCAAGATGAGCACCAAAGAGGTGGATGAACAGATGATGAATATTCAGAAAAATAATTCCTTCTACTTTGTGGAGTGGATCCCCGACAATGTGAAATCCAGTGCATGTGATATCCCACCAAAAGGTCTGTCCATGTCATCCACGGTCATTGGGAACTCAACATCACTTCACGAGATGTTCAGGAGAGTGAGCGAGCAATTAACTACCATATTTAGGAGGGAGGAGGCATTCTTACATTGGTACACTGGTGAAGGCATGGATGAGATGGAATTCACTAAAGCTGAGAGCAACATGAATGATTTGGTGTCTGAATACATGAAATATCAGGACATTAGTGTAGAGGATGATGAATACTATGATGATGAAGAATAAGCTCAAGAACGCTATGACACAAGCTTACATAATGCCATCGACAATCGGTAGTTGTTTCAATGCCTAATAGTTGTTTGTTTGTGGAATTCATTTGAATTTTTTTATTCTTGCATGGTGTTATCACTGAAAAAATTTCAAAAACAATTTGGACAACTGGTATGGTTTCAAAGTTGTAAGTAAGTCTTGGTCAAGTCATTTCTATTGTTTTATTTAAGGAGTCTAAAACATAAGATAGAGTCTTGTTCCCTTTGTTAAATATGGTCTTGTTTTACCCACCATTGGTCCCACATTTATTCAAAGTGTCATGTGTTAAGGCTGTTTCAAAAATTACATGCACTACGAAATCAACTAGGAGTTTTCGTAGAGCAAACTCAAAAAAATACATTGTGTGCGCTACGAAATCAGGGATTTGTTCCAGATTTGGTCTAACTGTCTTTTCCATCAGAATTCGTTAATTTTTCATCACCATGTGTCAGTCCTTGAACCATGCCTATCACATGCAGCCATTCATTCTCATTATTAGAGTCGTTAGGAATCTTGGTATGCTTAGGTTGCAAGTTTCAAAAAGAGCCAAGTATTCATAGTTATGATTTAGGTTTGGGTTCATGCATGAGGAGCATATTGACAGATGTTCAATTTGAATTCTTTTAAGATCAAGCGAGGCAGCTCTCAGTTTCAAATTCAAGTAAGGCAGTGTTCAAACCAATACAGTGCAGGTTTATCTTCAAGTTTCCCTGCAGGGTTTTCATAGACATGTCTGAAGAAAGGAAAAATCACAGATCAGGCCAATGTCTTAGACCTGACCCTGAAGGCTTAGATGTTCTCACGAGGAATAGAGAGGTTGAAGAAGCATTCAAACAGTCACAAAAGAAGAAGTTTCAGATCAAGGAAGTGGTACAAGAGCAGTCTATTGATAAAACAGTCAAAAGAAGAGTAACTAGAAGTCAATTAGCCAAAGAAAAGGGGAAGAAAATGATTGTTGATGAAAGCCTAGCTTCAAAGGGAAGTTTGAATGATCTCCTCCACACCATCTACATAGAAGAGACTCCTCTGGTCCAAGCAGAGCTACTTGAAGCCAACAAGAACAAAACCAAAGGAGTTAAATCTTCCAAAAAGCTTCAATTTAATGACCAATTCTCAAAGTTTGTTTTCAAAGCCAAGAAGGCCTGTGACTAGGCATTTAAGAAGATTACAAGAGGCAGAACCAGAGGTAAAAGAGACAGATTGAGGACCTGCAAATTCATTGGAGAAAACTAGGAGGACAATCTCAGCATAAAAGAACCGGGCTGTAAGTGATTGGAGCCTTAACACAATTTTGGTTAGAACATTACCTTTTCGAAGCTGTTATGGATGAATTATGTCAAAGATATGTGGCATATTGGCATAAGATGAAGTTGTGAAGAAATCACAAGAAGAATATTTTTTTGAAAAAATTGTGTTTTTTTTTACTCACACAGCAGTTTCGTAGCGCGCTACGAAGCTGCTGTAGCTGCATATTATGACTTGATGGACCATTTTTTTTTGAGAGAAAGGGAAATATTCTTTGAATAGGAGGGTCTGAAAGGGATAATTCATGAAATATGAGTGTCTAGCAAAGGAAAAACAAGGAAAGGAAAGACACTTATGAACTCCAAAGTTTTATGTTACGAAATCACTGAAGCAGCCTTTTTCAGGAGAAAAACGGTTTTAGGTAGTTAACTTCCAGGAGGTCTATAGAGAAATGGAAAGCATATTTTTTGAAATTGAAAGAGGTTTGTATTCCTAACATACTGAAATAGAAAAAACTCTTTCATTTTCTTCAAATTGATTATGAGCTGGGAGAAATGGGTGACTAAATTTGCGCTGCGAAACTGCTGTAGGTGCAGTTTTTCAATTCCTGTTTTACAGCTGTTTTTAAAAGACACACTCTGAGCAGCTGGAGTAGTGTTTCAAAAAACCAAAGGGAATTTTTGTTCAGCATGGATTGGTTCACAAAAACCTCCTTCAGTTTTTCCAAATACATTTTGTACGAGAAGTTATGAGCTCTGTCCCAAGACCTATTTTTCAGCCAGAACAGAGCAAGGGACAACCTCCTAGTTTCTAGGAACAGCAAAAAGATGAGTCATCAAGGGCCAGATTGAAGGATATGAGCACCATCAGATTCGACTTCATGGAGTGTTAGGTGTCAAAGAATGCTTTAAATGTTTAGATAAGGTTGTTTTTGTCATAATAAGGAGTTACACTCCTAGTTGTATTAGGTCTCTAGGACTACTAGTTAGTTGTCAAATGCATTTAAAGTTTGGTTTTATGGTTAGAATAGGTGTCAAGGATGGAAAATTCGAATTCCCCTCATGATGGAGGAAGGAATCCAAGCATGTAAAGAGCTCTATATATAGCAGAACATCTGATGTACAAAGGGTTGGGAAATTTTATAACAGAGCATTGTTTTGGCTTATGTAAAGACAAAGTTTCAGTAATATAATTTGGCTGCTTTACTTCTCAGGATTCATGAAGGATTTCTATGTTCAGAATGTGTGATTTTATCCTTTCCTTAATGTCTTTTACAATTGCATAGATGTATAATCACTCAGAATTCACTGATTGTGCTCTGATTTCCTGTATGCATTTATGAGCTGTGGTTCCATATGTGTTATGTTCTGAATACTCAAATGCTAAATGCCCTGACTTCTATGTAAAGGCAGTATCATTGTTTACTGAGGTGTTGTTGACTCCATAGGCCCAATGGAAACTTGTTTAATGTTTTTTCCAGCATCCATATTTATCGCAGATATATCACAAAGAGTTAGCCATCTTATCTTAAGTAAAAATCATTAACCCATTTAGAGAGAGCCCTCTCAGGTTGAGGAGGCTAAGCCTCAACCTAAAGTAGGTCTGAAATAGTTACTTGAAGTCTTCCTGGTCAGCAGCCTTCCAGGGCCTGATTTTGAGATAACACATGGTCTGCTTTATTCTCATCAAAGGTTTTGGCATTGAATGCATAAACTTTGTATACAACTCCTACATTATGTCCTTGCTTTTGTTGATCATATTGAAATATTGAGAAGATGTAACTGCTTGTCAAAATTATATGGGAAATTCAATCATGCTTGGACACTCTGTATTATATGTTATATAATTATGGTGTTGAATGGCTTTGTAATACTGGGAATTGTAAACAGGAAATACAACAATTCTCTGAAAATTCAAATTAGGGGAGTTCGTGAGAACAATGTCCACTATAGTATTCTATATAGAGATTGTAATATTTAAGAATATGAGCTTCACTGTTTGGGATGTAGGGGCCAAGATAAAATCTTCTATTTGTGGAGATAGTATATGGTCAAGGCCCAGTTATATTTCAGAGTTTTTATCTATTATTACTAAAAGTTGGCTCATGATTTCTCTTTTAAGAAGTTTGATTCTTTAAGCCACGTCTGTATATGCTGGATTCGTTTAGTAAATTCATGATATAGCATTGTTGGATTCATTAGATAAATTATGACATGATATTTTTTGTTTGGGGGATTTTATAATGTGTATATGTTGGATTTGGATTCATTTGTAAAATCTATGGCTTTTTATCGTTGGTGGGATTCTCTTGATAAATTTATGTTTGTTTGTGGACATGAACTTTCATAATAATATATACTCTATAGATATCATAATATATAGTATTTCAGATTCACTCAGAAAATCTCATGTATTATATGATTGTTGTTTTGTATATAGATGTTAAATTTTATATATACATAATTTTCTTTTTTTTTGTAGAATGTAGATTTTTTTGTATCTAAGAGATATAAAGTAAAGTTGACAGTCAACTTTTCTTATATTCTCAAAATGTTCAATTTTTTTCCAGTAATCTTTTTCATGATTCTTTTGTTATACAGGGTAATGTTATCTCAAGCTATGTAAAAATAAGCACTCAAGTATGAGAGTGGTTAGGTAAAAGGGTGTTTGCAAGAAGTGGAGAAAACTATGAATGAATTCATAGTCCATATTTAGTGTTAGGCTGTGATTTTATCTTGTGGCTTTGTTATTTTCATGTCAATATTGTTCTTACTTATGCATTCATAATGAGATTAGGATGTTTTTGATATCTATTTTTGTTCTTTGTTGCGAGCTGGAGCTCATATGACTGTGGATTCTATTTGAGCCAATGTTGATTGCCATCTCTTCTTTTTCTTTTATAATAGAGTTTTTGTGCTGTATGCTAGAGTTTTTAAATTGACTGTTTTGCTTCAACTTTCGATGTATTTTCATGTATGTTTTATTACTTTGGCTGTATCTTATAACGTGGACTTGAAAACAAAACCATAGTGTTGGACAAGCTTTGGTAACTCCAAGGAGGTTTATTCTTGGTGTGATATGCTTGGAGTTTGTCTTGTTTGCTGGCATGATTTTGAATCATTATGAGTGGAAAGTGTCTGCACATGATTGTTTAACAAGAATATGATATATGTTGGGATGCATTTGTTATGTTTCAATAGATTTTAGTTTGTCTCTGCATATCCAAAATCCAATACATTTTTTGGCTGCTTGATTGTATTTATTTTGGTTTTCTAAGTGGTTTGGGCCCTATGATGGGTGCATTCTTTGGCTCTAGAAAATGTGACCTTGGGGCATAAATGTAGTAAGTGTGACTTAAGAAGAGGCAAGGATTTATATTTGTTACATAGAAACTCCTTTCATGCATTGTATTGTTGTTATTTTAGGTTTTTTTATTTCATGGATCTTATATAAATTTCAGCTCGATACGTGTACTAAATTGTATGGCACTTTTGGAGACTAATATAATACTATGTTTGTTGCGCAGTTTGAGTTTTGCTTCACAACATTGCCTTTGTTTCCAGTTTTTTATTCAATCATGGCTTTCATTCATTCACTTCAAGCATAAGATATGACAATGATATCTAATCCCAAAAAGGTAAATAATAATTGTTGTTTGATGATTTCAGGCCTCACAATATCAACTTTAAAATCTTTCCAACATGCTGATTGTGCCTTGAGTGTGTTGTGTAAGAGTCGGTCTTGTTAGTCCTCCGTTAGAGATCAAAAAATCTTTTTGCATTTCATTTTTATGTGTCTCATTCATTTCACTCAGTTGCATTCCACTAGGGGCATGCCATAATCTGACGGAAAGGTCTTGTGAGTCATTACCCCTCATGATTCGTACCTGTTGGTTCAGGTCTGTTCATTGAAATTTATTAAATCAATTTTAAGTCATTTGTAGTCTTGTTCTAATATCTTGGTCAGCAAAAAGTTATTTAAGATTTTTAGGTCTTTTAGGCCTAGGGTTTTTTTTTCCCAGCAGGTCAGAGGGAAGTTTTAAATCAGTGTTTATTCCAGAAATATCAACGTCATATTGCTAGACTATGACTTTTCTTCAGAACCCTGTTTTGAAGAAAAAGTCGTTTTTTCGTCTTTTGAAATAATTGCCATAGATTTTTCAGTTGAAGATGTTCACATGCAGCTTCTCCTGATCTTTTGCCGAAATCCAACATCAGTCACCCCTGCAAAATCAACCAAGAAGTCCTCATTCAAAGTCAGAAGAAACAAAGTTTATTTTAAAATGTGAAAGGAGCCGAGACCAAAACATTACATAAATGGGTTTGTAAGGCAATTCCATTATTTTTACATCCATTTGCATCCAAGAAGATTAGTTGAAATCGACTTGAACAGGTGAGAGGGCTAAACTAAATTTTGGAACTAAGACTGAATGTTTGTGTGTGGCACGGTGCATTGGGATATATCGCGGCGCACTGAAAGTGCGCGGCATGTAGAGCGTTTTTGCACAGTGAAAAATTGCACTAACATAGCGCATCCAGCTTACGTGACGCGTTGGGCTGGAGCACGGTGCACAGGCTCGAAAACACTAATTTTTTCCATTTCTTTCTAATTTCCAAATTTGATCAATTTCTTCATATTGATAAGGATGTGTCAGAATTTTAAGGATCCATCGTCTATCTGGGGAAAATGCTGCACATTCCAGTTGCCTTGACGTCCTGTGCACACTATTTTGAAACCTTATCCGCAGTAAGGGAATCAATTGCTGCACTTCACAGGTTACGTGTGTTTCATCCTCTCTGGTTACACCATCAAAAGATCCATCATGGATGTTAGAATGTGCAACCATTCCTCCATGGAGTGCAAATTACAATATCGATGAACCAAACTCAGATGATGTTGTGGTTCGTAATCGCAATTAGAATCTTCCATTCAAGGCTCTGATTTTGGAACGTTTTCTGATGCTGGGCAGTTTGATCATGATGGTCTGGAGCAGAGGCATTTATCTTAGCCATATTCAAATGCTACACATAATATGGTGAAGTTGGATCTGTACTTTTATGGCACAAGGTTGATTCTGATTGCTAAGTCACTATAATCTCGAGGCGCCCATGTATATCCCTTTTGCAAACATAGGCGTGATTCAGGGGCGATTTTTCAGAGAAGGCATTATTTTTTTAATTTTATTTTTTGCTTCCATTCAGTCTCTATTTTTTGAAGATGACATATAGCTTTATCATAACGAGTTTGAAAGCTAGTTCGCATGGCAGCTGTTGATGAAAGATCATGGTAAAGAAGCAAAAGAAAAACTGGAGAACTGTGAGGTTTTACAAAGCTTGCTTTGCATTCAGGGAGCCCTACAAAGCATTATGTGATGGCACATTCATTCACCATATGCTAGAATCTCATCTCGGTACAGTCAATGAGGCTCTCTCTGGCCTTTTGGGTGGACATGTCAAGGTTTTTGTCACAAGATGTGCCATTGAGGAGCTGAAAATGCTGGGAGAGTCATTTTTTGGAACCATGTTGGAAATTCGTAGATTCACGACAGCAAGGCGCAATCATGAGTCGCTTAAAAGTGCTACAAAGTGCATTGAGGCTATGGCTGGTGCAGATAATCCATAGCACTTCTTCGTTGCAACTCACGATGGTGGTCTCCGCTAAAAGTTCTGGCAGGTTCCAGGTGTTCCTGTTGTATTTGTTCAAAAAACAATTACTTCCTTCTTGAACCACCTTTCGAATATCAGCATCAAATTGCAAAGATGACTGAAGTGGAATGCATCCATATGATGGAAAGAGAATTCAAATTGTTGGAAGCCTGTGAAGCAAAAAGATTACAACCCAAGTAGATGTCACCGGTGCACCTGAAATTTCAGGGGATGAAATGCCAAAGAAAATAGAGTCAAGGGATAGGAGCAAGAATAAGAATAAGTTAGCAGTGAAAGATTGACCCAGATTCAAAAGGTAAATGTAAAGTGGAAAGTCAAATATATATAAAAAAACTAAATATAAAACGGAGATATCTGCGGATGCAGAAAGATAGGAAACATATTGCCTTTTTTGTCTTTAGCCACGATTTAATGGGATCCACACTACACCTTTTTATTGGCCATCATATATTTTCAGCTAAAAAATGTAACGCTGTTCTATCTTTAGAATGGATGGATGAATCTTTCTCTATTTTTATAATTTCAGTTGTAACAGCTCCCCATTTGGATCGATTTGTTTTCTCATAGTGGAGCTTATTTATTGTATTGTAAAGAATTTGTAAAGGGTTGGAATTTCTAGGAGCAGTGTGGAGGACAAACCTAGCGCTTTCATTGTACAGTTTTGGTAGAGATTTTAATGAAATGATGCAGCTCTGATTCCTGAGATCCATGTGGTGTGAGTTTAGCATATGTTCTTCTTACTGTTTCATGAGTAAATTGTTATGTTTTTAGTTCAATTATAATCATTTCCAGTTGAATGTTTTTAATTAATAAAGGTAGAATTCAGTTTATTGCTCTGCCTGGGAAAAACATTCATCCTCTGTGTGTCTTCTTCTATCTAAAAAGGATTCATTATATATGCCCTTTTCAGCTTCTCAACAGTCTGTGCACTCCATATCATTTCAGTTTGATTGTGAAACCTCATGCCTGTCTTGCCTCACGAAAAAATCTGTATTTTTGAGTTAATTTCTTAGCTATTGTTGTCCTTTGGTGACATATAGCCTAGAAAATTTAGTCATTCAATCAATTACCTCTCTTTCATATCTATTTACTAGCCTAAAATGAGTTCTCATTTTAAGTCATCTCAGACCCTATTGAGTATTTTTACTGAGTTGACCCGGAGAGAGCCCTCTCCTATCCTCGTAGGGCTAGCTACGAGGCTGAGCGTGGTTTGATGTTGAACCTAGAAGCTTGCCTTTTCATCCTAAGGCAAATCTCGGCTCTAACATAGTGGCGACTCAGCTGGGGAAAACATGGTTTGCTTGTTGATGTCATTGGTTTTCTAAGCTACAGACGAAGCCTGAAGTTATGCCAGGTAGCCTTCAAAACGCTTTTGCTTTGCATTAGCAGAAGTAGATAAACGCTGCTTCAGTCAATCTCCGGTCTAGCTTGTAATCGTGACATCTAACTTGTTTATTTGCCCAGTAAATGTATCAAGTTCAGAGCTAATTGTTGATGGACAACGATCTACATGTATCAAGTTCAGAGCTAATTGTTCTGATCGATGGTGGACAACGATCAGACATAAGAAGGTTGAAATCATTCACCTGACGACTCCATTCACTGAAGAATCTAGCAATCAATGCTTCATGGTGACTCCACTGCAGGAATATCAATCGTTTTAAGATTTCAAGATGGAACAGGTTGCAAGAAGATACGGTCCTGTGAGCCGAGATCACATTTTAGGCTTTCCAAATAAATTCCTAAGGTAGATTGGTAAAAGAATTTGCCTACGTTTAAAGATGATGGTAGGAAGCACGTTTCTTTACATCTGGTTAGATTTCACATGCATATTTGCAAGTTGAAGGTTGATTTTCCTGAAGATTGCTTGATGAAGATATTCCTGGTCACTCTGGAAGGTGAAGCCCAATCTTGGTATGAAAGTTTGCCGCCTGCTTGTATTTAATGTTTAAAGGATTTTCATGCCATGTTCTTTGAGAAGTATAAAGACTCTTATCAATCATTAAATCTAGTTCATGACTGTTGCAAACATGCTTCTACTTTTATTGAAAACCTTGAGAAATATTATGAAGATGATAATTTCATGGATGATGAGATCTTGGAAGCCCTGTATGAAAATCCATTTCAGCAGCATCAAGATGATTAGGAAAATTTGCAGTAGGATTAAGATCTTAGTACGATGGAAGATGAAGGAATTTTGCATCTTGACAGTCAACATGAATTACATGAAATGGATTAGCAGTATGAGGAAAATCTGTATACTCCTTCACTTGAAATCAATGAAGACAATCATTGTTTGAGCAAAAGA
Organism: Pinus tabuliformis; assembly: GCA_031772625.1. Classification (NCBI taxonomy): domain Eukaryota; kingdom Viridiplantae; phylum Streptophyta; class Pinopsida; order Pinales; family Pinaceae; genus Pinus; species Pinus tabuliformis. Next base: position 1,684,821,381 of record CM062816.1, on the reverse strand, counting down.
AAAAAAAAAGTATTATCTCCTTTGTCTGAATATTAGATAGATCAACTCTTGAACGGTGATGTTACAGCCCAAGCTAAAGCAGATCTACAGTGTGCACATGGTCAAGAAGGTGATGGTGGAACTTCTTCCTTTTCTGAAAAGGATGAAAGTCCTGTAAGCAACTTTATAGATCAGCAGGTTGAAGATGTCCATATAGCTGAAAGTTATGAAAGAGAAAATGTCATTTCAGATCTGTCCATAGAAGAAGACAACATGCAGGGAAGTCAAGTTTCAGAATGTGATAACATTAAGTCAGCCATTTCAGATCTAGATTCATATTGTGATGACCAAGAAAACCTTGTACTAAGTCCCATGAAAGAAAGCTGCATCGTTGAGGCTGCCCCAAATGAAGAAAACATGGTTGCAGACCTAAATTCTCTCATCCCCTTGGAACTAGATCTTCATGAGGAGGTAGTTCATTCCCTCTATGAAAAACAAGGTGACATTTTTGTTCAAGAAAGTGAAAAAGTTTCTTTGGATAAATCATTGGTAGATGATAGAGATGTTAGTGTTGGGTTTCAAGAATCATTCGAAGTTTCTTTTCTTATGATTGATGAATGTAAAGACAATCTCGCTGTCATATCATATGAAGATGATCCACAATATAGTCAGACTACCGAAGATCAGACCATTCAGGATTCCATTTCAGATTCTTCTCCCTATGTTTCATGTTTTGAAATGCTGTTTAAAGACGAAATCTGCTCATCTACTTGTTCAAAATTTTTTGAGGACCACGAACATGCTTTTACTGAAGTACATTATGAAGGAAGATCAGAATCAAAGGAGAAAGACACCTTGCTCGTTCAGCAGGAGGTAAATCTTCATGTTTTTCAAGATCCTCTGGAAAATCTGTTACAGCCAGCAGTGAAGGTGATGATTGCAGTATTCAGTGATGAAGAAGATCATGGTCGATTATGTTTTTGGATGCCCAGTTACAAGTATCTACTGTTGACCAGAAGATCTGGTCAGGAGAATCAGTCAAGAAGGCATCTGCTTGATTGGTTACATCGACATTTTTATATAGTTTGATCGTATATTGTCTTGTAAGAAACATAGGTGGCCATGTACTACCACCAAGCTTTAAGTTTTAAGTTCAGGTCTCAGTATTTTGAGTTAGTCTTTTAGAGTCAAATTTTTTCAGTCATTTCAGTTTGCAGCGAGTTAGTTTGAGTCAAAGTTCCAGTCAATAAATTGAGTCATGTTGGTTTGTCAAAATAATGGACTCCATAGCCCAATGGACGAAGGCACTGTCTGCTCTCCCAAAGATCTGTTGTTCTTGGCACCTCCAGGGAGATACCATCCCCATTGGAGCCAATGTTAGAGTCGATCTTGTCAGTCCTCCGTCAGAGATCAAAAACTCTTTTTTCATTTCATTTTTATGTGTCTCGCTCATTTCACTCAGTTTCATTCCACTAGGGGCATGCCATAATCTGATGGAAAGCTCTTGTGAGTCATTACCCCTCATGATTCGTACCTGTTGGTTCAGGTCTGTTCATCGAAATTTATTAAATCAATTTTAAGTCATTTGCAGTCCTGTTCTAATATCTTGGTCAGCAAAAAGTTATTTAAGAATTTTAGGTCTTTTAGGCCTAGGGTTTTTTTTGCCAGCAGGAGTCAAGTTTTAATCAATGTGTTTATTCCAAAACAATCTCACGTCATATTGCTAGATGACTTTTCTTCTCAAAACCCTGTTTTGAAGAAAAAGTCGAAAGTCGTCTTTTCGTCTTTTGAAATAATTGCCATAGATTTTTCAGTTGAAGATGTTCACATGCAGCTTCTCCTGATCTTTTTCCAAAATCTAACATCAGTCACCCCTGCAAAATCAACCAAGAAGTCCTCATTCAAAGTCAGAAGAAACAAAGTTTATTTTAAAATGTGAAAGGAGCCGAGACCAAAACATTACATAAATGGGTTTGTATGAAGCAAAAAATCAAGTTCTCAATTTTATAAGGCAATTCCATTATTTTTACATCCATTTGCATCCAAGAAGATTAGTTGAAATCGACTTGAGCAGGTGAGAGGGCTAAACTGCAATTTTGAACTAAGACTGAATGTTTGTGTGTGACGCGGCGCATTGGGATAGACCGTGATGCATTGAAAGTGCGTAGTGCATGGAGCATTTTTGCACAGTGCAAAATTGCACTGGCGCGGTGCATCTATCTTGCGCGGCACGTTGGGCTGGGGCACGGCGCATCCAGCTTGCGCGACACGTTGGGTTGGGGCGCGACGCACAGGCTCAAAAACACTAATTTTTTCCATTTCTTTCTAATTTCCAAATTTGATCAATTTCTTCGTATTGATAAGGATGTGTTAGAATTTTAAGGATCCACCATTAATCTGGGGAAAATGCTGCGCATTCCAGTTGCCTTGGTGTCATGTACACACTATTTTGAAACCTTATCTGCCATAAGGGAATCAATTGTTGCACTTCACAGGTTACGTGCGTTTCATCCTCTCCAGTTACACCATCAAAAGATCCATCATGGATGTTAGAATGTGCAACCGTTCCTCCATGGAGTGCAAATTACAATATCGATGAACCAAACTCAGATGATGTTGTGGTTCGTAGTCGCAATTAGAATATTCCGTTCAAGGCTCTAATTTTGGAACGTTTTCTGATGCTGGGCAGTTTGATCATGATCGTCTGGAGCAGAGGCATTTATCTTGGCCATTTTCAAACGCTACACATAATATGGTGATGTCGGATCTGTAATTTTATGGCACAAGGTTGATTCTGATTGCTAAGTTACTATAATCTCGAGGTGCCCATGTATATCCCTTTTGCAAACATAGGCGTGATTCAGGGGCGATTTTTCAGAGAAGGCATTTTTTTTTCTTCCATTCAGTCTCGATTTTTTGAAGAGGACATATAGCTTTATCATAATGAGTTTGAAATCTAGTTTGCATGGTAGCCGTTGATGAAAGATGAGGGTAAAGAGTCAGAAGCAAAACCTGAGAACTGTGAGGTTTTAAAAAGCCTGCTTTGCATTCAGGGAGCCCTACAAAGCATTATGCAATGGCACATTCATTCACCATATGCTGGAATCTCGTCTCGATATAGTCAATGAGGCTCTCTTTGGCCTTTTGGGTGGACATGTCAAGGTTTTTGTCACAAGATGTGTCATTGAGGAGCTGAAAATGCTGGAAGAGTCATTTTCTGGAACCGTGTTGGCAATTCGTAGATTCACCACAGCAAGGCGCAATCTTGAGTCACTTAAAAGTATTGCAGAGTGCCTTGAGGCTATGGTTGGTGCAGATAATCCAGAGAACTTCTTCTTTGCAACTCAGGATGGTGGTCTCCGTTAAAAGTTTTGGCAGGTTCCAGGTGTTCTTGTTGTATTTGTTCAAAAAAAATTACTTGCTTCTTGAACCACCTTTCAAATATCAGCATCAAATTGCTAAGATGACTGAAGTGGAATGCATCCATATGATGGAAAGAGAATTCAAATTGTTGGAAGCCCATGAAGCAAAAAGACTGCAACCCAAGCAGATGTCACCGGTGCACCTGAAATTTCAGGGGATGAAATGCCAAAGAAAATAGAGTCAAGGGATACGAGCAAGAATAAGAATAGGTTAGTATTGAAAGATCGACCCAGATTCAAAAGGTAAATGTAAAGTGGAAAGTCAAAGATAAAAAAAAAAAACTAAATATAAAACAGAGATATCTGCAGATGCAGAAAGATAGGAAACAAATTGCCTTTTTTATCTTTAGCCACGATTTAATGGGATCCACGCTACACCTTTTTATTGGCCATCAGATATTTTCAGCTAAAAAAAAATTTAACGTTGTTCTGTCTTTAGAACGGATGGATGAATCTTTCTCTAATTTTATAAATTCGGTTGTAATAGCTCCCCATTTGGATCGATTTGTTTTCTCATAGTGGAGCTTATTTATTGTATTGTAAAGCATTTGTAAAGGGTTGGAATTTCTGGGAGCAGTGTGGAGGACAAACCTAGCGCTTTCATTGTACAGTTTTGGCAGAGATTTTAATGAAATGATGCAGCTCTGATTCCTGAGATCCATGTGGTGTGAGTTTAGCATATGTTCTTCTTACTGTTTCATGAGTAAATTGTTATGTTTTCAGTTCATTTATAATCGTTTCCAGCTGAATGTTTTTAAGTAAGAAAGGTATAATTCAGTTTATTGCTCTGCCTGGGAAAAACATTCATCCTCTGTGTGCCTTCTTCTGTCTGAAAAGGATTCATTATATATGCCCTTTTTAGCTTCTCAACAGTCTTTGCGCTCCATATCATTTCAGTTTGATTGTGAAACCTCATGCCTATCTTGCCTCACGAAAAAAATATGTATCTTTGAGTTAATTTCTTAGCTACTGTTGTTCTTTGGTCACATACAGCCCAGAAAATTCAGTCATTCAATCAATTACCTCTCTTTCATATCTATTTACTAGCCTAAAATCAATTCTCATTTTAAGTCATCTCAGACCCTATTGAGTATTTTTACTGAGTTGACCCGGAGAGAGCACTCTCCTATCCTCGTAGGGCTAGCTACGAGGCTGAGCGTGGTTTGATGTTGAACCTAGAAGCTTGCATTTTTAGCTTGAGGCAAATCTAGGCTCTAACATGTTGGATTTATCACATATAAACATGTTGATTTTTCATGAGTGTGTTGGAAGAATGCATCAATATGATTGATGATAGAGTGGTTGTTCATAATCTAGCTTCTGTTGGGCAGCAACAATCGTAGTTGAACCAACTCCTTCAACAACCCATACAACCAGTTATTCCCTTTCAACTCAAACAACACCTTCTTCCACCCATGGTACCTGTACAACCCATACAACCAACTAATCCATTTCAACCAACTACAATGGATCCTAACTTAAGACGGGTCTATGTGGGTATTGTTCCTGAACACATGTAACATTATAGAATGACTAATTTTTTCTCTCCTTATGGAGACATTGAAGAAAGCCCTGGTGGTTGATAGACAAACTGGTAAGTCTAAAGGATACCCCCTTATTCTTTACAAAATAATTGAAGCAACAAATTCAACCCTAGAAGAAGTTGTTAAATCAATAGATGGGCATCAACTTTTTTTGTAAATTAGCATTTGAAGGACAAAAGCAGAAAGTTGCAGCAAACCAGGGCCAAGTTGTTCATGGTTTGAAGGATAAAGGTGATGTAAATCATGTTTCACAATATGGTGGACTGGGTCATGGGCCATTCAACCTGCCACTTACCGGTAATCAGAATATTGTGAACCCAACATCAGTACTAGTTACCAGTCTAAATCCATATGTGGATTAAGTGATGTAGCACTACCAAGTTTGTCTATAGACCTTGTTGCAATAAACCTCCCTTATTCATTAACTTTTCAACACTATTAGACTTGGGTCACCAACTTCTTCTCCAAGGAACAACTTCTGGTCAGGCATCAATAGGTGCAGGGAATTATGGTCTTGGTCCATATGGATTCTCAGGATATGGAAGTCACTCATATAGTAGTTTTGGAGGTGCAACATCTCACTATGGGATTTATTCAAGTTCATTCGTTTCCCAAACTAATCGATATGATGGAGCAAGTCATTCCCCCTTACATTTCATCAAAGTAAACTCCAAGGGACATCTCCATCATTAAGAGTTCTAACTGGCATGCAGTCTTACTACACATCCTAGGTTTGTGCTCATTCTTATTCTCCTTCTCCAATTTGTTTTAGTTCATTTTCAATTGTATTTATATATATTTTAAATGTTTTTTTAATCTTTTGTTTTCCAGTATATGTCAAACACCACTTATGAATCTGCTAAATTTTTTCTTTGGATCTCTTTTATTATTTTTCTTCTAACATCTTTCTCTGGAAATTGACGAGAATAAGTTTGGAGCAAGGCTTGCAAAATAACTTGTTTCTAGCATTTTGTGTCTTGTTTTTAGTTTCTTGTAACTACTTTTCAAAAGGTACCCTTTTGAATAATCAAATATCTTGGCTTCTTGCTTTATGGGATGTGATGAGAATAAAAATAAGTCATTGTGGTAATTGAGGATACAAGGGTATTAAGTATGTAGTTAAACTTAGGTTGGCCAAATCATAGAGAAAATTTATGTTATAATTATGGTGTACGATTACTATATGTGAGGGAAATTGTGGGCAAGATGTCATGGGCATAAAGGGCACATGGTTTACAGAGTACATTTTAGCATTTGTTTCATATTCAAAATATGTTATCTTAACTTATTTTACTATTAAATTACGAGTTGTTAAGCTATGTGCAAATAAGCACTCGAGAAAATATTGAATTGTATGAGAGCAGTTAGGTAAAAAGGTGTTCACAAGAAGTGGAGAAAACTCAGAATGAATTGGTAGTCCATATTTAGTGTTAGGTTGTCATTTTATCTTATGGCTTTGTTATTTTCATTTCAATATTGTTCTTACTTATGCATTCATCACGAGATCAAGATGTTTTGCATATCTCTTTCTATTCTTTGTTGCCGGTTAGAGCTCATCTCACGGTGGATTCTATTTGAGCCAATGTTGATTGCCATCTTTTCTTTTTCTTTTATCATAGAGTTTTGTGGTGTATGTTAGAGTTTTTAAATTCACTGTTTTACTTCAAATTTTGATGTATTTTCATGTATGTTTTATTAGTTTGGCTGTATCTTATAACATTGACTTGAAATCAAAACCATTGTGTTATATAAGATTTGGTAACTCCAAGGAGATTTATTCTTCGTGTGATAGGCTTGGAGTTCGTTTTTTTGCTGGCATGATTTTGAATTATTATGAGTGGAAAGTGTCCTAAAAGAACACGATTGTTTAACAAAAAGAGGATATATGTTGGGATGCATTTGTTGTGCTTCAACATATTTCAGTTTGTCTCTGCATATCCAAAATCCAATACATTTTTTGGATGCTTGATTGTTTTATTTATTATTTTCTAAGTGGTTTGGGCCCTGAGATGAATACATGCTTTGGCTCAAGAAAATGTGACACTAGGGCAAACAAGTAGTAAGTGTGACTCAAGAAAAGGAAAATATTCATATTTGGTAAAGAAAATCTCTTTCATGAGTTGTATTGTTGTTATTTTAGGTTTTGTTATTTCATGGACTTTATATAAATTTTAGCTTGATTATGTGTACTAAATTGTAATGTTTGGGGACTAATATAATATTG